>OV815274.1:24910351-26110351 GCA_929108145.2 Limnephilus rhombicus
TGAGTATTTGAAATACACTTTAGCTTTCAATAACTGCCGTATTTTAAGATTCAAACTCGGAAAAAAATGGAAAAAAATTTCCTCCCACAACATTTTTCACCAAAATGTAGAGAAATTTAAATAAAATCAAAATTTAAAAAACACAGTCCTTTTGTGTAATAAATTTGGAAGGAAACTATCACCTCACTTTTTCATCGTGTAAACAATAAAAAAATAATAAAAAATTTCAAAGTTTTTTTTATTGCCAAAAAAATAATTTAGAAATAATACCGAAATTTAAAACAGATTTCTTGCATCTCTAAAGACGTTAATTTTTTTGATACGTTTACGAACACATGTATTAGATTTTAATATTATAAAAAATTATCACTTTTAAGAAATTCTCTTAAAATAAAGATCTTAAAATGAAAATTTTATCTTTTAAGTTTTTTTTTTTTTTTTTTTTACATTAACTCCACACAGGAGGCCCTGAGGAAAATAATTTCCCTCAGGGCCTATGTCATCTGGGATGCTGTGTGGAGGGTCTTTTTGAGGAGAGGAAGGAATGAACATTGGTCTTGAAGAGACTCATGTTGTAGGAAGGAGGAAACACAGAGGCCGGCAAATCATTCCACAGCCGAGCTGTTGAACATAAGAACGAGTCGAAGAAACGACCCGTTCTCATGTGACTAATGTCAACTGTGTACAAATGTTGGGCACGCGTTTGGCGTGTTTCCCGACTATGCACCGGTGCCGAAGGGATCAATGATGCTAGTTCCTCGGAGCATCTTCCATTGTAATACCGGTAGAACAAGGATAGCATTCCCACCCGACGCCTGTGCTCTAAAGATTGCAATCCGTCTGTTAAGATGGGAGAATCTATCAAACGGACCGCCCGTTTCTGCACAGAGTCGAGGGTATTTTTCAGATATTTTGGAGCTCCAGACCAGAGGTGGCTGCCAAATTCAACCGTGGGGCGCACTTGCGATTTGTACAGGGTTAGCAGTTGTGTACTTTTAAAGTATCTGCGGGCCCTGTACAGTACGCCCAGTTTTTGGGAGGCTAACTTTACTCTGGCTTCGATGGAGCCCCCATACCTGAGCTGGTCACTTAGGGTTACACCAAGCAAATCAATGGAGGGCCTGTTCGGAAGATTGCTTCCGTTGAAAGAGACTAGATTTTCATTGCGATCCCTTTTAGACGTAATCAGACAAGATTGGGTCTTTGAAACATTAAATTCAACGAGATTATTTTTACCCCAAGAGAAAACACTCTCGAGGTAACCGTCCATTCTTTGCTTCAAAGCCTTACGAGCTGTTGGAGTTTGTGAGCCCTTTGGGGGCTTGTCAAACAAAAAGCTATCATGAACTGTACTGTCATCCGCGTAGCAGTGAATTGGTGCACATGACAAAAGGTCATTGATGTGCAACAAAAACAGAGTTGGAGACAGAACCGATCCCTGCGGGACGCCAGCATTTATCGAGTGAGAGGAAGAGGTGAAACCATCGACTACCGTCTGAATCGACCTCTCCCTCAAGAAGTCGGCAATCCACGTACACAAGGATGCGGGAAGTCCGTAAGAATGCAGTTTGTTGACAAGTCCTCGGTGCCAAACCCGGTCAAAGGCCTTGGATATGTCCAGTGCAACCGTTTGGGTCTCACCGAAACGTTCCAGGCTTCGCCCCCAAACATGCGTCACATACGCGAGAAGATCACCGCACGAGCGGTTCCGCCGGAATCCGTATTGACGGTCGTTAATAATTTTGTAAGTAACCTATAAAAAACAATATTCTGACAGTTCAACTTTGAAAGTAAGGCGTTTGTACAATAACTTGATTAAACTGATGTAAACCACACAAATAACATGGTAAATATATCAATTATGTGAACAGAAGAGTAAATTCGTCACTACAATAGAAATTATTAAGTAAAATCACAAAATTTTCGATATCCCGCCATAAAACACACCGAGCTGTTTTGTCATGTCTCGGGCCGACGAACTAATGCATAGGCGCGCCAATAATGCCCCTTGCGGAGAAAAATTAAAACAACATTGTTTCCTAGTAAATTAAAACCATATACAACGTTGTCACATCTTCAAGGCGTTTTAACAGAGTGACCACGTAAGAAACGTTATTGGTAATAAAACGTCTTTTAGTGTATACAAGCTCTATTTATGTTATTGCAATAACACAGTTAATCGGTCGCGCTGTTTTTTTTTTTTAGTAAGGCTGATAGTATGTGTTTGTTAAAAATTTAAAAAGGGAAAATAACACTTTTACTGGATAAAATCAGTATTCTTGTTGACTTACTTTTATTCATAAACTTGATTTTTTTTTCATTTTTGTCAGTTATACGCATTTTTTAATAACAAACTAACGTTAAAAGGTAAAATTATTGGAAAAAAAAATAATAAAAATAATTTTCAATGCATTTTAGCGGGCTAATAACCATTTAAAAAAAAAAAATTAAATGCAGTTCTCATCTTTTTTGTAAGACGCAACTTTTGAGACCCCGGGCGTTTCTGAATTCAAAAGTTGAAATAATTGACACACCCTATTATACAGACAGTTAACACGTTTTAAATGAAATAAAACGTGTTAATGTGAAAGAATAATAATAATAATTTTTTATATTACTGCCTTATAACAAACATTATAAAAATTAAGAAAATTTGGAACAACATTTTGTCAATAATCAACACTTACATTATAAAGGAAAGACCTCATGTATGGAGTATTTTAATTTTAATTGCGTTTATAATCATAACATTCTTATTACACATGTTAAATGAAATAAAAAAACTTTTTTTTTCTTATACAACGTGTCCGGAAACTCGTAGTACAAGCGGGAAACTGGTGAATCTACATCACGTAGAGAACCCAAAAAAATTATTTTTTTCGATCTCAGCATTTCGATTTTAATATTATTTTTTTTCTATTTTTCCATTTTTTCGGCAACTAAAGGGTTAAAAAAACTTTGAGCCCGGTTTACCCTTCGATGCATTTTATAAGACATTACACAGTTGAAATCAACCCCCTAGTGAACAATTTTTTGCAAATTTAACCAAAAAAATTCCAACTTCGGACCCGATTTACTCGAAAACGAAAGCTCAAATCAAAAAAGTTATATCACAAATCGACTCCGAATGTGATATAGATTTACCAGTTTCCCGCTTGTACTACGAGTTAATTCTCATCATTCATAAATCCGAGTGAATAAATCAACGGAAAGAACTTCAATGCTCAATAAATGCCAAATAAAATGTATGAGACAGAAGAAATACCAAAAACAAATATGTACTTAACTAATCACTGTGGAAGATACTCTCAGTATCACCCTGGTGTAGGACCACCATTTAGAATTGAAACGTTGCTTGAAATGTTTGGTGACCAGCCAGGTATATATATAAATAGAATAGCCAGATACTTCCCCACCTTCCTCTTCCTCAACTCCTTCTCTTCCCCACTCTTTCAGCCCCACAACATACCCCAATTGGGGATGCCCTAGTCTCACTGGCTTCAGACGAGAGCAGCTGGGACTCTTGTGAGGTATTCATAAAAAAAAAAATTAAAATCACTATGCGTGAAAAATAACACATAAACTCACAACACAATCACGATGTCAATCAGCTGATGATGGCGGGTGACATACGAGCCAAGAACTCACCCGAAGTCAGCCCAACGACGCGCGATAATTCACAAATGCAGAGTTTCGGTTCAAAAGTACAAATTTCGGGTTAACTAATAACTAGATGGAACACGTGGTTTCATGCAATCGAATATCTAGCTGAATATAAGGATGCTCTCATCCATTTCATGAAGGAGTATGAACCCAAAAACTCGAGTATTGATTACATTTTAGAGCAGTTTGCAGATAGTAGTAAGTCAATTTGGGAGGCGGGAATGGGTACCACCGCCCCGGGAACCTTTATTGGATAACCAAAATCTCTGTCATAGGTCACCCCAAGTGATGGTGATTTAGTAGGGGTGCCCGGGTTCATGGGGTGAGGTTTGTCTAGGTCTTGGAGGCGGATGATCAAGACACACTGAACCCCAGATTCCTACCCAACCCTTAAACCCTTTTCCTTCCCAGAACTCTCCTCTCCTTCCTTTCCTTAAAATAACCCTCCACACAGCTTCCCCAA
The DNA here is from genome assembly GCA_929108145.2 of Limnephilus rhombicus. Classification (NCBI taxonomy): domain Eukaryota; kingdom Metazoa; phylum Arthropoda; class Insecta; order Trichoptera; family Limnephilidae; genus Limnephilus; species Limnephilus rhombicus. The sequence continues at coordinate 24,914,478 of OV815274.1, forward strand.
AGATGACATACCAAAGGGAAATTATTTTCCTCGGGGTCTCCTGTGTGGAGCTCATGTAAAAAAAAAGGCAACTTTGATATGCATTCATTTGACATTTGTTGACGAAGTGTGTGGCCAATTTGTTAAATTGGTAAATGTGTTAGAAGGGTCAAAATATCCATAGGCTCATTTGCTTTGGGAGGACTTGGTGTCTCTAAGCCTTAGTTTAAAAAAATTAGGTGATGGTGTTGTCCCTGCTAAAAACCTTAGAGGCTGTGGAGCAGGTTGTCTTAACCCAAATAAAAACCCAAATAAGAGGGAGTTGTCAGAAGAGTTCTGTGAAACTGGCATCTCGTATGCTGAACCGTCAAGACAACAGCACTAATCAATTTCTTGAGCACGCAGGTAAAATGTTCAATCCTGCGATTGTACGTCAGAATGTCCAGCGATCAGATGCTATTCTTTTAGCAAGTAAAAGTAGGCTTGCACCAACATTCAAATCTGTTGATGAAAGTAAATTCTAGAAAGTAACAGCTATTTTCAAAGACAGCTTGTAGAGCAAGTGAGGGATGGAGCCATGGAATCAGCTACTCTTAGCTGTAAAAATTGTTCATAGAGAATTTGCTGGGGCAGCTCTGATGACTGTGTGCGCCCCTGTGAATAGTTTAGTCGCTATAATCTCGTATTGACAGATCGTAGAACGAACATTTCACACTACTGTAGAAACATGTGATATGTTGAGTTTCAATCAATAATACAATAAACATGTTTCAAGTGATTTTGCTAATATAATTGTTTTTGTACCCAAAATAGGGTTTTGTTTCCAAATCAGCACTGTGTAAGAAAGTTTTCGATTTAACACCTTTGTTAAACTCAAAATTTAATGCATTTTCTAAAAGAAAAACAGTAACTTATCAAATAAATAAATGTTATGTCTTATTATTTGGGAAACTTTTATCAATATTTGCACGAATACCACAGGAGAAGATCAAATAAATCGCTCCAAAACACAAACCTTCTGTCGGGCGCAGTCAACCAACTACCATTTGAGTTATTCGGCATTCGAGTTCGAGGCATATTTTTTAAATTCTGCGATATGAGCAGTGATTTGTCAAAACATTTGTCGATTCAAACCATGGCGCATAGGAAGTTTTAAAGAATTTCAGAAAAAATAATTTAATATTTTTTAATGAAATTTTATATTTAGCGGTGTTGTAATATGAGCGATGATATTATTGAAAAATCAGTAGTTACAGCTGTCCAAAAAACAATGCTACACTATGTAAAAAGGCAATAGCCGATATCACAACATTAATATTAAAATTGCCACCAACAAGATCGGTCGTCATACCATTTTGTTACCAATTATATCTCTATAATGTTTTGTCAATGTTCTAAGTTATTAGAAGTCAAATGGATTCAGTTGAATTCTCACAGTGGGGACTGACTTAGTTCTTTTCATAACAAGTTATGCTTAGGCAAAAGGTCTGTGATATGAATCTCAGGGTTTGTATATAATTTTGTATTTGACATAATTAAAAATTTAACATTTTAGTGACGGTAATATTATAATATTGCGATTTTCAGATACGGCATCTACCCTCTGACGGCGTATGGTCGCGGCAACCGTGGCAGTGGCGCCACCCGTGCCGCCTCGCCTCCTGAGGCCACGGAGTCTGTGAAATCAGTCACCCCCGAGCCTCTGGACGTGGAGACACGTCGCGTCGTCCACATGATGTGCAATGTCCGCGCCCGGGACCCCAACCTAACTCCCGAACTGATGGTGAGTTTATTCCATTACTTATTGCTGGAAATTTTACCTTCAAATAACCTTTGTAGATGATGCACAGATCACGTTACACCTTCGTCTAAAATGATTCTCGATAGTTGGGTTGTTTGAATGTTTGAAAATTTGTGGATTCATTAGATTTTCAGGTTTTTTTAAATAATGTCTTTTGTAAATCATGTCCTGCAAAACGGGTTTTTTAGGCTGGCCATGTGCAACGAATGCAAGATGACAGTACTCAGTAAATCATAACCAAGTGGGTGTCGCGTCATGCCAAGTGATCCAGAGGCAAACTGCGTGAGAGAAGATTATAACCGGAAGCGAATTGGGCCAATTATTAATGGTGTTTTTCCTCTACCCAAACAGATGACGATTTTGCTGAGGATGGATGACAAAATGAATAGACAGCTGACTTGTCAGGTGTCCAACGCTGATTCCGCTGCGCTGCTCGCTCAAGAGCTTGTTCATCTCGGCTTTATCCATGAGGTTTGTATAAAGTGAACATTAATTGTTGATTGAGGTGCCAACTAGCACGAGCTATATAATACTGAAATGTCTATGTTGTATTGTAGACGGACCGAGAGAAGATAGCGCGCCTGATCGAAGACACTCTGCGGAGCTCCTTCGGGTCCCTGCTGGGCAGCGGGGGCGGGGGAGGCGGCGGAGCGCTAGTGCTGCCGCCCCCGTTGGCGCAGCACCAGGCCAGTTAGCTCCCTCTCCTGGCTCTCACCTCCCGCACTAACCTCTCCCAGACTATTTTCCTTCGCTTTTAAGGTGATATATACATATTATTAAACATAACTAATATAATTATTTAAACATTTAAGAAAACTGTGTAAATGTGGATGCGGAAAAATGGGGTGTGCTTTTAGTTGGAACTCGACGCCGAATGCTGTGGTGTTGTGAAGGTCAGAGTTCTTTTTATTTTGTTTCCAGTCAAATTATTATTATTATAATTTAAATTAGACGAAAATTATTGTGATTGTAAAAGAAATTATTATACTCTAATACGAGAAATGCTATACGACTCGCATTGACCCCTTTTTAAACCAAATAAGTAAATTAGGGAATTTATATAGTTTAGGACAGGCGAGCGAGTGAACAGTTAAAATGTGAATCATTCCTTACGAGCGGTAAATTAGCAGATTTTCATTATTTTGATAGTTTTGTTAAAGGTTGTTTGGTTAGTTTGCTGGTGCCCAGTCCCTGGTTCCATGTCCCCTGGTGTGGGGTAAGAGTGGGGACCAATAAACCATGTCTTGTGGAAGAACATTGGTGCTTCATCTAGCTGCTGGTATTCACATTTGTACTAAAGATAACTTATTGCTATATCCGTCGAAAGCTGAATCTTTTGCATTTCATTTTTAAGAGAAGTGATCGGCATTATTAAATTATTATTTATATCCATAAATACTTTTATCAAGTTGAGATTAATTGGAATACATTGATAGCTGTTAATTGCCATCTGAGAACAATTGGTACATCGCTTAAATCTACCTTGTTAAATACTAAGTTAGTATCGAATTGGCAAATATATTTATTATGTAACCGTTTAATTATACACACATGTACATTGTTTTATTTTTTACTTGTGCAGGGAAGGAAATGATTGTTATTGCTTATTATTGTATTTAGAATGTTGCCATTTTATTAAAATCACTGTCAATTGACTGTCTATGAAACAGATATAAATATCAAGAAAGCTTTTGTAAAAACTTAATGTTATAAAGAAGTAGCCTACGACAAGTTACGTGTAGTTGTTGTATGTTTTTCATTAAAGTTTTTTTTATACGTTTTCTACTGTTTGGTTTAAAAATTCAATTCAACCATATTATTTTTATTTATTTGTTCACTTAATGACATTTTTTAAACATTTTTATAAAAGTACTGATAAAAAACATTAAAAAAATGATTGAAGCCATAAGTTATTTGAAAATATAGTTAAACATTTATCGCTGTTTTGTTTATAAATACATATGAAATAATGTGTATTATTTATTAAGTCTTTATTTAATCAGATTTTAGTACTGCCATAGGTTACGAAATGCTGTAGTAAATATGTAATACGTAAATTATAACAGAAATCTGTATTAGAAGGGGGATCGATGATAAATTAAACCAAATATTTAAATCTGAGACTGAATCTGGATGGGTTGAATTAGTATGAATAATCAGTAGCTATAAAATAATAGTGCAAGTGTTGTACATGTATGTGTATGTGTGCGTGTATGTGTGCGTGTACATGTACATGATACTGTAAGGTTCAATCAAGACTGCTAGTGCTACTGAGTAAGTTAGAGAGAGACTGTTGGTTTAGAAGTCGCGCTGGCTGTCTGGCAAGCGAGACGGAGGCGAGTGCGGTGCTTGGCTCCTCTGTGCACGGGTCCAACACATGTCAGTCAGGAACACGCAAAGGTCACAAACTAACTGCCGGAGGTGTTTGGGAACGTTTTGTATTTTTAAATCTCACATTTGGTGCGTGGTATTATATTTTCCGATTACCTATTACGGATACAACCGTAAGCATTTTTTCTTAGAAAAATAGTTCAGCTCCTAAGAAATCATTATTTTGAATATTTGCAAAAAACATATTTTGAGTAAAATATAATATTGTTGCTATTGAGATTGTGTAAATAGTAGAGATGGAAAATGCCCCCGAGTAAATTACTTGTTCATTCTTCTCCGAATAATACCATATAAACGGAATAGATTTCTCAATTTTATTAAGAATAGACAAATGCAAAGTAAGATGCATGACGTGCCCATTGTTTTTATTTTGCTTTTATTTATCTGTTGACATGAACACCATTCAAATGATAATGTACAGTAAATCTGTGGTTGCTTAGAACAGTGGAACAGCGGAACAGCGAAACAGAGGTGGAGCCCTGCTAGTCTTTGTTTACTTTGTGATAATTACTAGGAATTATTATTTTTATTATCCTATTTTAATGTTTTAATGACTGGAACTTAAATTTTGTCTATTCAAAACAAGAATGTATCCTAACTCCGGTGATCAGTCGCACTTTCTATTTTATTTTTATTTTACATGTTAAATCTTTGCATTATCTGATTAATAATATTAAAATAGTATGTACCACCACAAGATTGGTCCATTTTTCATTAAAGATTTACCATGTCACAAAGATTTGGTAAATAACCTGTCATGCTCTGTTATTGAAATGTTATTGCATTGCCAAATTATTGTATGAGGATTTTGTGTTAGATTGCTTATAGGTTGCTGGGATTGAAAAATAAACATATTCATTAGATTTTGCTTGCCCTCTCTTTTCAAAATCTACTATTTTTAAGATGTTCCCAAATTATAATGTCACCCGTGAAGTTATAAATCTTTATCCACAAACTCTTTTGTTTCAATGAACAATAATTCCGATGTAACCACAATATACAATCAATTAGTTTTAATGAGACATGATTCTTTTTGTAAATATCAATGGAATTAGCGACATCATCATCAACGAATAAACATGGTGACTACATCTTTAATAATGTACAGCACTTGTCATAATGGATGTAATGTATTTTGGTAATGTTATAAGTCCTCAGGAAGGACTATTCTAGGGTAAGATTAGCTGTGCTCCACTGATGGATGGGATGTGATATGATGTAACTCAGTGGCGGTTCTTCATGGGGGGACAACAGATATTTCCAAAACTTACTAAAAGATAAAATTAGTCAATGTTTTTCCTTTACAAAATTGATTGAATTCTTTAAACATAAGAGTGACTACGTGAATATGTACTTAGCGTAGCTACGTGAATCAACACTAGAGTTTTTTGATGCATTTCTCAGGGCGCAGAACCTAGAGCGCCCATGGAGGGGGATATTCCGAGGTGTCTTTTTAAGCATTTGGGTACATTCCTTGCATTTCTTTCTCGATCCTTGGCAATCTGAAACCACGCATGTTTTGTGTGTGGATTTCATTTAGCTAGGAGACAAACCATTAAATCCCCTTGTGACGAAATTATTATTGGACCCGTTGTTTTGTACAAGAAATTTCCCTAGTTTCAGGTGGGAATCGCAGGCGTTCGAATTAAGTTTGATAGAAATCCTGCAACAAATTACATTGTTTTTATTATACTATATTGTAAATTGGTATCTACCTATAAAGATTTAAATTTATTTTGTTTTTAGATATCTGATTAGGTGCATGACTTGTCCATGAACATTTTTGTTTGAGAAATTTAATATATTCTCCGGGTAGTGAGATTTAAGTACACTACTATCGAAGAAGTGCTCTGAGCCGCCACTGACGTGACCCCTGGAAAGAGATTAGGCAATATCTTGTTATCGTGTATCTTGTTATGGTGAAGGAAAATTCCATTTTAAATTTGATATAGATTATCAAAAGTGGTAATCTCCTCTAGTCTTTTTGTGTACTCTTCCATTATTGGGAAAAGAAAATCATTTTTATGTGAAAGGTTATTTTTTCTTGTGTTATTATTTTATATATTTTGAAACAAACGATGTTCTGTAAGTTTAAAGGTTTCTTTCTTCCGTAGCTGAAGCTTTTAAAATGTATAATATGCTTTATTTAAATACCTCCTTAACGCCATAATCGTGACATTGTTAAAATATTAAGTCAGATACATACTACTATTCAAATATTGGAATCTTTTTCTAATGAAGAAGTTAGTCAACAGATAATCTTACCCCTTAAATATTGCTTGTCAGTGTAATTATTTAAAGTAATAGATTAATAATTCTTCCTTACGCTAAAACACCATTGAGCTCATATCAAACTGAATATTCAATCTGCATGACGAATTCCTTCATTTCCTCAAGTGCATATTTGTATTAAGTGAACGTAATATGCTCAAACACATGATATGTCATATATTATTGCAGATAACTTCCTACAGGCTTATTTTGTTAACTAATATGGAATATTATTCAATAAATCACTGTAAAACCTGGAGCCAATGTTTTATTTCTCAATGTATCTCAAACCTACATTCTGCAACACGGTAAGTAAATACAAATAAAAAAATAAAAAGCTTAATAATATTTATTTTACTGAAAATGATGTCACAAAGTGAATTTGCGATTATTGAAAAAGCATAATAAAATGTACGTCATTGCCGGGTCCGTGTGTTTTCAGTGACCCTTTTCAGTGCTAAAATTGAAAAAAATGTCATTATTGATGTTGTAGCTGAAAAAAATAAAATTCGTTTTCAGCTACAACAACTCTAACGTCGTATTTTTATATCTTGGCATTCTTGCTCACTGAAAACTCACGGACCGCCACTGGTGTACATGTACACCATCAAAATGTTTCATGTTTTTTAACTTATGAATAGTCCATCATTTGTACATTCAAAATCACAAGAGAGATGGAAGGAAGGAGGGAACTTTAAAAGATTTACATTTGAAATTTTTATTTTATTAAAATAATTTTTTATTTCATTTTAATGTAAATATTCTACATAAGGTATGTTTACATAAAGCATTTTAAGTCAATATAGTTTTTAAGCCAACTAACCTCCAGGTAATTGCAATTGATTTTCAAAAGGTCAAACCTATAAAAATATGTAGGTATGTAAAAAATAAGTTGACAAATTTTAAAGTAAAATTAGTTTTTATCACAATTTAATGATATAAATACATAATTTACGTAAGTTAACATAAAGCATTTAATTTTAATACAGTTTTTATTTTGATTAAACTCCTGGTAATTGCAACTGAGCTTCAAAAGGTTCAGATTTAAAATGTTGCGGCAAACTCTTGGGTAAGGGTCCAACAATCAGAAGTCCATTATTGGCAGTAGGAGCAACTGTCTCAGGAATCGGTATGAGTGAATGCATAAATTCTTTGTTGCTTTTCTCCTGAATGTAGTCCCAAGCTCCCATCACACTTTTTAATAGTTCGCTTTCTGTTAAGGGCCTTTTCAGTTCAGATAAAGAAATTCGCTCGTCACTTCGTTTATTCATCGATTTACCCAAATGAATATTGAAATTGCCTTGCTCATTGTAATGTGTTCCAGGGTCTTGTATGTGCTTGAATGAAGACAATTGTTTCGGGTCTTCTGGTCCATAGTTGATATATTTCTTTCCCCCGTTGTTGGTAAATGTAACCTTCTTATTTTTCATCAATTGTTTTTGCTTTAGATTTTTGTGAACGTTCACTACTGTATCCCTGATCATGTCTTGCAAGTTTTCTACATTATTATTATTTTTTGTGTCCGGTTTGGTCCAGTAGTTTCTCAATTCTGATCCCGATTGATCCAAAGGCACCATTGCATCTTCTAAAGTGAATGGAATCATATCAACATGAAAACTATCTATTTTTTTCAGTTCACTTTCAACACCATTTGATTGGGCGCTGGTTTCATCATTTTTCTCTCTGACAATTTTTAATCTGTTCAATCTGTTACTACGAACAATTGGAACTGAAAAACTTTTGTCAATTTCTTTTGAGGACATATTATCTTTTGAAGTACTAGAATTTTCAATCTCTATATTAGTTTGCATTTTAGGAATATTTTCCGTATTATTTTTGAGTAACGAATTATTTTTTAAACTTGATTTCACTTTTTCTATTTTACTAACAGTTGTGTTAGCTTTTTGGGTGGCATTTAATTTATCAAATGCATGATTAGATATTCTGATCTTCTTTACAGTATTACTTCTGGTCAGATTTCTTTTCTTGTATCTCAACTTACTAAAATTCGTAAGGCGTTTCAATAAATTCTTACTTGTATCTTCTACAATATCCGATGTTGCATATTCTTTATCGTTGTCAACAAACCCTTTGATCAGAGTTTTTTCTGATATTGTTGCGTTTTTGTAAGTAGCAATATATTTATCTTTAACATGTTCTTGAGATAAAGCCACATTACTCAAATTGCTTTGAGTTTGGTTGTCATCAGTTTTAATTTCAGTGTGATTGTATGAATTGTTCCCCTTTTCTAGTGGACTGGAAAATATCAGCAAGATATCGTTTCCATATATGTCTTTAGTGTATAATTTTCTTTCAGTCCTTCCGATGATAAGTTCTTCTGTTTTATTAACTTTTTTAGGATATATGTACGATACATTGTTCTCCTCAGCCTTATTTGACAACATTCCTAATGGTGGAGTGATAGTTGAATTGACATCTTGGAGTTGGAAATAGTTTGTGTTATTTGTAAAGATGGTTTGATTGCTAATATTGTTCACAATGTCACCATTTACCGCAATGGTCAGTGGTAAAAATATATAAATAGAGAATATTATAAAGCTGCAAAAGAATAATTAAACTTAAAAAATGTGATAATGTGTGACAATAAAATGTGTTATTTTACATCAATTTTATTACCATTTTAAATAAAAGAATATATTTTTTTGAAATAAACAGACATAAATCTAAAACGAGAGAAGTATCATAAACATGGCAAAGTAAACTGCAAGTTTGGGGCGAGGATTGATTTTCAAAGATGGATAAAGTTAGCCACACAAAATGACTTACCAATTTATTGATTCCATATTCACAGATAATTATTATGAGCTCTTGGTAAAAAAATGCCTCATCTCAATATTCACTAACAAGTGGTCGTTTTGAAAACATTTACTACTAATGAATATTTTCAAATTACAAAGTCTTTTAAAGCTTTCTATGATTAGGCAATAGATGCCATAAACCAGGATACAGTAAACATGAAGTTACTTTGCAATCACTAACATTCTAACATATTTCAACACCTTATGATGAACTACAGTGAAAGTAGGTATCAAAATGTCTCTGCGCCCTTGATGTTAAATATTTAATATTATTATTTCTTTCTAATGAAGCTAATCCAATACGAAGCAAAACTACAATAGTTAGCAGGTACCTACACATTTTTAAAATTACAACAATATTTTGTTTTATAAAGTGGGTTGTACATTATTTAATTACTAGCTGGTTCCCGGCATGCGTTGCAATGGCTTATTCAAAGAAATAAATTGTTTCTCCCCGCATGTCCTTTCCCGTGTGTCCCCGTTCCCCTCCTGCATCCCTTTCCCCTTCAACTTCCCGGCCTACCTTCTCCCCTCTCCCACTTCTCCGTCCCACCAATCCCCCTCCCGCGTTCCATATATTCAGTCCCAGTACATTCAGTTTTCAAACAGCTCACGTGACACCTATTACAATTTTTTTATTAAAATTAAAATTTTTCATATATTACAAATATTCATTTTTGTATATTATAAGAACAATCAATCAAATTTGGTTCCTAATGTAGGTACCTATTTAAAATATCTATTACGATACGATTGTACCCCCCAACCAGAAGCACTCCTGTCCTGGTGAGACCGGTACATCGAGGGGCACTGATTTGTTAGGACTAGGAACTCGTGCTCTGAGGATGGGAAGGAGGTTGGAGTTTAATCGACCGGTATACATGGCAACCTAATAAGCCAATATTGGAATTTAGGATGGGCAGGAACAAAGGAACGGATTGAGCGTTATGATGTTTTTTTATTTATTTTTATTTATGTTTTCTTTGTCTTCCTTCTTAGTTTTTCTCGTCTCTTCTTGACCCTTCTTGTTTTTTGCTTCTTGTTTCGTCTTTTTCTTGGCGCTTCTTGGCCATTCTTAACTCTTCTTGTGTCTTCTTGTTTCTTCTCACTAACTGCCTGGTAGGTTGGATCCGGAGAGAATGGCTGGGAGAATCCCTTGGACCAGTAATCTAATCCCAGCCGTACTCTCTCAGAACATCGCCTTGTACCGCAGGGGGAGGGATGGATTCATACGTCCGTCACTCTTGGGCACACTGACCCTCAGATTCCTACCCACCCCTCATACCCTTTCCTTCCCAGATCTTGGGTCTTGTCGCCTTTCTTGTCTTTTCTCTTCTTGCTTCTTCTTGTCTTTTCTGGGATCTTTCTGACTCTCCTTGGCCCTTATTTTTACTTCGTCTTGCCTCTTCTTGCTATTTCTTGTCTCTTCTTGTTTCTTCTTGTCTCTTCTTGTGTCTTGTCATCTCTTCCCGGCCCGTCTCGGCTCTTCTCGCACCTTCGTGGCTTTTGTTGTCTCTTCTCTTTTTGCTTCTTCTTGTTTCTTCTGGGGTCTTTCTGACTCTCCTTGGCCCTTTTTTTCTTCGTCTTGTCACCTCTTGGCTCTTATTATTTCTCGTCTCTTATTGTCTCCTCTTGGCTCTTCATGCTTCTTCTTAGATTTTCTCATATCTACTTGTCTCTTCTTGCCTCCTCTTTGATTTTCCCGTCTCTTCTCGGCTCTTCTCTCCTTGCCTCTTCTTGGACCTTCTCGTCTCTTCTCGGTTCTTCTTGGCTCTTCGTGTTTTTCCCCCTTCTTGTCTCTTCTTACTTCTTCTGGTTTGTTATAGGTTCTTATTGTGTCTTTTTGCTTCTCCAAGCACATCCAATGCTCGCCTCTTCTTGATTCTTCTCATCTCTTTCTCGTCTCTTCTCGGCTCTTCTTGTTTCTTCTGGGATATTATCGTCTTTTTTGGTTTTTCTTGTATATTCTAGTCTCTTCTTGCCTCTTCTTGGATCTTCTCGTCTTTCCTCTCTTCTTGGCTTTTGCTTGCTTTTTCTCGTCTGTTCTTGGCTCGTCTTGGATCTTATCATCTCTTCACGGCTCTACTTGGTTCTTCGTAGTTTTTCTTGTACTTCTTGGCTCTTCTTGCTTCTTCTTGGCTCGTTTTGTTTCGAATTTTCATATCACTATTCATTCATTTGTGAATTAATGAATCTGTATTTTTTTTTTTACATGAATACTGCACAAGAGTCCCAACTGCTCTCGTCTGGAGCCAGTGGGACTATGGCAATATGTTGTGAGGCTGAAGGCAGTGGGGAGGGGAAGGAGATAGGGAAGAAGAAGGTGGGGAAGTACCTGGCTATTCAGATCTGGTCACCAAACACGGCAGAAGCCATTTCAAGCAACGTTTCAATTCTGAATGGTGGTCTTACACCAGGGCGATACTGAGAGTATCTACCACTCTGGAATGTGCCGCAAATATACTATATATTATTTTTAATTAATTATTTTAAATTAAAGTAATTATAATAAGTAAGTAAAATCCGGGATTCGATCCCGCGACCTTCGGAATGCAAGTCAAGCGCCTTACCGCTGCACTACGCCGGCCGTCTCTATACGAAAAGGACTAAATATTTATTTATTCTGAAATACACTATACGTACCCATTTTAAACTGAATACAAAAATTATAAATTAGATAAATTAAAATAATATAAATAAATAAATTTGTATGAGTTGAGGGCATTTGCATTCACTAGATAAGTTTGTTCAGATTTCTAGACAAACAGCTCCACCAGTAAATAAATACGCAATTAAGCGGCGCCCTCAAAGTTCTCGTGCCTTTTTTATTACCCACTATTGATGTTATGTCTCCATCTGGGCACAAAGATGTTTACATAATAACAATACAAGACCAATGTGATCCTCGTCTTTCAACACTTCAAATATCAACGCTTCCAGTGCATCGCAACATTTTGCTTTATTTAAAAAATCCATAGACAATTCTTTTGTTACAAGAAAAAAAACAGCTGCCTGCTAAATTTAATTTCATAAAAAGCGTGAACTGTCAAACGTGCGAAATTAAAATAGTCGTTAAGTTTTCTGAAATTATCCAATTTTCTTAATTTTTCTTTCCGTAAGAACCTTCTACGAAGTATTAGAAAACATTAAAAAAAAGAAATGAAATAGGTAAAATCGTTCTGAAGTTATGGCGTGACCAAGGGAAACAGGGATTCATTTTTATATACATAGATTACTAAACATAATGTTAAAGACGACAGTGTTTTTTAACCCTAGAATACTAATCTTATTTTTATACTGCTTAATACTAATCATCGCTTGGGAGGCTACTTCTAAAAAAAGAAGTAGTTTTTTTAAGTGTCTTTATTAAAATATGAAAAATAAGTTTTTTACATAAGAGAGCAACCTTTGCCTTTTTAAATGCAATAACAAAAAATGTGTTTTCTAAATCAACACAGTCTTAAATAGTGGTTTAAACTTAACACAAACCTAACTTTTTTTGGCAAAACAAAGATACATTAAGAGTATGAAAAAAAAAGAATTATTGCAAAAATCTTAAAATCTAAACATTTTTATTAAAAAAAATATCAGTCTGTTGAGATCATTATAAAAAAGTAGCATTTAGCATTACAGTTTTTATGTCACATAACTTTGAAGTTTGCCTATTTATTTCTTATCACAAGTGAAACAATTAGGCGATCGATGTTCCAGACAATATGGTTTGTTGCATTTCACACAGTAGTACACACTCATGCGTCTTTTTTCTTTGCTGGGCAAAAGTTGCACATGCTTCTTTTTCCTTTTTTAATTACATTTTCTTAAAAAAAAAAACTTTTTTAATGACATTTTCTCAAAAAAAATTACCTTTAATACTAATGATCGCCTCCCAAGTGATCCAACATGCTGTAATTCGGGAATGACAAGAGCTTGTGAGACGTGTGACCGCTATCCACCGCGTCACGTTGGGCACTGAGTTGAGGTGAGCGCTCGAGTCGTAACGGTGGCACGTTTTGAAATTATAACAAAAAAATTATTTGAGTGCGGCCTCCCAGGCGATGATTAATAAGTATTCCACGTATTAGTTTAAATACATTTTTATTTTTAGGGGGATATGTGCAAAAAACACTAATTTGGTTCATATAATATAATATACTAGCTGTTACCCGGCATGCGTTGCTATGCCATTTAATAAAGAAATTGTTTCTCCCTGCGTGCCCTTTCCCATTCGTCCCGTTCAACTTCCTCCTCCCCTTCCCCTCTCGCATCCCCTTTCCCTCTCGCGTTCCCACTCCTCCTCCTCCACCCTCCCTCTCACTCTACTCCCTCCCTTCCCCCGTCCCGCGAACCCCTCTTTCGCCCGCGTTCCTCTCCCCCCTAATTGCTTAGTTAAAAAAAAAAACATCATTTCCAAGGCAACAATTTGTTTGCTTTTCTTCTGACGTTTGCAATTTTATTGTTCTGAACGAACCAACAGTGACAACCATCAAAATATAAAAATATAAATACGCGATAATCCGAGTAAATCCACATTACTATACGTATATCCATATGTTGTCGATTCAAAACCCTTAATTTAATATGTGCTTCAATTCGAGTGGACCCGAGTCTACCGTACCGAAGGGACGAACGTCAAATGATTGACAGGAAATTAGGTAGAACAGTTTGTATGTGAAAATGAAAATTATTTATGCTTTAAACCGCTTACTCGTTAATACGGAATATTTTTTATTCAAACAGTCAGATTTAGCTTTATTATTACGAAAAGTGAGTATTTATGTCGGGGGAGACCAAAAACGTGCAAAAAATATGCATTTAACATTTTAATTTTGTTAAAATTAATTCGCTCACGCGGTAACGCCATTGTTTATTCATCGTTTTTATTTTAACATTTCATAGACAATGCTGCCAATCATAGAAAGAATATTTTTGCGTAAAACAAAGTGAATGCATTGACAAGTTTGTACCTGTATTTAACAGTAGAACATGGAAAGCAATGTATTAGAATAATTACACAAACCCGCTATACAAACCCTGCTTTGCAACAAACCATTTAAAACCTGGGATGTTTTTTTAAATTATGATGAAATGCGAGTTTATTTTGGAGAATTTATTTTATAAAATTGGTACTTCCGACAAATGTCATATTTGATTGTCTATTAGTTAAAAAAGGAACATTCCATATTATCCGGGCATCAAACTTCGACAACACGAACATTCCGTATTATCCGTGAGGTGGACTAACTGCATATTTACCAAATGAAATTGTTGTTTTTACTATCTTCCCTGCAATTTCTCCATATTTTCTCACCGTTTAAACCTTCCCTGGACTACGACAAACATTTCAAAACCAAAATCAGCTAAATCGGCCCAGCCGTTTTCAAGTTTTATCGAGACAAACAAACAGCAATAGATTTTTTATATATATAGATATATGAACAGTGCTTATTTTTATTATTTCTTATATGCAGATGAACAAAAATATCAAATTTATTTATCAACAGCCTTATGAATGAGATCATAGTTTTCATGCAAAATCAACAATTGTTACATTTTTAAATTTGGTATTTGAATTAGTTATAACTAAATTTTGGAAAAAAACTATTTAAATATCAAAAACAAAGACTTGAATTAACTAATAATAAAAAAAGTAAAAAGTCACATTATCAATAACCTTCGTTGATGCGATGAGCCATGGTTGCTGAATTGGCGCTCGTGGACTCCCCCCATCGTCTGCACTATCATCTATTGCAGAAGTAACAGGCCGATTGAGATTAGCCTGAGTATGAAAGAATTACGGTCGCTCGCGCAAAAGTTATTGCGGTTTTTTTAATCCTGCGTCGTCGATTCGACGAAGGTTTGTGATCTAGGGTTAAATTACACATATAGGTTTGTATATATATCGTCCAGTTGATAAGGCAGACATCTCCGAAATATCGATATTTGAGTTGAGTATGCAGTTAAATGTAAAAGTGTGCCTGCCCTCCATCTGGTATAATACAGTTGAACTTGGTTATAACGATCATGGCTATAATGAGCAATTGCCAAATGATATTTTAGTTCAGACTTATTTTCATATAATTGTTGACTGTTATAACGAGGACGATTCACTGATATAACGTGCAAATAATTTTGTTAACACAATTTCTAAATACATAAAACAATGTCAACACAATTTCTAAATCTTTAAATGGGTTTAAAAAAACAATAATTGGGAATTATTCTCGCAATAAGGTATAACTATCAAAGGTGGCGACCATGGAGGGACGTATGCTCGGCGTGCAACAGCGGCGGCTGGTGGGAATTTCCTACCCTGTTAGGGACAGATTCATATTTTTATGGCACTACCTGCTTAAGATTGTCGGCTATGTGAAACATTGTTACCCATCGGGCACTATGTAAAATTGTCATAAAATCTGCTAAAGTCAACGAATTTTCAGTTCGCAAATTTGTTCCCCATTTACATCTTCTTTTGTATAGTGCCTCATTTTAAAAATCAATAAGTGTTTATGAATGTACCGAGCATGAGTACCTACATGGAATAAATTTGTGATAGTGATGCACAACCTTTTTAGCTTAGGGGGGGCTCTGCCTCTTTATGAAATGGCCCGGGACCTACAAGTGGATTTTTGTGTTTTTCTGGAGGGGAGGGGATTGACAGCGAAATTCAAGATTTCATTTTCTGGGGATTTTTTTTCTGGGGTCTTCCAATTTAGTTCCATTTAGGGCAAGCAGTGTAAATTGTCCAAAATGCTAAAAAAAATATTCTCAACCAGGGATTTCAGGGTTTTTTCTCTATAACCAGGGGGACAAACTCGTACAAAATTGGCATGCGGGCCGCATGAATTGGGTTGTGCATCACTAGGTTGTGACAAGTATAATTTTAGTTCAAAATCAATAACAATCCACCAGCTAATGATTTATAAGTGAGATTTTACAAGCGATACAATACGCATAAGCTATCGATAATAAGTTAGAAAATTTTTAGGGATATTTTTCTTGGAAACCTCAAACCAGGTGATGTTAGATGCGTTGCTTTTTCGTGGAGGAAATTGAGAAGCATAAAAACCAAATCTTTAAAAAAAAATCATTGATTAAAACAATAATTTATTAATTAGTGTACTTTTTACTCGTATTTTGAAATATACTATACATTTGCGATTATATTAGAGTAAAGGCAGGTAGGTAGGTATATACGACTTTCAAAAAACCTATTTTGGATATAAGGAGTAATGGCTATAAGGAGCAAATTTAGTCAGTCCCCTCGTGCTCGTTATAACCAAGTTTGACTGTATTCAGATTACTCATAAACACCACCAAATCCAGACAAACTTGTAGTGAACTAAACAAAATGTTGATGTTTTCTGAGTTACTAGTAGGATATTTCAAAATGTCATACTAAGTACCGGACCGTTACGCCTTTCGTTTTTTTTAAATATCATATTTAATATGTAAAACACGGAAATGTGCAAATAATATTTGATTTATGGGAGCATTCGAAAAACGCTTTCCTCATTATCTAAAAACTTATTATTTCGAGATGTCTGAATAATCAACCGGACAATCGTATAAAAAAATTTAAATGTGAAAACATGCCTTTTCATACGTCTAAAAAAAATATCTTTGAGGAAATTTTAGACATTTAAAAAAAAATCTATTTTATTCATAAATAATAAAAATTCAAAGTATTGTTATAAATGTCAAATAAAGCTTTGTGTAAGAATAAATGGTTTTATGCGTTTTAAATTGCTAAACAAGGTGCCACATGAAAAAGAAATGGTTTTTTAATTTTCTGAAGAACTATTTTTTCCTGCAGTAAAATATAATAACTTTCCCCGGTTTTGATGAATACGTAAGAACCTATTTTAAGGAAGTCTTTTCAGTCTGGCAACATCATTGTTTAGAAGAACGGTAAGTTCATTTATGGGTAGTGGTATTACAGGGGGGTATAACTCCGAACTTTTTTGTGTCGTGACGTATGATTCATGACCATATCATTTTATTGGTCCAAATTTCCATAGAAAGACTGTTGAGAACTGAGTAGTATATCTAAGTAGGATATCTATGGTATTATATGTCAAATAGAGATAGCACATTGTTCGAACCGAATATTCCTAACCTCGCAACGCCGGCGTAAATATTTGTGAAAATGATTCCTTGATATCAATGCGGTTTCGAAGGCTGTGAAGATATTGATTCAATTCGACATAAGTTACCGACCCACTTAAGGAGTGTCCCGAAGCCTGGCAGCAGCAATTCGATCCTCAAAAGCATCCCGGGTGAGCGTTCGCTTGGTAATCGGCGTCTGGTATCTTTTGTTTAGAATAATGTGAAAATTGACCTGCAATATTGTGTTTTTCTAGATAAAATAATTGATAATCAATACCAGAATGTAATATCAGTGATACAAGGAGGACTTCCACAAGCTTTACCTTCGACGAGGACAAAATCAACGACTTCAAAGAAGAGGCAGATGATGAAATCAGAGATTGGCTCAGATTGGGTACGTTTATAAGTACATTTTAATAATATTTGGATGATTTGTATAGCACCGTTTTTGTGAAAAATCACCTCGTCTGTAATGGACTGTTGGTACCTGCCCTGATGTATGGCAGTGAGGCATTGAACTGGCAGAGGAAGGAAAAAAGTAGATTGAATGTTGTAGAAATGAGATCCCTGAGGCATGTGTGTAGTAAAACCATCCATGATCGTGTGAAAAACGTGGAGATCCGCATAGAATGCAAGGCTGATGTAAGCATACTGAGTAAGGTTAAGAAAGGGACGCTCAGATGGTTTGGCCATGTAGAGCGAATGAACGAGGAAAATAGTGTACACGTTCCAAATGTGAATGGTAAAAGAAGCCGAGGAAGACATGGCATGACCAAGTGAATCAGATACTTGAGTCGGGCCATGTCAAGAGTCAGAATAATAGAATAGCATGTATGAAACCATGTATGAATGTGAACGAGGCAAGGAGTGTGTGCCAAGATTGAGTTGTTTGGTGGTCTGTCCTCTCTGCCCACCCCTGCGGAAACAGCATGATGGTAAAGTTGGTCATTTAACTGGACTACCTTTTTACACGGTGCAATTATAGGTTTTTGTTTTGAATAATGTGGTAATTTGAAATATTGTGTTTTTCTAGGTAAGAGGAAGTCTCAACTCTCTCCCAGAAAGAGGAGAATGCAGTTGCAAATGGCGGGGACCAGGCGTCAATTGAGATAGCCCAACAAAATAATGCAACGGAACGCATCGCTACGAGTATTGAAGATTTTCTTTCCGGCTCTCTCTGAATGCATATATTTAAAGTATGCTCAATATAGGATGAAATTGTTGTCCTCATTTATCTTTTACTTGTCTTGTTGTTCTTATTTATTATTTATAAGACATCACAATGAACATCCTTTTTTTTGGAAATCAGCAAAATCCTATAAAATTATCCTAAAAAGACTGCTTTGTAATGAATATCTTTCAACACCTTTAAAATATGTTTGTATATTATTTTGTGAATTTATACATATGTAGATTAATAAATAAATACTTTAAACATCTTGGATATTTTATTTTTAAAATAATTTTTAGGCTGATAAATTAGGTAGTGGGTAGGGATTTATATTGTTTATGGTAGTACCCTTTTTTTTTTTACTTTTCACCATCCTTGTCGATGGTATGTGACGTCAGAGTAATAAAATTTTCATTTTGACAGTTAAAATAGTGTCGAAACCAGTTGGGAACAAAAAGCCCCAAGATATCGATCTAGGTATTAGTTCATTTATGTGGTATTAGTTCATTTATGTGGGTAGTGATGGGTAGTGATTTGTTGTGAATTGACAGTTGGCCAAGTTTTGAATTGTTTTGACGTGTATAAGAAAATAAACCAAAATTTTGTAATATTTTGGGAAGTTCTGTCATTGTATTGAGTTTCGATACATCCAATTTTAGTTCATTGACCGTTCTTTTGAAAATCTATAATGGCTGAATTCAAAACTCCAGTGAAACAAACCAGAAATAAAATAGCTCATGCCGAAACACCGATAATTATTCCCCCGTCTCCTTTTTTAAAGAAATTAGGATATGGAACAGGTATATTTTTATATTTAAAGTATCATATCTTCATTCCGGTTACCAGTAAAAAAATCGGTCATATTATATTATTTGAACATTATTAATTCAGATACGGTTTTAGATTTCACGGCTAAGAGCATTTTCGTTATTTGTTTTTGGGGTGTTATGCCGTTTTTCGCTTCCTCCTTCTTTAGGCTAAAGGGTAACATCTCAAAAACAAATAACGAAAATATTAATTCACATAAAAATCTCTAAATGAAATTGTTTTCCTACTAGGTGTGGCAGTGTATGAAATGCTTAGATCTCCCCGAATAGGCAATATTCGCTCCCCCTGGGCTTTAAAACGCACATTCCCAGTAAAGGGAAAGAGTACACTTTTCGGGAAAAGACTGCATGATGAAGCCAATATTTTGAAGAAAATCTCTCATCCCAATATTGTGGGGTTCCGAGCCTTCACTAAGATGGGCGATGGAAGACAGTGCCTAGCCATGGAGGCGTGTGAGAATTCTCTCGGTGATAGAATAGAATTGCGAGCCGAAGAAGGTAAAGGAGCCTTCCCGCCAGCTAAAATTCTCAAGGCGAGTATTTTTATTTTGTACATCTGGGTGTTTTGGGTTGCATTTCAATGTGAGATAAAATTTTAGAATGGCAGGTAATCTCGAAAACTCGAAGCAAGTGTATATTATCCAACCACAACATTTGATATCATCATTTGCATATAAAGATATTGCTTGGTAAACTGTTGAAATCACTGGACACACTTAATACAAATTTTTTTAGGAAAAAACTTTTAGATTCACCTTACTATAAAATACAACTTTTTGCACTCAAAATTTTGATTAAAATTTTGGTAAAAATGTATAAGCCCACCTCACGGATAATACGGAATGTTTGTGTTGTCGAAGTTCGATACACGGATAATAAGGAATATTCCTTTTTTAATTAATAGATAATCACATATGACATTTGTCGGAAGTACCAACCTTATGAAATAAATTTTCATCAAAATAAAAACAAAAAGTACCTGTTTCGAATTATTCTTAGTAATATGGTTTGAGGTTCAAGCTGCGAAAGCTGCATGTCATCATTTAGATATACATCCCAGGTTTTTAATGGTTTTTTGGTAAAGCAGGGTTTGTCTAATGCAGTGGTTCCCAAACTCTTTTGGCCCACGGACCCCTAATTAAGGTGAATTAAAGGTTTTTTCTAAAAAATATTCGTACATATTAACCTGTCCAGTGATTTCGAAAATTTACCTATTGTTTTATGGATTTAAAGGCAAAAAATGGTTGTAAGGATTTATAGGCAATATGGTTGGAGTTTTAAGGAGTTATTTAAAAATGAATTGGGAAATGTAAGCGACAACTTCAAAAATAAGAAATGTAAAGCAAATTTAAAATATACCTCAGAAGAATTCTGAAATTCCATGAAATTTCACCATGTCGTTGGAACTTGTAGGTAAACATATTTTAAAGACTAACAGCCTTTCTAAAAAACCCAGTGAAAATTTTATTCAATTGACAAACGGCTGCGGATGTGAAAACATTAATAATTAAAAATTTTGGTAGAAAGCAGTCACTTTGTGGTTTGACATATTAATTAAAGGAAAACAATCACTTTGTTTGTAACCACGATTTATTGATTTAATTTTTATTTACCGACCGGTTTCGCTTAATACAAGCATCATCAGGGTATAAATTAAAACTGATGAAAAAATACATTGTGTGAGCTTATATATACATACAGACAGAGACAAAACATAATATAAAGTAAGAGTGAGAGATTGTAATTAACATCCTACATAGTGATAGAGAGAAAGAGACGGGTATATCTAATGAATAATTACATTATATCTACCGGGACAAAACGTCATTTAAACAGGTGATTAAGGAATAAAGTGGCTACGGGTTTTTTTAGTTTATGGGAAATATTCCTAATATCGGACTGTTGGACACATTTAACTGATTATTAAGGATTTGGGTTTTTGTTTTAACGGCTTTCTTTATTTCGAGTGCTTCTAAATTATTAAGCCTGTTACCATGACTATTTCTGTGTAAAATCTTAACACCGGTGTTTTGATTGAAGGTATGATCTTTATCAATAAGGTGATTAGCGAATTCCGAAAATCCATTATTATTTAAGCATCTAAGATGCTCTTTGATTCTAATATTGACATTACGCGTCGTTTTACCTACATAAAATGATGAACAATCATTACAATCTAATTTATATATTCCGGAATGACTTAGTTTTTCGTCCTTATCTTTCGAATTAATTAAAAACTTTCCTAAATTATTGTTTGTGTAAAATGCCGGTCTTATTTCGGGAGGTAGATTTTTTACACTGCAGGAAGAGAACTGATTAATGAATAAAATACGACGCCATTGGTAACAAAGATTATTATTATTATTTATATTATTATGATTAGTAAATAAGAAATTCTTAGTGGCTATTTGTTTTTGTTTTTTATTTAAAATTGCATCAATGAGTTCGGCATTATAACCATTATTAACCGCGATTTTTTTAATTATTGCTAGTTCGTTGGAGAAATTAGTATTAGATAACGGTATTGTGACCAAACGATGAACCATTGAATGAAACGCGGAGTGTTTATGTGAAAAATCTACCTCCCGAAATAAGACCGGCATTTTACACAAACAATAATTTAGGAAAGTTTTTAATTAATTCGAAAGATAAGGACGAAAAACTAAGTCATTCCGGAATATATAAATTAGATTGTAATGATTGTTCATCATTTTATGTAGGTAAAACGACGCGTAATGTCAATATTAGAATCAAAGAGCATCTTAGATGCTTAAATAATAATGGATTTTCGGAATTCGCTAATCACCTTATTGATAAAGATCATACCTTCAATCAAAACACCGGTGTTAAGATTTTACACAGAAATAGTCATGGTAACAGGCTTAATAATTTAGAAGCACTCGAAATAAAGAAAGCCGTTAAAACAAAAACCCAAATCCTTAATAATCAGTTAAATGTGTCCAACAGTCCGATATTAGGAATATTTCCCATAAACTAAAAAAACCCGTAGCCACTTTATTCCTTAATCACCTGTTTAAATGACGTTTTGTCCCGGTAGATATAATGTAATTATTCATTAGATATACCCGTCTCTTTCTCTCTATCACTATGTAGGATGTTAATTACAATCTCTCACTCTTACTTTATATTATGTTTTGTCTCTGTCTGTATGTATATATAAGCTCACACAATGTATTTTTTCATCAGTTTTAATTTATACCCTGATGATGCTTGTATTAAGCGAAACCGGTCGGTAAATAAAAATTAAATCAATAAATCGTGGTTACAAACAAAGTGATTGTTTTCCTTTAATTAAAAATTTGTTCATTGAAAGAAATATACATGGTTTCCACGGCCTGAGAGGGTAGTTTATCTCTGTTTTAACCATTGATGTCCGAACAATATTTGTAATTTTTCCATAGTATTTTGAATGTTCTATATATTTCTTATTTTTGAAGGTGTCGTAAAAACAAATACCATTTATGAAAACTAGATAAAATTACCTTTTAGATTTGTATATTTGAAATACAGTTTAGTTTTCAAAAACTGACATATTTTAAGATTCAAACTCGGAAATAAATGGAAAAAAATTTCTTACCAAAATTTTTTTGACTAAAATGTAGAGAAATTAAAAAAAAAACAAAATTTCAAAAACACAGTCCTTTTATGTAATAAATTTGGAAGGAAACTATCACCTCACTTTTTCCTTGTGCATACAATAAAAAAATAATAAAAAATTTCAAATTTTTTTTTATTGCTAAAAAACTAACCTAAAAATTATACCGTCTTTTATATCAGATTTTTTGCATCTCTAAAGACGTTAATTTCTTTGATGCATTTAGGCATAAATGTATTACATATTGTTATTTTAAAAAAACACCACTCTCATAAAATTATCGTAAAATAAAACCTTTAAATGTAAATTTGAATTCTCATGTATCATATAAAATAGTTTTTGACACTTCAATTTTCAAAGTACGATTATTGTTTTATAACTTGACTAAAACTTATGAAAAACCACAAAAAACACGGTAAATATATCAATGATATAAATATAAGAGTAAATTATTCATATTAATAGAAATTAACCATCACATAAGTAATATTGCACACACAAAAATCATTTCGCACACACAGAAATCATTTCGCGCTTCCAGCGTCTTTTTCGAGAGCGAACAACGAATGCGCAGGCACCGCGCCGCCTCGCCACCTAGCGGTTATGAAGGAAAACAAACAATTTAGTACTTAAATATGCATTGTTGCCGGATTTACAATACGTTTTAAGACCAAATCTTATTAGTAATGTTATCGTGTTTTAGTGTATTTTTGTTTTATTCATGTTGCTGCAATAACACGGGTTATCTGGCGTGCTGTGGTTTTTTTTTAGTAAGGCTGTGAAGGGTTAACATGGTGACAATAAGGAACTCCAGTGAAAAATTTTATGGCTTTAAAAAAATTTGTTCATACAGACCAATGAGTTTTATTTCATAATATTAAACGTAGAGTTCTTAAAAAATTATTAAAAAGTGCATTTTAAACGTCTCGTTAATACACACAAAGTAGGTATTATTGAATGGTTAGTGCCGACGTCACGCCTCACCAGTCATTGTATTGAAATGTAGGTATGACACAAGCCATCGGTATTAACAACATTTCATGTTATTCGTTATTTCATAGTGTTTATAGAGATTTAGTTCTTGTGTTTATAGAAACACAGCCTTACTAAAAAAAAACCACAGCACGCAACCAGATAACTAGATAACCCGTGTTGCTGCAGCAACATGAATAAAACAAAAATACACTAAAACAGGATATATTACTAATAAGGTTTATTCTTAAAATGTATTGTAAATCTGGCAACAATTTTATTTTATGTACTAAATTGTTTGTTTTCCTTCATAACCGCTAGGTGCCGGCGCCTGTGCATTCGTTGTTCGCGCTCATAAACGACACTGGGAGCGCGAAATGATTTCGCTTCGCGGATGTGTGTGCAATATTACTTATGGGATGGTTAATTTCTATTAATATGACTAATTTACTCTTATATTTATATCATTGCTATATTTACCGTGTTTTTTGTGGTTTTTCATAAGTTTCAGTCAAGTTATAATAACGATAATCTTTCTTTGAAAATTGATTATTTATGCATTAAACCGCTTACTCGTTAATACGGAATACTTTTTATCCAAACAGTTAGAATTAGCTTTATTATTACGAAAAGTGAGTATTTATGTCGGGGGAGACCAAAAAACAAGCAAAAAATATGCATTTAACATTTTAATTTTGTTAAAATTAATTCACTTGCGCGGTAACGCCATGTTTATTCATCGTTTTTATTTTAACATTTCATCAATGCTGCCAATCGTAGAAAAAATATTTTTGCGTAAAACAAAGTGAATGCATCATTAACAAGTTTGTACCTGTATTTATAACAGTAGAACATGGAAAGAAATGTATTAAAATAATTACACAAACCCGCTAGACAAAACCTGCTTTGCCAACAAACCCTTCAAAACCTGGGATGTTTTTTAAAAGTATGATGAAATGCGAGTTTATTTTATAAGATTGGTACTTCCGACAAATGTCATATTTGATTGTCTATTAGTTAAAAAAGAACGTTCCGTATTATCCGTGAGGTGGACTAACTGCATATTTACCGAAAATTGAAATGTCAAAAACTACGAAAACATGAAAATTCAAATTTACATAAGGATTTTATTTTTTGAGAATTTCATGAAAGTGGTGTTTTTTTAAATATTAATATCTAATACATGTGTTCCTAAATGTATCAAAGAAATTAATGTCTTTAGAGATGCAAGAAATCTGTTATAAAAGCCGGTATAATTTTAAGGTTAGTTTTTTAGCAATAAAAAAAACTTTGAAATTTTTTATTATTTTTTTATTGTATGCACGAGGAAAAGGTGAGGTGATAGTTTCCTTCCAAATTTATTACATAAAAGGACTGTGTTTTTGAAATTTAGATTTTTTAAAAATTTATCTACATTTTAGTAAAAAAAAATTTGGTAAGTATTTTTTTTCCATTTTTTTCCGAGTTTGAATCTTAAAATATGTCAGTTTTTGAAAACTAAAGTGTGTTTCAAATACACAAATCTAAAAGGTAATTTTATCTAGTTTTCATAAATGGTATTTGTTTTTACGACACCTTCAAAAATAAGAAATATGTAGAACATTCAAAATACTTTGGAAAAATTACAAATATCGTTCGGACATCAATCGTTAAAACAGAGATAAACTACCCTCTCAGGCCGTGTAAACAATGTGTATTTCTTTCAATGAACAAATTTTTAATTAGTAATGTTTTCACATCCGCCGCCGTTTGTCAATTGAATAAAATTTTCACTGGGTTTTTTAGTAAGGCTGACAATATTTAAGCCTAAATAATTCAGTATCAAAAATAGAGGTATCTCTATTAGTTTAACTCTATTATTTAAAATATTGAAAAACTTTATGTGTACGAAAAAATTGTATAATATGCTATATCATACACTAGGTCTCGTTCAATGAAAAGATCCGGTTCAGTGAAACAACTGAATTCAGCTATGTACACACTTGCTCATTAGAAGCTAAAGAGCATGCTACCTAGTAGCAATTGCTACCCGCTCATTCGTTCGCAAAGGTTCGCGAACCGAGAGCAAGTGTGTCCGTAGCTTTGAAGATCGGTCTCACGGAACCGGATTTTACGGATCCGTATGAAGATCTGGTTCACTGAGCCGACTTGTTCGCGAACGACTCACTTCTACTGCGAACTTCGAAATCAAAATGGCCGTCATCGATCACCTGGTCGGCGCTGTATGTATCTTTTTTGCCTACAACTGTGCAGTGTGCAGGTGATGCTTTGTTTGAGATAATATTGATTTTAAAAGCTAAAAAAATAATAATTTCAAACAATTTCTATACCACTCTCCCGTAATAATATTGAAAAATATAATAATTATAATATAATAAATGATGATTAATGTAGAAAATGTTTGGCTTTTCCGGAAACTAAAGAACATATTATATCGGGATGTTCTATATTAGCGCCGTCAGAGTATACATTTAGGCACAATCAGGTTTTAAAAATAATCCACCAAAGTTTGGTAATTAAACTATAACTTGATTGACTGCCGTAATATAGTACCATATTATGAATATGAACCAAATTCATTTTTAGAAAATGAATTTTATAAAATATATTATGATAAAACTATACTAACAGACAGAACAATTAGTCATAATAGACCTAATATAGTTTTACATGACAAAATTTAAAAAAATAACTTATATCATTAATGTAGCTATTCCAAATTCCTGTAATATTCAAAAATCTGTTTCTGAAAAAATAAAAAAAATATACAGATTTAGGAAATGAGATTAAAAGAATTTGGCATTCTCAGACTATAAAAATATTACCATTTGTCATTTCGGCTACTGGCATTGGAGACCTAGGTCTCTCATTAAAAATTTAGGCATTTTAGATTTATCAAAGAATTTATATGTAAAAATGCAAAAATCAGTCATTTTAAATACATGTGGGATAACAAAAGATTTTTTAAATATTTATATTGAGGGATCAGTAGGATTTATAGGTCAAATTAGGAATTCTACAGAGCCGAACCCTCTGATATGAAAATATCTGGAGTCGGTGAATTATTTTCCCATTTGGTCTCTGGTAGGTTGACATGTTGTTCATGTATTGTTTTGTATTTATAATACTTATATAGTGCAATTGCGTAGCGTGGATTGACTAGATGATCATTTGGGGAAGTGTGTGAAAGGGTTTAGTTTTTCATGTTTGGAAAATTTTTTTTTTTTTACGTGAGCTCCAACACAGGAGACCATGAGGAAAATAATTTCCCTCAGGGCCTATGTCATCTTTGGGGATGCTGTGTGGAGGGTTTTTTTTAAGGAAAGGAAGGAGAATTATGGGAAGGAAAAGGGTTTAAGGGGTGGGTAAGAATCTGGGGTTCAGTGTGTCCTGGTCAACCAAGACCTAGAAAAACCTCACCCCATGAACCCGGGCACTCCTGCTAAATCACCAAACGTAGCGAACCACTTGGGGTGACCTATGGCAGAGGTGTTGGTTATCCAATAAAGGTTCCCGGGGCGGCAGTACCCATTCCCGCCTCCCAAATTGAAAATTTTAAATCTGGTGCGTAAAAATAATTCCACCTAAATAATGTTTTAACTTATCGAATAGTACCATACTTTCTTCCGTATAACTGTCATACAAAATGAACACCTGTTGAAATACTTTTCAGGAGTGATGATGTCACACGATTCACTACACATATGGTGGTTTTCGGGGATCTTGAAAAATTTTAACTTTGACAATTATTTTAACTATTAAAACAAACTCTAAAAAAAAAATACATGCAGATTTAAGTCACAAGGTCTTCATTAAAAAAAAATTAAAAAATTGGACTGGATTTCTCTATTATAATGACAAATTTATTCCATAAAAGTGCATGATTTATCATCTCCCCAGACATTAGTTTTTTCTTGTAGTAATTAAGTTATTTCAACAATTTGTGCATATAAAGCGTGAAGCGGAATTATAAAAAATTACTTAATATAAATGAAATGGTGACCGGGCAACTGAAATGAAAAATGAACTCAACTTAACACCTCCTTTGAAAAGTCATTAAAAGTGATGAAAAAGATAGGTTAGTGGTAAAAGTGGTAAGTGATAAAAAGATGGGCTACTTTTCAATTTTTTTTCGTAACTTTTAATGACTTTTCAAAGAGGTATTGAGTTGAGTTGGCATGGAACCAAATTAAATACATGTTTTAGTCTTGGTAAAGTTACAGTACTCCTGACTAATCATGGCGTTGAACACTCCATTATTACAAATATTAACATGAATCAATTTTAACAAAATTAAAATACATATTTTTTCATCTCCCCCATCATAAATACAGTAGAATCCCGATATAACGACCATCAAGGGACCAGCGATACTTAGTCGTACTAACCTTGAAACGTATCATGTTCGTATAAAATGTAACCTTGCGGCAGAGCAGAGACCAGGGCTCAGGATAGTGGGCCAAGTAGTTATCTGTCATGTAGGTAGGGTTTTCAGTCAAATAATAGAAGATGAACTTTATAAAAATGTATTGAATCCAAACCAAAAAGCAAACATGGAAGTGTACAATCTTCATACCAAGGTAACAAAAGCAATATAGAAAAAATACACATACCAGATGGACTCCTAATGGACACGCTAAACTAACTATACGGAAATAACCCCGGAAGACGAACGCGATCTTGCTTCGCAGAGAGAGAACACGAGACGGGACGGGAACACCAGCCTTCCCATATGGGAACGGCGCGGAATCCAGAGCACCAAGGTCGTCCTTCTAATTGGGCAGGAGGCCGCTATACCTCCAAGGAGCGCATTCAGCCACGGGCCATCTCGACGAACTCCAATCAAAAGGCACGTGGCCCCCAACAGTATCCAAGTCTGGCGTATTACGGTAGTACGGTTAGCAGACTGTGACTTTGCGACGCGGGGTCGTGAAGGCATATTAAAGTAGCCAACACCAGGACCAATTCACTTCACGATTCCTTTTCCAGAAATTCTTCCACAAAAACGGCCAACCAGCCACATCGGAAAAAAGTGGGACTTTCACGTCATCCACTATAAATAACTCGTACACGAACCTCGCGTGTTACGTAAAAACACCCCGCGTTCTTTTAGGTTTTAAATCAACCTAGATTCTCATGATTAAACGTAAATTTAAACTCCTTGAAGGAGAGTGACTAATTTCCGAACCAGCTGCCCATGCTGATCCGGGAGGAAGTGACCATAAACAAAAAGGAAACTCTCTCTTTTCCAAAAATTACCAGTGTCCAAAAAACACCATAGACAAAATAACCACCTAAGCAAGAACTGCATTAGTCACATAATTATTTATGTGACAATTCCCCCCTTCCCACGAAAATGTTTGCCCTCAAACATGAAAAACTAAGTCCACAAACTAACTAAACTATGAGTCCATCAGGTATCTAGAAAAATGATAACAAAAACATTAATTAGTAATTAAAATAACAACTTAGAACTAAATTTCTTAAAAGTAAATTTCTTAAAAAACAAAATTTCTTAATAATAAAGAACAAATAAGAAAAGAAAGGCACGAAAACAAGGAGTCAACCAACATCTACTAAATTAAACAAAGTTTTGAATTTACTTAAAAAAGAAGACCTGTTGTTTTCGTGTCAATTTAACAAGATTTATACTTATAAATACTCAACAATACTTAATTTAAGAAAAAACACAAGCAAATAAATTGTAGAAAAGAAAAAAAAATTGATCACTTTTCCTTATACAGGAAATAAAGGCCAATTTGGCTTCACTTTTTAGGGTTAAACAGCCCTCACTCGCACTGAATTTACGCTATATTTGAATAGCAAAAAAAAGCAACCTATCTAACTAAGTCCATCCGGTAACATTCTTAAGATAAAACTTAAAATTAAAGAAGCCTAAATTATGAAAATATCTTTATAGATATACATTTTTCAACTCAGAACAATGGAGTTCAATGTTGGCAAAACTAGGACACAAGAAAATACTTTTCTGTGTTATAAGTAATATAGAATCAGTATACAAACTGTCTATCAGACGTGGACAGAGTAGGGATCTTACATTGGATCATCTAACTGTCATTATTGAACCAGGATTTACAATTCCGAAGAAATACCTATTTGTAAAAAGGTCGTCAAACTAGAATAATAATTAAATTATCCAATTTTCAAAAATCAAATCAGGTCAGGTTTTATAAAACAATAAACATCTGCCAATCAAGGTGGTCAGATTAGGATTTACATAACACAATACCTATCTATCAGATCATGACAAAAGTCAATTGGTACTTAACAGCAAAACAGAAAGTTAAGCTCGCAGCTTAGGATATCCAAAAATCCATTAAACAATCTGCATCAAAAACTCAAAAGAGTGACATTGTTTGTAAAAAAAATGAGACCACGGTAATACCCAAGCTGGCATCCCTTAAAAAAACACTCCACGTGTGCACAAAACTCAGCATTTCTTGTACAAACAAAACAAAATGTGTGATCAACTATGGCTTTCAGTGAGTTGACACTATTCGAGGGGTGATCAATTCAAAATTTTAATGAATGACACTAGTAATACTTAATTTAAAGTTTAATAATGATACTAACGGTAAGACACTAATGTTTATATTATTTAGAGTTAAAACTATACAGAACACAATTTCCTGTATTAGAGGCAAAGCGATAATTTCAAAGGAATTAATTATTAGTTAAGCATGCCAAAGCAGTACTTTCCTTGTTAGAGACAGAAACAACTTTCTTATGAACTAAGATTTATATAAAGAACTTTTAGGAAAGCTATACAATACTTAAACTTATGAATACTTAACTATCAATAGTAGAACTAACAGAACTTTTGTGCATCAGAAAGTAGCTCAAGTCTCCGAAACACAAAATTCCAATATATTTCTTCTCAAGTTCCCTGGAGGTTCTATGGGCTATGGGCAATAAAAGAGCCTCCAGTGGACTGAAGAAAGAAGGGCATAAACTTAAAAATAATAGCATTACAATTTAATCCGTTAAACAGACGGAACAAGGTATGAAATCAGTGTGTGTGTACTTATGTGAATAAGTATATTATTACCAAAATAATCATACGTTTAATAATACAAAAAAAAAAACTCGAAACTAGTGCATGTTATTAATAACAGAAAAGCATATTAACGGAGGAAAGAAAGACTTAACTAACAAAATTTGGGCGCCAGTGACCACAAGGATCACATTCCAGTTTACCGAGGGTAAATAAACGGTTTATCGTCAATGAACTAGAATTAAGTGTCTGTACTGAGCACAAGATTTGGAGGTACCAAACTCCAAAGCATGAAACCAGAACAATCACAAAAGAAACAAATGTAATTAAATGAAGCAGTATGAAGGTTTGGTATTTCCTCATGCCACCACATAAAAAAGAAAATATTTAAAAAACTTAATAGTTTTTAATATATCTAATTATATGAAGGTAGTATTATTCTAATACTAATATATGCATAGTATTAATTATAAAGATAAGTATACTTATAAATAAATATAGCTAACTATGTATAAACGACTACTTATAAATACCTATAAATAAACTAGGATTTTAATCAAAATATACTTATGAGGTCTATAATCCTCGCCAAAATTTGTTATCAAAATATATGCGTCCATATTGTGTAACTGACGACGACCTTCTGTCATCCTTGTGCACAGAACGCAAAAGATCGTCGGTTATTTATGATAAATGTCTGTCACAAGTCGTCTGATGTATACAAAACAAAAGTAATGTATTTAATAATGAACTTCCGCGCCTTTTTAAGTAAACAAAGCACATAACCTGACAAATGTCAACAAGTATTGACAGCTCGGCTCCGATAAAGCATTACATAGATGAAAAATAGACAGCTGACAGTAAAAATGAAATTGCCAGTAAACTGAAAAAATGTTCCCAACAACAATTCGGTTAACACCTCTAGAGATATTATGAATGAATTTTGTGTTTAACATTATCTTAATGGCAACACTTAAAGTTGGTGTCACTATAATTACATGCCTAACGAAAAGGTAAACAAACAATAATATTTAACAGAAAAAAGTATGTAACATAATGAAATGTATTTTCAGAATTTAATTTTTTAATAGCAACTAAGTGACACACAACAAAATGATCATAACACAATGAGGTGTATTTTCAGAATGACACACAGAATCTCTGCAGAATGGTTAATGTCATTTGACGGTAATAACAATACAACGACACACAGTGTCTCTGCAGACCGATTAATGTTAGATATAAAACCAAATAAATGCACACACACCGATTCATTTCTGATTTCTCTAAAATTATCAGCAAAAGAACTGAAAATCTACCCCACATGACAGAAAAGTACGTTTCGGGCACCGAAAATAACTAATTTTACACGTTGGAAGCGCCACTGAAACGTTGGACGCCACTGAAACGTTGGACGCCACTGAAACGTATCATGTTCGTATAAAATGTAACCTTGCGACAGAGCAGAGACCAGGGCTCAGGATAGTGGGCCAAGTAGTTATCTGTCATGTAGGTAGGGTTTTCAGTCAAATAAAAGAAGATGAACTTTATAAAAATGTATTGAATCCAAACCAAAAAGCAAACATAGAAGTGTACAATCTTCATACCAAGGTAACAAAAGCAATATAGAAAAAATACACATACCAGATGGACTCCTAATGGACACGCTAAACTAACTATACGGAAATA
Organism: Limnephilus rhombicus; assembly: GCA_929108145.2. Classification (NCBI taxonomy): domain Eukaryota; kingdom Metazoa; phylum Arthropoda; class Insecta; order Trichoptera; family Limnephilidae; genus Limnephilus; species Limnephilus rhombicus. The sequence goes on from OV815274.1 coordinate 24,947,135, forward strand.
ACCCCGGAAGACGAACGCGATCTTGCTTCGCAGAGAGAGAACACGAGACGGGACGGGAACACCAGCCTTCCCATATGGGAACGGCGCGGAATCCAGAGCACCAAGGTCGTCCTTCTAATTGGGCAGGAGGCCGCTATACCTCCAAGGAGCGCATTCAGCCACGGGCCATCTCGACGAACTCCAATCAAAAGGCACGTGGCCCCCAACAGTATCCAAGTCTGGCGTATTACGGTAGTACGGTTAGCAGACCGTGACTTTGCGACGCGGGGTCGTGAAGGCATATTATAGTAGCCAACACCAGGACCAATTCACTTCACGATTCCTTTTCCAGAAATTCTTCCACAAAAACGGCCAACCAGCCACATCAGAAAAAAGTGGGACTTTCACGTCATCCACTATAAATAACTCGTACACGAACCTCGCGTGTTACGTAAAAACACCCCGCGTTCTTTTAGGTTTTAAATCAACCTAGATTCTCATGATTAAACGTAAATTTAAACTCCTTGAAGGAGAGTGACTAATTTCCGAACCAGCTGCCCATGCTGATCCGGGAGGAAGTGACCATAAACAAAAAGGAAACTCTCTCTTTTCCAAAAATTACCAGTGTCCAAAAAACACCATAGACAAAATAACCACCTAAGCAAGAACTGCATTAGTCACATAATTATTTATGTGACAACCTATTAGGCTATAAAACTATATAATTCTCTTCCTACACAATATAAAACAACTAATATTATTGAATGCAAAAAAAAAACATAAGAAACTGGCTACAATCTTTTAAACTTTTAATTTATAAATTTTGTCGAATCGAAGTCGATTTTATATTTTGATTTTTATTGTTTCTCTTTTTATATTAGCTATTAACACTCTTTTGTTTTACTATTCACAATTTATAATTTACAACTGAAATATGTCCTCTACAACACAGGTGAACTCCTAGTGTGGAGGACAATATATTATACCTTTGTAATGTAAATGTACTAAGAATAAATAAATAAATAAATAAAAATAAATAACCGGACGACGCACAAAACGGCCGGATAATTTAAGCTTGTTTTTATTATGATACATATTAATGTTATTGTAATTATTATTATGAAATATGTAATACGAGTAGTATAGACAGATAATTTTCTTTTTAGGTATATAAAACATTTAATACAAATTATAACTTTAATGGTACTTAAACATTCCACATAACAAACATACATAATGTACTGTAATCAAAAAAGATACAACAAAGTTTGTAATTTGAGTTTGTTTTTGGCCAATTTTTGTTCAATAGTAAGAACTTGGCACAGCATTGTGAATACGCCACATCATAGTTTTACACTGTAACAATGCCTGATCTATTTGTTCTTGTGTTGATGTCCTGACACATTTACATTTCAAAACATTGGCATCAAACAGGGATTCTATCTTATTTTTATTTTTCTTTATGGTGGATTTTGTAGAATGAGACAAGCCAAACTCCTTCTCGAGGGTTACATTTAATTCACCGGCTTCTAAACGGTGTAACATATCACTTTTTTCTTCAATTGAAATTATCAATAAACTAGGTCAAAATAGGTCGCTTTAAGCAGTTGGTCGCTTAAAACAGAGTCGTAATAAACGGATACGTTTTCCTACTAAAAGCTATGAAACCTAACTTAAGCTTACATTGTCATCGCTAAAAACGGTAGGCCGTAATATGCAAAGTCGTTATATCCGAATTATACTGTACTCACTTTAGTAATAATAAAGCTAAATCTAAATATTTAAAAATAAATATTCCTGATTAACCATGAGGCAGAGCACGACAAGTTTAACTTAGTTTTTAAAAGTAATTGTAGGTTTGAACTCATTATTTTGTTTCTTTTCAGGTTGCATTGGATATAAGCAAAGCACTTGATTTTATTCATACTCAGGCAAAGTTGCTTCACGGAGATATGAAATCATTCAACATATTGGTGAATGGAGACTTTGTAATCTGTAAACTGTGTGATTTCGGAGTGAGCCTTCAAATTGATGAAAATGGTCTTTTGGACTTGGAAAAGTGTAAACAGGGCTACGTTGGTAAGTACTGTTTAGATTAAAATGTTGCCATTTTTTAAAAAATTTTTTAATTATAATCCTAATTTTTTTATGTTACATAGGTGATTGTGCTGTGCCTGTCTCACTAGGAGTTCCTGTGTTGAGAGCAGGTGCATTTTAACATAAATAGTTTAAAAATAGTGTATAAAGGATAACAACAACAATGTTATTTACATTTAGAGTAAAAGTACAAGGACAATCAGCATCGTATCAATGGGTTAGCATGCATTAGAAGGTTCTAAAAATATTGTTGATATATGATCTGTCTTTGGTAGTGATCCAAAACTTGGTATCTGTTTTGTATTTTATGTGATTAGTGTGCTGTCTATGGTCAGTGGAAGTGTATTATAAAGTTTTGTTGCAAAGTACCTGAAGTTTCTTTGACCAAACGTTGTTTTGGCATTATATAATTTGTATTCAAATGCCTTCTCTCAAAAATATATTTAAACCTTAGCGGAATTGTGGTATCCTGACGGGCACACATACAAAATAATTGTTTCCCAGAGTAGCAGTAAGCTTTTTAAAATAACAATATATTGAAGTAACTAATACTGCCAAATATGCCGCTGCCAAAAACTTCCTTCAAAATTTGAAAAACATATTTACCGACATTTTTGTCATTCAGTTCAAAATTTTGAATTAAAAAAAAAAAGTCTAAAGTTCCGGTAAGGGATGGGTATTTGGTTATTGGGTTTTGTCAGTGTACTATAATAATTATAATATCTAATAACAAACAAAAACATAGATTTTCCAATCTTGTAATGCTTTAGAACAGGGGTTCCCAATCTTTTTCAGCCAGCGGCGCACTTAAAAGTTTAGTATTTGGTCACAGCGCCCTAATTTAGTAAGCTATTTGGAATAGATATAGTTACTATATATTATAGTCCAAAGAATTAGGTACCTGCAATAACAGTAGTTAGGTAGATAGGTACAAAAATTAAAACATCCACAATATGAAATTGAGTTTTATTATATTTATAAGAATTCAGAATTGGAACAGAGAACAACAAAAAAGACTTAAGAAAAAAATAAAATATGATAGTTAGGTACTCAGTCAAATCAATGTGATGGGTGAGCTTGATGATTTGCATTTTTCAGTTTTTCAAAGCGGGGAATAAGACTTGAGACTACTACTCTCATTTCTTGCTCCACATTGATCTTTTTCTTGTTACAGCTAAAGTCCAGCTTCACATAAATATGATGTGGATATTATGTACAAATATTGTATACATAAATTTGGATATTCATTTTGAATCGATAACCAAAACTCCACCAAATCGGAACTGGTAAATCTAGTTTTGAGGCTGTTGTCGCAAGAGAGTTCAATGAGACTCTCTTGCTCTTGTGTTGTGAATCCTAGCGGAGCTTGTGCTCGGAAAGGATCTTGGATCCATGCACATTTTTGGACATCATCATCTGCCGAGTACTTCGAAAACCATTCGGTGAGCTTCGATAGGTGTTCCGTGAAAGGGGCCATCAGGTCTTGTGAGACAACCAGTTCGTTAGATGCCACATATTTATACAATTGCATAAAGCAATCTTGACCGATGCCTTCATTCATCTTACTGCAGTTTCTTCCTAAACGCCGCAATTCTCTCCGATGGTTTCAGAATGTGCGTGTTGTTGCCTTGCAAAGAAAGATTCAAATTATTTAGTTTCTCAAATATATCGCACAAGTACACTAGTTTTAGCAAAAAATCTGGTTCAGTAAAATATTTGGCATTTTCATGGCGTTCTTCCTGCGAAAAAGTGCAAATTTGTTAGTGTAATTCGAACACACGAAATAAGACATTTCCACGTGAAAGCCATCGTGAATTGCAGTAATATAGCAGGGCCGTATGTTCAGCTCCCATATCTATACACAGTTTTTTAAAAAGTCTGGCCTTTAGAGGCCTAGTTTTTATGTAGTTTACTGCACCAATGACACATTCTAGTACTTGGTTCAGTTTAGAGCTCATTGACCTTGATGCAAGAACTTCCCTATGGAAGATGCAATGGATCCACATAGTGTTCGGTGCTTTTTCACGATTAAGCGCTTGTATTATACCTCCATCTAGCTATGGCTCAAGCACCATCAGCACATACACCGATACACTTTTTCCAATCCAAACCATTTTCTGCAATAAACTCGTCAAGAATTTCAAACAAGTCGTAGGCCTTCGCACTCTTGGTAATGCTTTTGCAGAATAAAAGGTCTTCGACAGTAATATTATCAGCCAGAAAGCATACATAGCAAATAAGATGTGCATCAAACAGCATTTAAAGAAACACTGTGAATGTGTTCATACATATAACTTGTAAAATAACTGAAACAAACGTGTTTATAATAATTTTTGGAGCATACTTTGCGATTTTTTTCTATCGAGGGAATTTTATATAATTTGCATTTCGGCACGGGGGATGTCTAGATATTATCTTCAAGAATAACATATATTTTTTAAGAGCTTTAGGGAGATATGTAAGAAATCGGTAGAAATTCGGGTAACGGCGGCTAAAAGATGCGAGCGCTCAAAATAGGAATTGTTGCTTTATAGGTAACCGCGAATATTTGTGGTTTCGGATAATGATACAGGATCGACTCACGGCGCCCCTCTTTACTTTCTACGGCGCACCAGGGCGCCGCGGCGCACACTTTGGGAACCCCTGCTTTAGAACATTTTTTTACCAGTAATTGTTTGAGGTAACCTCCTGTAGTACCTTCTCATTAGAAGTGTTAATCATACTTATTGTATTAAATCTACTTTTTAAAAGGTTAGAACTTTGCTCTCTTTGATAATATTTCGTGTGTTTTATTATGTTTTAGGAACAGAATGTTGGTCAGCCCCCGAGGTTGTTAACGGTCTCTCCCCTTACCCCGTCTCCACCAAGTCAGAGATCTTTAGTTTTGGACTTACTTTGTGGGAAATGTTGTCACTTGAACCTCCGCATGTTGGGAACTTTCCAGAAGATGATGTCTCCATGGAAGATTCAGTCATACTCGTAGAAGATAGTATTATGGATGATGACCCATCAGAGTTTTACGGTGAGTTGGAAGTGTTTATATTTATGTGCATTCACAAATTGGCTGAATTTCAGTGATTTTCAACATATGTCTGCTATTTAGATCACAATCTATTTAGTTATCTTACTTTAAGCAAAAACATAATACAGTACAATCTCAAAAGCAGAGGGTGCCGGATTATTGGAATGTTCGGATTACTGCATTATAGAGATAAAATCATAAAAAGCATTTCATAAAGAGAATATACACACTATTCACACTTCAAAACAACAGGTTAATACATACGCACGTGCACATGAGATAAGTTTTGAGGTTAGACTGCTAGACGACGATGCGGCGATGGAGCGCGCGGGCGGAGGGTGCCGGATTATTGGACGTATCGGTCTATTGAAGTGCCGGATTAGTGAGATTGTACTGTATGTATTTCCCAGCTTCATAATTTTTTTCAAATTGCGGTGGAAACTTTGGATTCATAAAGGTGTACGTTTTAATTTTGTTGCGGTTAACTTTTAGATTTAAATATAAAGCTTGATGTTTTCTCTTTCTAATACCGTTTAGATTATATTGTTTGCCAAATTGCGGTTCTCGGAGGTGCAAGACAAATTATTTAATGTATTTTTAATAGAAAAACTTTATTTAATGTATTTTAATTTTATTATTTAATTGTACCATCATATTTCATTTTTTTAAATCTACACATAATAGTAAGGGATACACAACAATTTCTATGAGACCTCTAAGAGTTAATCCGAAATCCGAACAAATTAGCCTGAGGGGTTAACTTTTTTTGTTTTACATTAGCCCCACACAGAAGGCCCTGAGGAAAACAAAATTCCCCTCAGGGCCTATGTCATCTTTGGGGATGCTCTGTGGAGGGTACTTTTAAGGAAAGGAAGGAGAGGAGAAGTTCTGGGAAGGAATAAGGTATGAGGGGTGGGTAGGAATCTGGGGTTTAACCGGTTATTTGCCGCAGACGCGCCGGCGCGCGCGTCATATGCGCATGCGCGAGAAAATAATTCAAATATTTGAATAATACTTCCGACAAAAAACTTTTGGTCTGCGATTTTGACCCTTCTATGTACAGAATTTGTATGAAGAACAGTGTCAGAATCGCTTGCGCCATCATTACTCTAGGTGGTGCTAAAAGTTTCATTCACCTTGTCACCCTGGAATATTTTTAAAACGATTTCATCCATGACAATGCGCTGTCATAAATTGCCGCAAATTTAACCATCGCAATAAATGCGTGTATCGCGAATAAAACATCGTAAAACCTATTAATTTACGTAATAAATGCAAGTAATGTTGTTTTGGTAGATAGTTTATTGTGTTGTGAACGTGTTTCAGTCAATAAAATATACAATAGCTCAAAATTAATCAACAAAACATTCAATTCAAAGTTTAAAATGGTGCTTTTTTAGTGTTTTTTTGTGAAGTTTCGCGAATTTCCGCAAAATGGCCTGGCCTTTGACCGGTTAACATATCCAGGAATGAGGAATCCATGAATCCATTCCACTGCGGTGCAAGGTGATGGAGCCCGGCTGGAGAGGTCAAAAGGTCTCCCTCAACCAGTCTTTCCCGATCTGTCCCGCCATGAAGTAGGTGGACAAACGCATCCGTCGCCAGACATGGACAAATCTCACCCCATGAACCCAGGCATCCCTGCTAAGACACCAAACATAGCGAACCACTTGGAGTGACCTATGGCAGAGGTGTTGGTTATCCAATAAATGGTTCCCAGGGGGGCGGTACCCATATCCGCCTCCCAAATTATTAACTAACTTAGCAGAGGTAATATCCGAAGATAAAATGATTATAGAATGTCAACACTGTTTTGCACCTTGCATAGGGGTGATTCTTCATCACTGCAATTGCAGGACCTCAGTCCCTACGGGTTAATAAAAAGTTTCATATTTATGTCGTGTATATAGGAAATATTATACTATGCATATTAACTATGCATATTAACTATGCATAAGTATGCATTTAAACTTGAAATAAAGATTAAAATATAAATCAAGGATAATAAGACATGTGTATATATATTAACTAGTTAAAAATGCATAAGTATGCATTTAACTATAAACTATGCATAAGTAGCATATTAACTATGCAAGTATGCATTTAAACTTGAAATAAGGATTAACCACTGCAGCGATTTTGGTCGAAAAATGGACCACATTTTCCTACCATTCGTAAAACATTTATTGTAATTATTTAAAACATTTCCTGGGCCAGCCATTTATTTTAAAATGAAGCTATTGAAATGCTTTATCTATTATGACCGTAGATGTCGCAAATCCGAACTTCGTAGACTATTTTAGAACGATGTTATAAATAAATTTTTAATATATTTTTCCTGCCGAATTATTGATCAGCTGTTTAACCCCTCCGAATTTTCGAGAATATTAGCTTTTGGTGTCTTAAACGAAATGACATTTTACGAAAACTGGTAGTTATAACCGCTTCACAATTAAAGCTCTATAAATGAAACATTTCTGAACGTAGCCGAATAGTAAAAACTGTTTTAGAAAGGTTAAAAAATAGGCTTTCAAATTATTATATTACAAATAAATATTAGCATTTGTAAATATTAAAATTTAGAACGCAAACATTAAAAATAGGTAAAAATGACTCACGTGATGTTTTTATGTGAAAACGGTACTAAAATCACAGATTATGCAAACAACAATACTTATTCTATTGTATATATGTGTAATAAACACTTTTGTCACCTCACTTTTTTATCATTTCATATAAAAATATTTAATAAAAAACTAAAAAGTGGAGCGCGGTGGAGCTGCCGGTAGCAAATTTGCGCGGGTAAATATTTTTGTCAACTACACGATTGACAGCTGATTCCTGTTATGTATTTCCATAGACAACTTGATAGAAATATGCAGCTTGATCTACTATCGACCTTTGACTTTTTGTTTTAGGGATGTAACTAAAACAATAACGGAGTTGTAACGATTTCTATGGAAACACACGCGCTGACGTATAAACACGCTTATTGTACTTGACTGCTGTCCTATTTTTAACGCTTATATCTGCTTACGTTGCGGAGGGGTTAAGGATAGAATTAAATCCATTTTCCATAGATATGCACCTTTCATTATCAAGTATACCACGGACAACATACAGAAATCAAAAATAATCTATGTTAACTCGAAAAAGTATCCCTCACGGCAGTTTCAAGTACAATATACACAGGATTCTCGCATTTATAAACTTTACGATTTAAATTTTTTTTTTATAAATCCTATAAATATGAGACAAACGGTAAAATACAGGTTAATTCATTGGCTTTATAGCACTGTAATAAGTTTTTATGTCTCCATGTTAAAATTCGAAGGTATGATTTTTATAACGTTAGTGAAAAATTTTAAAAATGACCTTCTCGGAAACATCAAGCAATCGAGGCGAATTTATTTATTTCATGTGAGCGCTCCAGTGGATAAAATGTAATTCAAGTATAACAAGACATTTGTATAACTGATTACAGGAACGCGTCCCGCAGTGCCAATCTTAGATGAGGAGAACTATAAAGATGTTTTGGGACTCTTTTACTGTATGACCGAGGAGGTTCCCCAGTCCCGACCAAGTGCTCATCACATCTCCCTCTGTGCAGAAGATATGCTCGCCAAAGGCGCAGGAAAGAAATTAGATTTCTAAATAAAAAATATTTACTTTCCAAATGGAAATCAATGTAAGGTTTTCAATATAATTTAGGTCAGAAAAGTACCAATTAATAAACTGACAATTATTTTTTTAACTGCATATTGGATAATAAATGTCTTGCAATCTATTATTTTGCTACAATCATGTGCCACTGAGATGGGCATGAATTTTAAGCATCCATCTGGAAATTTATTAAAGATTTCCTGCAATTTAATTTAAGATGTACATATTTCCATATTTTGTAAAAATCTGATTTTATTTCTGCCGATGCAGACTTATTGCCGTCATCAAATGGCATTTTAGGTTAACTGTAGTGATAGATTAACTTTAAAGTATCAGTTGTCTAGGATTTAGTACATTGTATCAATTTCAAATCAATTCAGTTTTCAATCTCAAATCGAGTATGGTATCATAGCCTGGGGAGGAGCAAACGCTGCCGCCATTGATCCGATCTCTAAAGCCCAGAAACTAATTATAAAGATTATTCTAAAACTACCGATCACAAGCAGTTCGGATGAAATCTTTAGGAGAATCGGTGTTTTGGACATTAGGCAACTTTATGCCAAAAATATACTAATTTATCTATTCAAACATAGAACTGTTTTTGACAATATCCAAACTGTTCGTTATACGAGAACCAAAGGGCAAAATCTCTTACTTATCCCTTTCGCCAAAACAACGTTTGGTCAAAGAAACTTCAGGTACTTTGCAACAAAACTTTATAATACACTTCCACTGATTATTAGACAGCACACTAATCACGTAAAATACAAAACAGATACCAAGTTTTGGATCACTACCAAAGACAGATCATATATCAACAATATTTTTAGAACCTTCTAATGCATGCTAACCTATTGATACGATGCTGATTGTCCTTGTACTTTTACTTTAAATGTCAATAACATTGTGTTGTTATTATCCTTTATAAAGTATTTTTAAACTATTTATGTTAAAATGTGCCTGCTCTCAACACAGGAACTCCTAGTGAGACAGGCACAGCACAATTACCTATGTAACATAAAAAAATAAAGATTACAATAAAAAAATCTATTTATAATAATGAAGATGTCAGAACATTTGTATTGCTGTAGTCGAATTATCACAACATCCAATAAACAAGTTGTTGTGAGCTCCAAATGTTATATAGATACATTGTATTTTACATATTATAGCATTTTATTAATAATGTTCATGTTGAGATTTTTATTTTATTTTTATAATCTACGCACTGTAAAACGAAACAATATTTTTTACATTGAGGCAATGCACTAGGAACTAATGCAAAATCATGTGTTTTTGGTTTGAAAATTTTATCACTTAAAAATATTTTAGATTATTTTTTTTTAAGAGAAAGACAAACATTCCCAGGTTACGAATAACCCAACAATATTTGAAAATCTCCTACTACCACCACAAAAAGCCGAAAATGTTGCTTGTGTTGTGATGGAGGACTTAGCCAGCCGAGGAATTGAACACGCGACGCCCAGGTGGGACCCAAACACTATGCCCACTCAACCACTGACCCGTCCGGACCGATGCTAATTAAATACTGCAAGTAGAACACGTCCTGGCCTTTGAAATAATCAAGCATTTTTTTATAAGACCATAAAAAATATAATGTATCAGGCCTATAAAAACTGCTTTAAAGTTCAAAACCTCCTACTTATGATCCTTTTTTCAGATGGATTAGATATGGATTATATATTCAAATGGATGGTTTATAAATGGATATGGTTTTTTAAATATTTGTGCCTGACTTAGCAAAATAAAATAAAACACATTTTTTGCATAATTTTTTTTCTGGTCTAATTAAAACAAGCGGCTGGTGTTTAGCCGGAATTTAAACCTTATCGCCATCTACATAAGGAGTGTTATTGTTAGCGCCCCGATTCCCGAATATTAGATGATGTGATGCATCGCCTTAATGAGAGTAAGATTATAAATATTTTTTGTATAAGTTATCCTCCAATGATGTCAATTAATAAATAATACATAAATATTTGGAAATGAAAATGTTTATTTACTATTTTATCAGGTCTCAAAATATTTGAACATAAAATGTGATCATATTATTGATTTGTTCTCTAAAGTAATACACAAAATTAAGAAGAGTTCTTTCTAAGCTTTCAGAATTAACATTAACACTAAAATAAACACCCCGATAAGCACGCATATTATTATTGATTTCTGAAAGAAAAAAACAGAATTTTTACTATTATTAATAACATAATTTAAAACAATTTTACCTTTTGTGCAGGTGAGTTCATAATTTAATGGTGTGATTTTTCAATATAATTGATTAATAATTTTAACTAAACAACTGTCAAATAAGTGCCAATTTGCTACTAGATAAGCCAACGTCTTTGAATGTCACTTTAATTTTTTTTTCATAATTGGCTAATACAATCATTGAATCAAAATATTTAATCCAATTCTTTCTGAGAAACACAGGTTCAGTATTTATCAAGCCATGGTAATAAAAATTATTTATTATGGTCAGTCTTTCTTAGAATAACACCAGCAGCGAATTTGCTAACAAACCAATTAAATGGGTGGTCAATATACTCACTTTTTTCGCCTTGCTTTTGTTCTTGCCTCCTTTTACTAATTCTTGGTTTCCGTAATCAACGTGGTTAGTGGCTCGGTTTGCAAAATATTCAACTGTGTTTATCAGATCTTGCTGAGAAAGAAAAGAAATTTTAATAAATGGTCAGAAACTTGATGTCTGTTAAAACATGTATGTACTCATTTTGTGATACTTACTTGCCGGTTAACCAGGGAAGCCATCTGCAGGAACATATCTCTTACTTCCTTTAATGCATTTTCAATTCTAATTAGTTCCCGATGTCGACTTTCCACATCTTGTAGTGCTAGTTGAGCCTCTTTTGTGTCAGCTTCAATCTAAAAAGAAAATATTTAGTTCAACCTTTTAAATTGTGTTCTGTTACAAATGACCCTTCTGTATTAACAATACTTACATTATCTACGAATAATGATAAGTTGTTGGACTCTAAAAGCCCTTGACATTCCTCTTCTGTTATATTAGCGTTAGCTAAAATTTTGAAAAAAAAAATACAATTAATTAGTATACTATTAGTAGTATGTACTAATAAGTTAAGAATTTGCATTTATATCTTTTGTTTTTGTGAACACAATTATTACATACAGCTAGATAATATATTTTGTTTAAAGTAAATATTATACTTAGTTTGATCTGCTGGCGAAGAAGAGTCATTCGGCTATCTCTATATTTGTTAAGAAAACTCTGGTGAGCATCCAGAGCTTCTAGGTACAATTGGTTTGTTGTGACATATTGTAAATGTATGACTCGGAAAACAACATCTCCCTCTTCCTGCGTGTTTATCTTTTCATGAAACTCTTTTAGAGCTCCGCACACCTTGAGGCCAAGTGCTGTGCAAATTATCATACTGGACTGCATCTCTTCTTGCATTTCTATAATAATACATATTATATCTGTGTGAGTTACATTTTAGCAATAAATACGGCAGAAAAAATAGAAACAAATAGAACAAAACCTTCAATTAAAGCCCTTAGTACCACAATGGGTAATTAATTATATAATAATTTTAAACAAGTAAACTGCGCGCTCTTAAATACTACATTTCTCGCTCCCCGAGACACCACCCTCCTCTACAAAAGTGACTGAGAATATGCAACATCCCGGCCCAAGGAGCGACCTGCATTTAAAGTACAAATAGAAATATATAATTTTTCAAAAATCTTGCTGACACAAGTTTTCATAAGCAGCAAACATCTTATCGCTGTACTTTCAATTTCAGCACATTCGGAATGCTTGGCTGTTGGCCTCAAAGGTATAGTTACGAGATTGCGCACCTTGGGGAGCATCTCTCATCAACACCAATACAAAATTACTGCAGAAGGAAAAATATTGCAACTACTAACCGACCACTTAACAAACCACGCCAATGATAGTTAACCTTTGTTGTGTATTGGACTTTAATTATAAAAATACTAATTTAAGTCATAAATATATTATATACTTACGTTCAGATACTTGAAATAGTGGCTCGCTGTATAATCGTTTCATTGTTTTTGTTCTTTCATTAATGTCGTCTATCCATGTTCGTATTTTTTCAATCTGCAATTTATGTTTCAATTGTTAAAACATCTAATCATACTTATTTAAAAACAATACGTGTGACATTCACTAAACATTTACCTCTTTGAGTATTGCCTGCATCTTTTCATTGCTGTCGGCTTGCACTTCGATTTGCACTGATTCATTTTCAGTTTGGCCTCGCAAAATCTACAATAAAAGCACTTTAATCACATAACTGCACAATCAAATATCGTAAATAACATACCTTCACATTAAACTGTAAATTACTTGTTTTAATTCAGGAAGACGATCCTTTACATGCATTTTATAATGTAATGCTTTGCAAGAATGGAGCTGTTCTCTGTATATGCGTGTGTACGACTTCTTATCTTTTACCTAACAGATAAAAAAATGTCTATTGACTAGGTGAGTCGATATTGGCATTTCTTATCAAACTCAAATAAGGGCAATGTGTTTTATTATGGACTCTGGGTACCTACTTACCTCCCTGCAAATAAAGCAATTTATTCATTTCATTAACTGGTTATATTTATTTGCATGCTACTTCTGACTTTAAAATTTTAATTTTTAGCATATTATTAATTTTCTTGGTGGCCTTATAGTGTAAAGGTCTCATTAGATAGTTACAGATTTAATAATGCTTAATTGAATGGACTTTTAATTTCTTATGAGGGCGTTTTCAGTTTGTGTATTCTGGATGTGTGAGATCTTGATTGTTTAGTTTAATGAATCTTACAAAAATGACTTCAGATTTTTCTAGGAAAATTCGGATGAATATTTCTACATTAAGAGTGTTAGTCATGTTTCTAAATATTACTTATGTACTTACAAATATTATTCTGTGAAATGGGTGTTATTTATTTGAATGTCACTGATTGTCGTGAATGAATTGATTATGACAGGTTCTTCTTATAGAATAATTGCATCCTGTGGTTAAGTAATTATTATTGATAATGTATTTATGATATTACTGCTGAAGTACCCGGTGTTGCCCGGGCTTTATTCTGCTTTAAGGGGTGGGAAAAGGGGATGGGGTGATTTTTCAAAATCTCACTCAGACAGTGACCTTTCCCATGTTTTGAAGATCAAGTGTACACAATTTCGTCAATCTTTGAAAAAAAGAATAGATTTGTATAAAAATCAAATCCACGCCGCCCGCCCAATGTTCGTCTGCCCGCCCGCCACAGAGACTCTTCTTTATATTAATATCTATGTATCTGAAGTGAACCCGGCGTTGCTTGAGGGTATTAATGGTTTGGAGTAAAGTTTTGAGGTTGAGAATTCTAATAAACTGGGTTTAGTTTTAAGATGGAAATAATAATATGTATTGTCAATAATTTAATAATGGGGTATTTCCACAAACGGGGGATTCTGTTGAAAATGTATGGAATATTTAATGATCATTTTTCTGATTTTAATCATCCTACTAAAAATGTTTGTTTTATATGTTTTCATTCAATATTATTGATTTTAAAAACGGTCTAAAACTGACAAAATCAAAAAGGCTCATGGTTTGAAAATTGGAATGTGACGTCACAAGCGTCGCTCAGCTGGGCCAGCATAAATTAACACTGTCAGTGAGCGTCCACGCTCATGACGTCAATCGAAGGCCCCGCCCCAAATTATCGTTTTGGCGGTCATTCAAAAATGGGAAATTTTTACTCTGTAGAAAATTTATTCGTCAACATAAAAATAAAATAAAAATGCTGTAATCATCGTAATTTTTTTAAGCAATAAAAAAATGTGGAAATGCCCCATTGATAAAGTTTTTTTTTTTGGTATTCGATTCACTTCATTTTGCCACGTCTTCCTAGAGCGTCCCAGACTTTCACTTCCATACCATATAATCTCATAACACTCCTTTTTTCTTTCACCCTCTATATATCCAAACAATCTAACCATCCCTTTCTTAATATTATTAATTTCGTTTACATCAGCCTTGTACATATGCCTCATTATGCAGCAGATAAGTATTTGTTTCATGTCTTCCTCAGCGACCTCGACTTCTTCTACCATTCTCTTCCGCGTCATACATTGCTTACGCCCCTTCCTTCGTTTATCACACACGCCTCCTCTTATCACTCATAATTGAGTCACTGGATCTTCCTCAGGCGTCCCCAACTTTTTCTACCATCCACTTCATAATTCAATATCTTAATCAGCTAAACGAACGGTGTAATCCCATTCTACCATATTACACGAAAAAAATTATGTACAATTACATTTAAAGAAAAATAAATTAATAAACATGAAAATGAAAAGAATGGGTAATGATTTGTATGGAAATAAATGATCTTAAAATTGACGGATCGTCCCTCAGATTACTGCATCATCTGCATCCGTCCCTCATTGAGTGGAGAGCTGAACTACGACAATGACGTTGGTTGATGTTTTGTTTCGACTTTTTGAATTAGAGTTTTTAGCTTTAAGCTCTGTGCTTTGAGTTTGAGCTTTGTGCTTTGAGTTTTGAGCTTTGTGATTTGACTTTTGGTCTAAGATTACCTATGTTTTTATCTTTAAGTTTAAATCTTTAAAAATGCATATTTAGCACCTGTTGAATAAATTTTGATGTCTCCGGCATTGCCCGGGCTTTAGGT
The DNA here is from genome assembly GCA_929108145.2 of Limnephilus rhombicus. Classification (NCBI taxonomy): domain Eukaryota; kingdom Metazoa; phylum Arthropoda; class Insecta; order Trichoptera; family Limnephilidae; genus Limnephilus; species Limnephilus rhombicus. The sequence goes on from OV815274.1 coordinate 24,962,595, forward strand.
AGAGTTTTTCGAATCACTTTGTATCAAAATTCTGCTTTGGGGTGGGAAAAGGGATATCATGTAAACAGTGACCTTCCTCTTGTTTTGAAAAAGTCAAGTGTGCAGAATTCCATCTACCTCAGAATAAAACTGTCGATTTGTATACAAATCAAATCCACGCCGCCCACAAGCCACAGACACTCTCCTTTATATATTAGATTTTACCTTTTTGATAAATGAAAAGCAATTCAATATTGCTTTGAATGCAAACACAGATTTTATTGTCATTATTTTTGATTCTCATGCAATCAATCATAATGTTGACTTTTTGTATAACAACTTTATTTAAACCAGCAAAGAAATGTAGCAAATGATATTAGTTAAAATCAGAATTGTGTGGCGGTTTATTCCTCTGTGTGGAAACAGCATGATGGTTAGTTAGTTTAGTTTAAAAATTTAAAGCAATATAATGTAGTTTATAATAGTGTTGATATCAACAAACGAGGTAAGGAATGTGTGCCAAGACCGGGATGTTTGGCGGTCCGTCCTCTCTGCCTACCCCTGCGGAGAAACAGCGTGATGGTTAGTTAGTTAGTTTTTGATATCATGTAAACAGTGACCTACCGCCAGATCTTGGTTTCTCATTTCTGAAGTCTGCCATTAATATTATTTATAAGTCTTTGATAACATGTTACTCCAATGATAGAAATTCTATCATCTGAACGATGTCATTGCATTGCACTCAAAGAGATCAAGGTTGCATTTCAGATAGCATTTAATTTATAAACATTCATTGGCAATTTAATAACAATCACAATGTAAGAAATATTATTAGAAATGAGTACCGTTTCAATGAGCGTAATATGTAATCAAACAGTATTAATAGCCTAGAGACTGTTCGGTTGAAATTTAAAAATCCGGCTAAGAATACAACTCTGACATTGCGCCTTACGCAAAACTGTTTTTGTATGTGGAGTTTGTATACAAATCTACTTTTGTAATAGAATCGAATTAAAGCAATGCCAAAAGATGGCGCCGCTTACATTAACAGTTGGCGTGAGGAGCATCGCCTGGCAGGCGTAAGTACTACTGGATTTGTAATTTCGTGAATCTCTCCGGATATGGAGAGGTTGATGATAATATGATTATTATGACAGTTGTGAATAATAATACCACACGTCTATCAGTGGCGGTTCGTGAGTTTTCAGTGAGCTAGACTGCTAAGATTAAAAAATCGGCATTACTGATCTTGTTGCAGCTGAAAGTGAATTTAATTTTTTTTTTCAAAATTTCAACTTTTTGTATGAAGGTCTTTCAGTATGTGGATGCGGCGCATCATTCCTTGACTGAAAGAATCCTGAAGATCTTCATACAAAAAGTTTAAATTTTGCCTATCGTGGTTACTTTGTCCTGGTGACTAGCTGTCACTGGATCCCTGTGGATCCGAGGAACCGGCTGTGGAACCAGTTTCTATCGGATTTATAAAATAGTCACCAATAATCAAACTGGGCGAACCAAAAGCCACCCGCAGGGCATGGCAGCAAAAATCTGCAGAGCGGGTTTTTAACTGCTAGTAATTATTATTCTTAAATCTTTTCTCGTAGGGGATTGTCCTTTGGACCAGTTTGCGAGTAAAGCATATCAATATTATTTGTCGGTAGCTTCGATTTAACCTCCCTTATTCTTAAAAACGACACAACAGAAAAAGATGTCACAAAATAGCTCACAGCGGGTAGGATTATATTGTGGATGCCATATTTATCAATTAAAACCATTTTAAAAACATTTTTTTTTTTTTATTTGAACAGAGATAATAAATATTTTCTAGTACAATTTTACAATGAAGAAATATACAAATAATTTAGTTGAATGTTTCTTCAGGTTGGAATAGGATATTTTCACAAACTAGGGATACCGCTAAAAACATGCGGAAGATTTAAAGATTATTTTTCTGATTACGATTATCGCATTAAAAAAGTTTCATTTGAATATTTTCATTCATAATTATTGATTTCAAAATAGGCCTGACGGCCTAAAACGGTAAACGGCCCATGATTGGTTGATCGACTCATGACATCACGCCTGTCAACGTTCAGAGGTTTATCACCGCGTTACTATCAAAAGTTTGAACATTTTCGACTTGTTCGCAGTTATTAACGGTTTTATTACATTTTTAAGATGCTTGTGTTTAGTTCCTACAGTTTTATATAATTTTGTCCAGCTGTAATGACTGACAATGGTGTTTTTAGGGGTGTAATCTGACGACTTGCCTAAAACAGACGCTACAATGAGTAACTAATTTTCTAAGCCCTGAATTTCAGAGTATTAAGACGATACAGTAATAAAAATATTTTGTATGCACAAACTCTATATTATATCCGTTATATTATATTTTAACAACATGCGCCCAAAATAGAGTTAATTCTGGCCCTTTTAAATTAAATTGAACAAAACAGCAAGTGACAGTTCGTAACCTAACTTCCCTGTCATAAGATGATCTTTAAAACTTTGGCCATTCTACAAGTAAATTTCCTTATTTTAAGTGAATACCGCATAAACATCCCAATTGCTCCTAACCGTCTGGAGCCAGTGAGACTATGTTGTGAGGTTGAAGGTAGTGGGGAGGAAAAGAGATGCGGAGAGGAAGGTGGGGAAGTACCTGGCTTTTGAGATCTGGTCACTAATCACGGCTAAAGCCATTTCAAGCAACATTTCAATTCTGAATGGTGGTCTTACACCAGGGCGATACCGAGAGTATCTTCCACATTATTTTATATATATTTCCATATTATTTTAAACGAATAAATTGTGAAATGCAATTAAACTTATTCAAAGACTGATCAGTGGCTGAGTTGGCATCGCGTTTGGGTCCCACATTCGACAGGTCGACATTTTTTATCGCTTTAGAAAGGATTGTTATTTAGGGTTTTTCCTATAGTATTTGTATACATGTGTACCAAACTATAAATGTTTCGCAAGTAGGAAGATATAGGATAAATATAACAATATAATTCGAGTAAACTGGAAGTAAATAAATAACACCAACTGCAACTTACGAACTGACTACAGTCACTTCAGCGGCGATTGCGAGATGTTCGGCGGCGGTGACGTCACGGAGCCATTGGGCAACCACAGGGCGCGAAAACATCATTTTGGCGCCATTTTAAAAAGGCATATTTTTTACGCTATAGAAAATTTATTCATTGTCATAAAAATAAAATAAAAATTCCGTTATCATCGTAATTTTTACTTAATTTTTTTCAATATAAAAAAAAACTGAATATACCCTATCGGGCGGTATAAAAGCAAAACTGCCACTATCCATACTTTGTTTATTTAATGATTTATCTACAGTGAAATTCTCTTAAGATATTTTCCAAGAGACTGGAAAAAGGCTTCGCGGTCTTGAAGGGACTGAAAAAACCAAATGTCTTAATCATGAAACTTCTTAAGAGGGATTCACTGTATATCCCACTCTCTAAACCATACAATCTTTAAACCAAAGCAAAAATCCCTCTAAACCATTAAAAATTACTTATATTGGTTAAAAGCAAAACTGTCCCTCTTCCACTTTTGGTGAGGTTTAAAAGCGCCTCTGTCAAAATGCACCAATCATGAACCAAAAAACATATAAGTACTTCGCAAATCCAATGTGGCCACCGTGCTGGTTGAAATTTGAAATGCAAAACCACCACTCTAACAAATGTTCAGGTCCAAAAGCCACTAAAGTTAAGTTCAACTGCAAAATCCATACTATTCTATAACAAATCTAAAAATGATTGATTTGAAAATGCGAATCTAAAAAACACGCACAAGCTTGCAATTTTTAAAAAATCACCAAAAAAGTTTGAAGGAAATATGCAAATTAAGTTTTTAAATGCTGAAAATTTTCCATTGTTGGCTAGTGGTGGTTTTGCTTTAATACCCCTCAAAGTGAGCTCATATAGAATAGTAAGCACTACCCTAATCTTTGTTTATGAATTCATCGCGGCGACCTGTAGAACCACCCACTTCATTGTGTTAATTAAAACTATGATTTGTTTTGAGCCATATTATACATTTATAGAAGATCATGATTGTATATAACTTACATACATAATGCAACAACTAGGCACTGAGTTTAAGGTGTTCCTAAGGTTTACGTTTAAATATTTACATGATAATATTATTAAAAATAAATACTTGAGTAGGTACCAGATTCTTTAACAACACCGATCAAATATTGAAGTGACCCTAAAAGTAACTCAACTCCCCACAGCACGAGTTAACATGATTTTTTTCTTATTACAGATATGAAGGAAATATTATACTTTTAAAGTGCCGTTAATACTGTTAAGGCCCTGATCAATGGAAGAAATGTGTTGAGGTTGAATACATAGGGTATTTCCTACATAATAATAATAAAATATGTAGATTTTTGCTATTCTCATAAAAGGCGCTAGGTACGCTTGTTTTTTTTGTGTTTTATACATTTTGCATTTAATATACATTTAATAATAATAAAATTCCATTCTCCATTAATGCAGCAATTTTTTTTTAATGGTTCTCTAATAGGCTTTGAATTAATGATAGCTAGAATTTTATATCTTTATGTAAAATTTATGCACACTTTGTAATATTAATAACACTTTTATCTACCGATATTTTAATTAGAACATTTTTGATTTTGATTAATAAATTATTTCATAACATTTGGTTTTTAAAAGCTTTCAGATTTAGGCTGGGATCGCACTGGACAGCCAATTCAAATTTGTATAAAAATTTCTTCAAGCTAACATGCTAGGCAGTCAAAGATCGCAGCCGCACCAGCCAGTGAATACTTGGCGATTTCACAAGCAGCCGTGGCAGTACGACTAGCTGATGTATGTGGCTGCTATTCCAGCGGCAAGCATTGGTTCCTCCAAATATTGGCTGCCTAGTGTGTTCCCAGCCTTATAAACCTACCGCATTCCTTGTGGTAATTGTAAATTAAACAAAACTGGAATATTTTTGTTTAGAAAATAAAAACTGCTTTCAAAACAATTATTTTTTCTATTGAAATTATTATTACATTTTTAAGAATGCCTTACTCACTTTTATTTTTATTACACATAGTGGTCGTTAAAATAATAATGTTAGCAAAAGCAATGAACAAATAAAAGTTTTTTTTTTTAAATCATCAGTTTGTAACTTCATATTGCTTTGCATTTTCAAAATAATATTTTTCAGATATCATTACTTTTTGTATTTTTATTAAATACAGAAACAGCGGCAAATATGTTATAATAATTATAATGTTGTACAGCAGAGTTAAGAAGCCTCCTAATAAATGCTTTGGGTGTTAGTAATCCATATTTAACTTTTTGCATCCAATTCTCCCCGAGATCAAAATGTTTTCTCACAAGGCATTAAAAAAGTAAACAAAAAAAATCTTATTTACAAAATACAGTACTTATTTATTCAATGATTTACCAATCGGGAAGCTCGTTCTTATATTGAATGAAAAATTTTCTACACAAAAAAAATAATATGTGTGCCACAATATGTTAAAATCACTTTATTAATTATCCACTCGCTGTGATAATTTATTTTGTATCCATTGAAACATAATTTTTTTTACGGCATCCCTGATATTTATGGGATAATGGTTATATGCGGCACTTTTTATGACATTCATACATTTTATATGAAAATAAACACTTGCTGAGAGCACGGTTTATTTGCGCACATATATGTCATATATGTGCCTGTAGCAGCAAAGAGGTTTAAACCATAATCACCGAAGAGCGAAGATAATATTTAGAGACTCAATCGAAAATTTGAAACACAAATCAGAAAAAGATACGGTCGCATCTGGGAATCGAACCCAGGACCTGACGCTGCTCTACCACTGAGCTAATGGGACCCTACCCCCTTCGGTCATATTTAATGTTATCTACAATACCTTCAATAACTTTAGTATTACAATTTGAGGTATTACTCATTAAGTTAAAATAAAAAAAATAAAGGTTAAAACCTTTTTTGCATTCATATAAACACAAATATTTTGATAGCTTGAATATATGTAGGTGGTTATAAACGAGGCATGTTCAGAAAGTAAGTGTACTGAATTTTTTTTTTTTGAAAAGTGTATTAGAAAAAATTTACAGGATATTGTTCATACACTTGTTGACTATTTTTCCAAATAATCGCCAACACGTTCAATGCATGTGGTGAGCCGTGGCACAAGTTTCTTTATGCCCTCCTCGAAGAATTCTCCTGCCAGCTCCTTTACCCACTTCAGGACCACTTTCATGCATGCCTTCAGGAAGGTGAAAAGATGATAATCTGAAGACGCCAAGTCAGGGGATTACGGGGGGGTGGTTCAAAACATTCCAACCAAATGAGTCCAAGAGTGTATTGGTGGATAAGGCTGTGTGAGGACGGAAGTTTTCGTGAAACAAGCACACTTCTCTAGTCAGCATTCCCCTCCTTTTGAGTTTTTTTAGAGTATCACAATGTTGTTGTGCATTGATGGTCTTAACCTGAGGCAGAAATTCGACCAAAATGATGCCGTTTCGGACTCAAAACACTGGGGCCACGATTTTTTTGCCCGAAATTGTGGTTTTCAATTTTTTGACAAATGGGGACTTGGTGTGACACCACTTTGAAGACTGTTTTTTTTTCCAGGCGTGTAATGAGTCACCCACTACCATCTCCAGTCACAATAGAGCTCAGAATTCTTCACCTTTTTTTCTTGTGGTGTTATTACTTCTGTGAGTAAAAAGCGGATCACAGCCCTTGGCGGGATTTTTTGCTGACAACTTTCACGCAACTGGACACTAGAAGTGAGTTTACGTACTACAATGTTCTGTGATGCCCGTTCTGGTCAGGAGACCCCCCTCTACCACTTAGTGTTGCCAACCCTCAAAAAACTAAAAACCACCGCCCGTTATATGGTCACAGTACACTTACTTTCTGAACATGCTAAGTATATTATGGTTACAAATAATAAATCTATCATCACATCGCATTTTTCACATATCATGGCACATCACAGATCATTAAGCTTATTTTGTTTTTCAATCAATTGCTTCTTATTGATATTAAGATGATAAAAAAATGTGCTACACAGACCTAAATTTTTTATAGTTAACATTCAGATTTTTTTAAATTTCAGCCAAAACAGATTTTTTGAAACATTATAGAGTGGTATTTTTAATCACGAATTTACTAAAAAATGCACGAAAATCAAATTAGATAGCCACTTCTACATTTCTATAATTTGTTTGAAACACTTTCTGGATGGTGAAAGACTTGGGAAATCTGTGTCATGTGTGTTGGTGTTCATTGGTTCCGTTCATCTCGACGATGTCCATGGAATGCAGGTAGGAGGACACCTGCTTCTTGCGGTTTGACTCGGCAAGGTGGTAGGCGGTGAGGCCGGAGTGATTCTTCAGAGTGAGGTCACTGCCCGCGCCCACCAGCAGCTTCACACAGCCCAGGTGACCGAAAAGGGCGGCCCCGTGAAGGGCACTTTCGCCATTCTAATTAAATTAAACATTATTTCAATTAAAATGTCGTTACAACAGTGATACTCAGTATTTTTTTTTTCTTACTGGAAAGCATACTTTTATTATTGAGATAGAAAGAAATTTAATGAAACAATATAATTGGGCGATGGTTTATAAGTAAGTACATTGTACGGATAGGGGAGCCCTTGTGTGGTGGCACTCAATAATAGATTTATATAAATTATAGAGGTTTATATAAATTTAAACAAACTCACTGGTAAAATTCCTAGATTTGGGTTGTATCTCAGTAATTCTGCCACTACAGCAGCATGCCCTTTGTGGGCAGCCTTAAACAGGGCTGTTGCTCCATCCTGAAAGTAAATTCACAGCCACTTTATTTTATTTGCTATTTATTTTGTTATCCAAACACACCATGATTTCAAACATGCTAACTTTCTTTCAAATCTCTGCACATTTGTGGTAGGCCTCTTTTTGGTTTACTTACCAATTTTTTTACTACTAAAAGAAAGCCAACAATTTGTATTTACTTAAAAAAACTTTTAAATCTCAAATCATCAAAACACTTTGGATATGTGTTTCAAAAAATTTGAACAATTCATCAAATTTTCACATTCTATTCAAATTCTGTTATTATATTATTATAGGCCAGTTGCTTAATAAAACTGAAATAATCACAGAGCTTGAATAAAACTTGAAAATTAACTTTGTAATTTGATGAATGGTTCAAATTCTCCGAAACAACCCGTCCTTACAAATTAAAATTTAAACAATATTAATTGAATTAGTGTTATATTTTGCCTTTCTTAGTACATTTCTCCCAACTGGAACCCACATTACAATATTCATGTAAAAGTTATTGAAAGAATACTAAACAACACTTTAAATAATATGTACTATTTACACTTTCTAAGTATTCTGGGTATTCCAGCAATTTTTTTGAACCACAACAACTCTTTTAAATGATATGAATAAGCTTAAATTATCAGACAGAAGGATTTTCATTGACTTGGTATTTCTAAAATTTAAATTATGTTAATGAAATAATTAAAAACACTTTGTTCTTACCACGATAATCTTTTTTTATTAAAAAATCAACATGTTTCGAGAAAGATGTTCCCTTCATCAGGACATTACATGTACTAAAACTAAATGATAAAGTATAGAAAGACAGGCGTGGGTAGAAATGGAAGAGTGGGGGAGGAGAGAGGTGGAAAGGGGAGGTGCTTAGAAGATCAACAGGGGGAGGGGAGGAGGGGGAGAGGTGGAAAGGGGGGTGCTTAGAAGAACAAAGACAAAAAATTACATTGGAAATATGTTTAAGATAGGGTTATTCACAAAATTAATTTGATTATTAATGATATTTAAATTTCTATTGACATTTTTCCTAATTTCTAACATTTCTAAAAGATCTAAGTGAAAACCACTAAGGGAACGTACCCATACTACGTGACCAATTTTTTGCAATTTTTAACCCCCCCCCCCCCCGGTGACCAAAAACCTAAGCAACCCGCCGCTCATTTGTATGGAGCGTGACATTTTGAAGACCCCCCCCCCCCTAAACGTGTCACGTAGTATGGGTACGTTCCCTAACAAAACTTAAAATTTTAAAACCAGTATTTATATCAAATGAATGGTTAAATTCAATTAGATGGTTAGCAAATTCCAATTAGATGGTTAACAAATTTAAATTATGTAGTTGATAGTCAAGAATTGCTTACATCAATAACTTTCAGATTCCACTATGTAATACTATATGTCGGAATTTATTTCGATGGAGACGTTCTGGGACTAACTACTACTGTACGCATTCCTCTTTGCCCAGAATTTGGAGCCAAATGATTATACCTAGTCAGTGGACATCTTCAATTTATCATTAACCACTCGGACCAATAAGCTTGTTTACACGACAATGTAATATTACTAGACATGCGTATGACGTATGTGACATACAAATAGAAAATGTTCTTACTGAAGCAGCTGTATGATAAATACTGTATAGTTTTTACTATTCGTATGTAAAGCCCCTAAAAAGGGCTTTAAATATAATAAGTTTTCAAAATTGTATCCGCTTACATTTCTGACTTGGTCTATTTTGGCTCCATGACGACAGAGGACTTTGACTATGTGATCGAAGCCCATCTGCGAGGCTATCCAGAGCGGGGAGGCCCCGTCTGTCCGGGGCGAGTCACATGAAGCTCCGGATCGCAGCAGGAACTCCACCACTTCCTTGTGACCGTTCTGGGATGCGATGAATATGGGGGTTGCTTTGTCCTGAAATTAAAACATCAACAAGAGTGTAATGTCTTGCCTTTTGTATGATGACTGATGGCCTTTTACATTTAAGATTTTACTAAGATATTGGGATGGCGGAAAATAATAATCAATAGGCTGTAATTAACACAATATATTATTATCTCGGATGGCAAGTCTGGTGGCGACGAAGAGAGATTATGACTGTATAAACTCGTGCATTCTTACATGCTTGCATTGTTATCCCTTTTTCACACTCTCTATCATACAAGACATTACGTCGCATTAGTTCTTAATTGTCTAAACGACCATAAGAAAATTTTACAGGAGGATAAGGTTTTCTTTCATTATTTCAATGAAACATTATGATAGGTGTATAAATGATAAAGCTATTTCCGTAAAGGTAAAGGTCTTCTTAGTTAAGTGATTAACTATAATTGTTTGTACTTTATTTTTAATAAGAATGAAAAAAACTATGTAAATTGGTTGTTTGGACAATAGTCGCATATTTGTTATAATAAGTAATATTATGTGCGTAGGTATTTATATATCTGCCACCATCCATTAGCCATACGTTCAAATAAGGTAGAGAATTTCAAGAGGATACATAGATATTCGCGAATATGCTGAATTTCCTTCACCTTGTACTTTAGTTGGATAAATAGAATAATAATAAGCTAGGGGTACCCTAAATAAAAACATCTACTTACAATCACACTAATGCTTGTGGCGCACAAGTGTTATACTCTCATAATATAATATGTGGGAATAGCGTGTTTCACCATATTGCTTGAACATACATTCCCATTCCGAATGGAGCGATATGGTGGAACAGGCCAAGCCCCCATGTATTATGAGAATATAGTGTTCGTGGGTTGGCTTTATAAGGATGCACGCTTATTGCTTGCGATGAAAGAAATTCACCTTACCTTCATACATGCATTGACTTTGGCTCCCCTTTTGACGAGCTCCAAAACTATTTCATAATGTCCACACTGACAGGCCACAAACAGGGGTGTTCCACCATCCTAGAAAGAAATTCACCTTACCTTCATACATGCATTGACTTTGGCTCCCCTTTTGACGAGCTCCAAAACTATTTCATAATGTCCACACTGACAGGCCACAAACAGGGGTGTTCCACCATCCTAGAAAGAAATTCACCTTACCTTCATACATGCATTGACTTTGGCTCCCCTTTTGACGAGCTCCAAAACTATTTCATAATGTCCACACTGACAGGCCACAAACAGGGGTGTTCCACCATCCTAGAAAGAAATTCACCTTACCTTCATACATGCATTGACTTTGGCTCCCCTTTTGACGAGCTCCAAAACTATTTCATAATGTCCACACTGACAGGCCACAAACAGGGGTGTTCCACCATCCTAGAAAGAAATTCACCTTACCTTCATACATGCATTGACTTTGGCTCCCCTTTTGACGAGCTCCAAAACTATTTCATAATGTCCACACTGACAGGCCACAAACAGGGGTGTTCCACCATCCTAGAAAGAAATTCACCTTACCTTCATACATGCATTGACTTTGGCTCCCCTTTTGACGAGCTCCAAAACTATTTCATAATGTCCACACTGACAGGCCACAAACAGGGGTGTTCCACCATCCTAGAAAGAAATTCACCTTACCTTCATACATGCATTGACTTTGGCTCCCCTTTTGACGAGCTCCAAAACTATTTCATAATGTCCACACTGACAGGCCACAAACAGGGGTGTTCCACCATCCTAGAAAGAAATTCACCTTACCTTCATACATGCATTGACTTTGGCTCCCCTTTTGACGAGCTCCAAAACTATTTCATAATGTCCACACTGACAGGCCACAAACAGGGGTGTTCCACCATCCTAGAAAAAATAATAATCACTAAAATATTACATGTAGGTATAATTATAGTTCAGTCAATACAGCACAAAAACGTCAATTCCTTGAAAAATTTTGAATTTTTGTATACTGTTTGTGTTGCCACAGTTGTTGAAACCAAGTTTTCAACCTCGGTGATCTCCAAAAAAATCATTCAAACCTTCTTGAAAGTAGAATAAATTTGCTGTAATTTGTCTACAAGATGAGCAGTTTTTTATGAAAAATGATCTAAACCTGTGAATTATGTCAAATATCTCCTAAACTATGGGAAGCAAATTTTTCTATATTGACAGTTAAAATCTGGTCATATATTACTATTAGGTACCTATTCATGCGTAAGCTCTTTTTACTTACTCTACCCATGGTTAATATCATCATATATAAAAATCTCGCATCACGATTTAGTTCGAGATTAACTCCGAAACTACTTAACTGATTTTGATGAAATTTGGCTTACTGTGTGTAATTTGGTCAAACTTAAAAGATAGGATAGATTTTATCCCGATTATTGACCTCAATATTTATAATTGCAAAGTAAATGTTTGTTATAGGACAATGATTTGTAAGTATGTTGACAATGATTTGTAATTTGAAGATTTGTAAATTAAATGCGGCGTTTATGTTTTTTTTACATAAATACACAATACACCAGTAAGTGATACATATCATAATTCCTTAGCAAGTAGGTATAGATAATTTTAAAAAATGCTGTTTTTTAAAAGTTGTTTCTGAGTCGAGTTGTTTAAAGATTCACAAGTCACTTACGATACTCGGTGAGTCGATTTGAGCTCCATTGTCCAAAAGAGTCCTTGTGATGTCTAAGAAACCTCCCTGGGCCGAAAAGAATAAAGCTGTGGTTCCGGTCTAGCAAATAAAGAATAGGTAGATAGTAATAAGGAACTCCAGTGAAAAATATTATGGCTTTAAAAAAATATGTTCATATAGACCAAGAAACGCTGATTCTGAATATATAAGTTTTATTTCATAATATTAAATGCAGAGTTTTTAATAAATTATTAAAAAGTGCATTTTTAAACCTCTTCGGAAAACACAGCGTTAAGTTGGCATTACTGAAATGGTTAACCGTGACGTCACAGTTAACCTGTCACCTGTGTATTGTATTGTATTGACATTTGAAATGACTTGAAGTGCACACGTACCTATGCAATTCAACATTTCGTGTTTTTGGTTTATTTTCATACTGTTTATAGAGATTTAGATAAATAATAGTTATTGTGTTTATTGAAACATAATTTAGGCCCTCAACAATTTACGAAAAGGGCTATATTTGCGGACAATCTGCAATAAATTTTGTCTATTTGAGGTTAAAGTCGTGTCCTATTTTGACATTTGCTTATGTATTTTCAAATTGTTTTTAGTATAGGGCTTTTTATACAAGTTGTTAAACACTCGTCATGATCAGTGTATTATAAATACCAGTGTTTCTGTATGTATTATACATAAAACAATGTACTGACAAAGTAACACCTGACACAAAACACGATGTCACATGTATTTGCAATGAAAGAGATGATTTATTGTTTTTATATTGCACTTTGATTAAATACAATAACAATAGCGGTGAAATGTGGACATTTTACCAATGTTTTTCTATATTAAAAGCAGTTAATCTTGAATAAAAAACACACCTCACACCTAAAAGTCATTATCCGCCATGATTATTGTGGGTTCTTCACAGTGTTGCCAACAGTTAGAAGTGAAATTTCCCTAGAATTTCACATTTACGCAATTACCTACGTAGCCACCTGATTGTGTAACACTAATCCTGTTATATGTTAATTAATATGATAATTAATTGGAAAGATATCGGAACTTGGTAAATATACTAATAATACCGTGATTTTCCAAATAAAACACTTTTTGCTACGTGAAGTAATAATTTAAAAGTACGAATACACTCACCACTGAATTAGAAACTGAATTCCAAATTTAAAAAAAACACTTTGCAAAATAAAAATCATAAGCAACCCGCCGCTCATTTGTACCAAGCGTGGTATTTTGAAGACCCCCCCCCCCGAACGTGTCACGTAGTATGGGTACGTTCCCTAATATCATTTTGAGTTGTCAGTGTTAAAAATAACATGGCATGTAAGTACATGAAAAATAATTAAGATTCATAGGAATTCCAAAAAATATATATACGTATATATATATAAATAATACCAGTAATACTGTCATATGTAATAAAATTTTTGCCAGAGTTCGAAATTTCCCTAGATTTTGTCCTGATTTCCCTTATCCCAAAAAAATATTTTTCTCCCCTAGATCTAGGGAAATTTCCCTCGACATAACATCACTGATTCAAAATGACAACTTAAAAAGTAAAAAAATTAGACCACCATAGATACGGTGCGTTTCTGGGAGTCTTTAAAAATTAAAACTTTGACAATTATTTTAACTATTAAAACTAACTATGAAAATAAAAATAAAAATGCAGTTATTTAAGTTTGAAGGTCTTTATTCATTAAAAAAAATAAAAAAATTGGACTGGAGTTCTCTATTATTAATATCTATAGTCGAACTTCGTTATAAGAAGTACCTATTCCTATAACGAACAAATAAATAAACATACCTAATCTTCTATTTATAAAAAAATAGTGTCCGGTGAGTGGCGTGGATTTGATATTTATAGAAGTCTACAGTTTTATTCCAAGATTGATGAAATTTTGAACATATGACCTTCAAAACAAGAGGAAGGTCACTGTCTACACGATATTAAAAAAAACGCCAAATCCCCTTTTCCCAATCCAGCAGAATTTAGACACATGATGAAATTTTGAACACTTGACATTCAAAATAAGAGGCTAAGTTCTGTCCACAACTGATTTAGAAAAAACCCGCGTAAAGCTCGGGCTGCACGGAACTTCAGCAAGTTTATAAATTTACAAAATGAAATTTGAATAAATTTAAGCAGGACGCTTACACTTTCTTCAGCGTTAGCTACCATAAAAGTTACCATAAAACATATTGTGGTAAGTAGTTTTCTTGCCAAACTTCAAACAATACCTAATCCATCAAGATCAAAAGAAGAAAAAGTAAAAAAAACATCTAAGCTTCCGAAAATAACCGAACGAAGTAAGAATAAAAATACGTTTGGAATTCTTACAATGCGGCGAGCGTTCGAGTCTGCTCCTTGTTCTAGTAATTCCAGCACACATTCTGTTTGCCCTGTAGCTGCGGCCAGAATCAGGGGTGTAGTTCCGTCCTGGAATAAAATAACATTTTTTAAAGATTTTTGCATAATTCAATTAGATAAAAAAAACGAACCAGTTAAAATATATTATTTTTGGTGTTCTTAGTTTTTCATCTATTTTTTAATCAAAATTTAAGGATGAATGTTACGAATGACAAACAAAGAATCTTTGATCGATTATTTTTCTGACCATGTACCTAGTAAGAGATAAGAAGATCCAAGAAGAACCAAGAGGAGACAAGAAGATTTAAGAAGAGGCAAGAAGAAAGTTAAAAAAACAACATTCAATCGATTCCTTTATTTCTGCCCATCCTAAATTCCAATATTGGATTATTAGGTTGCCATGTGTACCGGTTGAATAAACTCCTACGTTCTTCCCTTCCTCAGAGCACGTTTTTAAACAAATCTTAAAAAATCAGCGCCCCTGGTGAACCTGTCGCACCTGGACAGGGGTGATATGTTGTACGTACGATACGTTGTTGTATGTGAAATGTTGTCGATACGATATGTATCGTATCGTATCGTACATATCGTATCGACCATGTAGTAACTATCCCCTTCTTTCACCGACCTCGATTTTAGAAGGGTTTATGAAATCAATTATTATACAGAGGTAGAAACAACGATGGTGATATTGTAGATTTTCAAAAAATCGGGGAAAATTTTCCGATAAAGCAATTGCTCGACTTTTAAGTTTGTCTTTACAAAACTTTTTTTCTAATTATGAATATTGCTCGATATTTATATTACACTAGTTGACCCGGCCACGCGTTGCTGTGGCTAATAAAACACAACGTCATCTACTGGATGGTTATCCAACCTTTATAAACACCGCCGTCTTCGAGTTTATTGCGAAGACAGACAGATGTTAATTACCGCAATGTACGTGACCATATTTTTAAAAGATATAATGGGTATAATAAGCTATCCGTAAAAGATAGATATATGCGTTCGCGGACTTTTTTGTAGATCTATAAAAGAGGAATATCCCACCATGCATTGTTTTGTTACCTATATCCTAAAATGATTAGGCAGCGTTTTCGATGAAAGGTACCAGGCGGCTTGACTAACAATTATAGTTATGTTTCAACCAATTTACACAAATCCTTGACAAATTACATACTTAAACCTTACTCACGAAACACTCTATCTATTGGTGAAAACCGCGTGAAAATCCGTTCTGCAGTTTTCGAGTTTATCGCGAACAGACAGACAGACGACGCGGGGGACTTTAATTTATAATATGTAGAGATATAGCTCCATTTTATAGAAAGAAAAGGTAACATCCCTTTCTTCGATTTATCAAGGTTTCATTCTCAGAAGCGTACCTAATATTGGATGGCGCGTTTTCGGCATTGGATAGATAGATACCTATCGATTATAATCGACAAAACACAAAACACGTGAACCTACTTCGTAGTCTCAACGCGCATAATAATTTACATAACACTATTTAATACCACCTCTGTGGGTTACCAAGAATTCTATTAATTCTATTAATTCAAGCTTATTGAAGTATTAGTTCTACTTGGTGCGACGCCGCACACGCACTTTTTTGACAAAGCTGGTGGTGTGATAGTTGCCTACGCACACAATAGAGAACTCCAGTCCATTTTTTTATTTTTTTTTAAAATGAATAATGACCTTATAACTTAAATAACTTCATTTTTATTTTTATTTTTAGAGTTAGATTTAATAGTTAAAATAATTGTCAAAGTTTTAATTTTTCAAGATTCCCCTAAGACCACCGTATGTACGGTGAATCGTGTGACGTCATCACTCCTGAAAAATTACTATAGGATTGGGCAATCAGCTGATCAAGTGCCGCCATTTTGAATAGAGTTATTCGAAGCATTCTCCCTAGAAGTAGCATTACTATTTTTTTGTGCAGTAGTTTTTCAATGTTTTAAATAATAGAGATAAACTAATAGAGATACCTCTATTTTTGATACTGAATTATTTAGGCTTAAATATTGTTTCAATAAACACAACAACTAAATCTCTATAAACAGTATGAAATAACGAATAACATGAAATGTTGTTAATTCTGATGGCTTATGTCATACCTACATAATCAAAGATTTCAATACAATGACTGGTGACGCGTGACGTCAGCACTAACCATTCAGTAATACCAACTTTACAGTGTGTTTTGACGAGAGGTTTAAAAATGCACTTTTTAATAATTTTTTAAGATCTCCACGTTTAATATTATGAAATAAAACTTATATATTCAGAATCAGCGTTTATTGGTCTATATGAACATATTTTTTTAAAGCCATAATATTTTTCACTGGAGTTCCTTATTATATTATTGCTCAAATTTGGTTTTATTGTAGGTAATTCAGAAAGGCATTTTCAAATATTTTCGTTAGTACCTAGGTACCTAGATACCACAACACATTAGGTACCTACTTAACGCAATTGGGGTAAATAGATACTACGGGACAAATTTGTAAATTCAAGCTCGATATTATCACAAAGAACGCATTTTCTCCTTATACACATTAATATATTTTTTTTAAAATGTAAATTACAAAAGTAATTAAACACAATAATAATATGTTACATATCAATCATTAACAGCTTTAAATTACCCAGTTAGTAGAGAAATAATCTCGGGTCTATCTGGGGAGCTAGTCTATTTACTAAAGCTACGTAGACATTGATATAGTATGTAGGTACCTAATAAATAATAAAATGTTTGAGATAAAGTATTTGGGAATAATACTGATTATAGGCAGTATGTAGTTACAAAAAAAAAAAAGAATACTTTCAAAATTACTCCAAAATATTACAAACTATTGGATAATAAGTAAAAATACGTTATAGCAACAGAATATCAGCAGAATATTAGCTAAGAACATTAGCAACAGAATATTAGAAGTAGATATTGTTCAGTTATTTTATTAGGCTAAAGAAAGGTGAAAGAATGAGAAAATCGCATTATTTATTCCACAATTTTGAAGCAGAGAAGTGCGTAAAAGGGGATGAGAAGAGAAGCATTCTCTCTCGCTTACACTAATCCCCTTTCATGCACAAATTACACCTACTATATTAAACAATTAAACAACTATGTTATAACAATATTATATATGTACTTATATATACATACCTAGTAATATACCTGCACAACTAAATACCAGCAAGATGACATTCAAAACCTTTGAATACCAAAATATCTACCTTACCCTTCTAAAGGTAAAGCAAGGGGCACTGAAACGAGGTCAATCCCAATTTATTATTTTCATTCAGTTCTTTCCGTTAGGTGAGTTGGGTCCGGTTGGGTCACCAAAAAGGTGGTCATAAAAAAGTAAACGATTTTCCCCAAATTAAACCGAGAGAGTACAAGCATTAACTTAGGTATGTTTTGTAAAACACATCAATGCGGAGTCCACAAGATAATAGATCGTACAATATATTTACATATATATTTTTTAATAAATACTTGGTACTTGTGCTGTGAAAATGGGTATATAATTAATTTAGGGTTGCCTTGAAATTTTGTCAGTAATCATATCTTGGATCCTCAATTTAATCATCATTGGCAAATTATTGCTACTTTAGCTTCTGCACGAACAAAGGTATGGAAAATTCGAACTAATTCTGGACTTAAGATTATTGTTTCTCTAGCCTCTTGCACGAACAGAGGTATGGAAAATTCTAACTAATTCTGGACTTAAGATTATTGTTTCTCTAGCCTCTTGCACGAACAGAGGTATGGAAAATTCTAACTAATTCTGGACTTAAGATTATTGTTTCTCTAGCCTCTTGCACGAACAGAGGTATGGAAAATTCTAACTAATTCTGGACTTAAGATTATTGTTTCTCTAGCCTCTTGCACGAACAGAGGTATGGAAAATTCGGATTAATTCTGGACTGAAGATTATTGTTTCTCTAGCCTCTTGTACGAACAAAAGTATGGAAAATTCGGACTAACTCTGGACTTATGACAAGACTATTTATGATTACGAGAAGTTCTACATGAATAAGACGAGGGTTGACTTAAAACCTTTAAAATATATCAGCACTTTATTTATTATACGGACGATTAGGGACAGCAGGTTATTTGGGACAAAACCCAAGGAATAGAAACCAATAGTGAGGAAAGGGGATGCCGAATTTTTCGGGATTGTGTTACAAGTAATTAATAATGTGAAAAAAATTATCTTTCAGAGGAGAGTGAAGAAACCAATTCGAATCAGGAAAATGAAGGGAAAAAATAATGCTATTTGTTTACATAATAATTATTATTGTACACATAAAATAATAATAAATGAAAATCTCCCCTCGTGTTCCTGCTTAAAAATGTATTTTTCACTCTCCTGCAAAATGTATTTTTTTTTCACATTGGAGGTTATATGCGCACAGCGGCGATATTTGTACTTATATTTAGAACCTTTCTTAAACCTCGTTTATTTGGGACAGCTGCTTATTTGGGATAAAATATTTCGAAAACGATGTGTCACAAGCGGAATCGACTTATTCGCAAACGTATATTGGTGTAATTTTAGAGTAGTACCTACTTTCATGTTATTTTTTGTGCTTTATTAGCGGTTTTTGAATGTACGGTAGTACCTACCCAAGTTAATATTTCAACTCATGTCCTAAGCACGACATTTTTTTGGATAAAATGATCCGGGAACCTGGCGATTCAGTTAATTGTTCATTCGGCTACAGGCAGCGATTTATAGCTCAGATTTCCAGGTGGCCCCGAGAAACTGAAGTGAAACCAGGAGCAATAAAATATGAAACTCTTTCCCCTTGAGAATCCCTGTCTGAAGATAAGACATCCATAAAATATCCAGTGAAACAGGTCTCTTGCACTGTAAATCCACCCTCGCTTTAAGCCGGTAGTGTTCAAACTGTTATATAACTAAATAGGTGTTATACATAAATATAATAATTTAAAAAAATATATATCCCAAACATTTTCCTCGCAGTGGGATTCGTGTTTGTTGGTTTTGTTGCATAGCTAACTCAACACTACCCACGCTTACATCTGTTTCCCATTTTTCTAACCAACTTAATTCAACTATCGCAAATAATAAGTAGAATCGTAAGAATCACAGTAATGGCAGTGAATTTCAAATAATAGAATGGCCTTATACAAATAAGTCACATAACATTGCCATCTAAAATCAGTTCCTAATGACTAATGACGTAAATCTGACTTATGTGTGTATTTCCCTCTTTAAAAATCGAAATCAAAGAACAAAATCAGTTCCTAACCAAATAAGTCTTGACTTATGTGTTTATTTCCCCCTTTATCAAATGGAAAATATTTGATGTGATTGTGAAAATTCTCAATATGAACCTCTTAATGGCGACTTTTGACTGATTTTGTAAGGGTGCGGGTGTAAACGTGCCGTTCAATTTCGACTAAAATATTCACTAATAATAAAAACAAAAAAAGCTTATTGTTCACCCCATGCATAGACAGATATTGTAGAAAAAAATGTCCTCAACATTTTCCTCGCAGTGTGACTTGACGTGTGTTTGCAATAAGTAGCAAGTACCTACCAATCAAGGTATCAAGTAAGTCACTGCTATTTTGAAACGGTGTTTATTTAGTTGAAAAGCGGTGAAATTAGCAAGCACGTCTTCAACCAGTTATTTCACGGTCAATGTACGTCTGCTTCTGTACGGAGCACGGCGCGGGGCGTCAAGACGATTGATTTATTTTTTGCAAAACGAGGGACAATTTCTTCCTCCGCCTCGCAACAGTTGCGAGCACTGAGCATTTCTTCCCATTGGCTCCGTTACTGCGCCGGTCACTTGCATCTTCAGACTGAGACCAGTGATGAAATAATGAAGGTGACAATGTAATTATGGCCCGGAATTTTATTTATTTATTTTTTCAGGTTCTCCATAAAACAGTTATACACCAAATTATTACGGAGAAGATTACAAAATACAAGCGAAAAAAAGGCCAAGGGGGCAGTTTCATATGTCAAAAGATAGTTACTGAACTCTCTATAGGTAACATTGAAGATGTCAATGCTCAATGCAGAATCGTTAAGCAGTTGAATTGCTCTATTTAATGGGGCATTCTGAAAGGAGGAAGTTCTCGCTATGAGAGATTTACGTCCGTCAAGTTGCCCTCTGGTAGGAGCCCTGACCACTGATACCATTTTTGAAGTGATTAGCACTGTTGTGATTTGAAACTCGATTAAACCAAAATTAGCAACACTAAAAACAAACATATACATCTATAGGATTTAGCCTGCGAGAGAATGAAATATTATAATCGGTGTGGTAATTTGTGTGGTGCTATCGGTGTGTGGTAATTTGTGTGGTGCTTCGTAGCCTCCCCACTCGTCTATTTTAGTTTGCTGAAGGTTTCGCTTCTACCGCGTGTAAATTGCACACTTTAAAAAAATATATTTTTTTTACATTAACTCCACACAGGAGGTCCTGAGGAAAATAACTATGTCGTCTTTGGGGATGTCGTGTGGATGGTATTTTTGTGGAAAGGAAGGAGTGAACCTGGAACTTGAAGAGACCCATATTACATGAGGAAGGAAACACAGACGCTGGCAAATCATTCCACAGCCGAGCTATTGAACAAAAGAACGAGTCGTAGAAACTACCCGTTCTCATGTGACAAATTTCAACCGGGTATAAATGTTGGGCGCGTGTTTGGTGTGTTTCACGACTGCACACATTATATTACGACGGCAGAAAGGCTAATTGACGTAACCAACATTTTGTCGATTTTCACTTTTTGATGCCATTTTACTTGAAAAAAAAACTGCGTCGATCTGTGTAGGTACTCGAAGTTTACATATTATGAAAATTTGAAAGTTTACCCCCTTAAAATACCTACGGTTTTTTGCGGAAGTCCGACCAAAAATTGACGACGTTTTTTAATATCCGACGTTTTTTAATAAAATGCGGGTTACTCCCTTGAACCCGGGCGTATCCAATGTTTGAGTTTTTAGTTACTATGAAAAATTATATGGTTACATAAAATAGCCTTCCCGTGTTTTAGGAAACATTTTCGCTTACGGCAAAAGGCTGACTAAAGTTTGAAGTTTTATTTGGTTACATTAATCCTATAAGTTGTGCCGCATCGAAAGTTTTTAGTAACATCATTTTGTAAGTTTAAAATTTTATTAAAAGTTGAATACTACCACAGATTTGAAGACTTTTATTTTGTGGAGAACGTTACACTGTTTGTTTTTAATCGAAAATGCGTCACGCTTAAATATCGTGTTATTGCATCCTGCTTCGGCGTTCAGTGCGCGCATCCGACCGATGCAGGGTGAACGTGAAGACGTAAATTCATGGGTGAATATTTGTGCTCATGGTCATTGTGAATGGTCTCATACGATAGGGGTCGATTAGTAAATGAGAAAAAAGCAGGTCTGCCGACCGGCAGCCTGGAAAACGACGGAATCTTCCGAATCCCGTCCGTTCCACAGTGCTTTCGCGTGCCCCGCTAGCAACGACTGCATCAAATACACGAATGAAACCAACGGATTACTAAGAGTTCTAACGAAGAGTTCTTTGATCGGCCGACCACCAGCCTGGACGTTTTTGGTGTACGATCTTTTAAAGTTTTGAATTTTTTCAATATATTTAAAAAAAAAATTTTACTATATATTTTTTATTATTTTTATTTAATTATGTTTTTAAAAACTTCAATTGCCATATTTAAAAAAAAATAAGTGATGCGTATAAAAAAAAAAGTAATGATATATGTATAATGATATAATGACGAGTTATCGCTATTTAAATAGAGCTTTAAAAAAAAACAAAAAAAAAATGATGTGCATAACTCTATTTCAGAAAAAATGTCAGTTGTGACCTGTCAACTTATTGCCTTCGATATGAAAAAAAACGGTTGTTAAAAGAATATTTCGCCGTACCTCCCATTACAAAAATATTATTTTTATTTAAATTTGGTTACATCAACTAATTGTAAGTCTGATTCCCTTCGAAGAGGCTTACACCGTGGTTTTAGGAGCTACATTGGAGGTTGCCCACCACTTTACCACGGCTTTATAAGGAAACAGACAGTTTCCTCTTCACCGTACTCGTCAGGACTCTAATTTTTTATTTATAAAGAAGCTACTTTTTATTTAAAATGACTCTAGACCCCCAATGTCCGGGCATACATTGTTAGCAGGCAGTATGCGAGTGCGTACATGTTGTTAGTTATTTATTTCACAGTATCACGTCTCATCTCCTCCACCTGATGTAGCCGAAATAAAAGTTTGTTAATATGCAGAATAGAAACAAAATACATATTATGATGAGATTGTTTAACTTAACCAAAGCAGCTGAGCTACAGTCACCCGGCAGTCCCGCCGAGAATAAGCGGAGCCATCAGTCCAGTCGCAAGCGAGACTCGGTGTCCGCGCCCCTAAGCCGGCTTCCCGGTAGGCCCTCGAAGAAAATGTTGGGATTAAGGGCAGAAAGACCTGAAGACACTAGGGATAAAAGAGAGTATCGGGTCACCGGAGGCAGGGCGGAAGGGCACCGGTCCGCTACGGTTGGTCTTCTGGCCCGCTCATGGCGACGGGGGGAGGCGCGGGCGGGTTTTGCAGCGGCTACCTTGGGAGTCATCTTCTCGGTTGTTGCACGGACATAGATCTAGTCCACCCCCTTGATGGGGTGTAGGACAATACAAAAATGAGATGGTAGTTCAGTTCCGGCTCCTTGAATGATACAAGTCAAGACAAGAAAAACTTGTTGATATATATATCTTAGATTTAGAAAAATAGTGCTAGAAAAATGCAAGTATAGTTAGGATACGCGAAGGTTATTGATAATATCTAGTTAAACAAAAAAGAAAAAAACAAGTAATAGACAAATTTTAGATGTTAAAGAGGTTGTTGAAGATGGTACCTAAGAAAACATGATATATATTAATACAAAACATGATACATGAGTAAACAGTTTCAGTGAGAATAAGAAAATGTAGTGCGTAATATCCGGGCAGTAGTAGTAGTATAAATATTATAAAAGAGTGACCGTGGATGCCAGGAGCAATTACACCTGGATCCTAAACACATAATGAAGTTAAATTTAATCATCGACTCTAAGTTCAGGCCATCTCTCAACCCAAATCCTTGTAAATTTCCTCAGGCATTCGAGATTCTCCTTGTTCGACACGAGATCCGCATTCCATGCTGGTCTCGTAGTTACTTTCAGACCTTCCAACATTTCGTCCCTTGCGTCCGTCAAAATCTCACATTGCCACAGAATGTGCTCGGCTGTTTGGTTTGTGTCACCACACGCACAGTTTGGATGGGGAGACAGGGTCAGGCTGTGCAGTCTTCCCCTGAATTCACCATGACCTGAAAGTCTACAAACAACACAAAAGAGGTTACGCCCTTTTGCCTTTCCGTAAATTAATTGCACACCGAGCTTCTCATACTAGATATTGTTGGTTACAGCCAAGCAAATCGTAAAATTTTCACAAAAAATAATGGATGTAACCACCAAAATCATCATTTTTTAAAAATAATTGATTGATCGATTTAATTATATTGGTAGAAACATATACATTATTCTGTTGTTCATTGTAAAAATCAACGAGATAGGGGTTACCAATACTATATTCTGAATTTTTTGTTTTTGTTTTTTCGACTTTCCCGAAAGTAGAGGATTTGCTGGTTACGTCAATTAGCCTTTCTGCCGACGATAATATACACCAATTTGTCGAAGGGAAAATTATTTTAAGCTTCGTTCAGGTTGAACCACTTTTAAAACAACAGCAATAAATTCGCCACACTTAGCTATTATAGCTATAGATATCGGACGACAACGACAACATACCAAGAAATAAGGATAATCAACTTTTCAAAGAAAGCTTTGTTGAAATCAGGAAATTCTCATTTTGATATAGATTTATCATTTTTGGTAGGTATAATAATTAAAGTCAAAGTAAGAAATGTCTATTAAAACACTTAACTTCCCATTAGCAATTCTTATTACTGTTTCAGGAAAGTAGAATGTATTTAAAACATTTAAGGCAAATCTTGGAAAATCAGGGAAAAAAATTGCCTGTGATAATTTTTTCTTAGCAAATTTATATATAAATGTGGGTAGGTAAATACTTTGATTTCTTCAATTAAACTAAACCTACTTCACTAACTAACATTCACGTTTCTCCACTAGCAACTCCTTGCCACATTCACATTCATACATCGTCATAATTGACCAGAAAGCTAATATTTTTCGAAGAAAAATTTCTCTAGTTTCAATATTTTATCCATTCTGTTCTCCTAACGTTGTTCAGTGTCTGTTTCATTTACATAATCTCGTTGATGTACAATTTGAAACCATTGCGTGCACTTTACTGCACACAAAATACAATGCCCACCTTTATTGACTCCTGACGTTCAGGACCTGGGTGTGTGCACACAGCTTTATCTTGATTCAAATAATGCTCCATCGCCATCGCAATTGATTTCCACACTTATGGAAATACCTACTTACCACTGAAAGTAGTTTTAGATTTAATTACGATAAGATATGCTAAAAGCATGACCGGGGTAAATAAACAAGTGCGAACGAGTTGAACAATTTCCTATGAAGAAATAATCCTGATATTTAGACGTCAGTAAAGTGATAATCAAAAGCATTATTTATGTAAATATTTGTAACTGGCTGCACCTAGGTGTCACCTAGGTGCAAACTAGTTACAATCACAGGTGAATAATCATAGGAGAAATGGTTTTAAAAACATGATTGTCGGTTGCTTAGGTACTTTTTCAAACCAAAAAATTATTGTTTGAAATAAATAGGTTGGTACCCAAGGGCGTATATAAAAGAGGGTTTTAGGGGGCCCAAACCCTTTCATCAGCCTCAGAATTACGAAGGAAGAAAAGAGAATAGTACCTACTCGTAGATTACATTCCTGGAAAATACCACAATATTATTTGCACCATTTCTTTCGCAATGTGATGTAAATAATAAGTTGTGGTAAATAGAGATGTCAATTTTTTTCCACCCCCCCTCCCATTTCTCGTTTGTCCCTCCACCATTAATAATCCCCCCCTCCCCTCCCCCCTTTTAGATTCAAACCCCCATGTAAATGCAATAGCTACGCCCTTATAGGTACCTATCCAACCTAGGAACCTACTGTATTCATTATAAAATTGCTGAAAGTCCATCGTAAGAATTTATGATCGAAGTGTTTGCAAATATTATAGCCAATTTTTGTCGTTTTATTTTGACGTGTTACTGGGACAAACTCTTGCGCATGTAAGACATATTTTCGAAATTATAGAAAATGGGTTCAAAACTAAAATATATATGAACACCTACTCTATGTTTTTTTTATTAGAAGGTTTTAGTAGGTCTACTGATAAACCAATCCAAACTAATGGTGATCGACAAGGCAAACACCTTTCAAAGAAAATGCTTTCACAGACTTAGAAACGGTGAATGAGATCTATTCCTAGGCTCATATATGCGTGGCAAAGGAGGCTGTGAAACAAAATTGAAAACAAGGATTTGCATGCCAAAAGGCGCCATAAGCAAAATGCTAAAGACAAGAAGTGCCAGAGGATTAATGAAGATCACCCATATCAGACTCGTCCCGGCACTAATAATATAATAATAATAATAATAATAAGCCTTTTTATTCTGGACTTCGGTTAGGTATGTATTAGACATGATCTTATTTGTTATAGTATATCCCGAAGCTCAGTTTGCCTCTTGGCATAGGCCTCCTCTAACATTTTCCATTGGGACCTGTCATGCGCTACTCTTCTCCATTGATGTCCAGCAGTGAGTTTTAGGTCATCTTCCCATCTCATGTGTTGACGTCCTCTACTTCTCTTGCCATCTCTGGGATACCAGTCAGTGACATTTTTGCACCATTTCTCTTGTAGATCGCGTATCATGTGTCCTGTCCATCTCCACTTTTGTTGGTCTATTCGGGTAACTACATCGGCAACTTTAGTTTTCTCCCTTATTGTGCTACCTCTCACTCTGTCCTGTTTCCTTGTTCCTGTCAAACTTCTCTCCATGGCTCTCTGGCAGCGTTCCAACTTTTCTCTGTGGCGTTTGGTGAGTGCCCAAGTTTCACATCCATAGGTGATGACTGGAAGTATACACGTGTTGAAGACTTTCCTTTTTATTTGCATACTTAGCTCCTTAGATTTCAAGACTTCTTTCAAAGACCAGTATTTCTTCCATCCATTTGCTACTCTTCTCTCGATTTCTTTAGTGGTTTGATCTTTGTGAGATATTATCTGTCCTAAATAGATGTAATCTGACACATATTCGAGTGGTTGGTTGTCAATTTTTATAGTTACTGGTTCAGAGTTTGTAAGCAATTTTGTTTTGTTCATGCATAGGCAGACTTTCACACTTTCCTCGTTTAGTGATTCTATCATTCTAATTAGGTGCATTGGGTTTTCCTCGAATATGACTATATCGTCTGCAAATCTTAGGTGGTTAAGTTTTACACCTTGTACGTTGATACCATATTTTTCCCAATCTAGTTTGCGGAAGATACTTTCCAGAGCAGCCGAGAACAATTTTGGTGATAGAGGGTCTCCCTGTCTTACTCCTCTCTCGATCTTGAACTTTTTTCCCAAGGTTTCTAGTTGGATCCTCGCTTCGCAATTCAAGTATATGTTTTTTATAATATTGATGTAGTTTAAAGGTATCCCCTGCTGTTCAAGGCTATCCCATATAGCTATGTGTCTTATGCTGTCGAAAGCTTTGGAGTAATCGATGAATGCCATGTATAGTTTCTTATTATACTCATTATATTTTTCTACTATTTGTTTCACCGTGTGTATGTGGTCCAGGGTAGAGTATTTTTGTCTAAAGCCGGCTTGCTCCCGTGGTTGATTTTCGTCTAACTTTTTACCTATTCTTTCCAGGATAACTTTGGAAAATACTTTGTATATATTTGACATCAAACTTATAGGTCTGTAGTTCCCTATATCTTCCTTTTGTCCTTTCTTGAATATAAGAATAATGTTTGATATTTTCCACTGTGTAGGTATTAGACCAGTTATAAGTATATCATTGAATATTGAAGTAAGTATTGGTAGTAGTTCTTCCATGGTGCCTTTAAGAAGTTCGTTTGTCACTTTGTCTGGACCTGGGGCTTTTTCCATCTTCTGACTGTATATGGCTTTTTCTACTTCTCTGGAAAGTATTTTTGGTTCAGTTACAACGTTTTTCTGCTCTTTATTGACGTCTTTCTTCGGATCATGTTTTTGTTTGTCGTCTGGGCTTGAGTAGAGGTCCTGGTAAAATTTTGTGGCTATTTCGTTTATGTTTTTTCTATTTGAAGAAGTATTCCCCCTTTTGTTTAATTTTGGTATCCATTCTTTATTTGATTCTCTCAATTCTTTAAGCGCTTTTTTCACTCCCCCTGTTTTCACTATATGCTTTTCTAATGTTTGCAGCCTCTTGGTCTTCCTATCTTTCCTGATGTTCTCTCTGATTTCTTTACTTAATTTTGTTATAGTTTTGATGTTATCTTTTTTAGGATGTTTTGAAAATAGGTGTTTTCTTTCTTCTATAAGTTGCAGCGTTGTGTCACTTAGTTTGTACTTGTTTCTTCTGCTAGTCTCAGCTTTTTCTTTAGTTAGTAGATTTTCTAGCTTTCCATATTTCGCACGAGCATCAGTGTTACTCAAAGTTAATTCTTCAGCTGATTCAATTAGGGATTGTGTTATTTTCCTTAAGAGGAACGCATGCGCGGCCTGTTTCATACAAAATTTAAATTTGGATTTACGGCTAAAATATGAAATGAACTGTTTTTTTTTTTTTTTTTAATTGATAGGTTCGGCATATATGAAATTAGGATGTGGATCCGATTTTCGATTTTTGCTTTTAATTATAAAATACAAGCCCCAAAAGAAGACCATTTATCCATGAATTTAGGAGGCAACTTTGGAAATATTTTGCGACTAAATGGATGCTTTTTTTAAAAAATCCCTTCATATCCTAAGTGAGGCATATGATGAAGAATACAACAAAATTTGATTTTACATTCAAAAATGTTTTATTTGCATTAAAACCCGGATTTAGTTAGACGCGAATTCGACATAAAAATAGCAAGCTTTTTTCCGTTGTCTCGTTTACACATTTGCGATCCCGATAAGGTGGCGGGTGAGGCGCGGGCCGGGAAGGGACTCGTGTCGCCCGGCAAACGAACATATACATTCAAAGATATCTTCTCATTCGTCATACATCAACAATCGGTGTATCTGGGAGTGTGTGTGTGTGACTAGACTAGTAAACTAGTAAGTATCTGCTTGGAGTTGTTTGTTTGTTTAGCGGTGTAAAACTATTATCACTGATTCCGCGCTAAAACATCAAGACGGTTTTGTTGAGTTTTTACGATAATCGCCAGTTTTAAACGAAGTATCCCCAAATAATTTATTTTGTTTAATATGGGTAAGTAATAACAATTTGTGAATCTTTAATAATGATGATTAATGATATTATGAATTTTTCAATCGTTTGGGATACTTACCTTATTGATTATTTAAAATGTTAATTGTGTTTTAGGTCAAAAGTGGACAAACGGTAAGCCACCTAGCAGGCACCGGAAAAAGAGAAAATGCAATGTTAAAAAGTCAGAAAGAACACGGAACAGGTGATATAAAATTAACTATATTATTTTTTTTTTTAAATTATACTAGACAATTTTTTTACAGTAGGAATATAATGTTATTTTTGCTTTCAGTTCCTCCGTAAATGATGTTGAAGTTTCCCAGGGTACGTCTCGCAAGAAAGATTTAATCGATGCTGACATCGATGTAAATGATTGGATTTCGAGCAAACAGTAAGCAAAAAAAAAAAATCATTTTCATAAGAACGAGAAAGCATTCGAGAAAGTATTCAATGAAGTCAAGATGCTTGTGTTTAGTTGGAGTTACATTTTTGGGGTTCAACTTTTATTTTTTCAGACCTGTACCAAACGCAGCTACAAAATATGTGGCTTGGCGTATTTCGGCATATCGCTCGCCGCACATTCCCAATGGAAATATATGGCGAGCGATATGCTGACATAGGTCAAGCCACATATTTTATAGCTGTATGGCAGCCGTCTTTTTTATGTAAGTATATGAATACCGCACAAGAGTCCCAACTGCTCCCGTCTGGAGCCAGTGAGACTATGGCATTCCCAATTGGGGTATGTTGTGAGGCTGAAAGTAGGGGGAGGGGAAGGAGATGGGGGAGAGGAAGGTGGGGAAGTACCTGGCTATTCAGATCTGGTCACCAAACACGGCTAAAGCCATTTAAAGCGACGTTTCAATTCTAAATGGTGGTCTTACACCAGGGCGATACTGAAGTATCTTCCACTCTGGAACGTGTCGCAAATATACTATACATTATTTTTAATGAATTAATTGTGAAATAACACAAATTAATCAAATAAAATTTATTTGCCATGCCGGGATTCGATCTCGCGACCTTCGGATTTCGAGCCTGTCAAATATTTTCCATGATATTTATTAAATATAGGTATATTCGGCGGAGGGGAACAAACGGCGTGCCCTAACTATTTGCTTTGGATACATAATATCTACACGAGTACCTACGTAAATATTATTATTACAAGTCTGCCAACAAATTCTAGAAATTTCATAAAATTAATCTAGACATAATTAAAAAAAATGAATACGCCACCGAATATACATAGTAACTTCCAAGACACCGATTTAAAATGTGATGTTATACGTAGTTGACTTTAGAATCTGACATGCTGACGCTGCCAATGGGCAGGAAAAATGACACTCAACTTTTCTAGCGTTTTTATTATATAAATATATATTTTTTAAATGCATCTAAGTATTTCAATTTTGTTTTCTCGATGAAATGAATGTATTAGTGAAGTGGAGTCTTGGAAGTGGAAATTAACCCACTTTCCGACATCCGATCCAGCTGAAAATCAGCAGATAGACATGTTGTCGATGACAATGCATTCTTTCAATTTTTGGTGTCAATCACGTACACATTCGCGGACGTTTACATATTTCTCTGAAATTCGTTGTCATTACATGTCTGTCTTATCCACTCGGGACTTTACTCAGTTGGTAGCGTTGTTGACTCCGATCCCTGGGAAGGAAGATTTAATCCTCGGTCAAACCTTTTTTTTAAGCTAAAGACATTTGAAAAGAGTGTTACAGTAAAAAAAATAACCTTGTTTTTATACGTGTTTTTTTTTTCGTTGTGATTTAACATCTAGATCTAGGTAGTAAATGGTTTCTTTGATGTTTTGATAAATTCCTCGTTGCAATTACTCGTTTCTCGCTGACCGTTAAATTTGTTATAATTCTGGATTTAAAGTTTCTAAATGGAAACATAATAGTACGTTCAGTTACGGTTTAGGTACTATTAATATAATATAAAATCGGTAAATCTAAAATTTACTATTCGAAAACGTGGATTGGGTTTTTTTTTAGTAGATACATGTTATTTTTTTTCTTTCAGTTCCTGCGTAAATGATGTGGAAGTTTCCCAGGGTACGTCTCCCAAGAACGATTTATTCGATGCTGACATCGATGTAAATGGTGGGATTTTGGGCAAACAGTAAGAAAATAATTTCATTTTCACAGGAACAATTGAACCACGGAATGTATTTAATAAAATCAAGATACTTGGTGTTTAGTTTAAGTTACATTTTAACGGTTCAGCTTTTATTTCTTAAATATTTTCTACGATAATTAGTAAAATATAAATTAGGGGGAGGGGGGTGCTAAAAAAAAGACGTGCCCTAAGCCTAATATTATCTTATTGATCCTGATTATTGGTGTAATTCTTTGACTCCATTTTGGCCAATAATTTTTAGACATTTGTACAATTTGGTTGAATTTGTAAGTATAGTCATTATACCCATTGCCTGACGGCATAATGCGATCTTATGTTTTCATGGAGTGATGCCTAATTTTTTCTTTCAGTACCGATATGATTGTGCCTGAAATATCTTCGCATAATATGTCAGACATTGAAACCGACATTGAATTCAACTGTTCATCAGATGATTCCAGCGATTCTTTTGAGATAGAGGTTGAAGAAGAAGGTGATCTCTTTGCCCAAGAGCCATCTGCAACTACCGTCACCAAAGGGTACCCTCCCTCGTCTACGTCACCATTTAAAATGGCTAGCCTTTTTTCTTCTTCACCAGCTGCGATCATTTCTTCTAAGGCACATTCTTCAAATTCAGGAGTACAAATCAATCCTCAGCAAGCGATATGTCTAACGTTTTAAACATTATTATTTACAAACATGTCAACTCACACATATAATACACACAACACAATAAATCCATTTACATTTCATTGTCTAATAATATCGTAATTTTAATTAGAAAAAACGTAAGGTGAGCTATTTTTAAAACTTTTTTTATTTCATTTAAAAAAATCCAAAATTATATGTTTATTTTTTTTCTATGTTTATTCAGTTTTTTTATTTTACAATATTTATCTTAAAAATCTTACAAAACTGATAAATCAGTTTGATTGTAAGAGATTATCGAATTATAGAATTTGAAAGCGTATTTCATCACCTTTTAAAAACAGTTTTTAGTTTTCCGATGCGTTCAGAAATATAAAATTTATTTGGAATTTATTGGAAAGCGGATATATTTTGACCTTTCGAAAAAACAGGCCCGAGACCTGAGAGGTTAATACTGATTTTCAATAATAACCAATGTGTCATGTACAGAATATTTGGCAAACCAAACAATTAATTATCGAGTTTTTCGTAATATTGAGATTCGATGTAGTGTGTTAGACTGTATATTTATAAACGCAAATACAATGAAAACTTTAAAACTACAGTAAAATAATTCGTTATAATGTTGGTAATCCACAACATTATAAAATATTTTAGTAAGACCCTGTATAGAGGGGTAAGCATACACTTTTCACACCGACCTTCATCATAAATTATTTTAGTTGGTTGTGTTTATGAATAGTTTAGTAGGTACCTACTCACCGATATCCTATATGTGTAATTCGTGACAAGATATTGGAGTGATGCAGCTTCCGGCTTCGAGTATGCTTTCAATAGATACCTTCTAAATGCTGTCTGCAATAATGGATTGCTGTTTCTGAAATAATGTTTTCGACATACATGGCATGTTTAGGGCTCCTCAAATTTCTTCCATTGGGGAATACCCATTCCCCGAGCACAGGATTCCATCGACCATACTGGTATTTACGTTGAAAGAACTCGTTTGTTCAGTCTCAATAATTTCTTATTTTTTGCACATTTTACATTTTGCACATTTAAAAAAAAACGCTTATTAATCCTTTTCTTACTTCTTTTATCAATTCTAAGTGTGAAAAATTGCAATCATAGGGTAGGTTGTTCATTGAGCCAAAGTGCGAAAAAGCAAACCAACGTCAATAATTCTTCGACCTTCCGGAATTGTTTTTGTACATTCTTCAAGATGCTGCTCTGTGTTGAGACTGGAGACAGAAACAGAGTCGCATGAACTCACATTGTCATTGGAGTGGCTAACAAATGTCGAGCGTTTTGGTTTATTTGGTGCTGTGCGTTGGGGTAAATATTATTATAAAATTAATATACGACAGATTTTAAAAACTTTTTAATTTTCACCTACCTAACGGTATAATGGGCTATTTTTATTTATTTTAAAATGTGGCTCCTTCTCCCCGCTGTAATACGTAATCTGCCCTTCCTGCCTCACTGCCTGTCCTGCATTCCATATTTTGTAATATCTTTGAGATCCGAAAGTTTTTGTTGTGCACGTTCATTTTACATCACAAATTTTCAAAATCACAATATGTATATCGCATACAACAGGGGTTATATCGTTTTTTTTTTTAATAATATTAACTCCTTACAAGACTCAGACAATGACCCCAAATAAGGGGGTCGCAATCGTAATTATTCCGGTAGTTCCAATTTTTTAAATATATGTTTTATAAACTGATCGCCTGTTGTAAATCCTAGTATTCGACCTTGGCGCACTTGTGCTCGCGCTAGCATTTTGAAACACCACAGAATGTAAACCAAGTAAAACACTGTTCCTCTGTTTCAATTTTTGACCTGATTTTGGTGGATTAGAACCTCGATACCTAATGGAGATAAATAAAACATATACCTAAAATCATCTATTATGTAAAAATGTTAATTAATTGGTAAATACTGTAATACATAGAAATAAATAAATAAAAAAAGTAAGTAAATCTTTAATGCAATTTTATGCTCCACAAAATCGGTTAATAATATTTTTTTCTCGATAATGCACTGGAAAAGAGATAATCACGAAAACACAAACCTAGTCGTGCAAAATGCTTGTTTGTGCAAAATTATACGATTTTTTACGGCTTTATGTATCAGTACCTACTTTTTAGAGAAATTTGTCAATAAAAGCAATTGTAGCATTTTCAGTTTCAACAACACCAACAATATCGTATTTTTTCAATCATAGCACTTCTAGCTCAATGAAAAATTACGGACCGCCACTGGCAAACCCATATGTTTTGTTAGTAAGTGGTAGGTACTACAATAAATTATTAAATAATATACCTAGGTCTGAATATTTTATTACGAATATGTATTGAATATTTATGTACAATATTTTTAAAATAGCTTATTGCATTTTTATGAATTAAGACTTTAAAATTAGGTATATACCTACCGAGTTAGTTGTTTATAAAGATGCTTAGATATTTTAAATTAGATGTTATTCATGTACTTGCACTGTGTAAATTTATGTTAATAGAGTTGAATTATCTATGTAGTTATCAAGTGAAAGATGTATTTATTTAACTGTAATAAATAATAATAAAAAATATAATGTCAGTATAACTTTTTAATGTGAACATGTGACTAAATATCAGGTTCGATTAGGTTAAAAAAATTACATCATGCATTAAAAATTCTGATTTGGGTTTTATTTCTTATTATTTTTTCCCCAGAACCAGGGAGATTTCCCTGCTTGAAAGTTGTTAACATCTCAATTACATTAAATATTAATTAGGTATAAAATCTTAATAATTTCGTGCATACGATTCCCAGATCTCCTATAACAATACAATTCTCCGTTAATTTCAAGGCACTAAACAAAAAGATCATTCCCCGTATTCTCCGATAAAATGATGTTTATGTTTTTTCACGCATTTATTTGCGCTGAACCACCAACAAGCACCATAAAAAATATGTCGAGAGACTCCCGTAGTAGCGTATCATACTAATACAAATTAACTCATCAAAAGGGAAATTTCCTCGGCTTCGCGCGAATAATCAAGTATAAAATTACGCGCCCTTTTCTTCAAAACTCTATAATACCATATTTTGCTAGCTAGCGCTGTGGCCAAATACCACTACATAGAAATCTTCCCTTCTCGCCTCCCCGCTTCCCACCGCAAATACAATATTTCGTTAGAAAGGGACAAAAGAGAGGCTGGACACTAGGGAAGAACGAATTTGCACGCCGGCAAACAATGGTCTTAAGGTTTCATCGCTGTGGTGTTTTGTAGTGTGTGAAGCGAAATGTTTTCTAGATTTATTTGGTGGTTCTATTCTTATATTGCTTCTTACCATACGATGATTTGTATTGAAATTGAATTTAGTTAGGACCGATGTATCCGTGAAGGCTTTTGGATAGTTTGTTGTTATGTAGTCAATTTCGTTTTTGGTTTTGCCATCGGGGGAGATCCATGTCCACTTATTCTTTTGGTTTTTCATGTATAAACTGTTCAAGAGCGTTAGATTGTGTTGTAATAATAATTCAACCAAAAATTCACCATGTGGACTTCTTCTACCTTGGCCAAACTTTCCCAAGACATATTCTTCCTTGCATTGCTTCATCCCGGCACTAATTTTCCCATATTTCTATACGATATGGAAACATGGACACAGCCGCGTACTGTGGCCCTCGAAATGAGGTGCCCACCTTGTACTAGAGAAAAATGCTCAGGATTCCAAAACCAGACCCTATTGTGTACAAGGTGCTCCCATAGTTGGCTCTCAAATAATCCGCGATGTGTGAATGCGGTGCGGTGCAGACCACTAAACACGGGGTCAACGAATGCCCGCTCCATTAATTCCCAGACGAGATTGATAAGGTCCACAGGGCGGTACCTAGACTGGCTCGCGGACCTTGATGTCCCACTCTGACCCCTCCCCTACCCACCACACGAACGATTGTACCAACTCCTACACGAAAAGTTACTTATCAGGAGAATTTTGTTTTTAAATTTTCCCACTTTTCCGACCATTTGCATTACGTTCCGGTTCCGGTTGAAGACAATGTCCGTTTTAACCTGTCGTGCGCCGCAGTAGCTGGTAGGCACGACCAAAAAATCATTTATCTGAATACAAGCTAGCTATTCTGGGGAAAATACTTATGGTAGATTATGTACCATTTTTATTAAAAAAATATATAAAAAACACATTATTTGGTAAGAAGTACAATTTACAAAAATATAATTTTGAAAAAACCATAATAAGTTATTACGAAAATAGAATCAACTGGCGCACGGCGATATTACAGTCGGCACACAATAGTTTAAAAAAGATTCTTTTTAAAATTTTTAAATGATTATTATTGAATTAGGAAGGTATTTAAGTACCTAGTACCTAATTTACGATTTCAGAGAAAATTTTAGTTTTTAATAGAAAATTAAAAAAAAATACTGTTTTGGATGCGAGGTCTATTATTATTCACTGTTGATAGGTACAACTAGTAGTGTCGTACCCAAAGATATTGAAATATGTCGTACCTCTCAACCAACATAAATTTAATTATATATATATTTTTTTTTTCGGATACTACAAATTCCAATTATTACTTCGCCAGTTTAATACTTGCTGACTTGCAAAATATCTATCTTACTTTAATACTTACCTTGATTTCGACCTGTAGGTATACAGAAATATAAACACACGCAGTGGAGATTGACAATGAGCAGAGCACAATACAAAGAAAAGTTTACGTAAATATTTAAATCAGTTTAATGCTTTAACTAATAATAATAACTTTAATGCTCGTAGCGTGTGCAACGAACGCATTATTAAGCCGCGTCCAGATATGCGGGACTCGCCGAGTGCCGAGACGATTTTTTTTTCATTTTTATTCCAGTAAAAAGAAAATTACATTTTCGCTTATTTAACTAGAAATAATTAAACACATTAAACTAAACTAAATATAAATATTCTATGTCATTACTTTGTTTATCAAGACAAAACTTTAATAATTTTTTTTAATATGTACCCAGCTTATTTTCGTTTTTAATGTCGTTTGGAATGCAATTATATAATTTTCCCCCTTCGTAACCAATGGATTGTTTACCATAGTTAGTGTGGATGGTGTTTAAATGTATGTTATCGTGTTGTCAAAGACGTTTTAATGAATTCTGTGTTTGTATGTACGAGTTTATTGTTTATTGTGTAAATAAGGAGACACGTATTGTATTCATATAGTTTTCGTAATGTTAATAGTTTAGTTTCCATTTATAATTTTTTTGTGGATGTTCTGGGCTTGTAGGGAAACAGTTTTTTGATTACCTTGTTTTGTATTATCTGTAATTCATTTACGTATGTTTCACATGCATTTCCCCAGATTTCAATCACATAATTTAAATGTGACTGTACGAGACTATAATATAAACTTTAAAAAAAATTATTTGGCAACAGATATGATAGCTGGCTAAATACGCTAATTAAGGGGATGGTTTTGTCTTTAATACTTTGTATAGGTTGTTTAAATGTCAAATGTTGATCAATGCATTGCCCCAGGTATTTTTCCTGAATCAGGATTTGCAGGTCATTATTTTCAATTTTTAAGGGTACATGAGGAGGAATCATTTTACGGGTTAAGATCATGTATCCTGTGTTTTTTACATTCATTGTTAAAATATTTTATTGGAGCCAACTGTTGATTTTTTCTAGGTCTCTTTGTGCATTTTCTAGTAAGATGTCTAAATTTTTACCCCAGTAGAAAATTGCAGTATCATCTGCATATAAAAAGATTTCACCATTTAAAATTAATTGCGAAATATCGTTGATGTAAATTTGGAACAGTAGTGAACCTAGTATTGATACCTGCGGAACTCCATAATTTATTGGAACATAGTTGCTATTTTGATTGTTAATGCTAA
The DNA here is from genome assembly GCA_929108145.2 of Limnephilus rhombicus. Taxonomy (NCBI): domain Eukaryota; kingdom Metazoa; phylum Arthropoda; class Insecta; order Trichoptera; family Limnephilidae; genus Limnephilus; species Limnephilus rhombicus. Next base: position 25,000,487 of record OV815274.1, read on the forward strand.
CGAATTGCTTTCTATTGTTAAGATATGATTTGAATAAATTAAGAGCAGGACCAACTACACCAATTTTCTCGAGTTTCTTGAGAAGTTTGTTATGGCTAACTGTATCAAAGGCTTTTTGAAGGTCAACTAATATAGATAAAATATAATTTCCACCATCAATGCCATTCCTAAGTTTACTGATTAAGTCATTTACTGCTCCTAGTGTGTTTGATTTTTTCCTAAAGCCATATTGATTTTTATAAAATAATGATTTTTTTAACAGAAAAATGTTTAATCTTTCGTAAATTACACGTTTAAATTTTTTTGATAAGATTGGTAAAATTGAGATGGGTCTGTAGATTGAGGTATTTGTTTTGGACCCGCCTTTGTGAATTGGTATCACCTTAGCAATTTTACAGCTACCGGGAAAGGTTCCCTCTTTAAAACATTGATTGATTAATTTCGTTAAATTGGGAACCAATTCTGTGGCGAGACTTAGCACTGTCTTAGATTTAAGTGAATCGTAACCAGCACTTGCATTTGGTTTTAGAGATTTTAATATTTGACTTATTTCTAACTCTGTAGTGGGTTTAAGATATAAAGATTCAATGCTGTCATACACTAATGTTATTTCATTGGCTGGAGTGTGTTTGACTTTGCTATATATATTATCGGCTAAGGATGAGCCAATGTTGCAAAAAAAATTGTAAAATTTGTCGCATATCTCTACATTGTTAGTGATTATTTCATCAGTAATGATTAATTTATTACAAAAACTTCTCGAGGTGCTAGATTGCTGCCGATTATTTGCAGAATCACGAGTAGTGGGGATGGATGCTCGTAAATCGCCGAGCATGGATTGTCAGTGCTCGCCTCGCTCGGCATGTTGTCGGTTCCCATAAAAAACTAAGCATTCGGACAAGGCCCGCAAGTGTGTAAAGACATGTTCACTATTTGGCGAATACGATGCCGAGCACTTGACACTTGCCGATTAATCAGCACTCGGCAAATCCCGCATATGTGGATCCGGCTTTACGCGAAACCGAAAGCCGGTGACAGAGGCGGACTGGCCCTGATCATTTTCTAGTGGGCCCACCACGTTCAATACGGCCGAAATAATCCTCGGAATAAATTAAAATAATAATAATGACTAGCAGTTAAAAACAAGCTCCGCAGGTTTTTGCTGCTAGGCACTGCGCGCGGCTTTTGGTTCGGCTTCGCCCAGTTTAAGTATTGGAGACCATATTATAAATCCGATAGGAACTGGTTCCAAAATTTGCCGGTTCCTCGGGTCCAATGACAGCTAGTCACCGGGACAAAGTAACCGCGACAAATATTGACGTCATATATAATATTAAGTAATAGACTATTATATTTCAATAGGTTTTATTATTCACAACTGCCACTGCCAGTGACAAAAGTAATCATATCATCCATTTCTCCATACCCGGAGAGATTTACGGAAGTACGAATCCAATAGTACTTACGCCTGCCAGCCGAAGTTCCTCGCGCTAGCTGTTAACGTAAGTGGCACCATCTTTTAGCTTGTTTAATTCGGTTCTATTACGATTTCAGTTGCCTGCAGACGGGCCGCACAACGCAAGTGAGCCGCTCCCAGCTGGCAAATAAATAATAAATTAAGCAATCCAAAGGGCAAAATAAAGTTTATAAAATTAACTGGAGCTATAATAGTATAATCGGGCGTTCCCACCAACAAGTATTTTATACAAACGAAGTAGTCTCGGATATCCAAAATAATGATGATGGCAATTAAAAAAACAAAACAGTGACTACTGCCTAAAAGAGCATCGGTCAGAGTTACTATTTTGGAGCATTATTATTAATTCACTAGCTGACCCGACAAACGTTGTTCTGCCATATAAATCATTTCTAGTGAATATTTTGGTTGTTAAATAAAAAATAACGAATGTATTGTAAATATGTGGGGATGGGATTTATGACAGAAAGAGGAATGGAGCGCTGTAGACGATGACCGATGATAAAAAACACCAACTAAAGTAGGAAAACGAAATAAAGAAAATCAATTTGAATTTCGAAGAGCAATTGAGTGTACGATTTTTTTGTCAGTCTGTCTTTAGCCAACACATATAAGCTCGATGGTTTGCCCACTCGAGAACATGATGCCGAATGAAATATCAAATTTTTTAAAATAATTTTCGTGAATGTCTTGCGCATGTGTGGATGAAAGGTCGATGAGGCGGAAGTAGCGCCATCTGACATTCAACAGCATAAATAATTTCGTTCTGTTTGAAATACGAAAGAAATATATATTTTTTAATTTTGTTAAATTTTTTCATACAAAAATACTAAAATCGCGATTTAAAAATGGGAGGGTGGGGGTAGGAGGGTTAAAATTAGGGGTTATAGGTATTTTTTGATGCCAAATAAAAAATTAAAAAAAAAAAATTGTGAAAAAAATAGATCTTTTTTCTGGATAGGGACACCCTAATCACCTAGCGGTATGAAATATAGTTTGAAACCTATTCTCATACCTACCAAATAAACATTAAATAAAACCATAAAAATCGGTCAAACCGTTTCGGAGGAGTGCGACCACAAACACCGTGACACGAGATTTTTATATATAAGATAATATCTACAAGTGGAAAACTGGAAACTGATGAATCTACATTAGATTGAAGAATCCCAAAAAACTTCTTGTTTTTAGATCGCTATCGATTTTGTTGTTTTAAAAAAAACTCTTTTCCGGGATAACGCTTCGACACATTTTAAATAGCTGATATGTACTAACTCCCCAACTATTGATTTTTTCAAATTTGATCTAAAAAATTCCAACTATGTTACTCGAAAACGAAATTTCAAATAAAAAAAAATCGTTTTCAAGTTTAATCTAAAATTCCAACTTCGGACTGGATGTAGGTACTCAAAAGCGAAATTTACAATAATAAAAAAACAAACAAACAAGAGCTTCCGAACTCCGTGTATATCTAAATTGGAATAAGGTTATCAAAGCATATTTCCAAGCATTATTTCAGTACCTAATCGAAGGGTAAATTAAATCACGATCACTCAATAACTCAATGCGATTATACGTTATCACTAGGCACTAGGCAAAAGAATAAGGTTCTAACGCAAATTGATTTCCATTCCAGTTCTCTGTGATGATCTTCGATGTGAAGGTATCCCTCTATATTATTAACTTACCTAAAGCAATAATAAACATAATGACAATGAAAACCTGAATTATGCAAGTAGGCATATAATATGAAGGTGCAACCAGACTCGGCCCTGTCAAAACCAGTAGACGCCCAGGTTGATGATCACTATGATCAATAATATTTGTATTTTTGTGAAGCGCCATTTTATAAAAAAAAAAATAGAGTGTCGCGATAGAAGTGAAACTAGAAAGTCGCTTTCTTTTGCCTGTTTATTTTAAAATGGTTTGAAGATTGGATATTGATTTACAAAAATAAAAATGTTTATTTTTTTGGATTTCGTAGGATTCGAACCTCCGTCCGCTGGATTTCTCTGGCCGCTGAGATTTGCGACGCACTATACCGCTGCGCTATGGGACGCGCGCGGCGAGGCGCGAATTTACCGTATTATATTCCGACGACCCGTAAAAAAACAAAGCGGCCAATGAGAGCCGACCTATCATCGTTTCCGTTTTATATCTCAACCAATAGGAGCCTTAAGCGCAGTTTGATTCTTCGCAGGTGCCGTAGTGAAGCGTCATTTCCGTTTAATCCGAATTTCAAATCACTCTAAGGGGGCTAAAAAGTTTCACTTAAAAATATTTCAAGGGCGATATGTTAGGTTTTATCAGCGCCTAGGAGAATCGGCGCCCGGAGCGGACTGCTCCAATCACGCCTTGGTAGGGCCGGCCCTGGGTGCAACGAATGAGCATTGTCAAAGACAGTGGTGGGCGGTAAGAACTGTGAACATTTATTCGAGACCCACACAAACACATACACATGCATTATTATTTATTAAATGACGTGTATAATAATATTAATACGCTTTTTATAAGACTGTACCATAAACAAGAATTGAATTAACCTTAAAACATGCATGCTCAAAGATATTATGTTTCCAAATAATAGTATACATTACACTTTGATGAAATAGAGTAGATTTTACATTGGCATAAGACAATCCAGCGAGATAATTCATAAGAGGGTCAATTAAAGGTATAGGTACGCATTTGACATCAACGGCAGAATTAATGTAGGTAGCTACGTGTTTCTCTTTTTTTTTGCCATGTACATAATATATTATATTATCGAGGCTTCTGACTCATTTAATGTTGTCATTTTTTGCCTAATTCATTTTAAAATTAAAATATGAGTATATTGTCATTATAATATTTAATGTTCTTTAAAATGTCTAGTCCTTTATATAAGTCTAGGTAAATATAGGTATTAATAAGCGGCACATTACATTTTATTTTACTATATATATATTACTATAAGTATATATATATATAATTACTATAAGTATATAGTATACATACTCTGTATCAGCTAGATAGATTTATTTCAACACTTTGTATCAGTTAGATACCAATGAGCTGCGACTACGCCAGCAAACAGAAATAAAAAAATACATTTTAATAGCTCTTTCGATCAAAATATGGATCATTTGAGGTTTTTTCTTTACCTCATGTTTTTACATGATAATATTAAAAATATTTTATTTTTATTTTTATTTTTTAACAAAACTTAAACTAAGAAGTTAATAACTTATTTTAGGTTGTTAGATTCATGGTTTGGGTTGAATAAGAGAAAAAAAACTAACCTTAAAACTTTCACACCAATAACAAATGGCCGCCAAGGGCGCCAAGTGAAAATCAATTTTAATTTTAACGAAATAAATGTTAAAATACATTTTTTTCCATTTCTGGTTGCTGAAATACAAGTAGTTGTTTATCATTGTTATGTAACTAATACAAAGTGTTTATATAAAAATAGCGTACTAACCGTGTACCGCTTATTTTGTTTTTACATTAGCTCCACACAGGAGGCCCTGAGGAATATAATTCCCCTCAGGGCTTATGTCATCTTTGGGGATGCTGTGTGGAATGTCTTTTTGGGAGATGAAGGAGAGGAAGTTCTGGAAAGGAAAAGGGTTATTACGGATGGGTAGGAATCTGGGGGTCAGTGTGTCCAGGAGTAACGGACGTTATAAATCCATTCCTCCCACTACGGAGCAAGGCGATGTTCCGAGAGAGTAGGGCTGGAGAAGTCAAAGGGATTCCATCGCACGATCCGGCCTGCCATGCAGTTGGTGGGCAGACGCATCCGCCGCCAAGACCCGGACAAATCTCACCCCATGAACCCGGGAACCCCTGCTAAGTCACTTAATGTAGCAAACCACTTGGAGTGACCTATGGTTAGAGGTGTTGGCTATCCAATAAATGGTTCCCGGGGCGGCGGTACCCATACCAGCCTCCTAATTTGAAAAGTCACTACGCTTGGTTCCCAATCTGCGTCGTTTTGTATTATTAAAATTTAAAGCGGTGACCTTATTTTAAATATCCGTGCAACAATTGTGTGCATATTTACCCTTCATTTCTGCAAAACCTTTGTATATTTCACTTCTCCACGATCAGCATCTCGGACATTCTTAACGGTGCTCCCAGAAAATATCAGAAGTGTGTTTTACACGGTGTATGTATTATATATATGTAGTAGGTATGTTCCACATTAAAATTGTCCGACAAGTATGGGGCACGTAACAGGAAATGTGGGTAGGTATGTACGCGTTTGTCAGATACCTGGCGCTTTGTGTTTTCCCACCCTTTTCGATAGATGTGACGGTGTTTATGTTGACATTAAAAAATAAACAAATTCACAAACAAAAGTCGCTGCACTTCACTGCATCAGTGGATTGTGGTATTAATAAAATGGTTGCACTTTTGTATTGCTGCACAAAGCACATGATTGCAACTGCATGTACCTGACTAGTTAAATAACAGTAAAGTCAATTAAACTATTCACCACACAACTTTTCCAATTACACAAATAATTCCACATCAGCGGAAACTTGTCGCGGTGAAGTGAAGTTTTATAAATAGTGTAGTTTCCGGCAGATCAGCGTGCGTCCGGCGAACCGGAGACCGGAGACCCGCAACCGGCAAGCTGATACCGGTTAGAAAGTTTAAATTTAAAAACCAAAATAAGCCGACAAAACGAAGTGACCTTGCCTTCCTTCACGGAGCGGATTAAATCGAATCCGACAGCTAAGGCCTTCCACTTTCTTTTTAACCAAATCTAATTCCTTGTTGAACGAGGAAGAATGCAATGGGTGGGAACTTTGATTCACTTTTATCAACGATGGACGAAAGCAAACGAAAGTATCCATTCACAAGTACCTACTTATCTTTCTTTCATATTTGATTATGTCCGCGATTTGAATTATTGTCAAATATTTAAGATGTTCTTATTGAATAATTGAAAAATACGTAATGAACAAATACGGCCGGCCGCGGCGAGTTATGTATTATTTTTAAAAGTTGAATGAATATTCAAAAACTGATGCTCTTTCATGATGCCAAAACTCACGAATTCAAGAGTTTTTTAAGAGAATATGTTTTGCCTTTATTATAATAACGTAGTATTTATAGAGCGCAGTTTTGTGATATTTCACTTCAAGTGCTCTTAATTAAAATAAACTTAAAATTAATCCTATAGTATTCCTTATGAGTCCTTACAAAATACAAAATTGATTAAATAATGTGAAACAGAGAATATACAGTATATACAAAGCAATTCCTAAAGAACAATATTAACAACAAGAATTCTTAAAACTAAATTACAATAAAGAATAGGAGGCAGTTTACGTTTAGAAATAATAATAACAGAGTGCACAGAGTAACAGTGTGAAACAAAGAATATACAGTATGTATAAAGCAATTCCTAAAGAACAATATTAACAAAAAGAATCATTAAAACTAAATTATAATAAAGAATAAGAGGCAGTTTACGTTTAGAAATAATAATAACAGAGTGCACATAAAACTATAGTAAGGAGGTAATCGAAATCAAACAATTACCAGAAACTTGAGGAACATGGCTTATTATAGTAGATTGAAAACAAGTTAAAATTCATTAAAGGTAAAATTGGCAGACTGTTCGAAGTATTTTGCTTTGATTATAACCTGCGTGTTGTGGTTGAAATTTATTAAAAAAAAAACGCGTAAAATAATTCGCGAATCCATCCATTCGAAAATCCATCGACATCTGACGTTGTTAAACCACTTTTTATCAGCAGTAATTAGATTAAGAAAAACACCTTTACCGCGAAACGATATACACATTTCCAATAGGTACCTAATTAGTAATTTTTGATAAGAATTTTATACATGAAAAATAACGTGCCAAAAACTGTAATTTTTTCAGCCTTCATCAAAATTTCCAACAAAAAAGGGAAAATGATCAGTCGATCGTGAAAATTTTACTGAAACTAGGTAAGTAACTAAATCGGTTTACTAATCAACTGAATTAAGCATTCCACGACGTATTGAGGACGGCACGAATGAATGAAAATTGATACCTCTTATGAAAGCTATGAGGTCATTTTCTTAAGTTTCTTCACGTTTCATTAGTGACCGACCGCAGTTTTGGTTTCGGTCAGTTACGGTCAATATACGACTGTTGGCCGCGGTTACGGTTGCAGCCAAAAATTAACCGAAACTTCGGCTAGGCCAGGGGTCGAAATAAGCGGCTCGCGCGCCCCATGCGGTTCTTTGCATAAATGTTGTCCATATCCTATACATATGTATATTACATATATGCGGCTCTCTGGTACTTTTGTTATTGTATTTCAATGACAATTTGGCTCTTCTCACTTGATAAACTGCCGACCCATGGGCTAGGCGAAACTTGCGTTCGTGATGTCTCGGATCGCGTTAGACCTTACAGGGGCGCGTCTGAATGCCTCAAAAATAACTTTAAAATGCATTATTTTGAAATATTTTTTTATGTAAAAGTTGTCCAATTATAGAGTTTTTATTAAAAAATATTAATTATTTTTGTTAAGGTTTATCGTTTAATCAATAATTACTTATTGCATTTTAATTGTTTAACACAAATACTATCAAATACGAGACTGATTTGTTTACTATAGTTGTTAATAAGTAGTTCCAAGATTTTTATAAAAAAAATATATATAATAATATATAAATAAAAATAATATAAATTAACCCAAATTAGGCGTTTTTGTTTAATTTTTTATTTATACATATATATATATATATATATATATATATATATACATAATCAGCAGGTGAGGCGGGTACATATATATATATATATATATATATATATATAAATAAAAAATTAAACAAAAACGCCTAATTTGGGAGTGGTTTCGGTCGGTCAATACACAAAATTTATGCATACAATGCACATAGATACAATCATGACAAAGTGGAAGATACTCACGGTGGCAACTTGGAAAGAATGCCAGATTATACAGGGCACTAAAAATCACGATCAAGTGGGTGTCCCAGTGAAAGTGACCTAAAGATTGACCGAAAAAGTGGTAGTCTGTCAACTTGGAAAAATATTGTTACAGGATGGAAATACAGCAAAGACACGAGAGCTGGAGAAGAATGGCTTAGGGGCCGAGGTCGGTGGAAAACATTTTGAAGCCAAATAAAGACGTCAAATCCCACCCTGGGATGTAAAACCGTAATGGTGATGATCGTGATGATGTTTGGTTACCAAATTCAGAAAGAAGGGTCTACAATTTATTTTCAACATTCTATTTACTTTAAACATTATCTGGATACAAGTTCCATAAGCTATAACTATCTACCAGAATTTTGGCTTTGGCTAGAGTGTTAATTATGTAGTATTCCAAAAAAAAGTCCTCAAAATATCAACGGTGTGTTGTTTTTAGGAAAATGTGATAGCGAAAATGAGATTTGCAAAGGAGAACAATTTGAAACTTTGACTTGATTAATTTGTTTTGGCGGACCGATTAATGTAAAAGGATGATATTAAACGAGAAAAGGAAGAGGATTTAATGAATTAAACAGAGAAAAGGTTAATGTATTCATATAAATAACAGAAACTTCCTTTTATTGCCCTAGCATACCTGTATTGATCTAAGGCCGGTTGAGCGAGACCCGTTCACCCCTGTACTCTCAACTCATCGCCTTGAACCGCAGCGGAAGATATGAATTCATACGTCCGCCACTCCTGTACACCCTCTGATTCCTACCCTCTCGTAATATCTTTTTTCTTCCCAGAATTTCCCCTCCTCTCTTTCCTTAAAATGACTTCCACGCAGAATCCTCAAAGATTTCACTCTGAGGGAAATTATTGTGCGGAGTTAAAAAGGCGAGATATCCAATATTATCCATACTCGTATAATTTGGACAAGAATCGAGAGTTCTACTTCGTATCCAAGTCAAGTCTAACCTAAGATCATCGTTATAATAAAAAAAAATTGGATATGTGTTGTTTACCTGATCTCTGGAGTCGACGTGCACCTTCCCCGTGTCGAGTATCTTCCGCACCCGCTCCGCGTCCCCGCGCAGCGCCGCCAGATGGAATTGGACATCCGTGCGGGACTCTTTCTGGAATACAAGCGGAATCTTAATGACCTGTTTAGAGCCTCGGTCTTCAACAACAACACAAAACGCTTCACGGGTGCGTGAACTCTCCATTAGGAAGTCATTTAAATTGACATCGCTCGTCTAGTGGGACGAAAATAAGTTGTTGGGAAACATTCATTTACTTTAAGCACACAATGTTGTGAAATATTTTTTCCTAGAACATATTATTATATATCGTAGTTGGGGTATTTTCGCAGTAGGTTTTCTATTTATTTTGAATACGTAGTTCCATTTATCGAGTTTTATTTATTTATTAATTTTAACTTTTATTATTTATTAATTTTCAAAGCCCTGATGGGCTTTTGCATGACATAGTTATAATACAGAGACAGTTTTTAAATAAGAAAAGATAATTAGTAAACATCATGTGAAAGGTAGGTATACAGATAAATTTAAGGAAAGGGGTTGATTTTTATACATTAAATAATAAGAAAACCTGAAAACAATTAGAGTTTTTTTTTACAATAGCTCCACTCAGGAGTCCCTGCGGAAAATAATTACCCTCAGAGCCTATGTCATCTTTGGGGATGCTGTGTGGAGGGTCTTTTTAAGGAAAGTCAGAAGAGGAAATTCTGGGAAGGAAATAGGTATGAGGGGTGAGTAGGAATCTGACAGTCAGTGTGTCCAGGAGTGACGAACGTATGAATTCATCCCTTCAACTGCGGTGCATGGCGATGGGTCGAGGGATTCTGGCTGGAGAGGTCAAAAGACCTCCTCAATCAGTCTCTCGATCCGGCCCGCCACGCAGAAGGTGGGCAGTCACATCGGCCGCCAAGACCTTGACAAACCTCACCCCCATGAACCCGGACACCCCTGCTAAGACACAAAACGTAGCGAACCATTTGGAGTGACCTATGTAGAAGTGTTTGAAATTAGTTGAAGATTTGAGTATGTGAAGAAATGGTGTATTTCGAGGGGTGACCAGACAACTCAGAATGAAGTCAACTCAACATCTCCTTTGAAAAGTCATTAAAAATTATGAAAAAAATTGTTAAACAGGTTACGTTAGGTTAGGTCATGGGCTATTTTTTTCGTAGCTATTAATGACATGACTTTTCAAAGAAGCGTGATTCTGAGTTGGCATGGAACCGTTTCGAGGGTAATTAACAAACTAGAACAAATACATCAATATATGTATAGAAACGTGTACGAATCTAAGATCTAAGTATCACCTACGCTTTAAGACACCTACTACAAATCAACTTTTCTCATTTGATTAAGAAGAAGAAATATTTTTGGCAGAAATTACCTTAAATTAAAAGCGAATCAAACTTATTGAGAAAATTTGTACGAAATATTAATCCATTCATTATAGACAGTGGCATTTTATGACCCTTCATTTGATCATTCATTGTTAGCTGAACCTGTTGGATGGACTCTGAAATCACGATTGATCCATCCTGTACTGAATTTTATTATTGGTAGTTCCGAGGTCACCGTACACCTTGCGGTTAGTCACTACACTCCATCCCGGGATGCAAGGTGACCTTCATCAAGGAGAATTTGAATGGCCCTTTGTTATCATTTGGTGCGATCTCTTCTGATACTCTTACAGATAATATTTTTTTTTACATGAGCTCCACACAGGAGGCCCTGAGGAAATAATTTCCCTCAGGGCCTATGTAATCTTTGGGGATGCTGTGTGGAGGGATTTTTTTAAGGAAAGGGAGGAGCGGAGAGTTCTGTGAAGGAAAAGGGTCAAAGGGGTGGGAAGGAATCTGGGGTTCAGTATGTCCTGGTCACCCGCCTCCAAGACCCAGACAAACCTCACCCCATGAACCCGGGCACCCCTGCTAAATCACCAAACGTAGCGAACCACTTGGGGTGACTTATGGCATTATTGGGAAAATATTCCAATTTAATGTGAACAACGATATTGGAATTTTCTTGTTTTTTATTTAGTATCACGATTTCATAATACTTTGTTATTTTTTTACTTTTTAAAATTTTATTTTTCATTTTTTATTTATTAAATAATCACTTTACAAAGTATAATAATTTTGACTACAAAATAAATTACATAATAAGTTTTCACAGACTTTTTTCATTTTATGATGTTTCTCTTCTGTAGAAGCAGACGCCTGTGATTGGAAGAGGCACGAGTATCGGGATGAAAACTATATTTTGTATCTTATAATAAATTATGGTAAGAACTTTTAAAAAAATAGACAAATTTAAAAGTTATTCATGAAGATAATTTCATCATTTTGTTATTTTTACATTGAATTTCTCTTTAATTGCTTTTAGTAGGCATTTTTCGTCTTCGATTGTTCTTATCTTTTCAGGTCTATAATAGGCTATTAAAGTATTTTTTTCCCTAGATATGTGTAATGATGTTGTGCAAATGAGGTATTACATTTTTGTGTTGAAAATATATGTTTTTGACGAGTACGACTTTCAGTTAAAAAGCTTTGATTTTTTTTCTTTTATTATTTGAATTATTATATTTTTTCGGGCTAGATCATTGAATTTTAATACTTTAAATTCTTCAAAAATAAGGTGCGTTGGATAGTCTCTTAGTTTTTTCAATATAATTTTTATAATTAGAAGCTGCACAATTTCAATAGGGAGTAAGTAGATTTGTTTTGTATGCAGCTCCCCAGCTTACTACAGCGTATTGGAGATTTGATTAACTACAGCATGTAGATTGATGTTAGATTTTCTAATGAGAGAAAGTTTCGGATTTTTAAGAATATGTAAATTTATTTCCTTATTTTGTTAACGGTAAGATTGATTTGATCTTTCCAGTTTAGGTTTTTGCCTATTGTTATTCCTAAGTATTTAATTTTATTCGATATTTTGAATGTGGAATAGTTTATTTTACAGTTCTCTTTTGGTGATCTTTAGAGCCGCCATGAATAATTTTATCAAAAAATTGCTGAATGTCCTTTGATTTTATTGCAAATAGTATAACGTGAGTTTTTTCACTATTTATAGAGATAATAGATTTATATCGAACCATAGTGTTTAAGTATATTTACGTCTTCTGTTGCTTTTTGTTTTACTACTTCCCACGTATTTCCACTTATAATAAGTACTGTATCGTCAGCATAAGAGGTTATACTACCGTGAAGTGACTAAGAGAAAATCCCGTTTACATATAAGATGAATAATATAAGACCCAGCACAGTACCTTGTGGAATTCCATATTCAGATTTATTTATTTACGCTCTTTTTCTGGGCTTTTACATATGAAATTTACAAATTACACTGTGATTAAATAAAATATAAATACTATGTATGTATCGAATTAAAAAAAAACACTTTGTAAAGCACCACTTTTTATTAATTTATAAAAATTAAATTATAAAAATTATTATTAATTTATAAAAAGTGGTGCTTTACAAAGTGTGTTTTTTAATTTAATATATAATGTCACACCACAAAGTATTTGCTTCCTTCGATAATATACTATGTATGTATTTCTTTTACAAATAAATATACAGCATTTATTGTACATAACTGAACTGTCAGTAACAGTATTTTGTATTTGTTTAAAGATAAATTGAAGATGTCCACTGACTTGGAATAATTATTTCCCTTCATTAGTATTCTGGGCAAAGAGGAATACATATGATCGTTAGTTCCAGAATTTCCGCACTGAAATAAATCTTGACTTATATTATTACGTAGTGGAATCCGGAAGCTTATCCATTCAAGCAACACCGGACTATCAACTAAATCATTTAGAATTTTATACAGAAATACCATTCTTCTGTCTGCCAATTTGAGCATATTAGAATATTATAAATTAAAATAGTGTTATAGAACAACATAATTGCTGGAATACCCATTTTAAAATTTAGAAAACGTAAGAATTTGTTTTGTATTCTTTCAACAGCTTGTACATATGTACATATATATTATAATATGGGTTCCGACGGGAGAATTGTACTCAAGTTGACTTCTAACAAATGCAAAATACATATAATACACTTTCTATTGTTAAAATTTCTAGTTAGCCTAGTTATAAATTCCAACATTTTTAAGCCTTTATTAGAGATTTCTGTTATGTGGTTAACAAATGAAAGATTTGATTGAAAAGTGAAGCCTAAGTCTCTCGAGAGTATTGTTATCAATGTTATAATTAAAGATCACTGGATTTTTTATTTGAGAAAATCTAAATACTTGGACATTGTGTCTGTCTTTTCGTCCATATAAATGTTATTTATTTTGACATATTGAGGAAGATTTTTTAAGTAGCTTTTTAGACAGACGAAGAATTTCCAAATTGGTTTTTAAAATTAAATTTAATAATGTTATTATCAAGTTCTGCAAGTATTTTAGATTTTCTTTTTGTTACAGCCGTTTAGGCTTACAAGACTCAAACTGTTTGAAAACGTACTTGTAAGCCGAAACAGTTGTAAAAAAAAAAAAAATTTAAAATACTTGCAGAACTTAATAATAACATTTTTAATTTAATTTAAATTAAATTATAAAAATAGCATGGAGTTCTACGAATTAAACACAAAAACAATTAATAATTCCAAATTGGTGACCATATCTTTCACGTTTGGATTGTGATGATGCGCCTGTAAGTACTTCCACATTTAAAGGTTATCGTCATATTTGGTTAGTGTTCAGGTCTCCAAGCCATAGTAAGATTTCAGAGTTTATAGCTTCTTAATTATTTTTTTTAACTCCCCCCAGTCTTCTGCTTAACCTTGTGGGATGCAGTCTAGGCACCGATGGAAGTGGATGAAGAAACAGTAGTGTTGCTCCACGAGTCCAGTGTTCCGTGAAGCGCTGGGATTAGCGGAGGGAATCGGTACAAAACAGACAGCTTGTGTAAACACGAAGCGAGGCATCGGAACGAATCTGACCTTCCTCGATACCGTAACCGCCGATGCCCACTATTTGTTATGCAAGATAATGTTTGCATTTTTTTTAATAAAATATTAGCATTAATTTGAATGGAGCGTACATCTGTGCATATATTTTTCTATTATAGTGTATTTTTAAGGTAAATTTCGAACTCTTTTTGTTTTTCGAATAAACATTTCTTGTTGTCAACTAAGACGGCCGACGTGGTCGTGGGGCAAGGCTCTTGACTCGCAATCCGAAGGTCGCAGGATCGAATCCCGGCGTGGACGAATAAATTTTATTTGATTAATTTATGTTATTTCACAATTAATTCATTAAAAATAATATATACCTAGGTAGTATATTTGCGGCACGTTCCAGACTGGAAGATACTCTCAGTATCACCCTGGTGTAAGACCACCATCCAGAATTGAAACGTTGCTTGAAATGACTTTAGCCGTGTTTGGTGATCAGATCTGAATAGTATTTTTAGTATTAGTATTAGTATTTCCCACCTTCCTCTTCCCCATCTCCTTCCCCTCCCCACTTCCTTCAGCCTCACAACATACTCCAACAGTCTCACTGGCTCCAGACGGGAGCAGCTGGGACTCTTGTGAGATTTCGTATTAAAAAAAGCGTTAGTCAAACTTATTTTGTAGATTCATTAAGTGCCATTGAGACTGTGCTTTACAAAATACAGAATTATAACTTTTTCTGCTGAGGTAGGTTATACTTAAATAAAATCGTTAAATATTTTATTACTCCATATAATAATGGTTTTTCAATGTCCTGGAAAAGCTGGATAACACAGAGGAACAGAGGTTTTCAACATTTTTGAGCCTATTGCCCATTTTTCAAGAATCTATGTATATTTTCCTTGAACGCTCCCCAAAGAAAACTCCACAGGCGAAAATTTTCCTTGGCGAAAGGACAAACTAATAAATTAATGCTGTGTAATCTTGTCATTCGAAAAGTCAGATTCCATAGAAAAAATTGTCACAAAATCTTTTGAAATGTAAAAAAACGGTAACCTTTTAATTGCCATAAAAAAGCGCTCTACAGTATTTATAATTAAAAAAGTGCACAAAGCCATGCTTATCGCCAAAATCACATAAAATCACCCCCAAATGACTTTTGATCGCCCACAAAGGACTTAAATCGCTCACTAATCATTATTTGAGAATATTTACAACGCCACGAAGGTAAAGTAGTTCTAGTGGTCGAGAGACTTCTCAATTTTCGGTCACTTATGTGATGAGCAGGTGTACAACGACTTGCTGGTTGTTTATCTCGGAGTCTCTGAAGAGTGTTGGTCAAGTGCAGTGAAACAAAACTAATGCAATAACCGAGTAATAGAGCGACCTCTAATTTCAAGGATTGGTGCGATACTCGAATGTATAAATTACCTAATTAATTTATTGGTTTTAAAATAACAAGGTCTTAGAAGAAATATATAAATGCAATACATAGTTATTATTGAAATTGCTAATTCATTTGAAACATGTGGGAAGATGCGTGGAAATATACTGATATCATAATTGAGAATATATTATTTATTTTTAAAGTACCTAATTGCGCTGCTTTTTACTAAAACGAATGTCATTTGAAGGTTTAATATGAAACCTTAAGCCAATTGAACAACTAATCGCTAGAGTGTGATCTATACCGATTTAAAGAAAACTGATCGTAAATTCTATCGGTTTATCTCTTCAGCGGTAAAGCCTAACGCACACAATACATTTATTACCCCCTACCACACGCAAACGGTTAAAGACCAAAATTCAGGATTGAAACTTTGCTTGAAATGGCTTTAGCCATGTTTGTTGACCACATCTAAATAGCCAGGTACTTCCCCACCTTCCTCTTCCCCTCCCAACTACCTTCAGCCTCACATTCTATCCCAATTGGGGATGCAATAGTCTCACTGACTGACCGGCTGGCACTGCGTGACAAGACCTGAAAAGCCAGTTACATAGATACTTCCCCTTCGCAATCTTATTCTCCTACCCATTCCCTTAAGCCTCACAACATACCTCAATTGGGGATGCGATAGTCTTACTGGCTGACATTGGGTGATCAGATCTGAAAAATCGGGTACTTACTTTCCCATTTATCCCTTCTCCTCCCCCCATACCCTTAAGCCTCACATTATACCCCAATCGGGGATGCAATAGTTTCACTGGCTCCGGTCAGCAGGAAGCTGTTGGAACTCTTGTGCGGTAAAACACTATCATAAAAATGTCTGTCCTTTATTTGATCTGTAGTTGTAACCGAACACGTGAAGGTCATTAAGTTAAGAAATGACCTAAATGTCCAAAACCAGTTAAAATATTCCGCACTTTTCACGAGAGTTACGCATTACGGAATCAAGTATTGTTGTGAGTACCTACCTACTCAGCAGTACCTACATAGTACCGTCCTTTAAATTACCTCAGCAGGCTCGAAATGGACATTAAATTGATCATTACAGAATGAGAGGCTGTTGAATCATCGGCCATTACAAAAGGTGACAGCATACAGTATACAGTAACTAAACGAACTACCAGTTCCATGTAGTAACTCAACACACATACAACACAAATACGACCACTCTGTATGACTGTAACTCTGGGAGCGGGCGGACCGACATTCCCTTGCAGTAACCGCAAGTTGCATAATGCAGTTTGCGAAACTTGGAGAAATCCTGCATCCTACGTCCATATAAATAAATAAAAGTCACGCCTGGTTTTAAACAACTACTTGTGATTATTAATTTCTCAGTTGCTGTTTAACGTCTGAGTGAAAGTTTAAAGACTTTCCCTGATATATAATGTGAAACTGGTAACGTATCAATGGTTATAATTTTACATTTCTTTCACATAATAATCACTTAAAACTTAACCCCCAAAGCTAATTTGTTCACTTTTAGGAACAACTCATATATGTAGGTCTCACAGAAATCGTTGTCTCGCTTACTGTAAATAGGGAGAAAAAAGATCTAAACGGTGTTAGAAAAAGAAAACAACATGATTAATATTCAAATCTAAAAGTTAAGCACCTTCTTCTTTTTTAGGTGCCCTACCACGTCCTCCCGACGTTGGCGATCACTCTTGAAAATGTCTCTCTGCCTTGCGCTGCCCGGAATAGCTCCTCCACACTTCTAACGCCGGTCCACTCACGTGTATTTCGCAGCCAAGACATTTGTCCCCTACCAGGCCCTCGGCGACCCTCTATCTTGCCTTTCAATATTAAATGGAGCAAGTGATACTTCTCCCCTCGAATTATATGACCCAGATACGAAATTTTCTTGATTTTAAGCTAAGCACAAAATAATTAATATATACCTTTATGAAACCAAAGTTTCCAACCGCAATTAGAAAAAAAGTTATGAAACTTTGGGATTTTTTATTAATTATTTTTACCTCCACACAGCATCTCCCAAGATGACATAGGCCCTTGTGGAATATATTTTCCTTGGGGCCTCCAGTGTGGAGATAATGTAAAAAAAAATAATAATAAATTTAGTTATAAAAAATGTAAGGTAAAAAAAAAAACATTTAACTTCATTGTTTGCTTTAAAAAAAATTATATTAAATTAATTATACGTTTATTTCGAAGTGTAAAGTTGTGCGTAATCTATCACCTTTCAAAAACACTTTTTAGTTTTCTGATACGTTTAGAAACATTATATTTATTTGGATCTTAATGCAAAGCGGAAAGTTTTTAAACTTCTGTGAAATATGTGAAATTTAATTTTATGTTAATACTAGCTGGGTTACCCGGCTTCGCTCAGGACAACATTCAAGAGTGTTCTGGAATATTCGCTCAGGGAGTTGATGTGAGATTGAATTGACGCTCGAATCCACGACGGATCTTGCTTTATATACCCCAAATGGGTAGCCCCATACAAAAAATACTTCAAATGTTCCAGAATACTCCTTCACTCCTTCCAGAACTTTCCAGAGTTTTATCGAATCTTCTAGAAGTTTTTAGGGTCCTCCGGAGTCTTCTTGAAATTTCTGGAGTCTTCTTAGAACTTTCAGCCCTTATATCTTCAAAAGCACGCCCTTAAGGTAAAAACGGGTACCCTTATTCCCTAGGGGGGATAGAGATCTACCACACCATATAACTCCCTTGATCGTACCAGGACTCGTTTCTGAGTTTTTGCGTATTATAACATATTTTGATTTTGATTATTTTGAAATGGTGAGATTTTGGTATACATAAAAATAATTGCACAGGGATTAAACTGTTGCGTTGTGGCAGTGGTTCTTAACCTTTTTAGAGGTACTGAACCCCCCACCAGTTTCATATGCATCACCGAACCCTTCTTAATTGGAAAGTGGGGCGTGTCATCAGTGGCGGCGGATTGCCACAAAGGGGGGGGGGGGGCGTAATGGGATAGGACGGGCTATTGTCACGACTATATTTACCACAACGGGGGCGCCGCAATGGGATAGGATGGGGCGGGATGGGATAGTGACAATATTCTTCGTGATTTTTTTTTCGGGCTGTGTCCTGTTGCGCTGAACCCCCGAGACTGACTCGCCGAATCCCTGGAGTTCGATCGAACACAGGTTGAGAACCACTGCTCCTTGGCGAGTGATGGAGCGTTGTGGGACAGACGGGGCAGAAGCAGTGAGAGTTTTCGTTCAAATATATTGTAATATTTTAACATAGGTATTTTTTAAATTTTGAAACACGAAAACATGTACAATGTGACCTTAAAAGGGGGTACCCCAGAAAGGACACATTTTTCACTAAAAATTGTAAAACAAAGAAAAAAAGAATTAATAAAAGTTGTTCAGTTAGTATGAGAATGAACCTCCAAAGCACTTGTTACCACGCGGAGTGAAAACGGACTCCGGTCGCACGGAAAAATATTGCTCGCAATAGTAAATAAAAAATAAAAGCTAACTTTATGAGCTATTTTTTGTTATTAAAGTTACCCAGATAAAAATGTATGTTTGTATCATAGACATCCAAATTGTATCTATGATACATGTATGGAACGTGTCGTAGGAATCCGTGTGCATCTAACGAGTGCGCGAAAGCTTTTGACAACCATGGAAATTCAAGAATGGAATTTACGCTCCCACAGAGTACCATGCCGCCAGCACGACAATCTGAGAGCTGCTATTGGCTAGCGGAATTATGTGCATGTGGTTCCCCTTCCAAATGACTTGTCTACAACGCTATTATGTCCTTTAACTAACTAATCAATTGAAAACATAAATGAAATTGATAATGAATACACGCAGCAGCCTCATTGGACTGGAAAACACATCTGAATAACCACCTAATGCTTCCACAAGGGACTCCAGACAGCAATGATCAACGCCAAGGAAATGGCTGACTATTTACGTCACCCCCACCATGCGACCAGCCGAGCCACTATTGGTCAATTCTGAACAAAGGAAAAATCGGAATCGTAAATATTTACGACAGCGAATTCATCTTCCGAAAAATTTGGAGCTCAATTTCGAGAAATTGGGAATAATTTGGATCAAGAAATAAACATCATCACCTAAAAAATGAGTATGTACTACAAAAACAACCCAAAAACTGACGTCTATCAGTGATTGTTGCACTTTAAGAAAAATATTTACTGTTTAAAATTGTACCTTATATCACATATGTATACTTGTACCTTTTCTTGTAAACACAATAAAAATGATGTGAAGCTTTGGGATCCTGAGTTGGTAAAATCTTGGCAAAAACTATCACACATAATTTTAACACAGCTGACTTCCAATCGTAGCGACCAGGGAAATTACCTAAAACAAGTACCTTAGAAAAATTAAGGAGGTTCTGTCCCCCAAACATCCGACCTGAGTTTGCCCTATAAAAATAGAAGTCAAACCGGTAGGAAGTCAGTTCAAAACTATCAGCCAAGAAGAAACAATACCTACTCAAGATACCAACAGTCTCCAAGTTCAAACCTCTTTTCAAGTGTTTTAATCAGTCTTAGATTCAGTTTACCTCTCCCAGTATCCCAGTAACCTAAAATCCTAAAAACCCCAGTCTCCCACAGTCTCCAAAGTGAAAAATATTTATTTTAATCCAGTACTCAAATCAGTTTTGCCATTATACCTAGAAGCATTTTTTGTCAAAGTAGTAAATTCATTTAAAAGACCAGTGGCATTCCAAAATCCACTGGCGTACCAAACTCCATTGGCGTGTCATTGTGGCCAGCTCCCTATTATATTTAGTTTATGTACAAACGTCTAGTACATTTGGTCCTTCGAGCCGGATCTACACATAACACGCCTTCAGTCTTACCCAGTGGAAATGCCGTCTCTTCGCAGTGGCCGTAAGACCCCGACATCTTCCGAAACATCGCTGTCTAAACCTAACGCCCCGGGAACAAGCCGAAACATGCCAGTGGCACCCCGTCGGACCCCGGGCCCACGCACCGTAGACATCGATGAGACGCCATCCAGCGGAACCCGCCACGATCTATCTGGTGCGAACCCTGCCAGGAACTCTGACCTCATCACTCTTGACCAACCTGCTCCAGAATGTGTCGCCAAGAGCCTCCACGGATCCAACAGTAAAAGCAGCGAAACAACTTCTGAATCAACTGAAGACTCCCTGCGATTGCTGCGCCGAGAGATGCGCATCCGGGACAGACGTCACGCCAAGCAGACAGCCAATCTGCTCGCAGCCCTGAACGCTGCAACACGCCAAGCAGTCAGCCAACCTACCCAGGAGCCCGCACCAACCAGCCCGACCCTGCGAGCCAACCTCGGTCAGGCAGTAATTCAAACCCAGGCACCAACCGGCCCGTCTACGAACGAGTTCGCAACGAGATATGCCACTCGAGTACACACGTCAGACGGCCCGTCTACCGGAGAGTTTGCAACGAGATATGCAACAACTCAAGTGCACGCACCGACCGGCTCTTCTACTAATGAGTTCGCAACGAGATATGCCACTCAAGTACACAAGCCAGCCGAAGAGTTTGCAACGAGATATGCAACTACTCAAGTGCATGCACCAACCGGCCCTTCTACTAATGAGTTTGCAACGAGATATGCCACTCAAGTTCACAAGCCGGCCGAAGAGTTTGCAACGAGATATGCAACTACTCAAATGGACACACCAGCCGGTCAGCCTACCAATGAATTTGCTGTAACCGATCCAACCGGATACGCCGCCGCCGCCACCCAAGAGTACACACTACTGACGGGCCCTGCGAAGAACATCCCTACGGCCGAATACAGCCATATCGGACCCGAGCGCCCACTTTACAACACAGCAGGGTACCAGCATCAGCCAGCCTCCTCCGGCCAGGATTCCCCATTATTTACACCACCGCACACAGCCAATCAGACAGCACGGCACACCCGAGAATGGTTGCAGCATGGCAACGACCCACTGGCCCAGATCGCCTCTGTGATGGCAGAGGCCCTTCGCTCTTCCAGAACGCAAGATAGCCCCCGCACATTAGAAGATGATTCAAGAATGGCTGCCCTCATTGCCAGGCAATCCACAGCAAAAGATTTGCCTACCTTCTCCGGAGACCCCCTTGAGTGGCCCACCTGGAAGGCACAGTACGCTCAATCCACCGCCACCTGCCAAATGACTCCGAGCGAAAATCTCATTCGGCTGCAGCGCGCCCTCAAAGGCAAGGCACGAGATACCGTGGGTCCCCTACTAATGGATCCTGCGCAAGTCCCAGAGATCATCAGCGTCCTCGAGCAGCGATACGGCAGCGCTAACTCCATAGCAAAATTTATGCTAGACAAGGTTAAAAAACTACCTTACCTCACGACCGAGGTATCACTCGAGGACCTAGCAGATTTCTCCGGAACGGTACAAAACCTGGTGGCATCTCTCCGGATCCTGAAAACCGAAGGTTATCTCACCAATCCTGCATTAATGAATGACGTCACTGACAAAATGCCAAGTTCCCTGCGTCTGGCATGGCTAATCCAGATCCGCAAACAACACGCTCCGGCCACCATAACCCAGCTCGCTGCCTTTCTGAAAGAGGTGTCAAACGCAATTCCAAACAGTGGGATGGTGGACCACATACGATCTCGACCACGCCGTGAACAAATACATGCCGGGTACCAGGAGGAAGAAGAGAGTGATCGCATGCGACTTCTACCGAGCCATGAGCAAATACATGCCGGACATCAAGAAGAAGTCAGGGATGGCCCAAAAGAAAAGATTGCCCCCATAAAACGCAAAGTAAACGAGGAACATACTTACCCTGGACCAAGCCGAAAAAGAAAAACTGCTGATGAAAGCTGCGCCCAATGTGGCGGCGATCATAAAACCCGCGAATGCAAAGAATTCGCAGCCAAAGATGTTGAACTCCGATGGGAAACTGTACGCACGGGAAGATTATGCCGCAAGTGCTTAGAAAAACACCACTCACGAAGTTGCAAAATAAACCAATGGTGCAAAGTAGGAGATTGCAGATCCCCACACCACCCCCTGCTACATAATCCCGAGTTCGTACGAAAAAGCGCCGTGGAAAATGTCAATTTGTGACGCCAGGACTCCGGACAGAGAGTACTATTAAAAATTGCGCCAGTCATATTAAGCGCTCCAAACAAAGAAGAAGTGTCAGTGTTCGCTCTCCTGGATGAAGGATCCACAGTAACACTTGTCGACGCTGACACCGCAATACAAGTCGGAGCAAACGGCCCAGTTCACGGACTGCGAATCCACGGCGCGAAAGGAATGTGCACCTCCGACAATCTCTCCCAACGAGTGAGACTAAGAATACGAGGTGCAGGCAACAGTAATACATTCCACATATCTGCCAGCACAATAAGCAACCTCAACCTGCCGGAGCAACAGACCCAAGGAAGGTCGGTCGTCCCGAAGCTGCTAATAGGCCAAGATAACGCTCACCTGATCGTGTCAAGGGAAGTTCGTGAATGTAATGATACTACGCGAATAGCATCACGCACCGCACTAGGATGGATCGCTCATGGGGGAGTCAACCCCAGAGATAATAACACGACCACCACTTTGGCACTACAACCAGAAACGGCCGCAGACATACAGTTGAGGGAGCTAGTAAAAACCAACTTCGCCATCGACTCCCTCGGAGTAACATCAGCCACCAGAGTCAATGCAAGCGAACAACAGGCAATTGCACTTATGAATGCAACTACCCGTCCTCTTCCTGTAGGAAGGTGGGAAACCGGTCTACTATGGCGCAAACCAGAAGCCACGTTACCTGACAATCGGCAGTGTGCGCTGAAACGACTTCTGTCCCTGGAGAAAAAGCTCGAAAAAGACAAAAATCTAGCAGTGGCCTACAACGACAAAATAAATCAACTTATCAACAAAGGCTATGCCAAGAAGTTATCAAGCCATGAAGCTTCCACCACCACACCTCGCAAATGGTACCTGCCCCACTTTGCAGTAATCAACCCAAATAAGCCAGGAAAAATCAGAGTGGTGTTCGATGCCGCAAGCCGATGCCGAGGAACCTCCCTCAACGACCAGCTGCTTACTGGTCCTGACCTGCTGTCCTCCCTCCTGGGGAATATAATACGCTTCCGGGAAGGAAACATCGCTATTGCTGCAGACATCAAAGAAATGTTCCTGCAAATAAAAATAAGGCGAGAAGATCAGTCGTCCCAGCTATTCCTGTGGAGGACATCACCCCATCACGAACCAGACACCTATCAAATGTCATCGATGATGTTCGGAGCCACCTGTTCCCCAAGCAGTGCCCAATTCGTCCGAAATAAAGTGGCTGAAACATACGAGCACGAGTACCCGGCCGCCGCAAAAGCCGTACGCACCAAGTTCTACATGGACGATTACCTAGATGCAGCAGACACACCCAATGAAGCTGCTGCACTCGCCCAAAGTGTAAGTGCCCTGCTCGCGAAAGGAGGGTTCCACTTGACAAATTGGGCGTCCAACAGCCCGGCGGCCCTAGCTAGCGTACCTATAGAAGACCGTGCCAGCTCCACGATACAAATCAGCAGCGGAGGTCCGGAAACAGAGCGAGTGCTTGGTTTAATCTGGGACCCCACCACAGACCGCTTCCTGTACTCATTTCGTGAGGCAATCTCCCACGACACGGCCACACAACCTACCAAGCGGCAACTATTATCTATAGTAATGAAGATCTTCGACCCAGTCGGCTTCGTTGCCTGCCTTACCATCAGATCTAAGATGCTACTGCAAGCAGTGTGGCGCTCAAGCGTCGGCTGGGATGAACCCATTGCCCCTGAACACGCCCAGAGATGGACAGACTGGCTAAATCTGTTGCACACGAACAGCATCTCAATCCCGAGACGTTGCCTCTACAACAAACTAAACAACGTAACACTACACCTTTTCTGCGATGCATCGGAGCAAGCTTGCTGTGCCGTGGCCTACTTCACCGAAAAAGTAGATGGATCCTTACGAGTAACATTCCTTGCAAGTAAATGCAAGGTAGCGCCACTGAAGCCTCTTTCCATTCCACGCCTCGAGCTTCAAGCCGCCCTCATAGCAGCGAGACTAGCCCAGACGATCCAAAAAGAAAGCAAAGCCCTGATATCCCGCACCTGCTTCTGGACAGACTCCACAACTGTACTATGCTGGTTACGCACCGACCCACGCGCCTACTCAACCTTTGTGGCAAACCGATTGGGGGAAATAGACGAACTAACCAACATACCCGACTGGAAATGGGTACCCACAAAACTCAATCCCGCTGACATAGGAACACGAGACTTAGAGGTACCAGACTTAACACCAGAAGGAAGATGGTTTACTGGCCCAGCCTTTCTCACTTCCCCGGAGGGTGCGTGGCCAAAAGAACGGGCACCCGCCCACAGGCCTGACGACCTGACACTAGAAGTCAAACCTCACTACGTTGGCCTTGTGTCCACCAGGGGCGAAGCACTCCCATCAGTAGAGCGGTTCTCCTCATGGCACCGGCTGATTCGCTCCACAGCTTGGATCCTCCGATTTATCAGACGATGCAAGATGGGGCCCAATAAACCAGTAGAAGGCCCACTACTAGCCGATGAGATAAAAGCAGCAGAACACAGATGGATCAAAAGGTCCCAGGAAGACGCTTTCACAACTGATCTACACATCATCCGACAAGGTCAAAAACTGCCTGCTGGCAGCCGCCTCAACTCCCTGAACCCATTCTTTGGACCAGATGACCTACTACGAATGGGGACCCGACTACAAGCCTTGGAAAGAACAAAGAGTGTGGCCCGAACTCCCATAATACTGGACGGCGACGAACCCTACACTCGACTTCTTATCAGTCACTACCACAAAAAGGCGGATCATCCTAGTACTGAGAAAACAGTAGCAGAAATACGCAATCATTTCTTCATAATACGACTACGCACAACAAGCAGGAAGATAACGCACGCCTGCCCCACTTGCTTCATACGACGCAGCAAACCGACTCCACCTCTGATGGGCGTATTACCACCACCCCGCCTGATGCATCACGTCCGCCCATTCACACACTGTGGGCTTGACTATTTCGGCCCTATGGCTATCACGGTCGGTAGGCATCGAGAAAAACGATATGGAGCCATCTTCACCTGCCTCTCGACACGCGCCATTCACCTAGAACTAGCCGCTTCACTAACTGCTGACTCGGCCATCATGGCCCTACAAAGAATGACCGCCCGCAGAGGACAACCAGCAGCCATGTACTCGGACAACGGGACAAACTTTCACGGAGCTGACACCGAGATGAGGGACGCCCTGCTGTCAATAAGTCAAGACGCCAGAATGATTGACGCAATAGCTACCCAGGGCATCGAGTGGCACTTCATACCACCACTAAGTCCGCACATGGGGGGAGCTTGGGAAAGATTAGTACGATCAGTAAAGAAAGCCCTAAGCGCTACACTAAAGGAAAGAGCACCAAAAGAAGAAACGCTACGCACCGCACTTGCAGAAGCTGAGTTTGTGGTAAATAATCGTCCACTCACCCACATTTCAGTTGACCCACGTGATGAAGAACCTCTAACACCCAACCACTTTTTGCTAGGGTCAGCCGGGAAGCGCCCTCAATTATCCTTCTACGACAAAAAAGAAGAGGAAACATGCCTACGCCGCCAGTGGCGCATCGGACAACAACTTGCAGACACCTTCTGGAGGCGATGGCTGCGGGAATACCTACCTACCATGGCTGTCCGGCAAAAATGGCACCATCCAACTACACCAATTAAGAAGGATGACCTAGTGATCATCATGGACCCAGCACTGCCTCGAAACAGTTGGCCACGTGGCCGTATCATCGAAGCAATACCTGCAGCTGATGGACAAGTCAGAACTGCCCGGATCCAAACCAGCACTGGGATATACGTAAGGCCGGCAGTCAAAATCGCCGTCATTCTGCCTGCCACGCCAGCAACTGATGAAACTGTACACTCTGCGAAGACACCCGACTCAAAACTCAGATATCGGAAAAGGACACGCCCCACGAAGTAGCTGAGCACAGTCGAGACTGCACTGAGGGGAGTGTATGGAACGTGTCGTAGGAATCCGTGTGCATCTAACGAGTGCGCGAAAGCTTTTGACAACCATGGAAATTCAAGAATGGAATTTACGCTCCCACAGAGTACCATGCCGCCAGCACGACAATCTGAGAGCTGCTATTGGCTAGCGGAATTATGTGCATGTGGTTCCCCTTCCAAATGACTTGTCTACAACGCTATTATGTCCTTTAACTAACTAATCAATTGAAAACATAAATGAAATTGATAATGAATACACGCAGCAGCCTCATTGGACTGGAAAACACATCTGAATAACCACCTAATGCTTCCACAAGGGACTCCAGACAGCAATGATCAACGCCAAGGAAATGGCTGACTATTTACGTCACCCCCACCATGCGACCAGCCGAGCCACTATTGGTCAATTCTGAACAAAGGAAAAATCGGAATCGTAAATATTTACGACAGCGAATTCATCTTCCGAAAAATTTGGAGCTCAATTTCGAGAAATTGGGAATAATTTGGATCAAGAAATAAACATCATCACCTAAAAATGAGTATGTACTACAAAAACAACCCAAAAACTGACGTCTATCAGTGATTGTTGCACTTTAAGAAAAATATTTACTGTTTAAAATTGTACCTTATATCACATATGTATACTTGTACCTTTTCTTGTAAACACAATAAAAATGATGTGAAGCTTTGGGATCCTGAGTTGGTAAAATCTTGGCAAAAACTATCACACATAATTTTAACACAGCTGACTTCCAATCGTAGCGACCAGGGAAATTACCTAAAACAAGTACCTTAGAAAAATTAAGGAGGTTCTGTCCCCCAAACATCCGACCTGAGTTTGCCCTATAAAAATAGAAGTCAAACCGGTAGGAAGTCAGTTCAAAACTATCAGCCAAGAAGAAACAATACCTACTCAAGATACCAACAGTCTCCAAGTTCAAACCTCTTTTCAAGTGTTTTAATCAGTCTTAGATTCAGTTTACCTCTCCCAGTATCCCAGTAACCTAAAATCCTAAAAACCCCAGTCTCCCACAGTCTCCAAAGTGAAAAATATTTATTTTAATCCAGTACTCAAATCAGTTTTGCCATTATACCTAGAAGCATTTTTTGTCAAAGTAGTAAATTCATTTAAAAGACCAGTGGCATTCCAAAATCCACTGGCGTACCAAACTCCATTGGCGTGTCATTGTGGCCAGCTCCCTATTATATTTAGTTTATGTACAAACGTCTAGTACAATACATAAGAATTTTCGGCATCAATTATTCAACTATTAAAAAAAACCTGTCAATTATTGTAAAAGTGTTTTACAAAATAATGCAGATAGATTTTCACCACAAAGAGTAATTTCACGCTGATTCGAATCGTGGCTAACAGCATGACGCCAACATAAGATAATAAGGTACTAACTGATGTCTTAACTCTTAAGTAACGATTTTTTCATAGTAGGTACGGGGAAACCTTTAGTTGGCTTACTTTTTATTATTCTAATCTATTTTTTTTCATTAGCTCTACACAGGAGGCCCTGAGGAAAACAAAATTCCCCTCAGGGCCTATGTCATCTTTGGTGATGCTGTGTGGAGGGATTTTTTTTAAGGAAAGGAAGGAGAGGAGTATTTCTGGGAAGGAATAAGGTATGAGGGGTGGGTAGGAATCTGGGGTTCAACATGTCTAGGAATGACGGATGCATGAATCCATCTCACTTAGGTGCAAGGTGATGGGTCGAGAGAGTCTGGCTGGAAAGGTCAAAAGGTCTCTCTCAACCAGTATCTCCCGATCCGGCCTGCCACACAGTAGGTGGGCAAATACATCCATCGTCAAATATGAACAAATCTCACCCCGTGAACCCGGGCACCCCTGCTAAGTTACCAAACGTAGCGAACCACTTGGGGTGACCTACGGCAGAGGCGTTGGTTATCCAATAAATGGTTCCCAGGGCGGCGGTACCCATTGAATACCTACATAACCTTACATAAAACAAGTTTTACAAACAAAATAAAGAAATGAAATAATGAAATAATGGGTAATGCGCGTTTTCATCCCGCGACAAAATATACCCGACATAATATCCTCCGACAAAATATGCTACGGACAAAACATCACCAACAAATATCTGCTCAAACTTAACCTAACCTAACTTTAAAAAAAATGGGACAAAATAATACAGACATCCTGTAAAGACAATAAATTATTGTTCAATAATAGTAAAATGGGACAAAAATAATTCAGACAACAATAATAGGATGTCTGTATTAGTTTTGCCCAATTTTTTTTTAGGTTAGGTTAGGTTAAGTTTTAGTAGATATTTTGTTGGAGGATGTTTTGTCCGTAGGATATTTTGTGAGAGGATATTTTGTCGGTGATATTTTGTCGGGGATATTTTGTCGCGGAATCGAAAAAATGCAGGCAAAACGTATTTAAGTCAGTGTTGATCTTTTTTATGACGGCTTTATAGCAGGTCGCGATTTGTGATTCGAGGCTCTACTCAATTACGAGAGTGATTACGATTACTCTCAGTGCAAGATGGTGCACGCTGCACGCACTCAGCAAGCAGCAACCCGGGTCCAGATAACGGCTCGTCCAGGCCGTTATCTGGACTGTGTAATTGTTGACCGGTCAATGCGTGCATTATGCTTTTTTGGTGTTCCATCTTAGATAAAATAACGAATATTTACTTCTTAATAATAATTAACATAACATAAAAGATGATCCAATATTATCAACTATCTACGCCATATAAAAGAGTAGGTACCTACACCAGCACGTGCCCGAAGGATTTTCACCAACTATTCCTGGACATATTTAAAATGTACACGACATTTTGCTTTCCGTTGATTTTTTTTTCAATTAAAAACAAAAAAAAAGTTTTCCTATCTCACGTCGCCGGTGATCACACTGCCACACATCGCAAAGGATCACGTGGTACGCGCTCTGCCTCGTCTGTACGGTCCTGCTGGAACGAGACGGACTGCAATCACTTGCCCCGCTAGGGCTAGCGGCTAGGCTGCTCAGTGGCAATGTGTAATGGAAAAATATTTATTAATAAATATTTACTAATTATATAACTTTTAAAACAGGTTTCCGAATTTCTTATTTTGTGCAAAGGGTTTCCGGAAACCCTTCGATATCCGATGAATGACAGCAATTCATTTCACCCTCGGACTATTCCTTGACTTCTTGATTGGAAAAATATGATTTGTTTTGAAATACGCTTTTAATTCTTAGGTACCTCGTACTTTATAGTATACATATGTAACAATTATTATAAGCAATAATTATCAGCCTGAAACACTCATCCACATTGAAAAAATCTTCCGAGAAAAGATACATGACGTCCCGTTGGCGTCATGTATCTTTTCTCGGAAGATTTTTTCAATGTGGATGAGTGTTTCAGGCTGATAATTATTGCTTATAATAATTGTTACCCTTTGTGCTATGCATAAAAATCTTGTCTTAAACGTTAGTTTAAAAATTAAAAATAATAATTTATACATATGTATTTAAATGAGGCGATAAATTTTCTCAACAGAGCTCAACCCTGGTTTCATTTTCTTAGTCCATTCAGGTCCATTCGCAGCCTTATACGTGATGTGACTAAAATTAATGTCGTCATTCTCATTTCGAGCTCACAATTAGTATGTACATTACATATTCCGTATGTTCTCATATTGGTAAGTAGCTAGTTGTGATCATTTACATGATCTAAATAGAACGCACGCAGAGACGCATACGACCAACAAAGATTTGCATATTATGTATTAGTACTTATGTAATAATCGTCCGTCATAATATACTTAGGTGTTTTTAAGCTACGTACATAATTTCTGCAAGACGAAACAGTGGCGCCTTTGTCAATCGTATCCCATTATTATTTTATTTTATTTTATATTTTACGCACCAGATTTAAATGTCCGGGTTAAATTTTCCCCACAGGAAAAACTAAACCCTTTCACACACTTCCCCAAATGATCATCTGGTCAAACCACGCTATGCAATTGCACTATATAAATATCATAAATACAAAACAATACAAAAACAACATGTCAACCTGCCAGAGACCAAATGGGAAAATAATTCACCGACTCCAGATATTTTCATATCAGGGGGTTCGGCTCTGTAGAATTCCTAATTTGACCTATAAATCCTACTGATCCCGCAATATAAATATTTAAAAAATCTTTTGTAATCCTACATGTATTTAAAATTACTGATTTTTGCATTTTTATATATAAATTCTTTGACAAATCTAATATGCCTAAATTTAGAATAAGAGACCTAGGTATAATGCCAGTAGCCGAAATGACAAACGGAAATATTTTTATAGTCTGAGAATGCCAAATTCTTTTAATCTCATTTCCTAAATCTGTGTATTTTCTTATTTTTTCAGAAACAGATTTTTGAATATTAGAGATATTTGGAATAGCTACATCTGTGATATAAGTAATTTTTTTAATTTTGTCATGTAAAACTATATCAGGTCTATTATGACTAATTGTTCTGTCTGTTAGAACAGTTTTATCATAATATATTTTATAAAATTCATTTTCTTAAAATGAATTTGGTTCATATTCATAATATGGTACTATATTACGGCAGTCAATCAAGTTATGCTTAGTTACCAAACTTTGGTGAATTATTTTTAAAACCTGATTGTGCCTAAATGTATACTCGGACGGTGCTAATATAGAACATCCCGATATAATATGTTCTATAGTTTCGGGAAAAGCCAAACACTTTCTACATAAATCATCAATTTGATTTATATCTTTGATTATATGCTTCCTATAATTTTTAGTATTAATGACTCTATCTTGAATGGCAAGCATAAATCCTTCTATTTCCGCGCTCAACTCTCCAATACTCAACCATTTGTTTGACGAAAGTTTGTCAACATACGTTTGGTTGAGATAATTGAAGTGTTTTGCATGAATAATTTTATTTGATCAGGAATCTAATAATTCCTGGTTAGTATTTATAAGAATGTTGGCATTCTCGTCATATAAATTTAAAGGTGTAATGTTTATATCTGCCTTGCAAATTATTTTGTGCATTTCTGAGCTATTAGCTTTCCTATGGAAAAAATTTCTAAGCATTTCTACCTGATTGTGTTTCAAAGATGTTATTTTTACTAAACCTCTACCTCCTAAATTTCTAGGTAAATTAATTCGTTCTATAGCTGAATTTGGATGATGGCAATTAAACTTTGTTAACGTAGTTCTAATTAATCGTTCTAAACTATCTAAATCTGTATTGGACCATTTAATTATGCCAAAAGAGTACGTTATTAGAGGTATTGCCCAAGTATTTATTGCTTTTACAAAATTTTTAGCAGATAGATTGCATTTTAAAATTTTTCTGATCCTAGTTTGAAATTTAATCCTAATATTATTTTTAATACTAGTGTGATCTAATCTATTTGATTGCGGGTATCCTAAATATTTATAAACCTCATCCCCTTTCATACTTTTATTTTTGAAATTTCTAAATATACCCTCGTCTTCATCTACAATTTTGCCTTTCTCTATATGGATCGTTTTACATTTATCTAAACCAAAAGTCATTTTAATATCATCTGAAAAAATTTTAACTACCTTAATCATTTTCTCTAAATTTGATTCAGAATTTGAAAATAATTTTATATCATCCATATATAATAGATGTGAAACTATACTACTCTCTCTTGTATTACCCTTAATTTTTATTCCAAACTTGCTTTTAATTAACATTTTAGACAAAGGATTCAATGCTAAGCAAAACCAAAGAGGACTCAATTAGTCTCCTTGAAAAATCCCTCTTTTTATTGAAATGCCCGGTACTACTATTTTCTTACCTTTTAAATTTACTAGTAAATCTGTATACCAAAAGGACATAATATTTTTCAAAAAGCTAATTATAATTGGGTTAATTTTATATATTTTTAATATTTTGATTAGCCACGAGTGCGGGACACTATCAAAAGCTTTTTGATAATCTATATAACAAGTATGTAAATTACGCTTTTGATTTTGAATTTGTTTTAAAATTACAGAATCAATAACTAATTGTTCTTTACATCCCATATGTTTTCTACGACAACCTTTTTGTTGTTCAGATAAAATATTTTTTTCATCCAAATGAGTATATATTAAATCTGTCAAGCAAGAGGTTGAAATTTTGTATATTGTCGGTAGACATGTAATGGTTCTATATTGAGAGGGATTATTAATGTTTTCGCTTTTAGGTATTATTATTATATTGTTATTTTATTTTATTTTTATTTTTATTTTTATAATATTATAAAGGTGAAAGTTTGTATGGATGTATGTTTGTTACTCTTTCACACAGCGAGGGGAGGGAAGGAAGGGGAAAGGGGAAGGATGGAGGGGGGTGTGGGGAGGGGTGGGGGGGGGAAGGAGATTGATAAGGGGGAGTGGTGTGGGGAGAGGGAATGTAGAGGGGTAGGGGGTGAGGTGAGGTGTGGGTGGAGGGAGAGGGTGAGGGAGTTGATGGGGGGAGTAGAGTGGAGAGAGTGAAGGTGGAGGAGGCGGAGTGGGGTGGGAGAGGGGGCGGGAAGGAAGGGGAAGGGGTGGAGGAAAGTGGGGAAAGGTGGAGGAGGTGGAGTGGGGTGGGAGAGGGGGGAGGGAAGGAAGGGGAAGGGGGAGGGGTGGAGGATGGTGTGGGGGGGTGGAGTGGGGAGGGTGTGGGGTGGGGGAGGGGTGGGTGGAGAAGGAGGGGGACTGAGAGGGGAGTTGATGGATGAGTGGAGTGGGGAGAGGGAAGGTGGAGGGGGGAGGAGTGGGGGGAGGGGTGGGTGGAGGTAGAGGGGGGGTGAGGGGGGTTGATGGGGAGAGTGGAGTGGGGAGAGGGAAGATGGAGGAGGCTGAGTGGGAATCCCCTAATACCATGCGAGCGAAGCGGCGGGAAAAAGCTAGTATAAAATATATGTTAGTATCTGGCTGGACAAACAATTTCAATGCGTGTCTGCTGTCTGACGCTTTTTTTTTTTTACATTAACTCCAAACAGGAGGCCTTGAGGAAAATAATTTCCTTCAGGGCCTATGTCATCTGGGATGCTGTGTGGAGGGTCTTTTTGAGGAGAGGAAGGAATGAACATTGGTCTTGAAGAGACCTATGTTGTAGGAAGGAGGAAACACAGAGGCCGGCAAATCATTCCACAGCCGAGCTGTTGAACATAAGAACGCTTGTGGTTATTTATAAATTATTTTATTAATATACATTTCTCCCTCCCACTTCACAGTGCGACAATAGGATGGAGAGATATTGATAACGTCTACAGTTTTAACTCGATGCTTCTTCAAATAGAAAACTTCATATTGTGCAACATTGCCTGTCGTCCCGTGGGTCGGTAAGGGTAAAGAAACGGTAAGGAATCCACATAAACCGCAAGCAGAAAAGTCACACAATGGCTGGCGCTGCAAACATCGATCGTAGCGATCTTTACTTTTCTGCGCACTCGTTTTGTGTCGATTTGTTGCTCAAAATATCCCGGATGTTTGCGGTTTACTCTTTAAATAAATTGGGCGTATTCCGAAAACTGGTCAACCAACTATACTGCCAGTCAAATAATGTGAGACGTGTGGAGATAGTGAAATTTAATTAAAAATCAGCATATTTTTCAGATTTTCACGACCAAAAGTATTTTAGTTATTTGTTTTTGGGGTGTTACATCGAATATGCCCTGATGATGGACACTGCAACGCTCTCCGAAAGAGGTAGTGCAACACAGCATATCACCCCAAAAACAAATAACGAAAAAAAAAATCAGCATGTTTGGTGCATGAATTACTAGTTCAGATTGTCAATAAGAACCTACCTAAGTATTATGTAAAAATACGTTTTTAGGTAACACTAGCTGACCCGCCCACGCGTTGCTGCGGCTAACTAAACACAACGCACTCTAATGGATGGTTACCCAAACTTTATAACCGCCGTCCGCCTAATTAATTAATTACATTGCATTACACAGTGTTAATTTGCATACAATTTGCTTGCCAGCCCGCTCGTTAACCACACACTGACATTCTCCTTTATATATTCTATTTTTCAACCAATTTACACAAAACTTGACAAATTATATAAATTATATTAGTGAAAACCGCATGAAAATCCGTTCAGTCATTTTTGAGTTTATCGCGAACAGACAGAAAGACAGACGCGTCGGAGGACTTTAATTTTAAAACGACATTAAAAACGAAAAGAAGCTGGGTAAATTTAAAAAAAAATTATTAATATTTATTCTTGAAAAACAAAATAATGATGTTGAATAGCGCTGTATTGAAATATTTACTTTATTTGTATAATTATTTCTAGTTAAATGAGTGAAAATGTAATTTTCTTTTAACTGGAATAAAAAAAAAAAAAAATAAATAAATAAATAAAATTTATAATATGTAGAGATAATAAGAATAATTTGTATTTGCTTGCATACGGCAGTCTCGTGCGCCTAGCGGTAAATTGAATGTATTCTGATCAGGAGATCTAGCACGGACGATCGATAAAATCCCATATCATTACGATATTGTCAAAATCCATTATATATGGTTAGTTAATATTTGCGAAATGATAAGGGATATAACCGACCGACGATTGACAAATTTTAGCGTGGCCTCCATAGTATCAAAGAAGTTTCGGTTAACTGTAATATACGCATATATTTGGATAATGTCATTCGCAAAATTACTGGCTCATTAATGAACGGAATTCAACTAACGAAGCTCTTAGAATTGAAAGAGGTGGTATAAGCGATCCTTAGACTTAAATAATTCAAAGGATGCAATCAATTTATTCCGTTCGATTTTTGAGAAACGAAAGTGTTTGAAATATGACTTCAGACGTCATTAACTAATTAACTCCCGTTTAGTGTCAAAAAATAAATGCGGACTGCCAATGAATATTTAGATTAGTATTAGATTATTAGCAACTCAACATTGCCAATTTACCTATTAATATTTTAACGTAATTATTTGGCGTTTGACGTTTCGGAAAGTCAATTCATAGAAAACACCTCCAGTGTATATATATTTCTTATTTATTCCCTTGCAATATCGGTTCGGCTGTCAACGGTGAAACCGTGCTCGGGATATCGATATAAAATCATCGGAAGTTATTATAAAGTTATTTTCACTGCGCTAGAGTCCCTGGTCACCTAATCGATATCAGTTGAATTGAAAACATGCAATTATTTTTCCCTTGAAAAAAAGGTTTAAATAATAAGGTGGGCAAGATAACAGTTTTTGCAAGGAACGACTTCGGAGCATTGTTCCAAATATCCAAATACAATATATTAAGCTAATATATTGAAATTATTGTGTTACACCTACTCTCCATAAATTAATTTGACACATACCTACCTACCCAATAAAATATCAACATGAAGTTTATTTTACCAAGACCGAATATTTTTTGTTAGTTTATTTATCTCAATCTTTTGTAGGTTGATATTACCTATACTCGAAAAATAACACACTAAATATGGTTTACGTTCCAAGAAACTCCTTTTTTATTATTGTGACTAACCGAAAACAGTAATAAAATTACAAAAAAGCTATGCCGTCAAAAAAGTCACCAAGAAATTCTTAAGTATAAGATCCTACCTATTACTCCATCTGGAAACAAAAATGATCAAAATTAATGATCACCGTAATAATATCATTTGTTAGTTTCGCGTAATATCATTATTATTGCTATTTTTATCGTTCAACTGAAATCTTTCTTTTAAACTTTTAGAATTCTTCTGTAGTATTTTAGAATTATTAGTCTGTGGTATTTTCGATTCGCCAACTTTTCGGGAAGCCGTTTCAGAATCCATTGCGAGGGCTATTGATTGTAGAGTTGCAATAATCCTACTGAATTATTTCATCATCGTTATGCGTCGTTTTTAGAGTATGTATTAACATTAACTCCACACAGAAGGCCCTGAGGAACATAATTCTATGTCATCTTTGAGATACCGGATCGTTTTGTCTAACTGAAGCACTAAAGAAAGGAGTGAACATGAGGGAATCTGAAAAAACCCTTAATACCGTGCAAAAAAGAGTGGTTCCTTTGATAGATTCTCCCGTTTAGAGCACAAGCGTCGGCTAGGAACGCTGTTCTTGTTCTACCCGTATTTCATTAGAAGATGCTCCGAGGAACTAACGTCACCGGTTTCTATGGCACCGGTACACAGTCGGGAAACACGCCAAACGCACGCCCAACATTTGTACATAGTTGACATTTGTGACGTGAGAACGGGTCGTTACTGCCGTTCAACTCGTTCGACTCGTTCTTGAGTTCAACAACTCGCTAGTGGAACGATTTGCCGACCTCTGTGTACCCTCCCTCCGCCAACATGGATCTCTTCAAGAGCACAAAATGGTCTTTAGTTAGGGGGCACAATTAGACTCCCCCCCCCCCTTGGTGAGATTAAATGAAATTTGGTGCCCCCCCCTCCCCCATACGTGAGATTTACACTTTTTTTCTTATTCTTTAAATAAATGTTTTTCATAATAGCCATTAGATTTTTCAGCGGGCAAAATGGGACACTTCAAAAGAAGTGAAACAATTTAATCTTTTTTTTATTATCTCTATTATAATATATATTCTTTTAAAATTGACGTGAGATTTTATTGATCCCCCCTCAGTTTAAATGAGATTTGATGAGATTTTACTGGACTCCCCCCCCATTTTGAGCTCACTTAATTAATGAATTCCCCCTCACCTCAACGATAGCAAACACGTCATTAGATTAGTCACTGATCTCTGGATTCCAAGAAAAGTACTTATATCTTTAGTATTTTATTGAATAATTATTGTAGAACATTGTGACATTGATAATATTGATAACATGGTAAAAATAGGTAGATTAGTACCTACCCAGTGTACCTACATACAAAAGTGTGTATTTGGACCGAATGAGCTTAGCAAGAGTGTTTTTCTTTGCATAAGTGGCTGACAAATTTAAACTACAACTGGATCTTATTTGATTATGCAAATACTCGTAACGAAGATGACATCAGTCAGAGAAGAATACAAATCAACAACTCATACTTTGGAACTAGGTTCGCATGTGATCAACACAAATCTAAGAAACGTGTTAAATAAAAAGGATATAAAAAAGGTCTACTACGCGTTGTCATTCTCGAATTGAATATGGAATCATAGGATGGGGATCTGCTGCACATACGTACCTACACAGCCTGAATACGATTCAAAAAGGAATCATAAAGACCATATTGAAAGTACCAATTGGAACGCCTTCAATTGAAATTTTCAATAACTTTGACGTACCAAATGTACAACAAATATATGCCAAAAATATATTATTGAAGCTCTTCAAAAATAATGAATCCTCTACTAGACCGTGTATGCATAACACTAGATCGAATAAAAATGATATAAAAAATATTCCAAGTTATAAAACCACATTTGGACAAAGAAACTATACATACTTTGCAACAAAACTCCATAACATCCTTCCCCAAGACATAAAATTAATAAAAAATCCGATTGAATACAAATCAAGAATAAAAATATGGCTTAAGGAGGTCAATGAGAAAACCCTAGCAAAGACGCTAAAAACGACATAGAAGACAAATGAACTATATTTAAATAACCTTAGTCCGCCTCGGCACAGGACCCCCTAGTGAGGAGGACTAAGAAATACAATATTTTATACTTAATTTCACATTACATTTTGTATGTACATTTTTTTTATATAGTCGCTATAATAAAAAAAAATAATAATATATTCATTATTCATGTTAGATATTTCAAAAAAGAATTTATTTTTCCATTGATCTTCGTTAATTTCTATTATGTGTTCACATTTGACAACTACGTACACACATATATGCAAAATTTTCACTTTTTATGTTTTACATTAAAAAAAAACACGTCTACTCGTCATGCTTCACGAAGGAAGAATATTATATTACCTCATACCTTCTATAATGAATCATAATTTAAAACGAAAATTTAACTTAAAAGCAACAAAAAATGTATTTTCGCAACAACTATTAAGTTGATTAAATTATTGTTTTGTTTGTTTTAAGTATCTACAAATAATTATAAAGTTGCTTGTCCTACAGTCCTACGACAACGTTTAGAAAAGTCAACTAACCTAATGATCGATTACTTATAGTATTTGTCATTCAGTCGAGGGGTAAGGCTCTTTTGAATACCAATCCGAAGGTCGCGGGATCGAATCCCGGCGTGCGCAAATAAATTTTATTTGATTATTTTGTGTTACTTCACAATTAATTAATTAAAAATAATATGTAGCATATTTGCGTCACGTTCCAGTGGAAGATACTCTCAGTATCGATCTGGTGTATGACCACCATTCAGAATTGAAACGTTTCTTGAAATGGTTTTAGCCGTGTTTGGTGATCAGATCTTAAAAGGCAGATACTTCCCCACCTTCCTCTTCCCATCTCTTTTCCCTCCCCACTACCTTCAGCCTCACAAAATATTCCAATTGGGATGCCGTAGTCTTACTGGCTCCAGACGGCAGCTCCAGTTGGGACGTTTTTCTCTTAGTGCGGTTTTCACATAAAAAAGTAAATAAAAAAGATCATAAAACGTTACTACTTACTTATATATAATACTTCTGTGTAAGTGGATTGTAGACAACCGACATTGCCACGTTCCCTTCGAAATTACCCTAATTATGTTGTGATTATATAAATAGGTACTTACACTAGAATTTAAAAACCCGCACCGCGGGTTTTTGCCGCCAGGCCCTGCGGGTTGCTTTTGGTTCGGCTTTGCCCAATGTAATAAGTGTAGGTGACCATTTATAGGGCTTCGCCCCAGTTCGCCCATGTGTAGGTATATTTATAATACTAAAATCTGAAAGAGTCATTCATCTGCTTTCAAAAACCGTATTTTGTTCTGAAATACGTTCATTAACAGCGAATTTATCGCGAATCGAATGTAATGCAAAAATATATTTCGTGGAATACGCACTCTGACAGTTCACGTATGACGACAGTAACAAACTTCACGTAAACAGAGGGTTTCCATACGGCGCGGCGTCAGACACGTACTCGAAGTCGGGTTCTTAAATTTCAACCGTATAGACGCCAAGGTATTAATACTATCAAATAATAATTAGAATATGGAACATATACGATCATTGACTTCTAAGGTAGGCACTTGAGGCATGAATTAATAAACAAAAGAGTTAATTTTTCAAAACAAAATGCTGCGGTGTGTTTTGCCTAAGCTGTAGGCGACAGAAATCACAAAATAAAATAATGTTATTAAAAAAAAATACTTGAGGTTTAGTCGTATTTATTATTATTATATTTTAGAACAGGTATGCGGATAACACGTTAATGTTTTCAATAACAAATCTCATTATGAATGTGTGCATTTTATTGTTCAAAAAAGCATTAATCATAAATTTATAATATTGCGATTGAGTTTTAAATGGGATAGGTACGTAATCAGTACCTGCATGAAAGTTACGTTTATTTATAAACTTAATGCATGCATTATTCAATAATATTTTATTATGCACAATAAATATAAAGTCAAAGCATTTACATTTACTTCGTCAAATAAATAATATTTAACCACTAGCTTACGTATACCCGGCGATGCCCGGGGTAACGAATGGTTTTGAGTACCTACAGAAGTTTTAGTGTACCTGAAAACTGGGAACGTTTATAAAGAGGAATTAATATTGTTGTAAAGAATTGAAAAATAACTTGTTTCATTCGATCGTGCCAGGTCTTCCTCGGGGGTCCCCGATTTCTTCAACCATTTACTTCCACGTCACACATTCTCCCTTTACTCGTTTCTTCGTTCATCATGTACGCCTGATTTTGTCATAGGTACATTAAGTGTTCGTTTAATTTGATCATGCCATGTCTTCCTCGGTCTTTCCCGACTTCCTCAACTGTTCACTTCCATGTCATACATTCTTCTTGCACCTCTTTCTACGCTCATCACATGGAGCATATTTTTATCATAAATAAGTAATCGTTTCATTTGTCCTCTACCATTCACTTTCATGCCTTACATTCTTCGTATACCTCTTTCTAATCATCACGAAAGCCCTGTTTTACCACTGGATGCATGTTTTCTTCGGGTGTCCCCGACTTTTTCTAACATTTACTTTAATTTTATTTTGACTTCATATTCCATTCCAGTGCAGATATAATACGTTAAATCTTCCTCAGTTCGGGAGTCCTAGAATTTTTGTACCATTCACTACTGTATACCATGTTTTAACTAGATTTAGGGGGCATACATTAATTACGTGAGCAGCTTTTCTTCCAATCTAGACCCCCCCCCCTCCTCCCTACCTTTTTGAGCTCACGTTATTAATGTATGTCCCCTTATATCGATTTTAAGTCGACTCCGCATCTGATTCCGGTATAGTGATAATGCATTAAGTATTCCCCAAGCGTCTCCGACTTCTTCCACCATTCAAAATGAACATTGCCTTTTATTTAAAAAGACAAATAATTTAAATTTAGCCGTAGTCCCCGGTGTTGCCGGAGCTTTACGCAAAGTTTTAAGAAATTAGACGTATTCAGTAATTTTCCTCTAATTTTGAACGTCAAGTGGGCAAAATATCATCGAGTGATACCTATAAAATATAAATAAAATCTGTATTAAGATAAAGGGGATGGGGATAGTTTAGCAAAATCGCATGTAAACAGTGACCTTCCTCTTATTTTGAAGATCAAGTGTGCAAAATTTCATCAATCGCGGAATAAAACTGTAGATTTGTATAAAAACGAAACCATCGCCGCACCTGCATACTCTTTTTCACGATAGATACTCATTGCTGAAGTATGTTATGTTGCCCAGGCTTTATTGCAGAGTTTTTCAAAATTAGATGTAGATAGTAATTTCCCTCTTATTTTGAGTGTGCAAAATTTCATCAAAAAAGTATAAAAATATTTCTTTAAGGTGTGGAAAAAAGGGATGAGATAATTGCAGCCATATATGTATATATAGTGATGTAGATATAGTGATAGTGATGTCTTGTTTTGAAGATCAAGTGTGCAAAGTTTCATCAACCTCAGAAAAAAGCTGTAGGTTTGTATATAAAACAAATCCACCTCGCCCTCCACCAAGCCACAAACTGACAAACTATTTTGTATATAAGAAGTAGATTACACATCAATAATATTATAATAAATCACTTGACATACATACACTGCATTATAAGCTTACTAAAGCCATCGTTAAAAAATGTGGCTGTTAGTAAGGTTCCACAGCAAAAAAAAAGTTTATTAAAATGATACTATAGCTAGAAACAGAATGTCAGATGTGGCAAAAACTCTGTGGAATCGGCACAGCTTTTTCAGGAATCTACATCAATGCAGCTAACAAAAATATTTGCATCATCACATTATACCTATGAAGCGGAGCAAAAATAAGACAAACTTATTTTCCTTGCTTCATATATTTTCTGTCGAAATTTCAGGCTAAGCTGATAAACTAGTCTTAC
Organism: Limnephilus rhombicus; assembly: GCA_929108145.2. Classification (NCBI taxonomy): domain Eukaryota; kingdom Metazoa; phylum Arthropoda; class Insecta; order Trichoptera; family Limnephilidae; genus Limnephilus; species Limnephilus rhombicus. Next base: position 25,042,765 of record OV815274.1, read on the forward strand.
TACCCAATAAAGCTAGCTAATCATTGATCCATTGAGACATTTTTTTAATCCACAATTTATTTTAAAAAAATATTGCTTTGATTGGTTGCTGCAAGATATTCGTAAAACCAGATCCGAAGAAAACTGGTAGAAGGTGGAAAAATCAATCAATAGACGAAAATAGTCTCAGATCTTGATACACCCATCAAATTCTAGTCTGGGGAAGAGAAATGAGATACGGTTCTGCTGCTAGGTACTTTAATCTTGTTTGATCGACATTTGGATCTGGAACGAAGATAGTTTAGTACCTAATAAATTTCACCTCATGAAATTAGGAGGCACTTTTATTTGAAATGGGAAATGCTGACTCAAACCTAAATCTAAAACCGTTCGTTTTTAATTGTTCTGGAGAATAAGGAACTCCAGTGAAAAATATTCTGGCTTTAAAAAAATATGTTCATATATTCCAATAAACGCTGATTCTGAATATACAAGTTTAATTTAATAATATTAAACGCAGAGTTTTTAAAAGATTATTAAAAAGTCCATTTTAAATCGGGTCATAAAAACACACCGTCAAGATGACGTCACTATTCGACGTGTCATTGTATGGGAATGTATGATATGACACAAGCCATCGTATTAATTTATTCGTTTATTTACATACATATCTACAGATTTAGTTGTTGTGTTTATTGAAACATTATTTAGGCCTAAATAATGTTATCAGAATTTAAAATGGCGGCAGTAGATCAGCTGATTGCCCGATCCTATACTATTTTTTCAGGTGTGATGACGTCACACGATTCACCATACATACGGTGGTTTTCGGGGGGTCTTGAAAAATTAAAACTTTGGCAATTAACTATTAAAACTAACCCTAAAAATAAACATAAAAATGCAGTTATTTAAGTTAGAAGGAGAAAAAAACAAAAAAAAGGACTGGAGTTCACTATTTGAAACAATACTTCTTTGTCGAAGCAACAATAAAATCGCCCAGGCTTATTGTTTTTGGTAACTACAATACATACGTGACGTGTAATGTGTCCGTATTTATGTTATTTTTTTTTCATACCAGGAAGTAATTTGATGGAAAACTTTAAAATGACATTCACCCAAAAAACCGGGAAGTTATTGTGCTACAAGATTTAAAAACCAAACAATGCCTAAAATTATTTAAAGAAAAACTGGCAAGAGAGAAAAAAAGAAACCCAAAGGAAAAACCTAGAAAAAATAAATTACAACAAATTTGGTTTGGTTATGGTTTGTTCAAAGTGATTTCAGATAAAATATCAAACCGCTTTCTACGAAAATATATTTTAAATTATTCAAGGTCAAATGCAAATATTCAAGTCGGGGTATCGTGGGATGGAGTTCCAAAATAGAACCGGATCGTTCTCAAATTTCAATGCAATGCTTCTAAGTTTAGGCATGTCTTTATGTTTAATTGTACTTTTGAATTGATACCGCAATGCAGACGAATTTCACGGCCCTATTATTTCTAATGCGCTCCTAGCTTGGAAAACCTTTAAGCAACCAAATCGTATTAATTAGAAGCGTGGGTTATAACGTTTTTAAAAGCAAATTATTTTAATACATAATAAATAATAAGAGAAACTACTCGTTTACCGTACTCGTCTTATGACTTGAAATTGTCTACAGCAAATTTTGTTGGGTTTATCAAACTTCGCAATAATTTTTTATTAAACGCAATAATTCTGAGAATAAATGAGATTTTTTTTCATTGTTTATTTATTTATTTTCGGGAAATCAACAGTTAACATTTTTCCAGTTTGTAGATGTTTGTATAGCCAAAATAAAACCAATTATGGATTTCCTCCATGTGACTTTACCTCTGATTAAACAGCATAATAACAAATTTTAAATAATAAAAATTATAATAGAGGAGCATGAGACCAAAAATTTTATAAAACAAAATATTAAGTATATAAAACTAAAATTTACATAAAAATATCAATACATTGGTAACCATAAGAAGCCAGGTTGTATATATAAATAAAATCATAACAGAATTAAAGTATAAACGATAGAAACATAGACACAAAATATTCATGAAACATCACAGAAATACTCTTTTATGTACCCCTTATATTTGGAAAGTTCAGAATTGAAAATATCCACCTTGGATAATATGCTATTGTAACTATTGCATAGTCTGTTCAGACAAGAATTTTGCTTACAGTTTGTCTTGCATTGATCAACCCTGAATAGGACAGAAGAGCGTGTTGTACGCGCAGGTACATTAAATTGAATTTTATTTAGCAACTCTGGGCATTGAATATTATTGTTAACTAATTTATACAGGAATATTGCATCCATATGATGCCTTCGTACACTCAATGAATCAATTTTAAAGTATGAAGCTGCCTCTGCATAATTATTAAATCTTACATATGACTTGTAACAAAGATATTTGAGGAATTTGTTTTGAATTGCTTCAATTTTGTTTGTATGGATTTTATAAAATGGAGACCAAACAACTGACGCAAACTCCAAATGACTTCGTACATAGGCAAACTAGAGTTGCTTAATGACGTTGATACTATTAAAAAGTTTTGTGTTTCTTATGATAAAACCTAACATTTTAGCAGCTTTATTTGTGATTTGTTGTATATGAAGGTTATATTGTAGTTTACTATCAAGGGTTATTACAAGATCACGAATATCTGAGACTGTTGCAATGTTGTTGTTATGTATCGAATAATTAAATAATGTTTTATTTTTATTTCTTGAAAATGTAATGTGATGACATTTTGAGACATTTAGAAATAGTTGATTTTGTTGGCAATAGGTAAATATATTGTTTAAATCATGTTGTAAATTGACGCAATCGTTTAGACTTTTTATTGGCTTATATAGCTTGGCATCATCAGCAAATAATTCTATTTCAGAGTATTTAACAACATTGACCAAATCATTGATATATAAAATGAAAAATAATGGTCCAAGATGAGAACCCTGTTGGATCCCAGAGGAAATTTCACTGAAATCTGATTCGAAGCCCTTTATTGCTACTGCCTGTGATCTCTTGAGTATATAAGATGTAACCCAACGAAATAGATTACCACGTATATCTAATGACCAAAGTTTTCTGAGTAATAGTTTTTGATTAATTTTATCAAATGCTTTGGCAAAGTCTGTATATATGATATATACGTGAGTGCGGTTGTCCATGTGATCGACAATAAATTCAGTAAGAAGAACGAGGTTACTTTCCACATTTCTACCTTTTGTAAAACCGTGTTGCTTTGTTGTAATGATGTGATTCAGCTGTGGACTTAGATATTTGTAAACAATTTTTTCCATTAACTTACTGAATATTGTTAGTTTTGAAATCGGCCGATAGTTTTTAACATTAATTTTTTCACCATTTTTGTGGATTGGTGTTACATAGGCTCTTTTCCATATTTAAGGTACCGTGCCTTCGTTCATTGATTTATTATATATAATGCAGAGAGGTTTTGCAAGTGTTTCCGCGCAACTAACTATAAAGTATGAGGGAATGTCATCACACCCGGCGCTTGTGTTTATGTCAAGAGCTTTTATTTCTTTTAAGATTATTTCTCGTGTGAATTTGACCGTGGTGATATTTATGTTATTTGTGTTTTCTGGTATGTCGAAGTCTGGTAGGTTATTATCGTTTATGTAAACTGATTGGAAATATTCCATGAAAATATTGCATATGTCTTGGCCATTTTCTGCTTTTTTGTCATCTAGGTGCATCGTCCTTGGAAGAGACGATTGTGTTTTTTTCATGTTATTAAAATGATTCCAGAAGAGTTTAGGATTACCATTTATGCTATTTTCAGCAGTGTGTATATAATTAATGTAGAGCTGTTGTGCGATACTTTTTTGTCTAAATCTTAAGAGAGAAAACGTTTGATAGTCACGTGGATTTTGAAAATTTTCAAAAATTTTATGGTATTTATTTTTCTCTTTAATTATTTTTATGAGAGATGATGTGTACCACGGCGGATAATTACAATTTTTAGCTGGTTTAGTTGGTACATAATTTATTTTAATGTTGTTTAATATGTCGTAGAAGACGTCAGTTGCGGGTTGAGTATTCAAATGGTTAAGTTTATGATCCCAATCCATTTCGTTTAATTTTGTGTTTATTATAGAATTATCCGCTTTTCTGTATAGTAATATTTTTTTTGCGTTAGTTTTCAGGTTTTTTATTTATTTTTTTAATAGGAATTGATATTAGCAGTGTTTTATGATAAATATCTTCTGGTACTAATGAGATATTATTGTGTGTAATTTTCAGTAGTATGTTGCTTACAGCTAAGTCAAGAATGCGATTATTTATACTATTACTCTGAGAGTTATATTGTTTCAGATTATTAAATGATAAAAATTCTGTAAAGTTCAAATGGGCGGGATTCAATGAATTGATTGGTTCAGTACATATATAATCACAGTTCTCTTTAATTGGTAGCCAATATAAGTGAGGTAGATTGTAATCTCCTACCAAAATGAAACTATCATTATTGTTGTTATCTGTCATAATTTGTGATGTTTTGTTTATGTGAGACATAATATTTATGAGGTGTTTACTGTCAGGTGCAATATACGAAGTGCATATGTGAATTTTTTTACCGGGAAGTGAAATCGTTACCCATATGTCTTCCGCCTCAGATCCCCGTTCTATTTTTTGATCGGAAATTAATTTATTTTTTACTGCGATTAAAATTCCACCACCCCGATTCTGTTTGAGGTTATGGTAATCTCTATCTCTTCTGTAAACATGGTATCTTGGATCGAAAAGTTCCTCATTAAAGATTGAATTGTTAAGCCATGTTTCAGTGAGACATATAATGTCATAGTTGTTTAATAGTACATTTTGAAGAAAGGTGTTCGTTTTAGTTCTGAGGCCTCTTAAGTTTTGATAATATAATTCTAGAGATTCCATTTTATGATGCAATAAGTTAATATGATGGTTCTTATGTTAATATGAATGATAATAATAATATGGTTAATATGAATGTTCTAAGCGTTATTGATGGAAATATTGTATTTTTTTAGTTTTTCTAGGTCGATAAATGAGTTTATGCAAGAGTGATCTGAGTTTTCGTTTAGTCTTACATAAATTTTACAGTTTTTTATCCAGCAAAATTTATATTTGTTAATTTTGGTGAACTCTCTGACCTGTTTGTAGAGTATTTTGTTTTTGTGTGTAATGTTCATTAATATAGATCCTTTGTTTTCCATTCAAGTTTATATCCTCTGCTGTCAGGCCCCTTCTCGTTCGAATTGCTGCCGTGATATCATCTTTTTGTTTTCTGCACTTCAGTTTAACGATAATATTTCGCGGCCTTCCTTCGATCTTCTCCTTGGGGGTTACTCGGGTGGCGTATTCAATTTCTTCAGGGCTCACTATTTTTAATTCTGAATAGATGCTTTTGATAATCTCCGTCAGGTTTTCTTGTTTTTTTTTCTGGTATTCCAATGATCTCTATGTTATTTATGCGTGCGTCTTGTTCGTTAGCGTCCAATTGTTTTTGTAATTCGTTAAATTCACTTTGAATTACGGCGTTTTGTTCCAGACTTTTTTCAAGGTTGTTGTTTTTTTTCGTGTCAATTTTTTTTTCAAGAGTTAATATTTTATTTTGTAATACAAAAAATATGAGTTACATATATATATATATACATATTTTAGAAAATATTATATTAAAGGTCGTTTTTAGTCATGTATAATGTATACCTTATCAGAAAAGTGGAGCTCTTGTGCCTGGATAAGGGAGCCACGATCCTTACTTAGGTTTTAAGTTATAATATGTTTTGTTTAAAATATTTACTTTTTACTGTATTTTTTTTTTGAAAATTGTTTAATTTTATTTATTTTATATATATTTATTGTTAACTGTGCCTAGGTACTATTACCAAAATGAGTTTCACTATAATTCTTAGGAGTCCAATATATTTACTAAAGTATTGTATACTTTCTGAGAAATGTTGAAAATATTCCGTAATTTTTTTTTTTGTTGACAGTGGTCGAACACGCATTTGGATCAAAATTTCCAGACCGCTACAGGACGGAGAATGTCATATTATTTGAAAAACATTATAAAATTGTCCATTCTAACGCTTTTAAAATCACTTAACATATTATAGAAAAGGATTTAGTGTATGTATACATTTAAAATGTGTTTAAACAAGGTGCGTAAAAAGTAGGTATTTCGCAAGCGGAAACAAATATTTCATATAAAATACAACGTCTTCGGTGCTACACACGTGTCTATCCGAATTGATTCTGTTCAAAAAGATTGTCCTCCACATTGGAATAACCATCATTGGCAAGTTGGTCCTGCGTGCAGGCTGGCTGATGGGAGATAAAATAGTATATTATATTGTCGGTGACGGAGATAACTACCGGGAACAAAAAAATGAATGCTCTCACAGCTGGGTTTTCAAACCATCCACGAATCAGTCTGAAGAAATGTGTAGCAAAACGCACATCCCTTCTTACATCCGAAGATAGTTCATTCCATGCGATCCAAGAGAAAGATATAAGGATAGAGCAACTAGTTAGTGGCCGTACACCCTCCCTGAACTCTCTCCAAAATGAGGGAATACTTCGCCAGGTGTGGACTTCAAATTTTTTTTTATTTATTTTTTTTTTTATTTAAAGATTTATAACTACAAAAAAAAGTATACAATAGTTAAAAAGTTGCATAAGTACAAAAGTTAATAATGGTAAACATTTTACATATAACAGTAGGTACTTAAAGAATAGAGATTTATAATTATAAACGTAGGTTTCTCGTAACCTGCTTCACTAGGCTAGCCTGTGTTGAGGCAGTAATTTTACGTCAATTTATAATTCTGTGAAAATACCTACACCTATATTAGAAAATAATCGCACAATAGATTGGTTGCATTAATAATAACAATAACATAGGTGCAATAGTGACAGCATTGGTTCATTACTAATTTCGAATTTGGGTGAGTGTACCGGTAAATGCCATCATTATTTTTTTATCCAAACTTTTATCTTATTTATTTTTTTGTGAATCACATTTTTTATACTAATTGGAAGAATGTTGTAAAGTCTTGTTGCAAGGTATCTGAAGCTACGTTGACCAAAAGTAGTATGAGTTATGGGAATTTGTAGTAATTCTTTGTTATTGTTTCGAATACAGCGAGTATTTAATCTTTTTTCATAGTATTTATGTATATTTGTGAATAGATGAGTGAGGATTGTTTTTGCGTATATCTGCCGAACATCAAACACATTCATAATATTAAAGATTAAGTTTGAATCTGTAATTAGAGGTAGTCTAAGAATTAATTTTATAATAGTTTTCTCTGCCTTTATGATTAGGTCTAGTGCTGATGCAGTACCGCCTCCCCATGCTATTATACCATACTCAATAATAGATTGACAGACTGCAAAATAAATCATTTTCAAGTGTTGTAAGTCGAGAAAGTTTCGTATCGTTCTAAAAAAGTGCATGGTTTTTCTTATTTTGTTTGCAATTATTTGAGTGTGAAAATTCCATTTGAGATATGGATCAATTGTGAGGTCGAGATATTTCATCTGTGTAGTGCGCTCAATGTAGGGACACTGACAAGATTAATCGGAATTTAAACATGTGTGTATTCTAATAGAGGCGTCATCATGAGGTTGACCTGTTATATTTATGCTTGATGTGACATATTTAGTTTTCTCGGTGTTCAATGTGAGCGTATTTGTATCTAACCACTTTTTTATAATGTTTATATCCGTTTCAGCTTTTTTGTAAACAGCTTGCCAAGTGTCAGCTTCAAATAGTAAAACAGTGTCATCGGCAAAACTAACTATTTTTCCCTGAATGTTAATGTTACATAAGTCGTTGATATATAAAAGGAACAAAGACGGTCCTAATATGCTAACTTGAGGTATCCCATAGTGAGTTGAGCACTGATTGCTAAGTGTGTTCATTATTTTCACTTGTTGCTTGCGGTCATCAAGGTAGCTCTTAAAAAAGTTAAGTTCGTTGCCTGTAATACCGATTATTTGAAGTTTGTTTATTAATTTACTGTGTGATATTGTATCAAAGGCTTTGGAAAGGTCTAAAAATATGGAAATACATTTTTTGCTTTTATCGAGGTTTTTTACAATGAAGTCAGTGACGGCGGCAATAGCGTCTGAGGTACTCTTGTTTTCTTGAAACCCGTACTGATTTTCTGAGAGTATTTTATGGCTCACCAGAAATTTTACCAACTGAGCATTGATAATTTTTTCAAATATTTCGGATAGACTAGTCAGTAGAGTTATTGGTCTGTAATTGTTTATGTCTGTCTTGTTGCCTGTTTTATGTATGGGAATAACGATACCTTGTTTCAGGTTCGAGGGGAAGTGTCCTTGACTGATGGTAAGGTTAATTAGGTATTCTAGGGGCAATGTAATTTCCGTAGACAGCGTTTTCAAAATCTTGGTTGTTATTCCATCAACCCCGGCAGAAGAAGTGTTTTTTAAGGAATTAATTATTTTTAGAATCTCTTCCCCTGACATAGTTTAAAAATTGAATTGGGAAATTGAAATTCTGCTTCAGCAGGTAGAGCTTTCCCACAATTTGGTGGACGAGAAGCAAGATTTGAACCAATATTTGTAAAGTAATTATTGATGTAAACCGCAACGAGCTTGGGGTTTTTTGAGGTGTCAATAATTTTTCCGTCAATGCAAAGTTTACTTATGTCCTGTTTGTCTTTAACGTTATGTGTATTTGTGGCTTCTCTTAAAGTTTGCCATATTTTTTTGGGATCGTTGTTACTTTCTTGGATTTTGTGTAGTAGATTTCTTTCGCCTTTCTAATGACTTCGCCGCATGTATTTCTATATCTTTTGTAGATGTTTAGTGATATTCTGTCATAGGGATTTTCTTTCACTTTTTTGTGTAATGCGTTTCTTCTACGAATGCAGTTGATAATTGAATAGTTTATCCATGATTTCAGGGGTTTAATTTTGTTAGGTATTTTTTTGTTGTTAAAATTGTGGTATTATTAATTAATTCGTCATTCAAAAAGTCAACAAAATAATTCCACGCATCATCTGAGTTTTTTTATTTGTAAACGCTCTTGCCAAGATTTATTTTTAATAATGTTTTTTTAAATTATCAAAATTAATATTATGGTATATGATTGACTGATCTCTTTTGGTTTTTGTGGCGTCGGATTGTAATGTGAATATTGTTGTGTAATGGTCTGTAATTGTTGATTTGTAAACGATGCTTTTGTTTTGTTTATTAGTTTTGACCATTATGTGATCAATGCATGATGTAGATTCATTAGCTGTTCTTGTTGGTATATTGATAGTACTAATTAATCCATGGAACTCTAACATATTCAGGTTGTCGTGACATTGGTGGTGTTGGTTATTTGGGAGTATGTTGATGTTTAAATCTCCCATAATTATTAAATTTTTAGTATAGGAGAGATTAGAGAGTATGCTATTAAGACTATTAAGAAATGGTGTGATATTACGTATGGATGGAGAGCGGTATATTGCTAGAATGCACGTATCATTATTGTACATTATTTGCATACACCTCGCGTCAATAATGTTTACTTCAGTTACAACGGAGTTTAGAACATTTTTTGTGTATACCACAACTCCATAGTTCTGACTGTTATGATTTGAAGAATTGAATGAAGAATAGTGAGTGATAAGTTTTGGAGTGTAAATGTTTGTTAACCAACATTCTGTAAGAATGATTACATCAAAGTCTATATTAAGGTGGTTCAGTTGTATCTGAAGTTCATTAAAGTTTTTATTGATTGACCTAATATTTTGGTGCATAATAGTAGTGGTTTTTGGATCGGCTGTCAGATATTTACATATTTTAGCATCTGATGTTGTAAACAAATTGTCTTGATCACCTAGTTATTTGTACATGTTATTAATGTTAATAGCCATATTTAATTTATTTTATAAAAAAGAAAAAAAAAACTGTTTAATTAATTTTAATGAGAGCTCCACTAATTCGTGGCCATCACTGGGGATTTCACCTTTTGATTGAATGTGAAGGAGGTGAATTATTGTTGCAGTGAACAAATAAATGTACATAATATGACTCACCAAACTGAGGGAAACCGACCCAGTGTATGACCGGTGAGAGAGGGGCTCTCACCAAAAAAATCTAAACAACTTTTTTTAGATCATCAGAATGTTTGATGTGTATTATTCTATCACTTTAATTTTCCCATTTCTTTTGCTTTATTCTTCGACCTCCACAGAAGATCTTTGAAAAAGGCACCAAGGATTTCACTAACAAAGATTTTCTGGAATGCGTTTCCTTGGGTTGTGGTTAGGTTTAGTTGCTTCCTGTTCAGTAATATCTGCCGTCTTTTTTGGGGGTTGGTAAATCTGACGTAGAATTTTGGGGGAACTCCTGGTTGTCGGTCCGGTATTTTCTTGATATCTAGAATATCATCGCCTTTTAAGTCGACACCCGTGACTCCGGCCACCCATTTAATTGTTTCTGCAGGCTGTTCTCCCTCTCTTTCCGGAATCCCTGCAAACTCAAGGGTATCTTTACGGGTTCTTTGTTCCACTTCGGCCAATCTGACTTTAAGGCTCTTTATTATGCCATATTTTTCCGTTAATTCCTTTCTCATGACTTCTACTTCTGAAACCAGTTTGATTATAATTTCCATCTTTAGGTGGATGTCATCGTATTGATGACTGATGAAATCTCTTGTACTTCTGCTCTCTTTATTTTCATCATAATTTTTTTTTATTATTGCTGATTTAAATGTTTCTAATTTTTTTTCCATCCTCATCTCTATTTTTTCTAATAGAACATCAATATTTATTCCCTGGGGCTCAGATGAAACACTAGTCCCGGTTATTTGTCCTTTACTTCTCAGATTTTTATCTGTAGTTGACATTTTAAAAGACTGGATTTCGTTTTTCGTTTGTAATGTCAAACACTGCCTATATCACTCTTTACTTTGGCACTTAGATTCACTTGCGAATTTCTGTTATTGTTTTCTTTTGTAAACTTGTCAATCAATTAATCACAAGTGGGAGGAAACACTCTCTAAGTATAAAATAATAATTCTTATTAGTTTGATAAGTGCACTGAAACATTTGTTCACTAAAACAGAAAAATAATTATTTGTTTCGGGAGCAGAGCAAAACGCAGCTGTCACTTTTATGTAGGTATTGTTGTATGATGATAATTATCGACCCACTCTCAAATATTCTTCTTCTAAGCAATTGAATAAAATTATTACATCTAAAATTAATTGCAGTAGGTACCTAAGTAGAATAAAGCCCAACATTCTCAACGAAATGCTACCAACAAACCATGAGCATGAAATGTCTGCCTACTATCAAATAATATGATTACAAGATCCTTCACAGCGGAGAGTGGAGACATATTTTAAACTCAGGGCGTGCATTGCATACCGGTAATACCAGGTTGACCAGCACTATATAGAGAACGACAAAATTAAATATTTAGATATACAGTGTGTCCGGGGGTAAAGTGCATTAACTTCGGGAGGTGATTCTACATGATAGTACAAGTAAAAAAAATAAATAACTTTTTTCGAAATTCCAACTTTTAGGGGTAGTTTTGAGTTAAAACGATAAAATTCGTCCGGCGTGTGCGGCCAGATTTATTATTTTCCGCTGTTACGATACGGGCCAATCACTACGGCAGGCTCTCAGCAAGTAAGATCGTACTTCACACTAAGGATTTTTAGTAGGTAGGTACGTCTTTTTGTTTGGGAAAAAATGTTGGAATTTCGGAAAAAGTTGTTAATCTTTTTACTCCTACCATCATGTAGATCACTTTACCCCCGGACACCCTGTATACAACTCAATCCGATTCCTTTTACTCCATTCGCCAATTAATTATTTTATCTGATGATGGGGTGTATAAATTCTGTATATGTGTTTGCGGGGATTGATCTCTCGAGAACAATCACTCGTAAACACCACAAAAATGTCACTCTGTTGAATGTTCCACACCAATATTGGTATCTTATCTACAAATACAACTTGTCAATATTCATTTGAGTAACAAATATGTACATATTATTATTGATTTGCGATATGAAAACGGATGATATTAGAAATTGGGTAGACCCTGCCAAATTTATAATAATTTATTCTCAAACTTGAGGAGGACTGACCAGGAACTAATGCACCGCAGGAACGATTTGTACCCATTTCATTTTATTCAGCCTCTCAGGAATTAGTTTAAGTATGTACTATTTTTAAACGACTTCAAAAAGGAGGAGGTTCTCAAGTTACTGTTCAAGACTGTATTTTTAATTTTTTTTTTTTTAATGTTTGTTACCTCAGAACTTTCGACTGGATGAACCGATGTCCGATATTGAAGATTTTTTTTATTATTTAAAGCCTGGTGCTTCCTGTGTGGTCCCATTTTAATTTGGTCCAGTTCCGACAATGGCATCCATAAGAAAACCATATAAGACTTAAATTTGCATTGAGTATGTGCGCGACAAATGGACGAATAACTCAATATCACGCCAACCGATTTCGATGATTCTTTTTTTATTGGAAAGGATGTACTTCAAGGGTAGTTTGATGAGAGTTTGGTTAGGTTCTGATTATGGGATCCATGACAAAGTAACGGAACTCTTCAATTCTTAGGAGCAAATTAACGATACTTGGTCGAATCTCTTAATTTGACCCTAACGTCATTATGGTTACATTATGTCTATCTCATTTCAAACAAATTACTAAGTGTACTTCAAATTAGTCCTAGGTCGATCGATCGTTTTATACGACCCGGGTCGCTCACGACACACTGGCGTCATGAGCGGGTCGCGAAAACCCGCTCTTTTCGCGACACAAAATATGAAACTCGATTACGCTTCACCCAGCTACTTTCTACTACCTGAGTCGAGAGAGAAGGTGGCGAAACCCGGGTGTTGATAACCCGCTCGCTTGCGAGAAGTGGGTTGCGAGACCCGGGTGCTGACGAAAAAATGACCCGCTCGCTCTTTTGTGGTCCGTGAGCGGGTTTCAATGAGCGGGTTATTCACGACCGACCCAGGACTACTTCAGATTCACTAAAAATCAAAAAATAAACAAAAATTTTAACAAAACAAAAAACGACTTTAAAAAAATGCACTAAAAAGTAAAAAATGTAATTTCGTATTCTTCTACAACTTCATAATCAACTTACTTTTTCTACTCATCAATATGTAGGTACGATTGTTATTTTTGGAGTCGGTGTCAGCAAAGGTACCCGGCCCGGCGTGTTCACTTGACAGCTCCCCTCATGCCGCGGCCCCGCTCTCGCCTCGTCAAGTCGCTTGTGTGACACAAGCACATCTCACCTATAACTATGTATGTAGTTACAAACCTACCTTGACTGACACCGACTCCAAAAATAACAATCGTACCTACATATTGATGAGTAGAAAAAGTAAGTTGATTATGAAGTTGTAGAAGAATACGAAATTATTTTTTTTTACTTTTTAGTGCATTTTTTGAAGACGTTATTTTGTTTTGTTAAAATTTTTGTTTATTTTCCATTAATTCCATTTTAAGGGATTTGTTTTTAAATGCCACTTTAAGGTAAGAAAGGCTCATGAACGTGAAGAAAACGACAGTTATGAATGTGCCACGACAGTTATGAATGTGCCCGTGTTGCCAAACGCTCCATACTTGCCTCTACTTACTCCTTAGGGAGTGATAGCTCAGTATCGGCCCGGTGAAAGACGTTCAGAATCGATATGTTCTTTGAAATGGATTTAGCCATCTTTGGTGACTAAATCTGAAGATCCAGGTACTTCCCAACCTCCCTCTTCCCCTCTTATCTCTCTTCAGCTTCACAACATTCCCAATTGGGGATGCCGTAGTCCCACTTCCCATTGTCTTCGGACAATTGGGAGCAGTTTAGACACTTTGTGCGTGGTACCTACGTACAATGTACATTGGGGAGCAACGAAAACTATTCTTTTGAAAATTCAAAATTTCAAGTTGATATGATACTACAAAATGGACCCATAAGGTACTACAAAATAAATTGAACCAATAAGGAACTCCAGTGAAAAATATTATGGCTTTTAAAAAATATGTTCATACAGAGTATATTATAGACCAATAAACGCCGATTCTGAATATATAAGTTTTATTTAATAATATTAAACGCAGAGTTTTAAAAAAAATATTTAAAAATCCATTTTTAATCGTCTCATTGGAACAAGCCGTCAAGTTCACCGTAAAGTCATTGTATGGGAATGTAGGTATGACACAAGCCATCGTATTAACAACGTTTCATCTTATTCGTTTATTTAGATACTAATTATAGAGATTTAGTTGTTGTGTTTATTGAAACATTATTTAGGCCTAAATAATTCAGTTTCAAAAATAAAGGTATCTCTTATTAGTTTATCTATTATTGAAAATATTCAAAAACTACTGTACTTCTATAAAGCTACTTCTAGGGAGAATACTTCGAACTCCGAATTTCAAAATGGCACCAGTCGAACAGCTGATTGCTCGATCTTATATTAGGGGAGCTCAAGAGGCTAAAAGGGTGCCCCAATAGGTCCACAATCCAATAGGTCCCCACAGCGGGTTTGAGTAAATCCCAAAATCCCCGCTCGGGCTCACCTACTATTATCAGTTCGGAATTTCGGTTTCCATTAATATTGATTTCGATTCTTAAAAGCCAAAAAATAACAATTTCAAACGATTTTTATACCATTCTCCCGTAATAATATTGAAAAATATAATAATATAATAAATATAATATAATATAATAAATAAATAATTCCACCTAAATAATGTTTTAATTTATCGAATAGTGTCATACTTTCTTCCGTATAACTGACATACAAAATGACCACACCTGTTGAAAATAAAAATAACTTCTCGGGAGTGATGACGTCTGACGTCACACGATTCACTACACATACGGTGGTTTTCTGGGGATCTTGAAAAATTAAAACTTTGACAATTATTTTAACTATAACTAACTCTAAAAATTAAAAAAAAAAAAATATGCAGTTATTTAAGTTAAGACAAAAAAAAATTAAAAATTGGACTGGAGTTCCTTATTGAAAAATATTTAGGTCTCCAGTAAGCGGCTAAAATTTTCATAATTATCTTCCAAAAATTGAATTTATATACGGATATACGGATTTTTGTAATGAAGCTTGTTGTTTTTTTCCAAGTTGAAAAATTTAAGCAATAGGGTGTGAAAAAAGTATTTAGGTCTCTCGCACTTCGCCTAAAATTGAGTCATAAATTGGTGTCAATGGCACTGGGAACGACAAATCGCTGTGATTTAGATTTCGGATGAAACGGAAAGGACAAATTACTGCACCTGCGACGCATCAACTGCGCTCCTCGGCCGCTTTGATAATGATGTCATTTTCAAAGGTTCCTTTTGGTTGAGATATGAAACGGAAATTACGCGAGGTCTGCGCTCATTGGTCGCTTTGATTATGACCTCACTTTTCAAGTATTGGTTGATATTGTTTTGGTAAATTTCGCTTCTACCGCGTGTAAACTGCACACGCATTTTTTTCAGTTGACAAGCTTGATATTTTTTTATAGTGACAAAAAAATTGATTTTTTATAATTAAAATTATAATCATCCGTTTTTCAATTGGGCCATTTTCATAGCGACAACTTTTTACCGACTCCAGATACTAATATCTACAGCCTGTATGTCGGACGAATATCTACAGCTCATATGTTGGACTAATATCTATGAACTTCAGAGTGAGGACTAATATCTACAGAGCTAAGGTCGGACGAATATCTATGACGGTCGCAGTGGTGACTAATATCTATGGAGCGTAGGTTGGACTAATATACACTACAGTTCTACAGAGGGCAGCTGAGCAAGAGGATGTACGGAAAAGCATAAATTACTTCAATTACGTAATTACTAATTACGTAAAGGCTTAAACGTTTAAAGTACGTAGGTACATGAAGTTTTTGCATAATATTACGTATTTTGCTGTTTACGAGGACAATAATTTATTGAACAAAAATGGAGGTCATAATACAAAGCTACTTATTTATTTCGAAATACACGGCACCATAACCTAACCTAACCTAACTGACATAGAAATGGTCATGGTGACAGACTAAATAATTAAGAAGCACTCGAAATAAAGAAAGCTGTTAAAACAAAAAACCCAAATCCTTAATAATAATCAGCTAAATTTGTCCATGAGTCCGATATTAGGGATTTTTACATACATACATACAAAAATTAAGTTTTTTAAACTGCATACGCAATATTACGTTATTCCAATGTGCTATACATAATTGCAAATCCAAACTCTGCCAGTGCTGTAGATATTCGTCCACTCCTTGGTTCTCATAGATATTAGTCAGCAGTTTGAGCTGTAGATATTCGTCCTCACTTTGGTTTTCATAGATATTTGTCCGATTTGTTCAGTTTTTGGAATTCCTGTAGATGTTAGTAGACGCCTCCCTTTTTACCAACTTGAAATTTAGAATTTTCAAAAAGAAATCGATGTACCTACCCTCAAGTACATTATGCACGTACGTATCTAATATAGATACGCTCTAACAAGAAAAGTGATAGTGTTTTGGCGTTAATTATATCTGACAACACCTTCATTAATAATTTTACAACTGTTTTAACTAGTGTTATCGTTACGGCATTGTGTTATATCGGTATTTTGCTAAAATGTATTATGCAGAAGTATTTTTAACAGTAGAATTAAATTTAATTATCGGCTTCCTGTTATGCGGAGATCGTTTGATAAAATCATGCAACGGCCTAAATATCAAGGCTGTTAAAAATTAACAAGTTTATTACTTTTTATTAGGAAAAGATTTGCATTCATATTCTTGAAGCCATGTTAAACCGCTTTTTGAATTAACAAAATTGGTATTTTAGCGTGTTACGAATGACGTGAAAAGAATGCAAGGCCGGTGCAACTATGTAACCATCATGGTTAGTAAACAAGATCGAGAAAATAACATTTAGGTGGTTTGTACATGTAAAGCGGGTTGACGAGAAAGGAGTGTCAAAGAGAAGTTGGGGTTGCCCCAAAAAGACATAACACGATTAAATGTATTGACGACTTGTGACGGGCCACGCTGAGGGTCCGAATAACAGACATATATTTATGAATGCATTTGAAGCACATAGGGGAACGTACCTATACTACGTGACACGTTTAGGGGGGGGGGGGTGTCTTCAAAATGTCACGCTCCATACAAATGAGCGGCGGGTTGCTTAGGTTTTTGGTCACCGGAGGGGGGGGAGGGGGGGGGGTTAAAAATTGCAAAAAGTTGGTCACGTAGTATGGGTACGTTCCCTAAGAGTGTGAAGTAACTATCCGGTTACGCAAACTTAGTCGCCAAACATAGCCGAGATTATTTCAAGCATGTTTCTGCATGGTATTCTCTCACCAGGGCGATACTGAGAGTGTTTTACAAATATTTTGTAGTAAAAAGAGCCATCCCCAAATTGGGGTATGTTGTGAGGCTGAAGGTAGTGGGGAGGGAAAGGAGTTGGGGAAGAGGAAGGTGGGGAAGAACCTGGCTATTCAGATCTGGTCACCAAACTTGGCTAAAGCCATTTCAAGCAACGTTTTAATTCTGAATGGTGGTCTTACACCAGAGCGATACTGAGAGTATCTCCTACTCTGGAAGATACTCTGCCAGAGTATCAAATATACATATATTTGATACATATATTTTATACATATATAATATATTTTCAATTTGGGAGGCGGGAATGGGTACCGCCGCCCCGGGAACCTTTATTGGATAACCAACACCTCTGCCATAGGTCACCTCAAGTGGTTCGCTACGTTTGGTGATTTAGCAGGGGTGCCCGGGTTCATGGGGTGAGGTTTGTCTAGGCAATAGACACCTCACACCTGTTTTACCTTCAGCCTCACAACATACCCCAATTGGGGATGCCATAGTCCCACTGGCTCCAGACGGGAGTAGTTGGGACTCTTGTGCGGTATTCATGTAAAAAAGTATATAAATATATATATACATATATTTGATACGCAGATATACCTACTAAAAATTATTTTTGCCGCATACATATTATTTTTAAGTTATTAATAGTAAAATAACACAAATTAATTAAATAAAATTTATTTGCCCACGCCACCTTCGGATTGCGAGTCAAGAGCCTTACCACTCGACTACGGAGGTCGTCAAAGATGTATTGTAGGTATATGGTAGAAGTAAAGATCGAGGGTCAGGGTTTGGCTCTCTGCCCACCCTTTCAGGGTCTTGGCATGACGGAACACTTTTACACTTCATCAGGAATCGAATCAGTGGCCCCCGATTTGGAAAAACCAGAGCCATAGTCGCTAGACAACAGAGGCCACGTTTTTAACGAACAAAAAGAAATTTATGACAACATTGATTAAATGAGTTTTCAATCAATTAATTCAAAGGACGTTGAAAAAGTAACCTAATTACGAAGTCAGGTGTGCTCGGAAACCCGGCAGCCGTTCGTCGAAAGAATTAGAGCCACTTCAACGGTCGGTGAGAATTTTGCATTGTTCTTTGTTTGGGCATTCAATAAAAAAACATTAAGGTCTTTCATGTTTTAGTAATAAAATTGTATGCAATGTGCCCTGTTAAAATAATACAAAATGATAATAAATAACGACTGATTGAGATAATGATAATCATACAAGTAGGTACTAAAATTACAATTGTTTTACTTTAAGGGCGGCTTGCACCAACTATCGCTAATTTTATCTTAAATTGTATTTAACTAAATGCAGCAAAGTCACTAAATACATTTAACTTAAATGTGTTTAGTTTCGTCCTGCACCAAGCAGGTGGAGCGGTAATTTAGTTAAAATAACATTTAGCGTCGGTAAAACAGTTACCGCTGTTAAAGCGTCGGTAAAACAGTTGCATTGTTCCTTAGCACCACCCACACGCACACTTTTTGCACAGCGACTTGAAGTGGCGAGGGCACTATCGCTCCGAATTGTCCGTGTGGGGGGTGCTTAAATTTGCGAGTGTCAAAATATTTTGAGGTTATGTTGTGGTTGCGTAGTGAATTATTTTATTTTGATCCAGTAAATGAGTTCGAAAATAAAACAAACATAACTATGAAATGGGGCAAAAAGAGGTTTTGTTGTTAGATTTAAAAATAACACAAATATCTGAGTAGTAATTTTGTTTTTCATTTCATTTATGTAGGTTGTTTTAAACTATTATAAGAATGCTGTAGGTGTATTTTAAGTTTACAACCTTCAAAGTATTCCTCCATAAATAAATCAATACCTATTCCTCAATAAGAAATCTTTAAAACTTTCTGACACTGAGTATCAGATAAATTTTTTCTTGTGTTTACTTCTCTCACTATAAACTGTCTACTTATAAAATCTATAATTTCTTCGTCACCATCAGAATAAAAAACAAAAGTCCATCGTGTATACAAATTAATAAATGAGACAGATTTCAGAAATATTAGACAATCGGAAATCAAAGGAATAACCTAAAATTGTTTTGACAGAACTTGCTCGCTAAACATGTTTAACTTAGTTAAACAGCCCTTTCTGGGTATTTAACTTTGACAGTTCTTTAAATGCGTTTAACGACTTAAATTTTGTGGTGCAAGACGCCAAGTCGACTTAAATCAAATAATGTGTTTAACTTGACATTTAAATCAAATTTAACTTTTGGTGCAAGCCGCCCTAAGTGTCTAATTTGTTATAAGCGCCTCCTCTAATTATAAGTACCAACTCTAATTATAAGTAAGTACCTACTCTAATTATTAAAAGCATCTACCTACCAGAGGAGAAACAAAGATTTTGTCATAAGGATTAAAAAAATTACTTTACTTATTACTAATAATATTATATTTCTAAACTTGATGGGGTACCTACATACCCCAGGAAACAATGTTGGAATTAGTCTTCGTAGAAGTTTTAGGTTTAAAGTTTTTTTATTTCTAGTGAGATTCTTATGTAAATCTTTTATCCATTCCTATACGACATGCACAGTTTTTGTCGGTTCCATGTCAACTCAGGATCAACTCAACTCAACACCTCTTTGAAAAATTAAGCTATGAAAAAAAAAGAAAAATAGTCCATAAACTAACCTAACTTATTAAATCAATATCTTAACTATTCTAAATCTTCACTATTTAATCAACTTTATTCATCACTTTTAATGACTTTTCAAAGGAGGTGTTAAGTTGATTTCATTCTAAGTTGTCCGGTCACCGTTTGCATCATATCTATAACGCCGTTTTCGTGAGAAAATCACCTCAAGGGAGTGTTCACAACTAAACGTGTAAGGTGACCCTCTGACTGACAAATATCGTGAGCATGCCGTGGAAACTTTACAGATTTGAGATAATTCGATATTATTTAAATACAACACGCCTATTTCGGAATATTATATTTGAACATCGAATATAGACCACTTAGGCCTTTTCGTATTCATTATTTTGAATCGACAACAAAGAACTGTATTATTTTTTTCCGTTAAAAATTAATGCCCATAGTGAGAAAAATGTTGATTATTATCGATTATTGGACTATTTAAATACTTCGGAAACGTTTAAAAATATTTTTACTAAGCTCGACATGACGTTTGGATAGATAAGTTTAATAAACTTCAATAAAGTTTATTAGAAAAAATAATTCGACCCGATATTTTTACTAGATAACCCTACCCTTAATGAAAACCACCGATGATTTCATTTGAAAAGGGGTGTAACACGATATGAGTATTGAGTAAGTACCCACGACGACCTACATTTCCGTACCTCCATCTCCAGACCATTTTGCTATAAATAAACTAGAGACCGACCGACCGACCGAAGGTTCGGTTTCGGCAAATTTTGTTTACTATTGATCGGTTGTTTATTATCGATTGTTTGGCTTATTTTTACACTTATTCACACAGTTAACACACGTTAAATTAAATAAATAAAAAAACAATAATTGAAGTATGTGAAAAAATAATATTTTTTATATTATTTTTATGAAACAAACAAAATTTATAAAAAATAACAAAACATGTTAACTACTTCTTGGAACTTCGCGTTCGGCTGACTTCGGGCGAATTCGTGGCTCGTATGTCACCCGCCATCATCAGCAAAATAAATACTCAATTAATAACGTCCTTCCTTTAACTATTGACAAATGTTTGTTCCAAGAAGTAGTTAACATGTTTGTTAATTTTGATTTGTTAACATGTTTTGTTATTTTTTTATAAATTTTGTTTGTTTCAATTTGGGAGGCGGGAATGGGTACCGCCGCCCCGGGAACCTTTATTGGATAACCAACACCTCTGCCATAGGTCGCCCCAAGTGGTTCGCTATGTTTGGTGATTTAGCAGGGGTGCCTGGGTTCATGGGGTGAGGTTTGTCTAGGTCTTGCAGGCGGATGACCAGGACACACTGAACCCCAGATTCCTACCCACCCCTTAAACTCTTTTCCTTCCCAGTACCTTCCTCTCCTTTCTTTCCTTAAGAAAAAACCTCCACACAGCATCCCCAAAGATGTCATAGGCCCTGTGGGAAATTATTTTCCTCAGGGCCTCCTGTGTGGAGCTCATGTAAAAAAAAAGTAATATAAAAAAATTAATATTTTCACATACTTCAACTACTTATTTATTTAATTTAACGCGTGTTAATGTCTGAATAAGGGTAAAAAATAAGCCAAAATTTGGCTAAATAACAGTAAACAATCGATTTTTAACATGTCTAAAAAGTTTCAGTTTCGGTTTCGGCCGAAACTGAGACAGACACCGAAGATTCGGTTTCGGTTTCGGTGGAAGTCCTGTTTCGATCGGACACTAAAATAAATCTTTTAGGTAGCCCAACCCATGTAGGTACACAAACGGGAAGAAGGTTCCTACCACCCGTCAGTTATAAAACAATGATTATGTAACATGTTAGATAAGTACCTACTACATAAAAAAAAATTTTTTTTTATAGAAATTAATTTATTTTTATTCATTCAACGTTTATAAGCCAAAAGTAGCAATCTTCCTTCGTTGAATTGTGTCGTTTTTACTTTTCGATATTGTGTAGGTACCTGATGTAGATACCATAAATGGTGAATCAAAATTATTTTCATTTGATGATTAATAGTATAATAACTAATTACTGTCATTGTTTTGTGTAAGTACCTTCTTATAGAAAATTCGATGTACGGTTTCGAACCAGTGTTCGAAGGCTAAATATTATTCTAAGTCAGTAAATCTCATCCCTACTAAAGATAAACACGAATAAAATTTGGATATATTATGATAAACGAAATAAAATAATTTCAAGGATTTGCAACTATTTTTAAATTATTGCATGCATTCTTGTGGGAATTTCGATTATCACGCATTGCAGATAAACTGAAACATTGGACTGAAAGTTCGCGACCCGCATTATTTGATTTTACGTGCGAATTCGTAGATGAAAATTCGCCAATGTGCCCTCTGAAGGAAGTCGCGACGGAAAACGAAAATAATATAATACCAACTTTTATAGTTGTACGACTATAGGTCAAATACTATAAATAGCTTTCCAGGCCTGCGTTCCGTATTTACTCATACCATAATAAATTATACGGCTCTCAATCTATAGTCGCTTCGGCGCCGCTACAAAATCACAAAACGTCAATATTGAGCATTTACTTCACCTTGAACTATTCCCAGACATTACGTCAATTACTTCAAAAGGACAATACTTCAAACCATACGCATCTATTAAATAAAAACGAAATAAATACCTTCAGTGACATTTTCCTGTTTTCGCGTTTATCCGGTGTTTGTTTTCTTTGACGTCATAAAGGCACAATGTTGTTTTTTTTTTCACCGAGTTTATGTATGGATTTATTTTTATTTCATTGCATCGTAAACACTGTTCTGGTTCGGGAAGTTTTTCGCGTTTAGATTTGATATAAATAAATCTCGTACTGTCGAACACAACCGACCACTTCGCTCAACGTAAAAACAGTGAAATCCACAATCAAGCATTCATGTTACGACACACGACACAGTTGCTGCGCGGCCGGTCTTCCCGCCATAGTTCAAATAGCCATAAACTAGGTCAATCTAATTGAATGAAATCATAATTATCTATGAATAGAAGAAAACCATGAAAATATTGTAAAAAATTGGTGTAAAATTAACGATGGGATAATCGATCATTTGCACGTATTTTTTGCTACGTCCAAACGATCGTGTGGTGGCTGCGGCCAACCCTCCAACCCCGAATTCTGAACTCCAAAATGGCGGAAATGGAACAGATGTAGCTACGCTGTATCTTTTTCAGTTGCCTACAATTATTACGTACGTAATCATATACTTATATACACGACATGTTTTTCAAACAATTGTTATACCACTCTCCATAATAATATCGTCATTTTAATGGTACGCGGCCCTTGCGGCCATTCGCAGGACGCAGAATGGCGTCTGGTGTGTGGACAGCTGCGGCAGGCTGGTTCGTGTGAGTTGGCCGAACTCGAACTCCAACTTTCCAACTCGAACTTCCGACGCACGAACACCCCTCCACACGATCGTCCAAACGTTTGAAATTGGAACGTTGGCCGCAGTGTGGACTTACCATCGAGACATTTCTGTTAATTCAATATTGACGTACACAAATCGATTCTTTCGTTTCACGACGTCAAAATTCATTCGAAAATACATTAAAATTATAAGACAATCGTTTTGAAAAGTCGGAATTACGAAATTTTCGAAAAGGGCGTAGCTATAGCATTCACACGGGGAGGAGTGCGACTCTAAGGAAGGGGGGGGAGGGGTGGAAAATTTATTAGATTGTGCAAATAGTATTTTCTTATTTTCCAGGGATTGTAATATTGTAATATTCTACAAATAATATTATCTTTTTTTCCTACGCAATACTGAGGCTGATGGATGGTAGGAGAGGGGGCGGGAGGTTGTTTGAACCCCCTAAACCACCCCTTTATATACATACGCCCTTGGTGGTATGACAATCAAAATATTTCGTAGGTATCTTGTGTTATCTAATAGCTAATCTTCTTCTTATCTTATATATAAAAATGAATCGCTAAATGTGTTGCTAAGCGCAAATCTCGAGATCAGATGAACCGATTTCGCTAATTATTTTTTTAGAATATTCCTTGAAGTACGAGGATGGTTTCATAAATTGGATAATTTCAGAAAACCTAACGACTATCGCACGTTTGACAGTTCGCGTGTTTGAGAATGAAATTTTGCAAAACAATGATTTGTTAAATCAGGATTCTATTTTTGAAAATCTTTAAGTTGATAAATACATTTAAAGTAGGTACTCCCCTAATACTTTGAATTGAATCAAGAATTTTAGATATTTTAAATAGGTACCTATGTTAGGTACCAAATTTAATATACATGAAAAATGGAAATTTGAATAAAAATTGTAAAAGGTGGCACGCGGGCTGTTTAAAAACTGAATGTACTGGAATTGAATATATGGAACGCGGGAGGAGGGTTGGCGGGACGAGGGAGCGGGAAAGGGAAGGCGGGGAAGGTGGAAGGGGAACGCGGGAGGGGAAGGGGACGTGTAATGGGAACGGGATTCATGTTGGCATTGCAACGCATGCCGGGACCAGCTAGTAAATATATAATTTCATACGATGATTACATGATTACGCAAATAATTGTTTGCTTTTTGTCAAAATAACGATGATAATATTAAGTAAAAGGTGTGTAAATATGACATTACTACCGACCGAAGACATTATGTGAATAAAGAATTAATATTTTAGGTGCGATTCACAATGTCGGTACTTTTTATGGGTGTAAAAGATGACTTTTAATGTTTAGAAGGAAAATAATAATTATAAATGGATAATATTTATAACGCTGTTTTTGAGAAAAATCACCTCAAGGCCCGGTATATACAAGCGAATGTATTTGTATTTGATATAAAATATATCTATTGATATGTATGTATTTGATATAAAATATATCTATTGGACTTCTACATTATGTCGGGAACGATATGTTTTCTTAATTAATTCAAAGATTTATAAGAAATGTAAGGCTGTGCAAAAGTGCATACAACAAAACGCTAAATGAACCACAAATCATGGAAAGGAACGATGTACCTGCAAATGTAATGGTACTTCCACACCAAAGCCAACCTTCCAACTCCGAACTTAGTTTGGAGTTGGAAGGTTGGCCGATCGTGTGGTGGCTGCGGCCAATCCTCCAACCCCGGATACGTGCATGTATCAAAACGCAAAACGAACCACACATTGTGGGAAAGGAACAAAGTAACTGCAAGTGGCGTTTAGCGCCGTTTTCCGTTGCTTCATTCTTTTCCCATAATTCGTGGTTCGTTTCGCGTATTGTTGCAGCCTAAGAGGATTTGAACCCCCCCAGGGGAACATTTGCAAGCATTCTACATTATTTTCTTATAATCGCAGGTGATCTGGAAAACTCGAAGTAAATAGCACTGTCAGGATATCATTTAAACGATTTTACGGCTGTGTTATACGGCTTAAAAGATATTGTTTTAAGGATTTAAAGGCCTTAGAAAAATTATTGACAAATATGATGATTGTGAGTGTCAAGGAGCTATTAAAAAAATTACTGAAAAATATAAATGCAAAAGTAATTGGAGAAAAGGAAGACTGTTTTTTTTTTTAACCGTAACCAATTTAAGATGGTTTTCCTTTGAACGTATGTACCTACACGCAACAGAAAAACACGAGAAATAAGTTGTGCTGTTATTTCAGATTGCGACGGAAATAATAATTTTATTATTCCAGAGACAACACTTAGTGTGATAAAAAAATGTTTTTTCCAAATACTAGAATATAAGAGTGGTTCACATTTATGTCTTTTTAAGGCGCAATACACTATAACTCTTACCTGCTCATCACTTAGAAACTTATGTCCAGACGTTTTCGAGGGGCATAAAGGCAGAATTTATAACAGTAGCATTGATTATTGATAAACTTTTATAAAAAAAATCCCCACCGCACGGAAATAATGGTTTGTTGTTGTTGTCTCGAGTGGGTAAACAAGTACTATTACAATTATTATGAATTTATATGGCAGCACCGGCGCCATAGACAAGACGTGCAAATAATTCCTGTTTTACCGACGCCGAATCCCGAATCTTTCTTTTCTCCGCCATTTGCGATTGACACGCGTGTTTCACACCAAAGTATGTTTTTGCAATTAAATGCAATAAAATATTTAATTAATTTAGTATTTGACGTAGTGAGTAATAGTTTATTATATTTTCAGCTCTATCACAATGGAAAACGACGCCGGAGAATTCGTTGATCTGTACTGCCCGAGGAAGTGGTAAGTTTATGTCGTCACGTGTATTAAATAATTATTATAATATCACGCCACGTAATTCGTATGCCATTAGGTTCCTTGTGCTTAATATGTTTAAAATATGCCAACTCTATTTTAGTTTCATGTTGTGCAATCGAACTGTCAAAATTGCACTATGAGCACCCATAACCCCACTCCGTCTCCATTTGATTTTATTTGCTCCCATTTGCTTCAAAGTGAGGTCTAAGTCGGAAAAACACCATGCACTTAAAACAATAATATTAATACAAATTATCGGGAGGAATGCAGAATACGCCAATGTCAGGGAATTTAATAAAAATGCACTTTCTAGATAGAAAAGTGTGTAGAAACTCATTAAAAAAAGAATTAATGTGCGGAAAGCAAAATTGAGGGAGATACAGCCGATCAAAGTTTTATAAAATTTCACTCGCAAACTGATACTATGACAGCCCGCCCGCCATCGTTATGTTGGTATCACGGACTAGATACAATTGTAGAATTGTAGCCGACTACATGGGATACTTGAGGCGCGTAATTATGAAACTAAACAAAATACTACCTTAAAATCGCTCACTCGTAAAACCTAACCTAACCGAACCTAACCTAACCTTTCTAGCGGGCTTGTGTATGTTAACCCAGCGCCGGATCTGCCCGCCCCCCCCCCCCCCCCCCCATAACCTAACCTAACCTAACCTAACCTAATCTAACCTAACCTTTCTAGCGGGCTTGTGTATGTTAACCCAGCGCCGGATCTGCCCGCCCCCCCCCCCCCCCCCCCATAACCTAACCTAACCTAACCGAACCTAACCTAACCTTTCTAGCGGGTTTGTGTATGTTATCTTTACATTAAGAAACAGCCTACGTTTTTAAATGGTTTGTCTGGCGGGATTCTCCATTTCAGTGCCTATTTACATTATATTATTAATTCTGTTTTTCATAATTACGCGCCTCAAGTATCCCATGTAGTCGGCTACAATTCTACAATTGTATCTAGGCTCTTGTTTGTATCAGGTCCGGGATACCAACATAACGATGGCGGGCGGGCTGTCATAGTATCAGTTTGCGAGTGAAATTTTATAAAACTTTGATCGGCTGTATTTCCCTCAATTTTGCTTTCCGCACATTAATTCTTTTTTTAATGAGTTTCTACACACTTTTCTCATCTAGAAAGTGCATTTTTATTAAATTCCCTGACATTGGCGTATTCTGCATTTCACCCAAATTATCATTTACCATGGTGAAACAGTATTTACAAGCCGATTTTTGGCACTGCCCTTACAATTTGACTATTACTATTCTTAATTTTATGTTCGGGTAAAGTATGGACAAGTCGCCGCATGCCGCTACACTTTAAATAGGCATAAAATTTGAAAAGTAAACTACCTTTAAACTTAATTACCACAAGAACCATCGGTTTCAGTCGAGATAGACGGAAAAAATATAGCATATATAAATAGCACCCCCCGCACGTAGGAGTTGGAGCGACCGTGCCCCGCGCCACTTCAGACTGCCGCACAGAAAAGTCTCACGGTAAATTGTTCTGTAAACTGATTTTTGATCCTTACATTTCTGCGTGGCAACCTGAAGTGGTGTGGAGCACAGTCACTTCGAATTCTACGTGTGAGGGGTAATTATCTATATATTGAGAGATGATAACATTTTCAGTTGTTTCGGAAATAATTCAAGTTAAGTACTTCGTTATAGTAATTTAAATTGACAGTGTTTTATTCTAGCCACTCGTTATTAGGTTGGTAGTGTTTATTAGGGATGTTATGGAGCTCCGTAACCGTCACCGAAACTATCGGATATCCGAAATAAAAAATATCTGTTACTGTAACCGATATAAAAGTTTCGGATAAAGGCGGAGTCTAAATGACAGGTTTTTTTGTTTATTTTGCCCGGCCGAGCTGTCACTTGTCGAGCCGTCATAAGCCGCGCGTGTCTCTTGCAATTTGCATTGTTTATGATTTATTTTGCGATTGTGGGTGTACAAACTTTAAAACTTATTATTTACGAGTACCTGCTTACTAATATAATTACTTTTTGTTAATACCTTCGCTCAATTTTGACTGTTAGAACTACAATTAAGGTTAAAGTTTATTGATAAACATTTTGAAATGGTTTCATTACTGACAAAATCCACTGAGAACTGTTTTTGTGTATATACTTAGATTACAGGAAAAGTGTACGAAGGTTTTATTACAATATGTTAGTTTATTATAATTTTGTTTTTGTATTTTGTATACACCTTCATAGGTACCTACATGGCACTTAAAGTGGTTATAATAATAGTTATTTATTTGACCGATTGTAAAAATAAATCATAATATAAACTAGAAATAAAGGTCAAATCTTGATTTATGTATTTTACTTTTATAATTTTAAAATTTTAATATCCGTAACCGAAATTATCCGAAACTAGCGGATAATCCGAATTAATTTCATATCCGTAACCGTACCTGAAACCGGTATATTATTCCTATATCCGTATCCAGATCTGAAATATCATCCATAACATCCCTAGTGTTTATTTGCAATTTGCACGTTGGCGTTTCACATGGCACAATTTAATACGGCATGCATTATGAGTAATAATTTTTTGTGTTTATAAAACTGAACAAAATAATAATTAATCCGCATAATTTATCATTTACGAAGATTGAAATATGTACTTCTTATAATTATCTAACTGAAACAAAAGTAATTTTTCCTAAAAATGCGTGTTTGCCGTCGTAATTAATAACATGGCGGTCCTTGAAAAATTACATTTCACATTTTTAAAGTTCAAAATAACAATTAAAACGCAATTTTTTCCAATTCCGGTTACTGAATTACTTTCTACTAACTATAATCTACCTAGTACAATTTTTAAAATTTTTTTAATGTGTGTATTTAGCGTGGACTCAATAGGGAAATATTTACCTTATTTTTTTATTAAACAAAAAAAAAAATTTGGGCTTTATAAATAAAAAAAAAATACAATTTGGGAGGCGGAAATGGGTACCGCCGCCTGGGAACCTTTATTGGATAACCGACACCTCTGCCATAGGTCACCCCAAGTGGTTCGATACGTTTGCTGATTTAGCAGGGGTACCTGGATTCATGGGGTGAGGTTTGTCTAGGTCTAGGAGGCGGATGACCAGGACACACTCAACCCTAGATTCATACCCACTCCTTAAACCCTTTTCCTTCCCAGAACTCTCCTCTCCTTCCTTTCATTAAAAAAAAACCCTCCACACAGCATCTCTAAAGATGACATAGGCCCTAATGGAAATTATTTTCCTCCAGATTATGTGTGGAGATCATGTAAAAAAGAAATAAATTTATCTAGAATCACAATATCTACCTCGCAGAGTGTTATGTTTATGAATAAAAAATAATCATAATGTATTTATCTACTTTTGCCATTGATTGAGCCAATAAAATAGTAAGTATATTGTTGAACCCTTTTTAATAATATGGAAGTTTTGTGTTTACCTTTGGACTTGCATGGAAGTGCTTATCAATAGCACAACTGAATGTGAGCGAGAGGAAGAAGAAATGATTGAACTGATAATGCCTTCGGTGTCCACACCATCAATGTCTGGATCCCATCCTCGTAAGGTGCAACAATTGATGCCTAGAAACTTGCACTTTAATGTATATAAAGCTGTGGTCAGTCCATTCCATTACTTTCTAGCGTTCCTCTCATCATTATTTTGAAATCTTGCAATTTCTGTTTTGTAGGGGAACTAGGATTTGTTATTATAATTCTACAGTTTGCTGTTGCTATAACTGCGACTACTTGTTTTTGATAAAAATAAAATTATTATGCTGAGTTCAGATTTTGAAGGAAGTTTTCTAGCCAATGACAGCAACATGGATGTCATAATTTTCTCCTGTTCACCACCAATAACTAACCATATATCGACCACCATAACACGGGCATGTGCCTTAGAACGTTGGTCGAAAAATCCCCAAATTATGTAACAATCAAAGCAATTAATAAAGAAAAATGAGTGAAAAAAAAAACTTAAAACTAGAATCTTTATGATATTAACGACTATTAAATGAATGTGTTTTTTGATAGTCTGTCAATCATCAGGATGGTTCGATAAATGAGAACTAGCTTATAAATTACGCAGGTGTATAATGTGCATGTAAAGTTTAGACTTTATTACTTTTTTTTTTACTATGAAACAATACTCTAGTTTTCCCGACATTAATAGCATGTGAAATTTAACTTCTTTTCCATTATTTACATCACAATTACTTTGGATAATGTATTAAAGTATATTTCCTCCCATCTTCCAGCTCCACCAGCAACCGCCTGATCCACGCCAAGGATCACGCCTCCATCCAGATCAACGTCGCTGAGGTGGATCCCGTCACCGGACGCATGAGCGACACTTCCAAGGTCTACACCATCTGTGGAGCCATCAGGCGGATGGGAGAGTCCGACGATTGCATCGCCAGGCTCGCCAAGAAGGACGGCATTGTTGCTAAGTATGTTTATTTTATTTTCCATGTACATAATTAATCCCCCCCTGACTAAAAGCTCCCATTTTAATAAGTCAGATACGCCTTATATGTCATACATATATGTCTGGTATATTATCGTGAAAACACGCTGATGTGGGTCCGAGTGGTTAAACATTAATAATTTTTAATGGGTAACTGGAAAAAAATATTAAATCTGAAATCGTTGAGAAAACAAGCATACAAGTTTTGTTCCAACTTCAAACTTTTTTATCAAATTAGATTGCAGTTTGTGTTGATATAAAAATATGTCATAATATGCGTTCATTTAAGAATATCCTTTTCATTTGTGTCTGTTTGATTTTTAATTACGGATAGCCGGTTTTAAAGTTTATTTCCAAAATGGTGCAAGTAGTGTATTTTGCCAGATGTTTTGTGTAGTTCTGGCAAAAAACATTAAGGTCTAGTTGTTTCACAGAATTATTTTTCAAACAATTCATTAAGTTTTGAAGTTAATTTTCATGTTCTGTTCTTTCAGTTCTGCGAAGCAACTGGTCGATAATGACATATTGAACTTTCACAGAACTTGAAAATTAACTTCAAATTCTGTGAAACAATTGGTTGCTATGTTGCTAATGACTTTTTGTCCGTTAACTATTTGTTTCAGATTGACTGTTTCACTTTCTTTTCAATGCACTATACATTTCCTTTACATTTGCTTTAAAAAATAAAATTAAAAATTAATTGAATACTAATAAAAAAGCACTCACTCTTAAGCGTTTATGTTTTATTTGTAGATACACATCATGCACGGCTGACAATACAAACCGATAAACTCTGACAGGCGACTAATTTCATAAAACACTTGTGAGTGTTGCAAGCGTAAAAAAATATTCCTATCGATTTCTCTGGAATAATTAGTTCGATTCGGCGGGGAACACTGAAATTTTCAAATGTAACGGATGTTAAATTTAAGTTGAAACAACCAAATTCTGATTTGAAAAAACTCAATGGAATGATTGCGTTACATTTGAAAAAAAAGAAGAATCTCAACGATTGTTCAGGTTTTCCGAAACAACTGGCCCAACAAACAACTGTTTTCCGCTAGTTATTAGAGCGTAAATAACTTAATTCTTCTTTCGTATGATGGGGGTAAGACGACATCTAGGTCTGCGAGCCAGTCTAGGGCTTCAGGTGTCACCCTGGGGACCTCATCAATCCTGCCAGGAAATGTATGGAGCGGGCATTCGTTGACTACATGTTCGGTAATCTGCACTGCACCGCATTCACACAAGGTCCCCTATATTTGAGCTCACAATACTGCATTATTAAGTCAAATTGTAATTCGTAAGGACAGAGCTGGTCCTGAGTCAACCGGCGCCTGGCGCTAGTAAACACTCAAGGGTGCTGTATTAGGAGTTAGTTATTATCAGATCCTTGGCGTCTTGGTTAATCGATTAGTCTTTTTGTATAGTTCATAGAAACTAAAGCTACGCATGCCCCATGACATGCCACAAGCAACATTTTCAACTTATGATGGTAGTACGGGGAATTTAAATGCAAGGTGTCCGGGGGTAAAGTGCACAAACTTCAGGAGGTGATTGTACATGACGTACAAGTAGAAATAAATAAAAAATAAATAACTTTTTTTTTTTGAAATTCCGACATTTCAAGGTAGTTTTCAGGTTAAAAAGTTGAATTATTTGTACGGAAAAAAATAATATTCTATGGAAAAATATTTTTATTTGGGGAAAAACAAACGTTGGAATTTCAAAAAAAGTTATTTATCTTTTTTACTTCTACCATCGTGTAGAATCTTCTCCCAAAGTTAATGCATTTTACCCCCGGACAATGGTAACCTGGGAATGTTTGTCTTCACAAAAATACTGTTTTAAATGAAAGTAACTTGAATGCTGTTGAAATGAGATCCCTGAGACGTATGTGTGGTAAAACAATGTATGGTCGTGTGAGAAATGTGGATATCCGCAAAGAATGTAAGGCTGATGTAAGCATAATGAGTAAGATTAAGAAAGGGACCCTCAGATGGTTTGGGCATGTAGAGCGAATGAACGAAGGAAGTAGTGTAAGAAGAATATACGACGCGAATGTGAATGGTAGAAGTCGGGGACGCCCGAGGAAGACATGGCACAATCAAGTGAATCAGATACTTGAGTCGGGTCATGTCAAAAGTCAGAATAATAGAAAAGAGTGTATGAAACGATGTATGAATGTGAGTGAGGCAAAGAGTGTGTGCCAAGACCGAGTTGTTTGGCGGTCCGTCCTCTCTGCCTACCCCTGCGGAAAAACGGCGTGATGGTTAGTTAGTTAGTTTTATTTGTATTTCTGTTTTGCTATTATGCTTTGTATTGACAATAGTAGTAAGGGGGCATACATTAATTACGTGAGCAGTTTTTCTTCCAATCTAGGACCCCTCCCCCTCCCCTTGGTGAGATAAATTTGGGCCATTTGAAGTGACTACTAGTGGAAATACGAAGTGGACTACTAATAACGAAGTGGACACTACGAAGTGGCCCACTTCGTATATTCTTTTCAAGTAACGTGAGTTTTTGCTTGACACCCCCCCCCTTTTGAGCTCACGTAATTAATGTATGCTCCCTAATGGTAGGAGGTAGGGAATGCAATCCCGGTATACCGGGATCCCAAAATACCGAGATCCCGCAGACATTTTGCGGGACTAATCTCGGTTGAAAATTTTGCAGGATCCCGCTGGACTGGCGGGATTACAGAGAAGCGTAGTTTATACGGATTTCAGAGCGGCGAACTAACTTGACAGCGGTTTTATTATACTTACATGATCCATATAAGTACGAAGAAGGCAGAGTCAATTTATTAATGTTGATAACACATTAAGTCTACCTTCAAAAAAACTATAGTTGAAAAGCTAGAGTACGCAGACACGTGTAACAATGCAGTAGCCTTACGATGACGACACTCATCTCCCCAAGGGCGGATTTAAGGGGGGGGCACGGCCAGAAAAAAATCCTAACAGTAATTGTTAATTTTTTGCCCGTCCGCCCCTTGTGTCCCCCCTCAGGAAAAATCCTAACAGTAATTGTTGATTTTTTGCCCATCCGCCCCTTGTTACCGCCCAGAAAAAAATCCTAACAGTAATTTGACTGGTCAGTGGTTGAGTGGGCATAGCGC
This sequence comes from Limnephilus rhombicus, assembly GCA_929108145.2. Lineage (NCBI taxonomy): Eukaryota > Metazoa > Arthropoda > Insecta > Trichoptera > Limnephilidae > Limnephilus > Limnephilus rhombicus. The sequence goes on from OV815274.1 coordinate 25,076,632, forward strand.
TTGGGTCCCACCCGAGCGTCGCGTGTTCGATTCCTCGGCTGGCTAAATCCTCCATCACAACACAAGCAACATTTTCGGCTTTCTGTGGTGGTAGTAGGAGATTTTCAAACATTGTTGGGTTATTCGTAACCCGGGAATGTTTCTTTCTTTTAAAAAAAAAAAAATTGTTGATTTTTTTGCGCGTACGCCCCTTGTGCCCCCCCCCCCCCCAGAAAAAATCCTAACAGCAATTGTTGATTTTTTGCCTGTCCGCTCCTTGTGCCCCCCCCCCAGAAACAAATCCTGGATCCGCCCTTGCATCTCGCTAATCTGGAGACATACGCAGCAGCAGCATCAATGGATTAAAAGGCACATACCTTCAATTCACTTACAATGCGCTAATGACAACCAGCGTGGAAGATGAACGAGCTTTTTCAGCCGCTGGCTACCTTGTGTCCAATATCAGAAGACGTCTATCAGACGACACAATTAATACTTTAACTTTTTTACCAAGCTATTTCAAAAATAATGTTTAAACTTATGATGCTACAATAAGTTGTACAAGAATATTGTTTATCGTGTGAACGTTATTATTTAAATTTAAGTTGTTGTGTGAATTTATGTCTTATCTTATTCTTTGCCAATTTATAACTTAAACGTTACCTATGTCTAACTAAAGGTATTTTAATAAACCATTTAAAATGTCCCAAAGAACTTGTTTGATTAGGTATAAATTTAAAACTCTAAAAACAAGATTGGTAGATTGAGGTATTAGGTCTTTATTATACGATTGATTAGATATCTAAGTCCACCCTGCTGGATCCCGCAAATACCTGGATCCAGCGGGACTAAGATTGTTCAGTACCGCAAATACCTGGATTGACATGATCTTGCGAGATTGCATTCCCTAGTAGGTCTTCAGCCTTTTATTTTGTACTGAGTATTGATCCTCTGGACTTGCGTGGAAGTGCTCCTCAATAGCACCATGAATGCGAATGGGAGGAAGAGAAATGATTGTACTGATAATGCCTTCGGTGTCCACACCATCAATGTCTGGATCCCATCCTCGTAAGGTGCAACAATTCTTGCCAAATTTGAAACTATTGTTGAATATAAAATAGAGCCTTGCTTCTCCCAGGGAATAAGATTAGTCAAATATTATAATCCCAGTAACTGAATAATTAATACAACTTACATTCAATTACAGGAATTATAAGAATGAAATAAGTTATGAAAGTCTCTTGTGTAGGTACAGTGTCTATTTTATACACTGGTTTCAGAGATGCTCTATAAATAGTACTCAAATTTTTCTACAAATATTAATTTCTACCTGTAACTAATTTTGTTTTTCCGTTTTGTTACAGGAACTACTAAGATGTCTCGCTTAGCATAAAACTATATTAATATGCTTTATAAAAAAAACATAAAATAAGTCCAAAAACAAATGTTCTTTATTTTATATCCATTCTGAAACACATTGAATACACTAATCCTTTATTCCCCGAAATTAAAACAAAAATATTATATATCCGATATTTATTTAATTTTTGTAAAACAAAGTTGTCACAAGGTGATAGAATATTTTTGTTTTATCGTAGTATCCCTGTAATTCTTCAAGCATGTCAGCTTGCGCTCTTTCAAGTGGAAGTGGTGTTTATACAATGCTAAACGAATGTAATTAAAAAAGACATTTGAAAAATAAAATTTATGTACATATCAGTGGCGGTCGGTGACTTTTTGTATAAGGGATGCTTAAGTATATACCTAATATAAAAATCTATAGACTAGCCCACGAACACGATGCGATTACTGAAAAAAATAGTATGTCACATTAGCTCTATAAATCCTTTATGCTTCGCATGAATTATTACAGTTCTCAAATTAAATTCATTCAAAAGTTATTCAAAAGATATTCAACGCATCAATCAGCTTCCGTAATTCAAAATTCAAGCCAAAATGGGCGCGCGAACAAATCTCTAATACGTAGTGAATTAATCCACGCGTTTTGGTTGTGCTATTTTCTGCACTATGCTTATGCGCATTAAAGTCGTTTTCTGCGCGTTGGATGCTCCCTTGGATGCTACTATCGAATGTGTATCCGGCTTCAGATGCACCTAGGCATGCAGAACTAAAAGCGCATGCGTGAATATCTCACTTTTTTTAACATCATGGATACGGAATAAAGCAGAGAATCCACATTGTTCATGAATCCTGTTGCTAGTGTTGGTGCGTTTGTGACGTTCGACACACGAGCATCGAGAATGATATTATATATGTATTTCGGCCCGGTCCGTGCGTTGCGTTTTGTTGTTTTTGTCCTCTGAGGTTGGGACGGTGTCATTAAATTGCGGTATCTATTACTGTTTACAGATAGAAAAAAATAAGCCCAAAGTTTTTTTTAAATTCGGAATAAATAAATAATAATAATTATATTTATTATACTTCTAGAAAGGAAGGGAAGCACAGCATCCAAGGTATGTCTGAAGTGACTGCGCCTGGTACAAATTCATCCGTAACAGGTCACATTTCTTGTTGTGCACAAGAGGTCACTTTATCAGCTTGATGTCATGGTTCTGCACGATTTTGGTGTTTTCCATATTATCATTAATTTTTAGCAGTAGCCAGAAGATAATTAATAAAACATTTCAAATGTAAAGACGTCTGATAATTTTAACGTTTAATGCGTACTGCCTTGTGTGCAGTTGTTGAAATAAATATATGAAGCATGGTGCTTTCAGCATACTGAATGCTTACTTACAAGTGTCGCTTATGCAGATGCCATATGAGTCCTATAATTTAAATACCTGCTATATCCGAGTTTTCGACAAATTAATGTGAGTATGTGACATCTTGTTCACATTTTTGCGAGGAATAAGAGGAACCTAAAATTGGGTTTCATAACCTCTTATCATGACCAAAAACCATGTTAAAACTGCGAGTGAGAAACAAAACCTGCTACTTCATTTAACCAATCACGAGCAGTTATTTTGCCAAGATGGCGGGTTTAGAAACCCGCGCATCAGGTCAGTTGAGTTTCAAAAGTTTCTATATCGTGAGTGAATCACAAAGTGAGTATCAAAATCCGCTATATCCATTTTATTTATCGAAATTTCTTAAATTATGTTAGACATACATAAAAAATTAACATATTTCAAAATTATATTACTCCTTTTCAAAAAATTCAAAAAATTGAAAGCAATTATTATTATTTTTTTTTATAGTGATACCTCACAAGAGTCTCAGCTGCTCCTGTCGAGCCAGTGAGACTATGGCATCCCCAATTGGGGTATGTTGTGAGGCTGAAGGTAGTGGGAAGGGGAAGGAGATAGGGTAGAGGAAGGTGGGGTAGTACGTGGCTATTCAGATCTGGTCACCAAACACAGCTAATGCCATTTCAAGTAATGTTTCAATTCTGAATGGTGGTCTTACACCAGGGCGATACTGAGAGTATCTTCCACTCTGGAACGTGCCGCAAATGTACTATCTATTATTTTAAATGAATAAATTGTGAAATAACACAAATTAATCAAATAAAATTTTTTCATAAGAAGCAATTACTTTGTGGTTAGACATTATATTATAAAAATAAAACAGCACTTTGTATCTGTCTTAACCGGTCAGCAACGTAAGCAGATATATGCGTTAAAAATACGACAGCAGTCAAGTACAATAAGCGTGTTTACACGTCAGCGCGTGTGTCTCCATAGAAACCGTTATAACTCCGTTATTGTTTTAGTTACATCCGTAAAATAAAAAGTGAAAGGTCGATAGTGAATCATGCTGCACATCTCTATTCAAGTTGTCCATAGAAATACATAAAAAGAACATTCTGTCAGACGCGCAGTCTGACACATAATTTATCCCGCCAAATTTCCTACGGGCGCCCGACATTGTTAATTTCTATTAAATATTTTTATATGAAATGATAAAAAAAGTGAGGTGACAAAAGTGTTTATTACACATTTATACAATAGAATACGTATTGTTGTTTACATAATCTGTGATTTTAGTACCGTTTTCACATAAAAACATCACGTGAGTCATTTTCACATTTTTTTAATGTTTGCATTCTAAATTTTAATATTTACAAATGTTAATATTTATTTGTAATATAATAATTCGAAAGCTTATTTTGTAACCTGTCTAAAACAGTTTTTACTATTCGGCTACGTTCAGAAATGTTTCATTTATAGTGCTTTAATTGTGAAGCGGTTATAACTAAAAGTTTTCGTAAAATGTCATTTCGTTTAAGACACCAAAAGCTAATATTTTCGAAAATTCGGAGGGGTTAATATTTAGTTATTATTTTATCCTGAAGAAGCTTGGTCTAAGTGAAACCGGTAGATACATAAATAATAAATTCGTGGTTAAATACAAAGTGTTGTTTTATTTTTACAAATAAAATTTATTTGCCACTCCGGGATTCGATCCCGCGACCTTCGGAATGCTAGTCAAGAGCCTTACTGCTGGACTACGCCGGCCGTCACTAGATTTGCACTAGATATAGCTGTCATTTGCATTAGAGATGTGACAGTTTTCTGCAGTTTTCTCCAAATCAACAAAAGTTGATATAGCAGATATAGATATTGAAAGACTCATATCGACCCATAATCGGCAGAACAGCGTAAGCGCCAAACAGTAAATTGTTCAGGAGAAGGTTTTTTTTAAATAACTTCATTGATTCCAAAAATGATTTTGGTTAATTAGGATTATTAATCTTTGGTTGCTGCCTATATAAAGCTGATAACACAATTATCTGAATGCCTTCAGTTGTTGAGATAGTAGGGATGTCGAAAGTGAAAAAAAATATCGATGTATCGATATTTATTAAAATATCAATATCGACGTCGATATATCGAGGAAAAAATATCGATATATCGGTTAAAATTTCAAGAGATTTAGCGTTTTAAAAAAAATATTCTTTTCAGCTCAATATTATCAATAGTAATTTTTATACACAATTTGCTTTATTTAATGTACAAAAATCTCAATAAAAATTAAGGTATTTTTATCACTATTCATTTTTATTACGTAATAATTACAAAAATATAAAAAACTGAAAAGCTGTCTTCTAACTTATATGTAAACTGAGACGCATACAAAGTTTGTGTGCGTCTCAGTAACATTCTATTGGCGTATTAATCTGTCAAAAAGGACTTCGTGTTTGGAACAAGGTAAGGTCAATAATCATAGCCAATTGGGAACCAACACACAGGAGTGGCTTAGAAAAAAATGGCGAAAAATAGCATACATTTCTATGTATGTACCTATACACATGAGATAGTATTGGTGATCACAAATACTAATGCAAAGACAGTAGATTTGTAAGCTATTAATAGTTGAAATTTCAACCGCCAGATGTCATGACCCAATACAGTTACTTTATTTCGTTCGTTACTATACGGTTTTGGATTCTAGTGACTTTAAATACATGAATTTAAAAAAATATCGTTTTTGATACAATTTTCGATATTGGATATTTTGTATCGATATATCGGATCAAAATATATCTGCTAAAAATATCGATATATCGATACTTTTTTAACAAGCCTATGAGATAGTGGCGGTAACGCTGTTTTTCCTATGACCCTGGCAGATTTTTTCCCTAGGAAATGTCGCGTACGCTGTTCAGAGTACATAATTATTTTTGAAATATTTATCACACGATCATGATAGGTGAACAAATAACTAAATAAAATGGTTCCATGACAGTTGATCCTAAAGTTGACTAAATACAATGATTTGCAAGTAAGTATGCAAAGAGGATATACGGCCGTATAACCAAAGATGTACTTGTATCTGCAGGCATCTTGATTGAAAATCCGTTATAAAAATATTTTTACTCACAATAATTTCGACTCTCCGAAGGAGTATGCGGTAATAACAAAATACGACGTACGTGTAGTCCGCTTAGCAAAAAATCCCTATTTAACATTTTTTATCTGAATACAACACCAGAGGTCCGTCCACCTTCTCAGTGGAGGCAGTGAGACTACGGCCTCCACAATTTTGGTATGTTATGAGGCTGAAGGTAGTGGGGAGGGAAAGGATATGTGTAAAATGTACCTGGCTATTCAGAACTAGTTACCAAACATGGCTAAAGCAATTTAAAGTAATAAATCTAATACCTACACACTACACACCAGTATACAAATACAAAAAATCATATAATATAACTTTTTTATCTGAATACAACACAAGAGTCCCAACTGCTCCCAACCGTCTGGAGCGAGTGAGATGGAATCTCCAATTTAGCATGTAGTGAGGCTGGGTTCATGGAGTAAGATGTGTCCGGGTCTTGGCAGCGGATGCGTCTGCCCACCAGCGGCAGGCCGGATCGGGAGAGAATGATTGAGGGAGTCCCTTTGACTTCTCGAACAGTACCCTCTCGGAACATCGCTTTGCACTGCAGTGGGAGAGATGGATTAATGCTTCCTTCACTCCTGGACATACTGACCCCAGATTACTACCCACCCCTAATACCCTTTTACTTCTCAGAACTTCCTCTCCTTCCTTTCCTGAAAAGACTCACCACAGCATCCGCAAAGATGACATAGGCCCCGAGGGGAAATATTTTCCTCAAGGCCTCCTGTGTGGAGCTAATGTAAACAAAAAAAATACAAGAGTCCCAACCGTCTGAAGCCAGTGAGACTATGGAATCCTCAATTTTAGTATGTTATGAGGCTGAAGGTAGTGGAGAGAGGAAGGAGATATTGAAAATGTACCTGGCTATTCAGATCTAGTCACCAAATATGGCTAAATACGGTTACTAAATGTGAATAGCCCGGTACATTTTCCACATCTCCTTCCTCTCCTTACTACCTGCAGCCTCACAACATACTAAAATTGGGGATGCGATAGTCTCACTGGCTCCAGACAGTTGGGACTCTTGTGTTGTATTAGGATAAAAAGTTTATTATATATTTTTTTGTAATTATGCGCTGGTGCATAGTGTATATTTAGACTTATTACTTGAAATGGCTTTAGCTGTGTTTGGTGACTAGATCTGAACAGCCAGTTATATTTTCCACATCCCCTTCCCCTCCCCAATACCTTCAGCATCACAACATGCCAAAATTGGGGATGCCATAGTCTCACTGGCTAATTGGGATAAATTATATAATTTGCATTACTACTTTTTATACTAATATTCAAATACAAAACAATAAATTTAAAAAAAAACTCAAGAATTTCCGTTTAGTTTCCGATGCTACTAGCCACCGACACGTCTGCACTAGTAACCAGATGGATGCCAACCGACTAAACTGAAACATTGTCGACCAGCCTAGACAGCGTAAACAGCGTAATCGACCACAGTCGCTTACGCTAAAAGTTACAGGTACTAAAAAAGTGTCAGGCATATAAGATAGAGCTGCAATATTTTTGTCACTGATGTATTAGGCAGCATTGAACAGTTTTCCTTAAAAATCGTAATTTGACAAAAATGTCATTTACGCTGTTCTGCCGATTATGGGTCGATACGACCCATGTGCAAGTGTCTTAGATTATTTTATAGTTAGGTTTTGTGGATTTCAAACCGTTAATTCCTTTGTTAGTTGCTCCTTTAACTCCTTGCTAAGTTAACCTTCATGCTGGCCGTTTCAATGCGATTCCAGCACGAGGCATCTTTTAGCACAATGTGGGTGTGGGTGACACTTCATGGATGAGCCGCCAATGGATCACTTATGCGACAGCCGCCTTGATTAGTATGTCAAGTTGTACATAAGATTACTTGTCTTAAAAGAAAATGTGTACATGTGGGTCTAGGGTGAAAAGTTTTCGTAGGGTACAAGAACTCCGGATTCAGTGACGCTGTAGCAGCCTTCAGTGGGGAAATCCAGCACACCAGACACATTCACTTGCTCCGCATTGTCAATTTCAACATCCATATTGTCCATCTTCTCAATGTTGTACCTTGTCGATGAATTTGGTTGGTCTAAATTACTGTAAAAAAAAGGAAACATTACAAAATCATAAATCTTCTAGTTGGATTTTTTTTTCATTCTGTCGACTTTTGCGGCCGGTTGATGCAATTTGAAAAAAACTTTGGTTAACAAAATGTTTTCAGTTTAATTTTTATAGTAAGTTATCATACTAGACGGTTCCAGTGACAGTGAAGGAACCAGTTCCAAGGGACCGGGACATGAATATCAATAACAATTCTAGTGATAATAATAATTAATATGGGTGTGTTTCAACATTTTCTTGATATTAAACCGTAGGATAACATATATTTAAATAAACAAATAAATACTTCCAATATGTAGAAAACTCTTATCCGATATAAAGCCACTATCCATAGGTTCGACTACCGAATAGTAAACATGGGTTTTCTAAATAAGTAAATTAAAAATAATATATATTATCCTATGGGTAAGCTATCAAGAGAATACTGACTAAATATAGTATTATTATAGAGTCCGTGGATCTCCAAACTTTTTACCCTACAGGCAACATCGATTCCCAAGGGCCAAGACCTAGCTATATTGAAGGAAAATCGTACTTTTCACCCCTCCCCAAGGATTGAGAAGGATACAATAACACCCCCTGACTTTGGAGCGACAGTGCCACGCGCCACTTCAGGCCGCTGCGCAGAAAAGTATCACAACGATCTGTGGGGGGTGCTATTAGCCACCTATAAATATTTTCCAGCTAACTTCCATCTAGCTATAGATATTTTTATTTGTGTTATTTTATAAAATTAACAGACGTGTCCTAGTAAGGTTTGAGGTTCCTTTCTAAAAATGAAATGTAAACAATAATACTAAGGTAAAGAAACAATAAACAACACAAAAACTGATGAGCAAGTCGCTGTTGCTAATTTCCACTAGTAAATGTGATCCACTGCAAATTATTGTCATTGGAAATTTACAGCTACATGCATTTCAATAATCGTAGTTATAATGTTTAATTTAATTTTGAATAACCCATGTATATGATTGACATTATTGAAGTAAAACTTCTTTACGCATGCTTGACTTGGGGAGTAAGCTGTTGAATGCGTGACGAGAGCGTTATGAAAAGTGTGGTCGGGCGAGGCGAACGGAAGTTGAGAGGGAGATATAAGTTAGTGAGTTTTACTACTTCAGTCATGTGGTCTAAACAGGGTTGCCAGGTGTTCGGTAATCTACCGAACCGTTCGGTATTTTAGCACCGTGTTCGGTATGACAAAAATACGGAAGTATCAGTGGTTCGGTATTTTTTTCTGATTAATTTTTCTCCCTAATAAGCGATTCAACTATCAGATTTGACACAATCGGCAAATCGATATTGCCTAGCATCCTTACTTAGTTTGTGCAATGTTGCCGATTCGTGCACGCGCTCACTGTTTTCAAGCCATTTCGCGGATTAGTGTAACACATTAAACACATTAGGTGACTACGTACTTGCGTAAATTGATTATTCGAAATAATTTGACTGCTAACATTGTTTCAAAATTCAACCCACCCCCCCCCCCCGACGCGGGTTTTGCCGAGTACCACCGTGAAATCTAGGGAAATTTCACATCGAAATATTTTGTTTGGTCACTGTTCGATATATTTTTGGAAAAGAACTGGCAACCCTGGGTCTAAAGCACACTCGTTTTTTCATATTGTATTGACAAAAGCTTATCTGGGAACCTTACCCTAATCATTAAAAATAAGTTCAACTTCTCACTGCTAGATGGCGTTATACAAAACGGCTATAAAAAGTTGAATATTAAATTTTATTACATGATTTATTATTACCTGTCTACGGTTCCACCAATGGTTATTTCTTCATTTTTTTTCAAATAATCGGCAACGTATATGTTGGTCAGCTTTCTGTCTGAATACAAAGAAGGATGTGCCAACGTCAGATGGGCACTAAACTCCTTGGCGAAATTGCTGCTGTAGAGATCTGGCATCACGCAGTATTCGCATTCGTAAAGAAATTTGTTTTTGTGTTTGTTTCTAGACAGGACGTGCTTCCTGAGGTTTTCCTGAAATAAAAAATGTTACTTTTAGCCAATGACTTTTAGCGGACTGTTTTTATTTTTGGAAAAAACATAATTCAAATTATCTTCCATCCATACATATATTCTTTTAACGAGACATTTTTTATGTCAATGGATATTTTGACATAAAATTAAAATTTATAAAACAAGAAAACTGACGAAATCCAACATCGCACGTCATAAACATAAACATGTACATAAGATGCTCAATTCTGCCTAGAATAGAACGAAAGTTGAAGTTTATTCAATATTGGGTATATTTTTTATTTTATTTTTATTATTTTTTTATTGAGTTAGTTTATACTACATGAATATAAACTAATAAGCACAATGTAACATTTCATTTGATAAATTGAAATATTTTTACAGTTAGCATAACATTTTTTTTTAAAATAAGGTGAGTTGGGGTAAGAGCACTGTATAAAATGAATAGATGAAGTTTAAAGTAATCCCATATGTCACAGCATTATTTATTTATTTATTTATTTAAGTTTTTATTCCAGCAAGACTGGGAGGGCAGTGCAACCCCAGTCTGCCATATTACATAAACAACTATAAAAGAAAAGAAAAAAAGAGTTTAAATATTAGGTAGGTACCTAATTAAAGCATAAAATGAAAACAAAATTCATCACACAAATAACAAAAAATAAGCATAAAATTAAAATAAATAATAAGTAGACAGAATTAAAAATAAAAAGATATTTTGGGATTGTCCATCATGGAGGTCGCCTCATCATCTGCATCCATCGCTCATTTAATGGGAAACTGAGCCACTCGGATGCAGCCACGACAATGATATTGGTTGAAGTCCGTATCCTGCTCCAGAAGCTGGCTAGTCGGAGGCGAAGTAAGGCTGGGAATGAGTGCACCCTCCCCTCGGTGAACATCGTGGAGGCACTGCAGAACCTCGGTAGTTGCATAAGTTGCCTGTATGCATTATTGTAGCACACCCTCAGTTTGTCCCATTGCGCTGCTGGGTATTGTGTCCACAGTTCTGACGTGTACAGGGCAGTACAGTATGTCTTGAATAGTAATTTTCTGACATCTTCGCTACAGTGGTAGAACCGCCTTGAGAGCATTCCGGCCCGTATATTAATTGCTCTTCTTTGTCGTTCCATATCTTCTATATCCTTCATGTCTTCGGTTAGGATATGTCCCAGATACTTAACCTGTGAGGCCACAAGCAGTTCAATTCCTTCTAGATATATTGTAGGAATATGTGATGGCTCCTTATTGTGTTTGAAAGCGACGATGACTGACTTTTTAGAATTGTACAACAGGTTATGAGAGTTTGCGTACTCTTCGCATATTTGCACAAGTCGTCTCATCGCTTTAATCGAAGGTGCAAGCAGCACCATGTCATCTGCGTAATTAATGTTGTTACTTCCTTGTCCGCAGATATGACAACCGATTCGTGTATCGTTCAACTCTTGTAAGAGGTCGTTAATGTACACATTAAATAGAGTTGGAGACATATTTCCCCCTTGCCTGACACCGCTCTTAAGGAATAAAGGTCTTGAAGAAGCTCCTGCCCATTGAATGTGATTTTCCTGTTGTCCATACCAAATAGCCAGCATATTGACCACTGCTGCTGGAACATCTTGCTTTATGAGTTTTTCCCATAATAATTGATGGGAAACACGATCAAACGCCTTGCTTAGGTCAAGAAAACACCCATAGACTGTGGTTTTTCTTTTTTTGTAATAGGCTATTGTTTGTTTTACTCCATAAATGGCCATATCGGTTGATGAGGCGCTCTTGAAGCCGAATTGGTTATCAAGGGTAAATAGTTTCTCTTTGACTAGCGCGAATAAGATTTTTTCAAATAGTCTCGAAAGCATTGTCGCCAAGGAAATCGGTCGGTAATTTCCTAATACCGATGCATCCAGCTGATTGGATTTAAGGATTGGTACGATAATAGTTTTGCTCATATCCATCGGCATGTGTGTGTGTCTTAGGAGGCTTGAGTACAGGGCGGCTAGAATAGTATGAAGTTGATCTCCTGCGTATTTTATGTGCTCAATACCAATGGCGTCGTATCCTGGACTTTTACCATGGGCGGTTTGCTTAGTTGCGCTTTCAATCATTTCCTGAGTAACATTCATGACCAGGTCATCATTGGCCGCAGGCGGGCATGTCATTATCGAAGGTTTCATGGTATCTCCTTGATCCTCGCTTAAAGAGAAAAAGTCTCTAAATTCGTTGGCTATGTTTTCATCACCTGTAATGTTGTTGACGCATAGTGGAACTTTGCTCTTGGCTTTCAGCACAGTTGAAGTTTTTTGCCAAAACTTTCTGAAATCTTTGTTATGCATAGACGTAGCTATGCTATCCATTCGTGCTTTGTTTTCCGAGTGTTGACATTTTCGGTGAGCAATTTTAAAAGATTTCTTACTAGTTTTCCTTTCGTCTGCGAAACGGCCTTCCGTAGGCCTTCCGGCTTGAACCCAGCAGAAGAATGCATGTCTTGAATGGCGGTACAAAGTGGAGACTTCATTATTCCACCCAGGAACAATTTCAAACATTTTTTTGGGTTCTTTCCTTCTGAATGCTTTTATGGCGGAGTTTCTTAGTATATGGACAATATTACCGTAAAGAGAATCTAGTTCAAGTTTATGAGTTTCGTTATCACAGTTAAGTCTTTGACATCTTACGGCATCTGGGGGTTTCATTTTTAACAATAGTTTATTGGCAAGGGCGTTGTAAGTTTTAATATCAATCGTATCGTTGTAAGTTTTAATATCGTTATTAATTATCCCATCGCATTCAATTTTTTATACAAGGAATTTTAACTATTCCTTAATCAAATGGTCTTATCACCAGAAGTTAATCTTCTGTTTTTATTTGATATTTCAGTATTTAAAAAAATAAAGTCTTGACTGATCCACTTACCCCGCCTTCGGGGTAAGTGGATCTAACTTCAATATTTTTATTAATGGCAAAATTAATACAAAATTGTTAGTTGCCAATCCAATCAAACGCACTAAACACACAATTTCGCTATGTAAAAATATTGAATATAGTGTAATGTACATCATAAATCAAACATTATTTGGCAGATTGGGGTAAGTGCAACATTTTATGGCTAGTGATGGGGCAAAAAAACAAACTTTTTTTTATGTATTAGTATTATTTTTCACAATATTTACTTACAATGTTATATAATAATAAATATTTACTACTAATAACTTACTTAACATGTTTATAGGTATATGAACTATTTTTTTGGTTACTAGAATAAAAAAAAATATTATCTCTTCCTGGTGAACTAATTGTTCTGGTGGAAGGATATCCAACAAGACCAACTACTTTTGTTTTGCTAGGATCTTTAGAGAAACTAGTTTCATCCAAGTTCCAAATTTGATGAGGACGGTTTTGAAGGTCTAGTTTTTCGATTTTGACTGTCAAAATATCAAAATATTCATTAATTATGAATGGATCTAACACCCTTTTCCTGGCGTATTCAACAGGCTGGGATTTTTTAATTGACAAATTATTGCGTTTGGAAAAACCCCGCAAACCAATCGTGACCTGGAATGCAATTTTTGAAAGGGGTTTTAAAATTGTTGCACGCAATATATTTAGAATCTAACTCAATCACTTCTTTTTTTGAAAGACGGAATCCGTATTTCTCCATAAGCGGTAGGGCTGTACTTCGCCCCATGGTGGTAGATTTCTTACCTCGCCTCCTAGAAACATAACCCATAATAGTTAATCTGGGTATTACGAAAAATTGCTCAGCCTGATAACCACTCATGCGACCGCTTTTTACTTCTTCCACTGCTTCCAACAGTTTTTCTTACGTGTAAGAAGTAGCCTTAGAAGTATTTCTTACATAATACCTGGGCATTTTACTTTCTGAAAAAAAACCCTCATGATTATTATTTGACAAGATGGTATTTACCTACTTCATTTTATATTTGAAATATCATAATAATTAACTAATCTCTTTGTAATTTATTTATTTTATTCAATGTTTGTTTACATGGTAGGTTTTATAAATTTCATTGCAATATATTTAACCTCGCTAGGACAAGCCTGTGTTGAGGCTAATAATTTTATGATGTGTTAAAAAATAACACATAATAATAAAGGCATTGAAAGAACAGTATTGTTACATTAATGTACCCACTCACAAACATTATAATATTGATAATTAAGTAAAGCTACATGCTACATCCATGTTCCTTACAAACATGGATTATTTTTGTTAATCTTTGTCATATTTCTAATGGTACTAATTAAGCTTACGTTTCGTTTTTTTAATGAAGTATGCACATCACTAGTAACATTTGCGTCCATACAAAAATATCAGGGGGAAGTGGATCTACAATTTAGTAGCACTTACCCCAGCACGTAATTTTATGGGGGGAAGTAAATCTAGTCTTATAAATCATAATTCTTTAAGATATTCATAATTCAAATATATACACATCAAACCTCAATTCAATTATAGAGTACTCACCAATTTGTAGCTTCCTAGCACAAGCTTCTGTCAAGTTATAGACAAATTAAGGCAGCACTCACAACTCGAACACTGACTAAAACCAACTGCCAAAATTCGAAGCTCTCTAACAACTCTCTGTGTTTATGAAGCAGCTCCATCTATACGTCAGAGTGAGAATTTAGCTAATTACAACATATTCTCTATAGATGGCAGAGCTTGAAAATTGTATTCAAAGAAGTTAGAAGGCCTAGATGTACTTCCCCCAAAATGTCACTTACCCCAACTCACCTTACATTAATTCTTTCTTCATTCTTCACACTTTCAGGCATTTCATCATACCTACGTCTTTAGTCCTCTATACCTACATTAGGCAGTTCTGTGATTTTGATTTCGTCGTTTGTGGCAATCGAACTCTTTTTATATTTCTTGTTTCGTAATTATGTACGTCACTATTAAAAACAATTTCACCCCCAAAGTATTTTGGCATTTGGTTTTTCATAATTTTATGCACAAAAATTTAAACATTAAATAGTAGTCTCTTTTTTATTGGAATCCAATTTAGCTCCTCTCTCATTTGATTAATCCTTGCGCATTTGCCTTTCCCCAGTAGGTATACATCTCATAGCTTTACTCTGTATTTCTGTATAACTTCTAGTTTGTTCAAATTTCCTTCATTGGCCAAATATAACATCGTAGAGCAGTAGGTAATCCAAATGTGGAGCAACGATAGTTTTATAAATGAGCTCCGTAGTGTTTCTATTTAATTTATGGCGTAGGTATAAAGTTCTCAGGTTCACACTGACCTATTTCATAGATTCTATGGTAATACTCGTAGATCGCAGGTGGGAATTCCAAGAGATTAGATACCTAATTGAATTGCTACAAGGATAAAATTTTTGTGCCAACCAATCTTTCTCACTTAATGCACTGTAAATTACCTACATAATAATGTACTCAAAGATTCGTTTCAATTTGGGAAGGAAGAAAAAAGAAAACTGTTTTACCTGTTCATTGTTAACAAACAACTTATTTGGGGACAATTTCAATCGTTCCCGTTATTCAGCCGTTTCCAGCAAATGAAAGTTTGGCCGGTCGAGTCACAACGAAAATATATTTATCACCCAGAAGCTAATGAAAATCATATTGCTGGTTACGAATGACGGAGTAATGAATGATAAAAGTCGAATGTAGCGATGTACCTAAATCCAGCAACTACGATGTTAACAACACTGAAACTGGCTGTATCTAGAATTAGAATGCTGGACGCTTTGAAGACTTTCATACATTCCATAACTTAGACACTTTGAAGACAGATTTTTGCTGAGAGACGGCCACCGGAGAAAAAGACATGTCACCACATAAAATTGCCAAAGTTGAAACCTATACCATTTTCTACTGCTAACGTTCATGTATATTTTAAAAGTATTTCTTTATTATTGAATTTTACACTGATAAACGCTCACAGGTCAGGGATAAATTCAACATTGTTACGATTGAAACAGTGTTATGATAGAAACAAGCACTTTTTTATGAGACTAAAAAACTAAATTTTATTACCGTTCTGTTCCGACCCAGGGCAATATCCCAATTTTTATTGGGATATTGCTACAATTTTTATTGGGATGTTGTTTAAGTCTACCCAATACTCATAGTTAGCATAACTAAGATCAGTGAAATACAAATAACAAAATAAAAATATTTTAAGATGTTTAATTTCAAGACATTATGTTTAAAAAATATGTACCTATGTTATGTTTAATGACTCTTCACGATCTCATTGAGCACTGGTATATTGAGTAACGAAACTGTTCAACAGCGTTTCAATTGACCCCAAATACTTGACTGTTTCAATCGACCATGCTGTGGGGTCAATTGAACCACACTTTCCCATCTTCTATATGGTTATTGTAGCTTACCTAAACGAGTTATCGCTACGAAATAAATTGTATTTAGGAACTAGATAAATTATAATTGCTGTAGTATAATCATTTCATCTGTAAATACGAAAGATACTCCACTACAAACAGTTAAAGTAAAATGTTTTCTACCGCCCCGGTCAACCCTTAGTTAGTGGCGGACTAAGCCACTAAAGCTGAATGAGCCCCTCCCCTAGTTGAAGAAGTATGTGTAATTTTACAAGCTTTTTATTCAGTTCACACGGACCTCTGGTCCTGGGGGGGCCTCCAAACGCCTCCATGTTCCCTTGATCAAATCCCAAACAAGGCTAAGGCATTAGGACACTGTAAAAATATATTATGTAATTTTTTTTTAATTGCATTTTCTAAAAGATGCATTTGTTAACAATGCTCTCACCAATTTTTTTTAGAAAATCCATAAAATTTACGGAGATACAGCATTTTATGAAACCGTTTTAAACAGTTTGTATGTTGAATTATTTAATTTGGTAGGCGGGTATGGGTACCGCCGCCCTGGGAACCATTTATTGGATGACCAACACCTCTGCCACAGGTCACCCCAAGTGGTTCGCTACGTTTGGTGACTTAGCAGGGGTGCCCGGGTTCTTGGGGGTAATGTTTGTTCAAGTCTTGATGGCGGGTGCGTCGGCCCACCTTCTGCGTGGCGGGCCGGATTGGGAGATGCTGGTTGAGGGAGACCCTTTACAACCGGTTACCGCTGTCCGGGCCGCTCGGTAGTACAGGGGCCCGACCCTCAGGCTCACGACTGAGGGTGGGCTGCCCCATCAACGAGTGCAAAAACCCCGCCGCTGCTGTTGTGCCGGTTCGTGACCGGAGGGGACCCAGCAGTAGCGTTTGGGGCGCATCGGGTGACCTCTCCAGCCGGACTCTCCCTATCCATCGCCTTGCACCGCAGTGGGTGGATTGGATTCATTCGTTCGTCACTCTTGGACACTCTGATCCCCAGCTTCCTACCCACCCCTCATACCTTTTCCTTCCCAGACCTCCCTCCCCCCACACCCCATCATAAAAATATTTAATTAAAATCATGACAACACAAACAACAAAAATTAACAGCATTACAGCGGCGAGTAGTAGGCGACCCCGGCGCAGGCCAAAAATGTTGGTGAATTACACCAACATTCGCGGCCTGCATACCAATTTAAACTCCGTCCACCACCACCTTTTTTCTCAACGCCCCAACCTACTATTCCTGTCTGAAACGCAGATAGCCGAGCCTGTAGACGCCTCCTATCTGGACTGCCCGGGCTTCACCCTCGCAAGCAAGTTCAGACCTAAAGGAGGTGTCTGTCTCTATAGTCGAGCTGACGTCAACTGTGTGCGACTGTTGAATCTGGAAAACTCCAGATTCGACGTAATGTGGGTACGCGTCAATCTTGCCAGTACGGTAAGGATTCTACGCGTGTTTATACCGCTCACCGAACCTTAGCGAATCAGACACGTCCGAGCTCTTCAAACATTTAAGCGACACTATTGATGACCTCTTGCCCCGCTACCCTATGGCAGAGTTTGTGGTTCTGGGGGACTTCAATGTTCATAACGAACCTTGGTTGAAGTTCTCAGGATCAACAGACTCGGCTGGACGCCAAGCGGAATCCTTTGCCCTTTGCTACGGATTGGAGCAAATGGTTCAGCAGCCTACAAGGGTTCCTGATGTCCAGACTCACCGTTCCAATCTGTTAGACCTATTTTTAACTACTGTGCCACACGGTTACAGTATTGAAGTCACAGCGCCTTTAGGATCGTCCGACCACTGCCTGGTGACGACATCAATCCCTGTAAACTTCAGACCACCAAACGAGAGGCTGAAGAGAAAAGTGTGGCACTATAGGTCAGCAGATTGGTTCGGTCTGCGGGCACATTTTAATGCTTTCCCGTGGTCGGCTGTCTGTTTTTGATGTGCCCAGGAAATTGGTGAGGTCATCACATCCGCGATGGATGGCTTCATCCAATCTACTGTTAAGGAAACTGGTGTAGGCTCAAAGCCGTGGTTCAGTCGACAATGCGCTGAAGCAGTGCGACGAAAAAACGCGGCTTACCGAGCCTACAACACATCTAGAACATCCGAAGACAGAACAGCTTACAACAAAATGGCAAAGGAAACCAAGAGAATCATAAATAGGTCAAAATTCGAGCACGACCAGCAGATCAGCAGAAAGCTGACTGCATGCCCGCATGGCAGCAGGCAATTCTGGTCGCTTGCGGGCTCAATAGGTCGCAATTTCTGCAAATCCAGTCTGCCACCTCTTACCAGACCTGACGGCTCACTAGCAAACACCGCCACCGAAAAGGCTAACTTACTAGGTAAAATGTTTGCGGATAACTCAACCCTCGATGACCAAGGTGCTGTCCCGACGTCGGTTCCTCACTGCGGTTTTCGTATGAAAAAGCTGAGGATCCGGCATCGGGAAGTACTCCATGTTTTACGAGGGCTTGATGTTAATAAAGCTAGTGGGCCTGACGGAATACCTGCCCTGGTACTGCAAAGGTGCGCTGCAGAAATAGCTCCAATTTTGACGAAGCTTTTTAAACTGTCCCTGAAGACTGGCTCTGTGCCCTCTGGTTGGAAAAAAGCGGTTATCCATCCTATTCCAAAGAAGGGTGACCGCTCCAACCCGGCCAACTACCGCCCCATAGCGATCACATCAGTTCTGTCTAAGGTGATGGAACGTGTGATCAACGACAAACTGCTCACATACCTCGAGAAGAACAAAATTATTAACGACCGTCAATACGGATTCCGGCGGAACCGCTCGTGCGGTGATCTTCTCGCGTATGTGACGCATGTTTGGGGGCGATGCCTGGAACGTTTCGGTGAGACCCAAACGGTTGCACTGGACATATCCAAGGCCTTTGACCGGGTTTGGCACCGAGGACTTGTCAACAAACTGCATTCTTACGGACTTCCCGCATCCTTGTGTACGTGGATTGCCGACTTCTTGAGGGAGAGGTCGATTCAGACGGTAGTCGATGGTTTCACCTCTTCCTCTCACTCGATAAATGCTGGCGTCCCGCAGGGATCGGTTCTGTCTCCAACTCTGTTTTTGTTGCACATCAAGGACCTTTTGTCATGTGCACCAATTCACTGTTACGCGGATGACAGTACAGTTCATGATAGCTTTTTGTTTGACTAGCCCCCAAAGGGCTCACAAACTCCAACAGCTCGTAAGGCTTTGAAGCAAAGAATGGACGGTTACCTCGAGAGTGTTTTCTCTTGGGGTAAAAATAATCTCGTTGAATTTAATGTTTCAAAGACCCAATCTTGTCTGATTACGTCTAAAAGGGATCGCAATGAAAATCTAGTCTCTTTCAACGGAAGCAATCTTCCGAACAGGCCCTCCATTGATATGCTTGGTGTAACCCTAAGTGACCAGCTCAGGTATGGGGGCTCCATCGAAGCCAGAGTAAAGTTAGCCTCCCAAAAACTGGGCGTACTGTACAGGGCCCGCAGATACTTTAATAGTACACAACTGCTAACCCTGTACAAATCGCAAGTGCGCCCCACGGTTGAATTTGGCAGCCACCTCTGGTCTGGAGCTCCAAAATACCTGAAAAATACCCTCGACTCTGTGCAGAAACGGGCGGTCCGTTTGATAGATTCTCCCATCTTAACAGACGGATTGCAATCTTTAGAGCACAGGCGTCGGGTGGGAATGCTATCCTTGTTCTACCGGTATTACAATGGAAGATGCTCCGAGGAACTAGCATCATTGATCCCTTCGGCACCGGTGCATAGTCGGGAAACACGCCAAACGCGTGCCCAACATTTGTACACAGTTGACATTTGTCACATGAGAACGGGTCGTTTCTTCGACTCGTTCTTGTGTTCAACAGCTCGGCTGTGGAATGATTTGCCGGCCTCTGTGTTTCCTCCTTCCTACAACATGGGTCTCTTCAAGACCAATGTTCATTCCTTCCTCTCCTCAAAAAGACCCTCCACACAGCATCCCAGATGACATAGGCCCTGAGGGAAATTATTTTCCTCAGGGCCTCCTGTGTGGAGTTAATGTAAAAAAAAAAAAAAAATCCTTCAGCAAAACTTTGAACGCGTTTTTCTCGAAATTACGTTTTTCAACCTGGTTGACAGCATAAAAGAAAAACTATACATCGATTCGCATGCGCCAAGTCTTAAACTGTTCAAAAACCCAGTCATTATGGCACCACGTAAGGATAAAGGGCCCCCTTCTATTTTTTTATTCGCTTATCCGCCATTTTTTCTCTTTTTTCAGATATCAAAATTCCCTACGTGGTCGTGGTGTCATAGACACTGGATTTCCGAACAGAAGACTTGGTTTTAATATGTTGAAAAACGTGTTAAAAAAGTTTTGAGAAAAACGCATTCATGGTTTTGCTGAAGGATAATTCTACATACAAAATGTTTCAAACGGTTTCACATAAAATGTTGTATTTCCGTCAATTTTTCGAATTTATTTAAAAAATTTGATGAGAGCGTTCTTGAGATTACACTCAGAAAATGAAATTAAAAAAATGAAAAATTTTTTCAGTGTCCTATTGCCTTAAAGCCTTGTTTAGGATTTGATCAAGGGAACATGGAGCCTCACCAGTTAGTCCATTACTGCCCTGAGTATCTTAGGACCTATCCACAAACGGCGCCGGTCCTGAGTCAAATGGTGCTAAGCGCCAGTAAAAACCTCAAGGGCGCAAGGATTATCGGCGCCTTGGCAAGTCAGCGGACTACTCCAATTGCGTATACACAAGACCGGCCCTGCCCAAAAATCTACGTTACACTGGTTGTAGTAAAAATATTATTTATTCTTCTTGGACGAATTCCGCACATCGCCAGTGTAAAGAAATTTCAACTAGGTAGGAAGTACCTACCTGTATTTTTCCTCCAATTCTTACGTATGTAGTGCATTTTTTTACATTGGCCATAAAATATTATCCCTCATAATCAAGGTTTGTAGAAAATACGTTAAGGAATAGCTCATCGACGGGGTAGAGCGGTGATTGCCTAAAAATTCGTGACGTAGCTTGAAGTTCATGTTCATCTGGGAGATTTGAAATATTTGCAATACAAATAAAAACAAAAATAGGATTTGTTTCGGGACTTCAAGTACGTCACGCGTTCGAAATTTCGAAAGCGGCCCGACGAGTTTTTGTTCTTAAAAGGTCCGTATGAGCCTTGTTAAACGCATTTTATACGAACCTTGCCTCATCAAACTAACAAACACTATGGTTTTAAACTTTTAACTAAATAAGAAGCAAGGTATGTACCTAGGTACTTACACAGCTAATTAACATTTTTGATTATGAAAATTATTTATTTATTTATTTGCGCCCATTTAGGCTTTTACATACATATATACACTTAACAATATTTACGAAATTATACTAGTAAATAGTGCAGGAAATGACTGTTTACAACATTTGCACAAAAACAAATATAAAGCAAAATACTATTGAATTTGATCCACACAGTATGCAGGCACAAAATATAAAAATAAATACAAAAATACAAAAATAGCTTCTCTCCTTCAGCCGACAAAACACCACCAATATGCTAGTCAATTCAAACAGTTTCATCAACACATTCCCCCACTTGATGAAAAAAACTTCAATAAGGTTTTTTTTTTTTTTTTACATTAACTCCACAGAGGAGGCCTTGAGGAAAATAATTTCCCTTAGGGCCTATGTCATCTGGGATGTGTGGAGGGTCTTTTTGAGGAGAGAAAGGAATGAACATTGGTCTTTAAGAGACCTATGTTGTAGGAAGGAGGAAACACAGAGGCCGGCAAATCATTCCACAGCCGAGCTGTTGAACATAAGAACGAGTCGAAGAAACGACCCGTTCTCATGTGACAAATGTCAACCGTGTACAAATGTTGGGCACGCGTTTGGCGTGTTTCCCGACTATGCACCGGTGCCGAAGGGATCAATGATGCTAGTTCCTCGGAGCATCTTCCATTATAATACCGGTAGAACAAGGATAGCATTCCCACCCGACGCCTGTGCTCTAAAGATTGCAATCCGTCTGTTAAGATGGGAGAATCTATCAAACGGACCGCCCGTTTCTGCACAGAGTCGAGGGTATTTTTCAGGTATTTTGGAGCTCCAGACCAGAGGTGGCTGCCAAATTCAACCGTGGGGCGCACTTGCAATTTGTACAGGGTTAGCAGTTGTGCACTATTAAAGTATCTGCGGGCCCTATACAGTACGCCCAGTTTCTGGGAGGCTAACTTTACTCTGGCTTCGATGGAGCCCCCATACCTGAGCTGGTCACTTGGAGTATGAAAAGAGATTACATATAATCAAATCAGGGCAAGGGCGTAGCGAGGTACGGGCAGGGGGGGGGGGGGGGGGCCGCCGCCCCCCCCCTAGAACGTGTAGGAATGCTCACAAACCGTAAAGTAATATTACGGCGGTAGCCTATTGTCTGTGAGAATCAATTTAATTTTTATTATTACCTTTTTAGTTGATCATGACAAATGAAGCATCAAGAAAACGTGCCTATCAGTTACATTGCGCTGTTATTAAATCAGTTTTCGTTGGCATATTGGAACCTATTGCCATTGCTTTACAATCGGAAACTATCGATAAGTACACATGTATGAGTCAAATTAAAGGTATAATTTCTGTTATAAATGATAATTGAAGCAACGTAGACATAGAGAGCCAAAATATTTTAGACATTTCAATTAGAACTGCAGCTGCCTTTGGAACTGATATACAAATCCCACGCATTGTATCTTGCCAACAACATCGGTCTTATTACCTTGCTGAGACTCCATGCGATTTTTGGAAGCGATCGATTATCATTCCTTATGTAGATTCTCTAATATCTGCATTGGAGCAGCGTTTTGGTGACCAAAATTTGCCTGCTTTCGGATTAATGTCGCTACATCCCAGTACAATGTTGAATATGTCGTTAATTGATTTAAAGAAAAAGCACAAAGTTTTTGCCTATACTACGATTTACTTAATTTTAATCAAGAAGCCGAACCATGGTATAAAAATGGCAGAACAAGGGTATGACCAGAGAAGATCTCGAAAAACTAGATTTTACTGAAGTGTTAAAGGAGGTGAACATTTCCTTGGCACAACCTTGCACTACAAGAACCATTGAGAGGTCCTTTTCTACACTGCGTCGTGTTAAAACATGGCTGAGATCAACAATGACTGAAAACCGTTTAAACGCAGTAGCTTAGCGAGGGGGGTGGGGGGGGGGGGGGGACAGGTCACAAAAATATTGAATACGGTGTTATTTATATTTTCGTAGCTCTGGGGAGAGTGTTGTGCCGGCGGTCTTTTTATAGACGAAAATAGCCTATTTCTGAAATTCTCTAGTCACCCCCCCCGGACGGCCCAAGCCTGCCCCCCCTTAACAAAATCCTAGCTACGCCCTTGAATCAGGGGTGTCAAACAGTGAATTAATGATTTTATACAAACAGGTTAAATCGGAAATGATTCTACGATCAGATAATTTTATTAAATTTAATGAACGAAGCAGATTATCGTAATTTAGGCATTCACTAGGAATGCCCATTTTAAAATTTACATATCTTAAAAATTTATTTTGGATTCGAATTATGGTAGGTATCCCTTCGCCCAAATGTACGCTAATTTATTTCTGTTCGTGCTTCAAAATTCTAAATGCTGTGTTCAAAACATTGATGATTTATTTAGCGTCGTTCAGCACGGTGCGCGGTGTTCATACCGATAACGCATGACGCGGTATAAACGCGGTGTTCGGCATGCGAATATCGCGTGAAGTTTCCTGCAGATGCGTTAAAGATTCCGCACGTCTCGCTGTCTGCGGCGTCGATATGTTTATTATGCGCTGAATTAATGTGGCAAGCCGCGTCCCGCTGTGTACTGAAAAACCAACCAGCTAGCCATAAATAAGGCCGGATCTCATTTGAACCATCCGTGGTCGTCACAGCAGCCATTGAAGACAACACTGAGAGCTGAGATTACACACTAGGAACGTGCGAGAACCGCATCACGGACTTGGGAGATACTTCCTTGGTTCTTGGGGTGCGATTTATCACGACAAGAGTGTGAGGAAAATATAACACCAATCCGTGGCGAACACCAGACCAGGATTTTTTGTGTTTTATCCCAACTCAGTTAAACCAAGTTGGGCAGGTTTTTAAAGGAATGACCAATTTTTAAAATTGGAATTTGGTGAGGCGATCAAACTATCTGGAAATATTAAAAAAAAATTAAGTTTCAAAGAATTTAATAGTACAGTACCTACATAGGTTGTTAGAGAAAGGAAGTACCATCTCTATTAATTTATCTAGAATGGTAGCAGCAATCGGGTTAGGTAACAATTCTTTAATACCTACACGGGTAGTTTTTCTCGGTTTCTGAAATATTCCCTCGATAGAAAAAAATTCGAAAATATTAAAAACAGATTTCGTTCTGTTATGTTTTGAAAAAATCACAGCTATGAAAAAATTCAAACGCAACTTAAGCATTTGTCGAGAGATTTTTGCTCTATTTTCAACGAGTCGTGTTTTATTAAATATTTTCACCATTTTCGCTAAATTATAATCGTTTTTTTTTTATATTAGTGCGCTCCCTTATACATTCTTATTTACATAAATATCTCCCTTTCCTCTTATTTTTGAATGCTTACCACTATTTTGATATTTTCTCCGAAAATGAAAACTAGGAATCCTAGTTAGACGATTTATGAGAACTGCAAGAAACTTGTTGGAATTTCATAAGAATCTCTATTCCGCTTTCCCAGAACAAAAAATCGCTGAGGTGAGAGGTAACCCGTGGTTCCATGACAGTTGATCCCGAATGTTTCCCCCCGGCATACTTATATTCATTGTGCAGTCGGTTAAGGGAAAATACGACATTCTTACTTACACAAAATATAACTAAGTGTCTCCGAAAGGGTGAGCAGAGAGGATGTACCGCCGAGTAACAAAAGTATAAAACATATTTTCATTCAAATGTATCAAGGATTCAACAGCTTATAGATACTGTATATAATAGCATATAAGAAAAAATCAACACTGTCAATAAATTCGTTTGATATTCATACTGACTTATTTTTAAAGGTATTTTTGAAGTCGATTAAAGTTTGAAATACATAATTATAATTTCTGGGAACCAACTCTGGGGGGGTCAACTGTCGGGGGGTCAACTGTCGGGGGGGTCAACTGTCGGGGGATCAACTGTCGGGGATCAACTGTCGAGGGATCAACTGTCGGGGATCAAATGTCGGTATCAACTGTCGAGGATCAACTGTCGGGGGACCAACTGTCTGGGATCAACTGTCGGTGGATCAACTGTCGAGGGATCAACTGTCGGGGGATCAACTGTCGGGGATCAACTGTCGGGGGATCAACTGCCGGGAATAAACTGTCGGGTCACCGTGACCCATGAACCATCACAATTTTATTATTGACGGTTATGTTAAATTAAATCACGATAGAAGGCGTAGGTACTCAATCACGATAGAAGGCATTTCTGCTGATTTAATACGGAAAATGAAAATAATGAACATACTTTGAGAAAAGTGACAGCGTAAACAGTGAACGGCCAAATAATACTAGCAAGATTTTCCGCAAAAAAATAACAGTCGATCGAATAGATAACACACGTCACACATGCAGAACTAAGCACTATGTTGCTTGGAGGAGACCCGCGAATATTTTTGGTGCAGGCACGATTCTCATTAAGGAAATATTGCCACCCGGAAAATATTATTTCCGATAGGACATAAAGTAATATGAAAGGGGGAACAAAAGCAATAAGCGATACATAACGCCGCCAACGAGCCGTCTGCGAAAACTGATCCGCGCAAATCTCGGCCAAAACGCTCGTTAAGATGGCCGTTCATTTTCGTATATCACGTCTCCAAGCGGCCAGACAGTTGGCGATGGCGAGGAGTCCTCGCTGTGACGAACCCGTTCCTTGAGATTTAACTGGCACCAAGTTCTCTGCCTCCACCATTACCGCGAAGGGTCCATAATTAATGAGGCAGCTGTTTAATGAATATTGGCACTCATCTCATTCCTCGAATGCAAAGTTACTCAGCCGATAACCAGCGTTACTGCTGCTTGTATTTGTTCTATACAGTAGATGTTCTTGAAATTTACCCACACTTAGCGAGCCACCTACCTGAATTGATGCAAATGTTCCTCAATATTTATAGAAGAATGTCGTTTGAACAGTCGTTCTCGCGTGAAATATTTATAAGAACACGGGAAGACCAGGTGAGAGCATTTCAGAAAATACAATGAACTAAACCACAAGAAAAGGAAACTTTGAAAAGTTCCCATGTAGTACCAACAGGGAGAGTCTAGTTCAAGGGTCGATGACTTATTCACATTATAGATTAAACATAGGTTGTGCTACTGAGTACTGAGTAATCAAAATAAAGAATGATGATCTCTTAGATGGTTTGGGCATGTAGAGTAAATGAATGAAGAAAGAAGTTTAAAGAGAATATATGACACAAATGTGAATGGTAGAAGAAGTCGGGGATGCCCGAGGAAGACAGGCACGATCAAGTGAATCAGACACTTGAGTCGGAACGTGTCAAGAGTTAGAATAATAGAATAGTATGTTTGAGAAGATGTACGAATGTGAATGAGGCAAGGAGTGTATGCAAAGACCGAGTTGTTTGGCGGTTCGTCCTCTCTGCGTCCTCTCGTGGTTAGTTAGTTACGAGTTGAGTTATGATTAAATAAATATCAGAGACGATGAGATGAAATGATTCAATCTCACTGTTCGGTTTCACGTTTTAGAGATGTAGTAAGGAACTCCAGTGAAAAATAATAAAAGCTGATTCTGAATATATAAGTTTTATTTAATAATATTAAACGCAGAGTTTTTAAAAAATTATTAAAAAGTCCATTTTTAATCGGGTCCTAGAAACAAGCCGTCAAGTTGGTAGCATTAAAATGTTTAGTGGTGACGTCACTGCTCATCGTGTCGTGATGTCACCGTAAAGTCATTGTATGGAAATGTAGGTATGACACAAGCCATCGTATTAATTGATTCGTTTATTTACATACTGTTTATAGAGATTTAGTTATTGTGTTTATTGAAACATTATTTATATTAAGTAAAATCATGCATCAAATTAAACCACTTATATCAATATTTCAACATGGTTTCATGCCAGGTAGATCTACGTCATCTAATTTATTGCTTTATGAAAATTTTATTTCTAATGCACTTTCCAAGGGTCTTCAAGTTGACACTATTTATACTGATTTTAGCAAAGCCTTTGATACTGTTTCTCATCGCATTTTAATGGAAAAATTAAAACACTTGGGAATAAACGGCAACTTTCTCGAATGGCTTAGAAGCTACTTATAAAATAGAAAACTATCTGTAAAAATTAACTCCACAACTTCATACACTTTTGTTGCCTTTAGTGGAGTCCCCCAAGGTTCCCACCTAGGACCAATTCTTTTCCTACTATTTATTAACGACATTTCATTAATTTTCGATAATATTCACTTTCTTCCATTTGCCGACGATCTAAAGATGTTTAAATCGATCGAAAATTCTTCTGATTGTTTAACTCTACAAATGAACTTAAATAAACTTTATGAATGGTGCATCGCAAAAAAATTATATCTTAATATCAACAAATGCCAAACGATCAGTTTTCATAGATCTAAAACCCCTTTATTATTTGACTATACAATTAACAATGCCACTCTACAAAGAGTCTTTGAATTCAACGACCTTGGCGTTATCTTTGACTCCAAATTACTCTTCCTGAATCACATTATTAGCATTACCAGTAAGGGATTACAAATGCTTGGATTTATTCTCAGAATCGCTAAAGACTTTAATAACATAAAAACCATAAAATTACTATACACGTCTCTGGTTAGAAGTCAGGTTGAATACAATTCAAGCATTTGGAGTCCTCATTTCAACTCTCATTGTTCACAAATTGAAAAAATTCAAAATAAATTTTTACGTTTTATTAATTTCGAAATTGGTATTCCTATTATTGAAATCAATTATGTCAATTTACGCAGTAAACTTAACTTACCGAAATTATCTGAAAGGCGAAAAATATTTGATCTCCTTTTATTACATAAATTTGTTCATTCAAGGTTGGACTGCCCTGACGCTATAAACTTGTCATCCTTACATATACCTCCAAAATATACTAGACGAAATATTTTATTTTACAACAAATAAAATATTTACGAATTCTGTGATGGAAAGAATACACAGGTTGGGCAATGAACTAACTGATGTCGCTGACATTTTTAATTTAAATTTCGATACATTTAAAGCCAAATTAGTCCACCACTTTTTAGATGTAAATAATGAATGAGAAATCATTTTATTTTATTTCGATTTTCTTTTGTTTGTTGTTTTTTTTTATTTATTGGTCTTATTCCAAAAGCATACTAATGTGTAATGTGTTTTGTGTAATGTGTTTTGATTATTTTTAATGTTTTTGTTGCTCGTAGGTATATATGAATTGTTATAACTACGAGTTCTCTAAAGTAATCCGTGTGGAATTAGCATTAGATGTATTCCTATTTTTTACTTCGAGTTTATGCTTTATTTGTATATTTTGTAAACTTTTTTATTTTTGTTATACTGTTGTTATAAATGAAATTTCTATTTGATATGTAAAAGCCCAATAGGGCGTCAATAAATAAATAAATCAATTATTTAGGCCTAAATAATTCAGTTTCAAAAATAGGTATCTCTTATTAGTTTGTCTCTATTACTGAAAATATTCAAAAACCACTGCACAAAAAAATAGTAATGCTACTCTAGGGAGAATATTTCGAACACCGAATTTCAAAATGGCGGCAGTTGATCAGCTGATTGCCCGATCTTATAGTAACTTTTCAGGAGTGTTGACGTCACACGATTCACTATAAATACGGTGGTTTTGGAAGAGTTTCTTACCAAGTTATTGCAGGTATAAGTG
Source organism: Limnephilus rhombicus (assembly GCA_929108145.2). NCBI lineage: Eukaryota > Metazoa > Arthropoda > Insecta > Trichoptera > Limnephilidae > Limnephilus > Limnephilus rhombicus. Next base: position 25,105,872 of record OV815274.1, read on the forward strand.
CAGTACCGACAGGCGAAGGGCTTGGAGCTCGAGTGCAGGCGCAAGTGTCTCTCGAGGCGGGCCCTTTGCTCCGTCTTGAAGGGGCAGTGAGGGCACTGCACGTTCTTCTCTCGTAAGGAGTGTGTCTTGCAGTGTCTGCAAGGAAGATAGAACATACTCGTACATCTAAATTGTATTGATGGAGTAATCTAAAGCTGGTAGGTATCGACGGTGGATGAGAAAATTAAGACACGGAGTAGTTGCAAACGAACCCGGGAAGGGAATCAACATGGATTACGGCTTCTGGCTTCTTCTGCTATCGGCAATGCGGCGCATGCACGAGCACGATGGAATACCAGATTCGATACCCAGATGACTTCAGGTGTCGGTTCTCTCGGCCCAAATGGTACGTAGGTATGTAATTTAAAGCGACACTAACGAGGACCACATAATGTGCTTCGGTGCTGAGTGGTTTGTTAGTATTTTGTGAGAGAACAAGAAAAGTCAAAGAAGAAAATACCTTGCCAACTGGTTCTTTGTCTTAGCCGCGTACTGGCACTCGGTGCAGCTGTAAGGGCGTGCTACAGAGTGTGTGGTTTGGTGCACGCGCAACTCGGAAGGGCTGCGTGCTGTGTAAGTGCATTCGGGGGCCGGGCACGGCCAGGGTCGGCCCGAGTGCCGCGTCGCGTGCTGCTTCAGATTGTACCTGCAAATTGAAAATTTATATTATAAAACCATTAACCATTAACGACTTATTTTTCCTTTTTTTTATATATAGGTACATCGTCGATGTACCTATGGCTCAGAGTAAAAGAAGTTATTAACAATAAAATGTCGTTGAAGATAATTTTTTTAATAATTTGTCAGTTTTTTTACCAATATTAGAAAAAGCATGAAAGGAACTTTTTGACTTTTTACCAATGTTAGAGAAAGCATGAAAGGAATATTTCGACTTTTTACCAATATTAGAGAAGGCATGAAAGGAATATTTCGACTTTTTTTACAAATATTAGAGAAAACATGAAAAGAATATTTCGCCTTTTTTACTAATATTAGAGAAAGGAATATTTCGACTATAAAGGTTTGGGCCTGCTCTGGTAAAATCACGTAAAAACTTTTATGCAAAAATATTTGTCTAAAAAAATAAATAATTTTATTTTAATTTTAATTTTATTATTATTGTACAACAGAATAATTCCAATTACAGTACAATTTAGTTACCCTATCAGCATTTAGGCAAGTGACTCTTCAATAATATTTTTATGGCATATAAAGAACAGTCACTTACATCCAAATGGTTTGCAATTTCATTTAACAGCACCACTCCCCTCGTCATGCTATGCTTTGCCAAGACGTCTGTTCTGCCGTTCGGTACTTTAAATAAGTCATGATGTCGACTTCGGCTGTAGTGGTCTGGTACATATAAATCATAGCATCCCAAGAGAAATGGGCTATCGATGAAATTGTTCCAAATTTTGAAAGACAGAATAGCAAGACTTGCTTTCCGTCTGGTTTCAAGACTCACAGAATCAGTAAATATTACCATATACAATGTCATTTGATTATAGCATGTAAAAAATTGTGACCCCAGATTTCAATCTCAGGTTCACAACTTGCGTGAAAAAACTAGCAAATTTGTTTTGTAATTGAGATTTAAAAATGTTAATTAATTGTCCTGAACACTTCTTTAGTTTTTACTAAAAAGTAGCATTCTTGTAAAACAAACGTTTTTTGTGGACAACTCGGAATCATGCAACTCCAACACTTCCTTTGAAATGTTATTAAAAGTGGTAGAAAAAAATATACAAAAAATGGTTTAAATAGGTTACATTAAGTTAGGTTGTGTCTTACTTTTTTTTTCAGAACTGTTAATGACTTTTCAAAGGAGTGTTGAAATTGCATGATTCTGCGTTGTCATGGAACCTTCGACCAATTGGTCGAGGCAAGGAACCCTTTTTTTGGTTCCATGCCAACTCAGAATGAAACCAACTCAGAAACACCTCAGAAAGGTCATTAAAAGCTATGAAAAAATAATTTTAAAATAGCCGGTAACCCTAACCTAATTTAATCTATTTAACCATTTTTATTCATTTGCTGCATCCTTTTCGAGTCACATTCTTTTTGAGTTTCTTCACCCGCTCGTAAAGTTAAGGGATACGTCACTCACGTTAATTATAATTATTTTTTGTAATCACGTTTAAACATCCACGTTAATTATAATATGGATATTGTCATCACGCTTGAAGAATGTCTCGATTCTCAATTTTTGCAAGCGATTTAAATGACCAAACATTTTATCTATTGTTAAACAAGCATTCGATACTAAATTTGTACTTTAAGACATTGTTTTTTCTCTTCGCTTATTCTTTTTTTTTATGAGTTCAAAATTGTAATTATTAACTAAAGCTTCTACGAGGAATTCAATCATAACACTTGTTTCATTCAATAAATAATATGTTTATATAATTAATCAATGTAGTATGAAATTATGATATGAACTAAATTTGTCAATTTGACTGGCCTAAAACAGGATCCATTCCTAGTTGGCTAGTCAAAGTTTCCATATATGTTTCCTTGTATAATTTTATGTGAAATAAATATTATTATTATTATTATTTTTATTTTATTTATTTTTTATCATCACTCTTAATGACCTTTCTGAGGTGCTTATGAGTTGGTTTTATTCTGAGTTGGCCGGTCACCCTTTTTTAACACAGCAGAATTAGTTCACAAATAAACTGTTTTTGAATAAATAAATTTAAAATATTTTGAAAGGATTTTTAAAAATAAAATAGAGTTTTATAAATAATTTGATGGCAATAAACAAACATATCTCCTAACAAGTTTTCAATTAAAAATTCTTTACCTATAATCTTCCATTCAGTATGATGGGGGTGAGAAATAATGAATTGCAATAGTAAGTACTTTTTCTTTATAATTGCACAATTATCCACTAAAGTCGTCATCTCTACCAATAATTCTAATCTTCGCAATTTCTTAAAATTGTTGCTAAACGCGACGTGCAAAACTTAAAATTGTTGCTAAACGCGACGTGCAAAACTAATTAAAATCGCTCAGAAAAGGTTTTATTACATTATATGACGTTAATCAATAATAATTTTGTAAGCGGTCAATCAAAGAATACGTAGGAATACCACTGCGAGAGTATCCAAGAACCTCCCTCTCCCTCTACCGACCAGGCCCCGACTGAGCCTTAAGATTTACCGTGCCTCCACCCCTTCGTTAATTTAAAATATAAATAAAATGATTTCTAATCATAATTTATTATTTGATCGATGAGTTTGTTGGGTGCAATGTAATATTTCTATAGACATGAGAGTGCATCTTAACCATTCTGTACTACGCTCGTTTGTACTTAAACAATTAGTTTGGTTGAAAATTAATAGATTTTTGTTTGTTTTAACCACGTTTATTGTTTATAAAAAACCGACATGTTCTTTAGTTTCTCGGAGTTTGCCAATCATGCAATGGAGACGAGTTACACTTTACACTAGTGCCACAAAACACCATTCATACTAACTACGGTAAACAATCAATTAGTTACGAGGTTACAATTTATATAATTGCCTTGATGATAGCAAAAACGAAAAAAGTGTGTGCAAATTAAAAAAAAAATTGTTCATGTTTATTCACAAAAAACAAAGTAGTGATAGTGAATAATATCGTATGGTAATATAATATCATGTAAATGTTAGTATTGCAATCTAATGTAATCTAAGGTTATGAAATGTAAAAACTATGTAATGTAAAAACTATGTAATATAATGTAAAAAGTACATAATTCAATATTCTAGTTATGTAAGTGAAAATGTTATTTTCTTTTTTACTGGAATAAAAACTTATAAAAAAAAAATAAAAAAATTTGCTGTGTTTGAAGAAGATTTTTTTTTACATTAGCTCCACACAGGAGGCCCTGGGGAAAATAATTCCCCTCAGGGCCTCTGTCATCTTTGGAGATGCCGTATGGAGGGTTTTTGGGGAAAGGAATAAGAGGAAGTTCTAGGAAGGAAAAAGGTAGGAATGGGTAGGAATCTGGGGGCCAGTGTGTCCAGAAGTGAAGGACGAATGAATTTATCCCTTCCACTGCGGTCCAAATCCTGCTGAGAGTTCTGCTGAAGAGGTCAAAAGATCTCGATCCGGCCTGCCACGCAGTTGGTGAGCAGACGCATCCGCCGCCAAGATCTGGATAAACCTGACCCCCGTGAATCCGGGCACCCCTGCTAAGTCACCAAACGTAGCGAACCACTTGGAGTGACCTATGGCAGAGGTGTTGGTTATCCAAAGAATGGTTCTCGGGGCGGCGGTACCCATACCCGCCTCCCAAATTGTTAGTTTATTAAATTAGTTTAGTTCATTATATTTTCGATCAAGGTTTACGTAATAAATGCCTCAATTAAAAAAAAAATAGGTGCACCCAAAATAATTAGTTGAAAAACATAATTAATGAAGACACTTTCACAGAAACATGCGGTGTTTTTTTTTGCTTGACACGCATCATTCTGCCCAGAGCTAGAGGAACTATCGCTAAGAATGGCTTGTTAAACAAGATTTGAAGAAATTATCCCCTCAGGCTAATTTGTACGCTTTTGGAAACAGCTCATATAGGTCTCATAGAAATCGTTGCGCCGCTCTGACTGTCATTGTGAGAAATATGATCTAAAGTGTGTCAGAAAGATAAATCATCACGCTTTATATTATAATCTAAAAGTTTTCGACAGAAACATTTTAATGTAAACTTCTATGAAACGAGTCTGTCGTTCAGAGAAACTAAGTTTCCGACCGCAATTTGAAAAAAAAAAACTTTGTGAATTTAATAAATTATTATTTTTACATAAAACGACAAAAAGTTAGGTGATGATAACGTTTAAATTACATTTTTCTAATAAAATATGTGGGTGTTTTCTTTTGAGAAAAAAATAAGGTAAGCCATTTTAAAACCTTTTTTAATTTGAATTAAAAAAAGAAATATGTTTCAAAACTTAAATATTTTTTTCAATAATAAAATTGAAAAGCTTCTTTAATCACCTTTCAAAAACAGTTTTTAGTTTGAGAAACGTTTCATATACGTTCAGAAATAATCTGACCATGTGACCGAATACGCCAAAAGCCGGAGGGGTTAAAAGTTAATTTTCATGTTTTATTCACGTAGAGGTTTTATTAAAGCTCTGTTTTTATATCATTATTGGCTAGTTGTTTCACATAACTTATATAAAAATAATTCACAGAACTTGAAATTGGAAAAACTGGTAAAATTCTGTGTAACAGCTGGCCCACAATAAGCGCATTTGAAGTAACACCAAATATGTCACTTCTGAATTCTTGTTGACGAGTGACGTTGAACAGCGAATGATCCAACTTGTGTTACAATTATTTGGATATATGAAAAAACCTACACATTAAATAAAATTTATTTGTAATTCGAGAAGGTCTGGGCAATCTTCTCTACATATTGTGATTGCACCATTACCATGAACTACAAAGGATGATAAAATCTATTCGGAAATGAATGTTAGGCGCTCAGAAATATAATATTTCCTTCAGGGCAAAAAGGAATCTCAAATGAAAATTCCCGACATTAAAATAATTCATGTCTAAGTCGAAATAATTTACTACCCTTAAGACAAAAAAATTAGGGTAAACAGGGGCAACAAAGGCCCGGGGCGAGTGGGGTAGGCGGGGAGAGGCGGGGTAAGAGGGGCACACACACGCTGCTCAAGCAACTTGATTTGGCCCATAAATAAAATGAACACAATATAAAGTTGACAGATTTATTATGCCGGGAAGGAGGGAGGGTGGCTCGTCGGGAGAGGGGAGGACAAGGGGAACGGGGAAGATGTGAATGATAGGCGCCTGCGAAATGTGTAAATATGGGAATATCAGGGAGCCATAAGCCAAGTATTTTTACTTCTCAATGTTTTGTTGGCAAGGCTTTTGATGTTCCTCACAATAAGATGCATTCCTTTGACTCATCTGTGAGTAGGTAGACATTTGGGATATTATGGTGAAAAGTTTACTTGCTAAAGAGTAAAGGTACACGCTGATACATACGTTGATACATACAGTATCAATAAAAACCCTTTAGAACTGAGTGTTGCTCACGAAACATGTTGGTTTTTGTAAACAATAAAAGTGGTAAAAACTAAGTATTAATTATTATTAATTTGAATTACATATATTAGTTTGTACGGCCGTAAATAAACAGACAAACTGAAGTATTTTCGTCACAAAACACGTGCGCGGATCTTTTTTTAAATGATTTTATTTAAACTAAAATTAAAATTCTGAAACATAGCTTACATAGATAATTTATTGATTTATTTTACTGCATGATTGTATGATTTGAAATGTGTTATGTACAATACAAAATTTTGTTTTAAAATTTAACAAACCTGCCAACGACCTACCTTATTATACCGAAAACAATCAATTTTTCTCAAAATTTAAAACACACCATTACTAGATAAAAAGAACAATCTTTCGAAATCAATTTATAATTTTTTGTGGAAAAGAGTCAATGCGTCTAAAATTTGATTTAAAAATGACATATATCCGGTTTTCTCTGGTTATTCCCTCTTAAAACTTGAAATCTATTATTGATAAATCTTGAGTTTTTCTTACTTATCTTTTTGTTATTATTTGCAATATTGTATAATTTACTTACAGGATTTCATATAAGTAATTGAGCTTGAATTCCCTCACCAAACACAAGAGCCTTGCCTCTTTATGGTGAGTAAAAGCTATTTTTACATTCCTTTATAACACTGTATAACATAAAAAAACATACATATTGTAAAAAACATACAAATATTAAATAAATAATAATATATCTACGTCACAAAATCGACTCCAAAATTACCTGAAACTACTATAAGGGTTCATATCTATTATTATCATTTCTTTAAAACCTTGAAATTATGAATATATTATTATTGATAAATCTTGAGTTTTTCTTACTTAACAAAATCGACTCAAAATTAATGTGATTTTACTACGAGTTTCCATTCACCGTGCATTTAAAAAAAATGCCTTTAATAAAAATAAAAAAAAATTAAAATCATTCAGGAAAATCACTACACGTGAAATAATAATTTAGTTGGGGGCCATTTTAGTTTTTACAATGAACAGTTTGGCTAGTCATTAGCTTTGTTCGAATAGATTATTATTACGTAAAATCATAGATACATTTTTAAAATTTTTGTAAAAACCACCAAAACCTCTTGAGTTTGTGAATCTTGAAAACATTGCACTTGAATGATAAAATACAAAATAGTCTTCTAAAACGCTACAAATTATAATTGAAGTTGCTTTGCTTTTGGTAGTTAGCTCGTGGCGCCCATTCGTTTTCCATTTAGTACAAATTTACCTTAAAACACTTCACGGATAAGAAGCCGGGGCGCAGTGACGGATTCAGTTATTGACCTTTTTCTATAACAATTAATATAGCAAAAGTTGACTTATTTTTTAATGAATGTCAATGATAAGCCGTTATAATTGCACTAACAATATAAAAATAAAATAAAAACTCTACCAACCTTACCACTTTGCAAACAAATTATTTCATATGTTTGTCATTCAAGATGGCTGCCGGGCATTTTTTCCTCACCCTAGATTGGCTTCAATGTCATTCGTAAAAATAGCATCAATGCTCTGTGTAATGTTTTTAGGTTCATCCTATAAAGAGTATTGGGATGGGATTAGGAGAATGGAATAGAGATTTTGAATGACCGGTGGGCAGGCCGGTTCTATTAAAGGATTTATAATAATAGTAATTACTTTTGGATGATTTGTATAGTGCCGTTTTTGTGAAAAATTACACCAAGGGCGCTAATTGCTTTTGACAAGTAGTGGTATGGGTATGGAGCAAGAAGTAAAAAGGGTTCAAACTATCCAATAAATGGTTCGCGGGGCGGCGTTACCCATACCTGCATCCCAAATCGACCGCGACAAAACAGACGTCAAGTTTATACACCAAATATTTTCTGCTGAATAATTCAAGACAGACAATAATAATTATAACTAGGTATATATATATATATATATATATATATATATATCATGTTCCTTATCAAAAAATTGTAGACATTTTCTATATAACATTTCTTTAAGGAGACCATATTTGTCTCGTAGAAATAATCGTGTCTCCCTTAATATCGATTCCAATTCTCGACCATCAACCCTCAGGTCAGCAGCAACAACAGCTATTGGAAGGTTGAAGAAACCAAAGTGCACACCAGATATTAAATTCGGTGAGCGTGTTTTTTGAGTGTCAGGACTAAAGCCTGGAATGAACTGCCACATTAAAAATGATCACAGATTCAGCGGAATTTAGAGCTAAACTTAAAACTCATCTTTTCAGATAGTCGTATCCATAAGTTAAAAAAAATCTCTCACCTTCGCCTTCACGGCTCGCGACATTGTAAATAACTAATTGTGTAAAAATAGAGCAAATTCTTACAATTCTCCAGTCTTTCAAAATAAATATTAACTCAACTTTGGCATTAATGTTCTTATAAATATAAATGTAAAACCAACAGTGATGAGAGTAGCAAAGGTAAAGTCATGCAATGTCCAGTGTTTTAAATATAATGTCCTCCACGTGCATAGTCGTATCTTCCCCAATAAAAATTTCAACAAACTTTCTAATAAAGTGACCTGCAGGTAAGTATGTTTCTGTATCTATTTGTAAATAATAAAAATAGAGCCTAAGAATTCATAATAAATTGTAAAGCGCCCTTGAGGTGATTTTTCACAAAAACGGCGCCCTACAAATTATCCAATTATTATTATTATCATAATAATAATTGGTTTTGACTTTGTTTCTGTTGCACATCAATGACCTCTTGTCATGTGCACCGATTCATTGTTACGCGGATGACAGTACAGTCCATGATAGCTTTTTGTTTGACAAGCCCCCAAAGGGCACACAAACTCCAATAGCTCGGAGGGCTTTGAAGCAAAGAATGGACGGTTACCTCGAGAGTGTTTTCTCTTGGGGTAAGAATAACCTCGTCGAATTTAATGTTTCAAAGACCCAATCATGTTTGATAACGTCTAAAAGGGATCGAAATGAAAATCTAGTCTCCTTCAACGGAAGCAATCTTCCGAACAGGACGTCCATCGATATGCTTGGTGTAACTCTAAGTGACCAGCTCAGGTACGGGGGCTCCATCGAAACCAGAGTTAAGTTAGCCTCTCAGAAACTGGGCGTACTGTACAGGGCCCGCAGATACTTTAATAGTACACAACTGCTAACCTTGTACAAATCGCAAGTGCGCCCCACGGTTGAATGGCAGCCAACTCTGGTCTGGAGCTCCAAAATACCTAAAAAAAACCCTTGACTCTGTGCAGAAACGGGCGGTCCGTTTGATAGATTCTCCCATCTTAACAGACGGACTGCAATCTTTAGAGCACAGGCGTCAGGTGGGAATGCTGTCCTTGTTCTACCGGTATTACAATGGAAGAAGCTCCGAGGAACTAGCGTCATTAATCCCCTCGGCACCGGTGCATAGTCGGGAAACACGCCAAACACGCGCCCAACATTTGTACACGGTTGACATTAGTCACATGAGAACGGGTCGTTTCTATGACTCGTTCTTGAGTTCAACGGCTCGGCTGTGGAACGATTTTCCGGCCTCTGTGTTTCCTCCCTCCTACAACATGGGTCTCTTCAAGACCCATGTTCACTCCTTCCTTTCCTCAAAAAGACCCTCCACACAGCATCTTCAAAGGTGACATAGGCCCTGACGGAAGTTATTTTCCTCAGGGCCTCCTGTGTGGAGTTAATGTAAAAAAAAAAAAAAAAATAGTGAGAAATATGATCTAAACAAACGTTATTTGAAAGAGAAAACAACATCCTATACATTTAAATCTTAAAGTTAACCGCAAAATAATTAAAATGTACACCTTTATGAAAACAAAGTTACCGACCGCAATTTGAAAGAAAAATTATGAAACTTTGTGAATTTTTTAAGAATTATTTTTAAATAAAAAGACAAAAAAAGTGAGGTGACTATAATTTTAATTCACTTTCTAATAAAATATGTGTGTTTTTTTTACAGTTATTTTAGTTAAAAAACGTAAGGTGATACATTTTCAAAAGTTTTTAAAGTTTGCATTCAAAATGTTTATTGTTTATATTTAAAATATTACATGGATATTTCTAACAATAAAATTTAAAAAAGCTTATTTCATCACCTACTCCATCACAGATTTTAGTTTTTCGATACGTTCACAAATATTCCATTTATTTGGATTATATTACAAACAGAAAATATTTTTACCTTCTGACAAAATACGCTCGATTTTTTAAGGGTTAAACAGGGCTAATTTAATGTAGGGCGGGGTGGCCCTGCAATTCAGACCCGAATCCGGTCCCATTCGGCAGGCTGGAAGGATCTCCCCATGAATATAGATTAGCATCCCCCGCAGGTCTCTGCCATCAGATTCGGGAGAAATGCGTCTCGGCTGGAGTTGTTACTAGCTCTGTTGGTAGTTGGCAACGCAAACTTTCTAATTCCGATGAGCCATTTTATCATACTAACGGTTCGTGATGTGCTCACTGCTCACTGCTCGACTCTACGCTATCGACTGAGGAGTGAAATGAGTCTCAGAGGTGCGCAATATATCGGGTCCTCATTTAACGAAATATAAAAAAAAGATAAATTCATTTATCAAAAAACAACAATTTTGCCCTTTGACCGCATCAACAAAAATATTTATTAGCATCAAAAGCAACGACATTATCAATTTTCTCTAAAAATGATCAAACACTCGATGCCTACGTGTGAAATGAAAAAATATATATATAAAAATCTAAAAATGTTTGTATATATGCATATATGTATAAATGTATGTATGTATGCCCGATAAGCGTTGCTAAACCATTCATCCGATTGCGATGAAACTTTGGCGATTTGATGTGTGCATGCCGCGATGGTTTCTGTATACAATAGTGAGCTCTGGCATCATGAAATTATGCATTGCTAAACCTTTCATCCGATTGCGATTAAAATTTGGGGATTTGTAGAGAGGAGTGAGGAGGGGGAGCGGGAGGGTGGAATGGGGAGGGGGGAGTGGGGAGGGTTGTGGGGAGGGGGTGGTGGAGGGAGGGGGGAGGGTGAAGGGGGGTGGGGGTAGAGGGCGGAAAGGGGGAGGGTGGAGGGGGTTGGGGTGGGAAAGGGGGAGGGGGGGGAAGGGGGAGGGGGGGAAGGGGAAAAGGGGAACTCGGAAGGGTGCGGAGGGGAGGGGGAAAAAGGGAACTCGGAAGGGTGCTGAGGGGTGGGATAGGAGGGGAACTTGGGAGCGGGGAGGGGAACTAAAGCTGCTAGTAATTTATTTATTTATGTATAATTTGTACATTTATTTATAAAAATTACAGGCAATATAGCCTAAGACACAAAAGGACACAAAAAATAAATCTATTTTTTTATCCACCGCATTCAAAAAGCACGTAGCTCTCCCCAGAGGTGAGTTCATAAATAAATTAGTGCGGCTTAATCTACTATATAGGAGGTTGTGATGACGTCCTCGAGAGTGAGACTCTGGTACAAAAAAATTTAATTGGGCCAGTATCTCATTATTAGATAAGTGACCGTTCATTAGTTGAAAAAAATATTTAAGCAAAGCAATACCTCTACGTGTCTCCAGGGAGTGGTAATTGGTCATGCCTAATGTATAAATCGATGGGTAAAGCCAAGGGTAACGTCCATAGAGCCGCGAGAATAAAAACCTTAAAAATTTCTTATGGACTCTTTCAATGCGTAAAGTGTATGTTAATTCGTCTGGGGCCCAGATGAACGAATTTGACTCAAGTACACTCAGGACTAGTGTGTTATATAATAACGTCAGAGTTTTTGTGCTACGAAACGGATATGAGTTTCTAATTACGAAGCCGAGAAGCCTGTATGCTCTGCTTATTAAATCATCGATGTGTTAATTGTTTTTGTGTTTAATTCGTAGAACTCCATTTTAATTTTTAGAAATTTAATTAAAATTAAATTTGATAATGTTATTATCGAGTTCTATAACATTATCAAATTTAATTTTAATTAAATTTCTAAACATCGATGTGTTGGTGAAAAGTTAGTTTGCTGTCGTAAATAACTCGTAGATCTTTGATTTGGTTTAGGTATTGGAGAATAATTTCATTAATTGTATATTCAAATACATGCGGTTTCTTTGATCTTGTATACGAGACGATATTGCACTTGGGTGTACTGAAGTTCAAGCCATTTATTTTGGCCCAGTTTGAGACGCAGTCAATGTCACGTTGAAGGAGAATACAGTCAAGAAGATTTTTTATTGAGCGATATAGTTTTAAGTCATCTGCAAATAGAAAATACAGCGAATGTGTGATGACTGAACCAATATCGTTAATAAAAATCAAAAACGTATAATGTATGGAAACGTATAATAAAAATAATAATGTATATATGTGTGCATGATAGGAAATCTTATAATGGTCCTGCTACTGAGAGAGCCGTTGAATCTCCGGTTTGTGTCACAATGGATCTATCGACGGTTCCACGACAAATCAGAAGCCATTAAACAAATGAAAAGTCATTAAAAGTTATAAAAAAAAGAAAAATTAGCCCATAACCTAACCTAACCTAACCTATTTAATCAATTTCAAAAATGACTTTTCAAAGGAGGTGTTGAAATTGCTTGATTCTGAGTTGTTCGTTCACCATCACAAATATCCCAATAAAGGGAAAAGCTTTCATGACAAAAAAAGGTACTTAAACCATTGTAAATATTTTTGTTTTAAAAAAATAATTCGACATTTAAAATAGGAACATAGTCGTTGTTCAGAAAGAAGCGCCTCCGAATATTTGACAAAGCACACAACACCCGAGCGACAAACAGAGCTCTAGCACGATCCGCCATGTTTATCCGAGCCGTTACGTCAGACATAATTACCAGGCACTAAGCACCGGCACCAGCCCCCCCCCCCCCACCCAAACAACAGAACCCCATCTAGCGACAGCCGGCGAAAGTTTGAGTTAAAGATATTACACTTTGTGATCCTGATGGAGTCAACTCTTCGCTTGATACACACATTATTATGTAACGGGAGGAAACAGACTAGGGCCGGACTAGTACACAAAACGGATAATAATTTATAGTAAGTACATAATTTTATAAGGTTTCAAATATCGAATGTTGTAATGTTGTTGAACAATATTGTAATGCTTCCATTTTGTTGCACAAGAAAATCACCTTAGTTAAAAATATATATTTGAATTAAGAAGCAAGTAATTTTTTTCACATTAGCTCCAAATAGGAGACCTTGAGGAAAATAATCCTCCTTAGGGCCTATATCATCTTTGGGGATTCTGTGTGGAGGGTCTTTGAAGGAAAGGAAAAAGAGGAAGTTCTGGGAAGAAAAAAGGTATTGAGGGTGGATAGGAATCTCGGGCACTGTGTCCAGGAGTAACGAACGTAAGAATCTATCCCTCCCACTGCGGTGCAAGGAGATGTTCCAAGAGAGTCGTGCTGAAGAGGTCAAAAGATCTTCCTCAACCAGTCTCTCCCGATCCGGCCTGCCACGCAATTGGTGGGCAGATGCATCTACCGCCAAGATCCGAACAAACCTCACCCCAGGAAGCCAGGCATCCTGCTGAGTCACTTAAAGTAGGGTCACGTGGTTACCTATGGCAGAGGTGTTTGTTATCCCGTAAAGGGTTCCAGGGGCGGCAGTACCCGTACCCAAATTGAAAACCCGAGTGTCATTAATTTTCTAATAGAATCGCTATTTTGAAAGTAAAACAAAACGATGAACCGTTTTTGAAAGCAGATGAAAGATTCTTTCAAAATTCTAAAAGATTTACAATATGCAATAAAAAAATGATTTAAAAATAGGAATTTTGTCCCTTACCGATTATTTCTTTCTCGTAAACTGTAAAAGTAACAGTTTAACCAAAAAACACATTCATTCTCGTAAACGTATTATAAAGATTATCATCTCTTCAATTTCTTTTCGTTTCCCAAAAAAAAAAATTAAAAAATCACAAACTTTTACAAATCTTTAGCAAACATGAAAGCATTGGCGGTCTATGACTTTTTGGAATAAATTTAAATTGTTTTTAAGTGTCTGTTGTAAACTTTTAAATGTAGGTACATATGTCGGCGGCCGATCGTAAAATCAGGCGGATCGTGATCTGCCGCCATTTCACAATGTGCCGGATATAAGTTAGGCACATCACGAAAAGGCAGATTTTACAACCAGGCGTATCGATCTACGATGAACGTCCGACATTCCGTCTTGCTATTCGCTTAGGCACATTCAAATATGAGTTGTAAAATGCACCAATAGAGGCGCTGCTTGCGCTTTATTTACGTTCGTGTGAAAATGTTGTGCGACAATAATGTGCCTAACTTATATCCGGCACATTGTGAAATAGCGGCTGATCACGATGTGGCTAGGCGCATCATGAACCGCCTGATATTACGATCGGCTGCCGACATATACATTGCCATTTTTAATGCTCCTTTACACACGTAAGTTTTTTCACTTATTTATTTATTTATTGTGTAAGCGACTTGCGGCAAAGTAACCAATGTAAAAGATACTGTAAGGCCCTTACTGTATTTATTACAGAAGTCATAACATAAGAGGTGTACGTTTTTAACAGATCTAATCGCGTCCGTGCGAACTCATAAGCTTTCTCAGAGCTAATGAAATCAATTATTATAAGCAATAATTATCAACCTGAAACACTCATCTACATTGAAAAAATCTTCCGAGAAAAGATACTTGCCGCCTTTGTGCTATGCATTAAAATCTTGTCTTAAACGTTAGTTTATCAATTAAAAAATACTAATGAAATCAGTTTGATAAGTTGAGACACTTACCGTAAGAAATGGTACCAAAATGCGCCGACGCGAGCTGTTAAAAACTAAAAGACAATTATTATTTTTAATTTATAAACTAACGTTTAGACAAGATTTTTATGCATAGCACAAAGGGTAACAATTATTATAAGCAATAATTATCAGCCTGAAACACTCATCAACATTGAAAAATCTTCCGAGAAAAGATACTTGCCGCCAATGGTTGTTTTCAGGTGGAAAAAATATAATAAGCAGTAATTGTTGAATGAAACACTAGTATATATTGAATTATTTGGCGGGTATTTGATAAGCCCCCATAGCTCAGTGGTCAAGAGCAGCTGACCGGCAATCAGAAGGACACGGGTTCAAGTCCCGTTGGCGGCAAGTATCTTTTCTCGGAAGATTTTTCAATGTTCCTGAGTGTTTCAGGCTGATAATTATTGCTTATAATAATTGTTAACTAAAAGACAGATTTTCGTAGGATTTTTTTTGCTGTACATACTAGAACTTTTATTGTTTGAATTCTTCTTCTTTTTTCGTATGGTGATTGTTTGAATTAAAATCTGATTAGGATAAGCCTAACACCACTTAAATGATGTGACTCACAAACACACAAAAAGGATGACTTTTATGAGTCAGTCTCAGTTTGCGCAGTACACAAAATACTCTACTGCTATTTATTGATGTACCGTGCACTAAAAGGCACACATATGCCCAAGGTGTTTAAACACAAATAAAAAAAAATGTGAGGAATATCAAATTAATCTTTACGCGAATAACTATTTTAAAATTTACATGAAATTGCTTCCAGTTCGGTTCTGTCACAAGGTGGCAACATGGCAAGGTTAGTAGCACGGCTATACCGTGTCTAGTCATCTCGTTTCACATAATCTCCTAATAACCGCCAGGGCCGGAGTAGCGCCCACCCGCGCTAACTCCGCGCACACCGGGTGACGCGCCGTCACGGCACTGCCACCGCCACTAACTTCAGGAACGTGACGATTTTTCAGTCGTAAACACGTGGATCTTTCGGCGCGTATAACGCCTGGAGTTATGTCGTAATTCTGCGCACACAAACACGGAATACACAAAACTGAATGTATAAGTTACAAAATACATTGCAATAATTATTGTACATCAAGGTTGCTTTAAAACAATCGGTATTATTGTAGATGCTTTTATCATTTGGAAAACTTCAAAGTAAACGTGGCCAATCTCAACCAGTACTTGAAAAGTGAGGTCATAATCAAAGCGACCAATGAGCGCAGACCAGCGTAATTTCCGTTTCATATTTCAACCAATAGGAGCCTTTAAAAGTGACATCATAATCAAAGCGGTCATTGAGAGCAGTTGATGCGTCGCAGGTGAAGTAATTCTCATTTCCGTTTCATCCGAAATCCAAATCATAGCGGGGCTATAGAAGTTTCACTTCAAAAAATTGAAAATAATTATTGAACAAGAGAGTAATGGTGGAATACATTTTATAAAAACCCAAATCTTATTAATTTTTGAAAACATATTTAACGTAATTTTCAAAAATTTTCGGGAAACATTAAAATTTTTCTTTAACTATTGAATTTTTTCTTCAAAAAAATAAATTCACATACACTTTTACGTACGTAAAACTACGCAAGTAAAAGTCTACGTTTCTGATATTAGAAGAGGTACCAATAAATTGATTTGATTCAATTAAAAGACAATGCGGTCGGCTGTGAACAAAAATAAATTCGGTAAAACTGGGATCGTGCGTTTTAGATAAATTTTACCTACCTGCTGATGAAACCGTCCATATCAAAGAAATTCATAAATAAATGAAGAAACCATTTTTTTTCATACAAAGCAAGAAAAACATAAAAAATTGTATATTTTAAGGGGACTGGAAAACTGTGAGACGTTCTGAATGTTGTTTGTATTGTTTAAACTTTTGTACCGGATATATACATATATTAATGATTTATAAAGATTTTTCTAAAGAAACGACAAAACATGTTTTCCTAACAATTTTCTCAAGCTATCTGATAATATCTACTTAAAATACGAGTAGCATGAAACTGGCCAGATTTATGTATATCTAATAATTCATAGGCATATTGTTATATTATAATAATTCATATTAACATTTTCACCCAAAAATTCATGCCACGAATTTATAATACAACTAGCGCTAGCGAGTTCCCAGCATGCGTTGCTATGCCACTTAATAAAGAATTTTTTTCTCTCTGCGTGTCCTTTCTCAGTCTGCCTCCCCTTCCTCTCTAGCGTCCCCTTCCCCTCACGCATTCCCACTCCACCTTCTCCGTCTTTCCTCTCCCCACTCCCCTCTCCCACTTCCCCCATTCCGCGAACCCCCTACCACCGAGTTCCCCTCCCCCCTCCCGCATACATTCAGTCCTTGTACATTCAGTTTTCAAACAGCTTGCGTGCCACCTATTGAAACTTTTTGAATAAGGCCAGAGCTCACTATTACATATAGAAACCATCGCGGGTATGCGCACATCAAATCCCCAAAGTTTCATCGCAATCTGATGAGTGGTTTAGCAATGCATAGACATCTCATATACATACTCATATATATAAGCATATTTTGATCAATATAAAAATTATATTTATATATAGACAACGGAAGTATGAGTATGAGACAGGTAAAAGTATTAGTGAAGAGATAAGCATATTTTGATTTATATATATATATATATATAGATAACCTACCTACGAGTATGACAGGTAAAAGTATTAGTGAAGTAGGGTAGAGTGGGGATGGTTAAAACACTTTTACTTTAACTATGTGTAGTAATATTTCTTTCGTATTTATGGATAAGATGTTTATACTAGATGTTCTATGATCTACCTACTTATCAAATTAAATTTAATGGATGGTTACAACTCGTACAGGTAAGCTACAATAACCACTTAAAGACGATGGGGAAATCTGTTTCAATTATCCCCATAGTTTGGACGATTGAAACAGTATGTGGGGATAATTGAAACACTCTAAATATCTTTGGAATAATTGGAGTAATTTTAATAAATATTAAACATTTCCTTTATTATAACAGTACTCAATGAGATCATGAATACTGATTAAACTTATCGCAAGTATTTTCAAAATAATGAACTTAAATGTCTTTGAAATGAAAAAACTTTAAATACAAGTTTTATTATTTGTATTTAAGTGCTCTTAGTTATACTTACTATGAGTATTTGGCATATTCAACATAGTTTTACTGCGATATTATCCTGGATCAGAATAGAACGGTATTAAAAATAAGTTTTTCGCTTTCATACAAAAGTGCTTGTTTCAACCATCACACTGTTTCAATCATAACAATGTTGAATTTACCTCTGACTTGAGAGCATTTTTTCTGTGTAAAATTCAGCAACTTTAAGAAGTTGAAAAAATAGAAATTAATTGAATTTGTGGTTTGTGATGTGACATCATTATACAAAATAACGCAATATTTTCAGAACAAAAAACTTTAAAGATTCGGTTAAGGGGCATTAACATCAATTAAACAATTAAATAGTATCTAATTAAATGAAGACAATATTAGCGAAACTCAATCGAAAATCTGGAGACAGAATGGAGCGGAGCCAATATCTCTTCTGTTTACTCAATCGAAAATCTGGAGACAGAAAAAACAGAAAAGATATTGGCTCCGCTCCATTCTGTCTCCAGATTTTCGATTGAGTTTCGCTAATATTGTCTTCATTTAATTAAATATTATAATTTGAGATTTTACTCATAAAGTTTAAAAAATTTAAAATAAATGGTATCTATTAAAAGAAAAGAAAAAGCTGAATGTGCAATTCAAATGCCGTAGAAGTGAAACATACAGAAAACTAAAGTAGACAAGAGTGGGGAGACTGCGAAGCACTTTTTTTATCAATGTGAAGGATTTTTTTCATATTTTTGTCCTCGGATTCCAGTGCCCCTTGAATTTTTTTTACCAAAATCGTGTCAGAAATACAGAATTTAAGCAATTGCAAGAGTAGGTACCTACCCATCACAAATGATTCAATGAGGTTAATTATTTAAAAAAATTAAGAAAAGGTAGGGCCTTTACCGGTACACTCACCAAAATACGAAATTATTAAAGCAACCAACCTATTGCGTGAATATCCTTTAAAACAAGTATGGGTATGTTCGTAGGTAATTACAAAGAACTAACCAAATGACTGCCTCAAAACAGGCTAGCCCAGTGAGGCCGGTTATGTGCAACCTAAACTTATAAATCTCTAATATTTAAACATTACCTACTGTTCATGTGTATATTTTTTTCTCTGTTGTTAACTTTTGTACTTAAATAATTGATAAAACAATGTATACTATTAACGTAATTTTTTTTTAGTTATAAATGTAAAAAAAATCAATAAATCACGAGGGCGTTTGATGTCGAATGTGGTCGTATGAGATCGACTTCATCATCCACTTTCAAGATCACAGAATTACATCTAGTGGGAAGACTTAATGATTTGAATTTCAGGCCTTTTTCCATTATAACTTTTAAATTTTCTCTCGGTGTTGACGATTGAAACATGGTTATGATTGAAATGTTGCAATCATCCCCATACAAGTTGTTTCAAACATCCCCACGCTGCATTTTTTGCTTCAAAGTCAAAAATAAGCCTTTTAAATAGAAATAAACGCCACGCAAATTCATTAGAAAAATTCTAAAATAGATAAAGAAGAGAATGTAATAAAAGAAGGTAGCAGTTACAGACAAAATTATGGAAGATCAAACTGTAGTAACAGAAATAATTTCCAAAATTGACACACCTGCAATAAACAACATTGTAAAAATGTATCGATTTGGTAAATATAACAGCAATAAACCAAGACCTATAAAAATCCATTTTGATAATTCCCAGACAGTAAGAACACTACAAGGAAAAAAACATCTCTTAAAGGACAACCTACGCATTTACTCTGATTCGACCCCAGCTCAGCAAAAGCATCTAACGGACCTACAAGTAGAACTAGAAAAACGAAAAGCTAACGGTGAGACAGATATAACAATTAAATACGTAAATTCGTCTCCCAAAATCGTCAACATTCATCCAAAAAACTGAGTACTATGAAAATTTACTATCAAAACGTCCGTGGACTACGAACTAAATTAAACGAACTACGTTCTACCATATCTACACACCACTATGACGTATATGTGCTGACAGAAACTTGGCTCGACTCGGAAATAAAATCAACAGAACTAGGACTTAACAACTACAAAATCTTTCGCTGCGATAGAAACTCTAAATCCAGTTCCAAAACAAGGGGCGGCGGAGTGCTAATTGCAATTAAAAATAAATTGTTATCAAGAAAACTCAAAACAAAAAATAATACACTCGAACAACTATTTATACAAATTGATACCACCGTAGAAAAGATAATAATTGCAACTGTGTACACACCACCACTGTCTGATGCTCTAATCTACCGAAGTCACAGCGAAGACGTTGAAGATCTACTATACAAATACCCTAACTCTAAAATTATTATTCTTGGGGATTACAACCTCCCTAACCTGAAGTGGAAATCAAGTGATAGAGGTTTAATTGTAAATGAGGGCGAGAATGATCGTGCACGTGAGATTTTGGATATGACAAATTTTTTAAATCTTTTCCAACATAATTTTATATACAATGCAAATAATCGCTTACTAGATCTAGTAATATCAAATTATCCTAAATTGGTCATTGACAAATGTAATGATCCTCTCTTACCTGTTGATAACTACCACCCCCCTCTTTATATTAAGCTAAATGTGTGTAGCGTCAAACCGAAACACGTTGAAGAGACTCTCAACTACAAACGTGCAGATTTTGAATCTATAAATTATCATCTTTCCCGTGTCGACTGGTCTTTTTTATCGGACGTGAATACTGACAAATCCTTAGATAATTTATATTCAATATTGTCTAGCACCATAAAATCATATGTACCACTATATACTCCTAAAAAACATACATATCCGACTTATTTCTCACCAGAACTAAAAGCCTCACTTCAACAAAAAAAGAAACTTCATAAAAAATTCAAAGAAACTCGATCGATGATCGATTATGCAATTTTCAGTGAAACTAGAAAACAATGCAAAGATCTTTCTAAAATCTGTTATAAAGCATATATAAACTCTATCGAAAACACAGCTTTGCACTCAAATAATCTCTGGAAATTTATCAAAACACTAAACAATGACAACACAGACTATCCACCACAAATGCATATGGATGACAAATGTGCTAACAGCACACAAGATATCGTAAATCTTTTCTCAGATTTCTTTAAAAATGTTTACGATGAGGAAACACCAGAAGAAAAAATTCCTTCATACTCATTTAAAAAAACCATACATTTAACAGACTGCTACATAACAGAAGAATCTTGCAAAAAGAAACTATGTTCCTTAGACATTAACAAATCTGCAGGCCCAGACTCCATCCCGCCAATTTTCCTAAAACATTGCTCCTCTGTATTGTCTAAACCACTGACCATTCTCTTTAACCAGCTACTATCTTCTGGACATTTTCCTGTCTACTGGAAATCCAGCTATATTATCCCAATACTTAAAAAAGGCGATGAGACTGACATTTCAAACTATCGACCTATATGCATACAATCTGTATTACCCAAAATCTTTGAATCTCTAGTTCTTGATGAAATATATCCCACGTTAACAGAGATAATAAATGACAAACAACATGGCTTCATTAGAGGAAGATCAACTTCAACAAACTTATTACTCTTTCAAAACTATATATTGGAGTCATTTTCTAAAAACAAACAAGTTGACTGTATATATACTGATTTCGCGAAGGCTTTTGATGAAGTGTCCCACAAAATACTGATCCGAAAACTTCATGCTCTGGGAATCAGAGCAAATATGTTGAACTGGCTAAGTAGTTACGTATCAGGTAGAACTTTATTTGTAAAAATAAAATCTTTTATATCCAAACCATTTTCTGCCACTAGTGGAGTACCGCAAGGTAGTCATCTTGGCCCAATTTTATTTCTTATTTTTATAAATGACATAGTCAACTGCTTTAAAGACGTCAAAGTGTTGCTTTTCGCTGATGACATTAAATTATATAAAGAGATAACTATCCTTAATCACTGTGAAATTCTTCAATCAAATATAGACATGCTAAAAATTTGGTGCTCACAAAACAATCTATATTTGAATGTAGAAAAATGCAAAACTTTGACCTTTCCAGAAAAAAAACATCACTGTTATTCGACTATTCAATAAATAAAATAAATTTAGAAAGAGTATCGGAAATGCGGGATCTTGGCATAATAATGGATGAGAAACTAGACTTCACGGTTCACATTCAACAAACTGCAAATAAGGGTATGAAAACTTTAGGATTTGTGTAAAGAACAATTAAAAACTTTGAATCGTTACAAATCATTAAACTACTGTATACATCCCTTGTTAGAAGCCTAATAGAATATAACTCCATAGTCTGGTCGCCCTTCTATAAAATTCATATTCATACTATTGAAAGAATTCAAAGAAAATTTCTACGTTTTGTAAATTTTAAACTTAACATCCCTTTAGAGCACATAAATTATCCGTCGTTAATGAATACTTTAAATATTCCAACATTAGAAAACCGACGAAAAATAAACGACCTAACTTTTTTATTAAAATTATTAAACTCTAAATTCGACAGTTATGAACTCCTGCAATTAATAAATCTACATGTACCTACACGAACAACTAGACAAACATTGACATTTTATATGCGTACATCTCATTCGAACTATGATTTACATTCTCCAATACAACGTTTGCATAGTCTTGGTAACAAATACTTAAACAATCTGGATGTATTTGACAATAATTTGAACTTAGCAAACTTCAAACGCCATATGTGCCAACTATTTATTTCTACCTATCCCGTAAACTAATGAGAACAACAATTTTAAAAATTACCTACTTTATGTCAACTACTATATTTTGTTTCTTATATTTTATGTTACATTTCGTCAAGCTGCGAGAGTAAAATGAGTTATAAGATAAACAAAAATGTCTTAAATATTTACTTTTTAGTGCGAAATCCAATAATGTCCCCTATGCACGATTGAGTCACTCGCCGGCCAGTGCGCTTTTGTAGAAACGTCCCAACAGACCTGATGGAGTTTCGAGTGTTGTATCACACTCTTAGGTATTATAGTTTTCGAGTAAAATGAGATGTTTCAATTATAACCTGTTTCAATCGTCCCCACTCTACCCTACCTACAACACAGGGATATCCCTAGAATGGCAGGGGAAATAATATTAACATAAAGGATTTACTGTAGATTTTTTTTTCATGAACAAAAAACCCACTTCTGAAATGAAAATAATCTATATATATATATATACATATATAAAGTGTGCATGATAGAAAATTCTATTCTGGCCCTGCCACTCAGAGAGCCGCTGGAACTCTCGTTTTTGAGTTGCAATCTATCACAGATGCCTCCACGATAACTCAGAACCATGCAACTTCAACAGCCATTTGAAGAGTCATTAAAAGTCATGAAAATTAAAAAAAATAACATAATCTAACCTAACGTAATCTTTTTAACCAATTTTTAAATTTTGTTATTCATAATTTTTAACGACTTTTCAAAGAAGAAAGTGAAAGTGAAGTTGCATGATTCTGTGTTGTCTGGTCACCATCACCCCTTTAAGGGGTGATGGTGACCAGACAACACTTTACAATCGAACATCTAAACATTAACTCAAAAAAAGTAGACGCCAATACAAATAAAGAAACTATAGCAAATCATGTAAATAACTTCTTCGCAAGTATAGGAAAAGTCTTAGCGAACCGTAAAATTCTCAACACAAACACGACAACACAAACAAAGAGTTCAAACATCAATACACAACCGACACAACACAGATTTGCAATAAAAACAACTTCGGAAGAGGAAATTGACAAAATAATAAACACATTAAAAAACCGTATTGCTCCTGGATTAGATGAGATAACGACGGATTGCATTAAGATAATAAAAACAGAAATTTTAAAACCCATAACACACTTAATCAATCTAAGTATAACACACTCCTGCTTCCCTAGTACTCTTAAAAAAGGACTGGTGATCCCTATTTACAAATCCGGAGACAAAATGCAAATAACTAACTATAGACCTATCACTTTGTTAAACTCGCTTTCAAAAATTTTCGAAAGAGTAATAAAAAACCAAATTATAATATACCTGGAAGAAAATAAATTAATCTCGGAAAAATATGCATTTAGAGAAAAAATAGGCACAAAAGAAGCTTTGGCGTGTACAATAGACTATATACATAGCAATTTAGATCAAGGGTATAAATGCATAGCGATATACCTAGATTTAGCTAAAGCTTTCGATTCAATCTGCCACCAAACGCTTTTTAAAAAATTAGAAAACATAGGCATCAAAGGCAAGGAACTCCAACTATTAAAAAGTTATATGAGTAACAGAACACAGCAAGTAAAAATTAACAACCATATTAGCAAGCCACTGCCAATTACATATGGAGTTCCACAAGGGAGCATACTAGGGCCCGTTCTTTTCACTATTTACATTAATGAACTTTGCAGCATGAAAATAGACGGTGAAATAGTTAGTTATGCAGACGACACAGTTTTACTCTTTAAATCTAAGGATTGGAAAAATGCATACAACATAGCGAATTTAGGAATCACGCGAGTGAAATCATGGCTAGACTCAAACATACTTACACTGAACATATCGAAAACAAAATTCACAACGTACAGTATAAATAGCACAGGACAGCCAAAAAATAACACAAACACCATAAAAATACACGAATGTTTAAACACCAACATTTGCGTTTGCCCTCCTCTAGAAAAAAAAGAACAAATAAAGTATCTAGGAATCATAATTGACCATAACCTTAGATGGACACATCACATCCAACAAGTCACAAATAAACTCCTCAAAACGATACACATTTTCCTAAACATAAGAAACATATACAAAATACAACAAATGAAAACAATATATTTTGCTCTATGTCAGTCTATAATAGAATATGGAATAATTGCTTGGGGAGGAGCAACAAACTCAGCTATCGAACACCTGGAAATTGCGCAGAAAACGATCTTAAAGGTAATACTTAAAAAACATAGACTTACTGATACAGACCAAATATTCAACCGTTGTGACGTACTAGACATACGACAATTATATGTTAAATCGCTACTAAATTACATTTTTGACCAAAAAAACAACCTTCAACAAACACAAAATATCACAAACAGACCAGTTAGACAAGCATACAAAGAAAACTTAAAAACTCCGACGGTAAATACAAGCTTTGGACAAAGACATTACCAATATCACGCTATAAAAGCATTCAACAGTCTAACACTTGAAAATAAAATTGAGGAAAACAAAAATAAATTCCGACACAAAATTACAAAATGGATTAAAGACCAAAATAGACAATACTACCAAAATATCATAGCATAAAATAACAAAACATATAAGTAACACACAAAACCAATATAAAACACAATCACCCACAAACACACAACACGTATTAAAAATATCGTTTTTAACCTTATATAATATTATTTATTCTTAATTTTACGTTAATTCTAAATCTCTAATTTTTAAGTTTAATTTATCTTAATCGTATGTTTTTTATTTACTTTTTTCCTTTTTTTCACCAATATTATGTATATATATATTTATATGTATTGTGTATAATTTTGTATATGAAATGGAGGCCTCAGCACGGGTAAACCACCCAGTGAGGCCAACATCATTGAATTATGTAAAATATGTAAATAATATTGCATCAAATAAATAAATAAATAAAGGTAAAGTTCCTATCCATGCAGATTTACAAAGAAACAAAATCAGAGTGTGCAATTCACATGCGGTAGAAGTGAAACTCTCAGAAAACTAAAGTAGACAAGAGGGAGGCTACGAAGCACCGCACAAAGAGGAGACCGGTTATACTATCTTATTCTCTCGCAGGCTAAATCCTATAAATGTATGTGTTTGTCTCTTTTTAGTGTCGCTATTTTTAGTTTCATCGAGTTTCAAATCACAACGGTGTTAAAGAAGTTTTCATTTCAAAAGTATAAACATGTTTTCCTGTTCCAGAACAAATAAATTTTTGAAACTTTCTTTGAGGCTTCACTGGGTGGTGGGCTAAGGGATACGGATGCTGGGTGTGGTTTATATCAGGCTGAATGCAATTAACATTTTTTATCGGTACTTGCCAAATGATTTGAGACTTAATTGTTTATCGTATGTTCTCTATCTATTTACACAGGTGCTTCCGGGGTTTTTCACATGATGCAATGCTGCCTCATGAGCTTCTTGAATGAGTTTTATTTTGCTTTAAATATTATTTTGCTGGTATTACTAACCTGATTTGTTGTATTATGTTTTATTTTCCTGTTAAGCACTTGCATACTGCTTTCTAACAACGTATGCAGGGACACTGGAGGTCTAGATTTGTTCAAAATAAATAAATGTAGCTTCGTTTAACAAAAAAATTAGAATCTTGCGAGAGCCTTGAAGGAGTAACCATCTGTTACTTATACCAGGGCGGGTAAATGGTGGATAACCTCCACTGTTCCAGAACAGGACTCCAATAGACTAAATCTTTGCGGAATTAGCTCCAACGGGTGATTTTTTTATGGCAAAGGGAAGTTAGCTTGAGCATAATATTACGTGAAGATGCTATCAGAAAGATTAAATGATAATAATAAAAAAAAGAATTCAAGAAAATGCACCACGTTTCAAAATGAAGAAACTTTTTTTCACAAAGTTTCTCTCTTGCGATATACCGTTACACAGAATAAAAAACTTTTTAAAAGTGGTGTAAGCTGTACTTTGTAACCATATCTAAGTAAACAGTTACATACATCATAACCATCCCCTTTCCCTAATTCTACCCAACGCCACATTATTACCTTAAAACAGCATTCCTCATTAATGGAGAAGATTAACATATGTGCAAATAACTCACGGTTTCAGCAATGAATAATGAGTCACCAAAATCGTTGAAGCAGTGCATACGATCGGTTTAAAAAAATAGAAAATACACATACGATTTGTGTACAATAACAGCGGAATTATCAGTATGGGACAATGAATTTTGAAAGCTGCATCTTTACGTGCAATTATGTGCATTAAGGAAAAACGGAAGCCAAACGGTGTTATGTAGTTTTCAGAAAACGTTAAGCACCGGAGATAATGGCATGCGGGCTAAAAAGGTGTTTGGGGTGCAACACCCTCTACCTACCCTTAGTTCCCGGTTCCCAGTTCCGGCACCCACAATGTACACCCTACTCTGGATACTTTTAATGGGATAGATGGGGTGATTTTCTCTCTTTGGGTGGAAGCCATGTAAAATTTAGGAAAACTCTACGTCAAACAAATTTTTTAAAAGTAGATTTAATCAGGTTTCTTTTAATTTATAAAATTCGTTGCTAGTTACTATTCGGCTTGCCCAAGTTTCTACACATTTTTTTTTTAAAAGAAAGAAATTAAACACTTAACGTACTTTATCCAACGCAAGGAAATTAGCTTCGAATACGAGTACTTGGTGCGTTTTTCAACGAGTTTTTATTCAACGGCCCCCGTGGTCGAGGGGCAAGGCTCTTGAAAAATATACTAATACTTAATAAGGTCGCGAGATCGAATCCCGGAGCGGCAATAAATTTTATTTGATTAATTTTTGTTAATTCACAATTAATTAATTAAAAATAATATATAGGATGTTACGTTCCAGATTCGAAGATAATCTCAGTATCGCCATGGTGTGACCACCATTCGTCGCTTGAAATGGCTTTAGCCGTGTTAGGTGAATAGATCTGAATAGCCAGCTACTTTCCTACCTTCCCCAATCTCCTTCCCTTCCCCACTTATCATCAGCCTCACAACATACCCCGATTGAGGGCGCCATAGTCTCATTGGCTCCAGACGGGAGCAGATGGAACTCTTGTGAGGTATTAACAAAAAAATAATATAAATAAAAAAACGGCATAACTTAATCCTACATCTTTTTTTTTTTTTTTTTACATGAACTCCACACAGGAGGCCCTGAGGAAAATAATTTCCCTCAGGGCCTATGTCATCTTTGAGGATGCTGTGTGGAGGGTTTTTTTTAAGGAAAGGGAGGAGAGGAGAGTTCTGGGAAGGAAAAGGGTTTAAGGGGTGGGTAGGAATCTGGGGTTCAGTATGTCCTGGTCATCCGCCTCCAAGACCTAGACAAACCTCACCCCATGAACCCGGGCACCCCTGCTAAATCACCAAACGTAGCGAACCACTTGGGGTGACCTATGACAGAGGTGTTGGTTATCCAATAAAGGTT
Source organism: Limnephilus rhombicus (assembly GCA_929108145.2). Classification (NCBI taxonomy): domain Eukaryota; kingdom Metazoa; phylum Arthropoda; class Insecta; order Trichoptera; family Limnephilidae; genus Limnephilus; species Limnephilus rhombicus. The sequence goes on from OV815274.1 coordinate 25,134,047, forward strand.
CCCGGGGCGGCGGTACCCATTCCCGCCTCCCAAATTGTAGATCAATAAACATCTAACTGTTTTGCATGTTTTAATCACCTTTCTTAGTTTTTTGAAATTGGAAAAAATACCAGGTTACAGAAAAACATATTCTGGGACTGTTCAGAGAGCTTTCTTTTCTAGGTGAACTTTCTGATGGATATGTTTTTCAATTTGGCAGGCGGGTATGGGTATCGCCGCTCCAGGAACCATTTATTAGATAACCAACACCCCTTCCATAGGTCACCTCAAGGGTTCGCTACGTTTGGTGATTTAACAGGGATGTCCGGGTTAATGGGGTGAGGTTTGTCTAGATTTTGGTGACGACTGATATGAAATTTTATGACATGCGAAAAATCACACTGCATGGCGGGCCGGATCGGGAGAGACTGGTAGAAGGAGACCTAATCTAGAGCTCTCCAGCCGGATACCGCAGTGGATCCGTACATCCGTCACTTTTTTTTTTTTTTTTTTTTTTTTGACATTAACTCCACACAGGAGGCCCTGAGGAAAATAATTTCCCTCAGGGCCTATGTCATCTGGGATGCTGTGTGGAGGGTCTTTTTGAGGAGAGGAAGGAATGAACATTGGTCTTGAAGAGACCCATGTTGTAGGAAGGAGGAAACACAGAGGCCGGCAAATCATTCCACAGCCGAGCTGTTGAACATAAGAACGAGTCGAAGAAACGACCCGTTCTCATGTGACTAATGTCAACTATGTACAAATGTTGGGCACGCGTTTGGCGTGTTTCCCGACTATGCACCGGTGCCGAAGGGATCAATGATGCTAGTTCCTCGGAGCATCTTCCATTGTAATACCGGTAGAACAAGGATAGCATTCATTTTGGAGCTCCAGACCAGAGGTGGCTGCCAAATTCAACCGTGGGGCGCACTTGCGATTTGTACAGGGTTAGCAGTTGTGTACTTTTAAAGTATCTGCGGGCCCTGTACAGTACTTCTAAACACATTGACGACCCCCAAATACCTACCCACCCCCCCATACTTTTTCTTACGCAGAACTTCATCTCTATCCTTGACCTAAAAATACCCTTCACACAGCATCCCTAAAGATGACATAGGCCCTTAGGGATTTTTTGCTCAGAGCCTCCCGTGTGGAGCTATTGTAAAAAAATGTAATTAAAACGTGTAATTAAAAAAAATGTTATTAAAAATGAAATTAAACTTTAAGGTAACCTACTAATTTGTAAACAAAACGTAAAACAGATTTCAATGAAGCAAAACAGATGAATAAAACATTACTATTATGATTTTGTCAATTTTTGTGATAATGTGCAAGTAGGTACGAACAATAGCTCTAAATTTCTAAAAGTTTCAGGTTCTGCTTACATACCTAATAGGTATACCTACAAAATACGTGTAATATATGATTCTTTTTTGCGCAACATGTAATAATTTCACACTGTTTAAAAGACACGCTAAAGCCACTGGGTTAAAAATACTGCTTAGTACTTAATGGTGCACTTTTAGGCGCATAAATTACCCTCGTAGGGGCTGCAAAAAATTGTCGTAATAAATAGTGCACGCCACTGCACCTGCGGGGAACATTCCTGCCACCTTCGCCCCACGACCCTCACACAGCGCGGGCGGCGGGTACGCCACTGATGTCCTGCAATGGCTGAAGATAATCCGCCGCCGCTGGATGCGCAAAAAGCAAACATATTGACATTACGGTTCCTCAGGATGGGCAGAGGCGGCGCAAGAATTACAAATGCAAAATTAATTATTAATCAATAATGTCGAAGGCTTAAAAAGGTCCATATTGTGACCCTGATGCCTATTATGTGTTGTTCTACGCCTACTATTTTAAATATCTTCTAATAAAATACATTATTTTAATTTCCCAGAATTGCTCGGTATTTGGAACCTAAATTTATATTTCATTGTTTCTTGTACGTATTTTTCTATAAAATGGTAAAATATGAAAAATTATAAATTTTATAAAAACGGTATTTCAAACCTCCGTAGCTCACGATAGACATGGCATGGCGGGTTGGAAATAATTGGATTGACCTAGAAATTCCAGACAGAAAAAAGCGACGCATCGAAAACAGTTTTCCATTAAAAAGTTAGCTGCTTAGGAAAACAGTTTTTTTGCTTTATATTTATTAAGATTATCAAAGAAAATACTCCGATATTTTTAAGAGTTACTTTTAAATTACATGAAAATAAGCTATTTCTGTGAGCAAATTAATCTAATAATAGGTTTGATAAAAGCAACTTGGTTTTAAAAGTTTCCTCCCTTAACCTGTTTAATCACAAATTCGTCCCAGCTCGTGTAGGTCTCATATAAATCGTTGTATCTTCCTTACTGTCATATTGATAAATATGATCTTAACGGTATTAGAACGAGAAAACTCCATGCTTTATATTCAAAACTAAAAAAAATGAAATGTGTACCTCTATGAAACTAAATTTTCCGATTGCAATTTGAGAAAAATGTATAAAATTCCGAATTTTTTAAATTTATTATTTTTTAATGAAATTACGAAAACGTGAGGTTATTTGTAATACATTTGCCTAATAATACATATTTATTTTTTTCTTTTTTTGTCGTTATCAGTAATTTAAGATAGAAAAAACGTAAGGTGACCCTTTTTAAAAACCTTCTTATGTTTGTATTAAAAATTATAATTTTATTTCTAAAATTTGTAAATGTACTACATCACCTTTCAAAATTTTTTTTTATTTTTTTGAAATGTCCAGAAATATTACTTTTATTTGAATTTCATCGCAATGCGGAAATATTTTGACGTTCAGACAAAATACACCCAATTTCTCAGGGGTTAAAAAGCTGTAGTTAATAAGCTGCTTAGTTAAAACACATGTTTTAACCTTTGCAGATTCAGAACTTAAGCTGTGATTAATTAATTAAAAATAACCCAAATAAGTGATGAATTTGGACGTCCCCGGTACTGTCCAGAATGCCTTTACGGCGGGCGTCCAGTGTCCAGCGACCAGCGTCCACCTAGCGTCGCCGGCCGCAACTTTGTTTAGGGTGTGAATAAAGGGGAAAAGCGGAGCAAGTCGCGCGCCCCGCTCGTATTTCTGGCGGGAAATTCTGCCGCCGCCGAATAATGTGGCGGGAACTGCCGACTGCAACATGGCGGCTGACTTATGTTTTGCGCCAGAATTGAGGTTAGGTTAATTTGAAGTGAGACCGGGCCCGTAAAGTGGGGTCGCGGCGCAAAGATTTCGGAAGAATGTTGTGTGGCCCGTTTAAAAAAAATACTGAAAAAGAACTGCCGTAATAATATAATAGAACGCTTGAGAAAATTTTGAAACCAAATGGAAAACTTAACGATTGTATAGATACAATGAACATTTGTTCCGACAATAGTTAGTAAAAAAATTTTTAAACATTTAAGATCTAATAAAAATGTTTTAATTTTTCTTTACGAGTCTATTGGTGCAGCTTTGGGAATAGGCTTAGGCGGTTATTTGTTAATTGTGCCACATGCCCAGCAGAGCCCATTTTGAGGTTAGAGGCGTCAGGAACCTTAGACTTGCTCTGTACTATACTATACCTACCAACTTAGTAGAATGACTTTTTCCGAGACTTTTTGAATGGTGAACGTTTTGGTCATAAATTTTCTTCGTGAGAGATTATATATTATTTATTAACAGAAGCAAACAGTACAAGGGTGTGTGCTTGTGAGTATGTGTGTATGTATGTATGTATGCACATTGAACAAATTATATTATTGACGTGATGCTCTTTTTAAATTTGGGCAGTGAATCGGAGAAAATTTCGATGTTAGAATTTAGACCAATAATATTGAACATATGAAGAGCACGATTGATTGGCGAATTAGATGCTGCATTTGTCTTGTAATTAAGCGTGTGGAATAGTTCTATATGGCGTGTACGTCTTAACGGTATGTTAAAATTAACTAGGGAAAGAAGTTCGGTACAGTCAAAGTTATTATTTAAAATTTTGTGTATAAATGTCAAATCAGCTATTGCTCGCCTTTGTTGCAAAGTTTGAAATGTGTATTCAAAGTTTTGGTTGAATTTGAAGGTAAGATATTTTATAAATTTGTTTTGAATGTGTTCTATGCTATCTATGTATACTTCGTATTGCGGGTCCCAAATTGGCGAAGCATATTCCAGTGTACTTCTGACTAATGCAAAATATAATATTATTACTGTACACGGGTTATTGAACACTTAAATATTTATGCGAAGAACAAAACCAATATATTATTATCTTCAAATAAAAGTAGGTACCTACTATTTATTTATTGCAGATAATTTTCTTATATAAACTAGGAACAAAAGAAATAAAAAAATGGTTACAGTTTTTTTTCTTTCAATTCTGACCAAGTGTCACCATGTAGTGGGGTACGCGAGGCTATTATTTGTTAAGACTTCGTGATGGTTTACGATGTCTAGCGGGCGTGTGTTTGCACAACACAAATCAAATAACCGCGTGATCTTTGCATTATTATTATTATGGCCCTTAATGTTATGACGAGGCGTCACTACACGGAAATGCCATACGCTGTACGCCATTTGCCGTACATGGTAGAATGTAAAAGCTTTCACCGACTTGGATTAGTGGTACATGAGATACTCTAAAATAATAGTATAAATGACATGTATTATATTATTATCAACCGAGTTAATTTATAATTATGTACTCATTTCGTGTTTAATCCATTTTTGGCGATGTCAATCGTTGAGATTTATACCTATTTTAATTGCCTAAATATTTCATCGAAATCCATCTTGATTTTAAATATTTTTTTTACTTTACAAATTTCTCATATTCAATTTAAAATGCATATAAAATTGACACAATTGGTTCCACAATTGGTGTATCAAAATATTTTTGAAATATAATGATATTTCATTGTGAAAATTGAAAAAAATTAAAATGGGTTAAGATGTTGTTCATAGTTCACAATGATATTGTACATCAATGATCGTCCACAATGATGTTGTACATCAATGATCAATGCTCGTTCACAACGATGTTGTATATCAATGATCGTTCACAATGATTTTATACATCAATGATCGTTCACAATGACGTTCTACATCAATGATCGTTCACGATGATGTTGTACAACTAAAAAGTTAGAAATAAATGTAATATCTGCATTGGTATCTATCATTCCGGCGATGCCACAAGCCACAATCCAAATCGACATCCACAATGGGTCCGAGGCATCGGCAATGATTAACGCGCAATGAAGCAACATATCGATGATTTACCGCGGCGGCCTGGCACCCATCAAACGGAGCCAAGTCAGGCTGTGGCTGTAGGACCTTATCGGGGTTTCTTATCAAGTGTGAGCCGATCAATTTATATGCGGGCAGAGCCGGGACTAGGAAAAAAGTTTAAGGTAAAAGCAGTAAAAAATTCTTTAATAAAATTATTGCCCCGGAAACTTTCGCTATGTGAACAACCGCTCTTAAAGCCTTTACTCACGGAGAAGCAAAAAACTGGTTGGCAACTCAATTCGCGGTGTAAATCAAGTTTACGATTTCAGTAATTATATCAGCTTATTTAACAAAAACATAATTTATTAATAACCTCAATATATAATATCAACCTTCTGAACAAAATCGATATTTTCCTGCTATGACACTTCGCAAATTACTCGAAAACTTGACAGGTCATGAGGAGCAACCACGGCAACCTGTCGGCCTGGCAACTGAAACGCGCCGGCCGTGGCAACTAGCGCTGCGAGTTGCATCGCCCTCGATAACTGGTCTTTAAGAAGTTGCCTGTGTGCGGACCGCCAATGAAATTCGCAAGTTGCTTTCCTGTGGAAAGCCTTGAGATCGTTTGAGTTGCAACTGTTTTTTTTTTAGTTGCCCCTTGAGCGGATGGACTTGGATGGATGGTCAATCTGTTTGAACCCCCTTCATATTTAACGTCGTCACAATTCGGAATTCAAAGTATTTTTAATTTTTCATAATTAACCTGTCCCCAATAAACTCCGATCCTATGTCTTTCAGCGTGCCAATGCTGATCAGTCGTCCAAAAAACGGTCATGCTCTTATGCTCTTGGGGATTTGATCCAGTTGATTCAAACAAATGGAAATAAGGCTTGAACTTTTTTGAGATTGCCATAAAATAGGACATCAACGCCACTATGATTTTTTTTACATTAGCTTCTTCAAATATCGCTCGGGTGATGCAAGAGAAACCTATCTGCATTTCTCATGTTCTGAGTAAACGGTGTCTGAAGATTATTTATCGAATTTTCGATTACAATTTGACAAAAATCGAAAACTGCAATTAACAGTTTTTTTCTTTAATCAGTATAAAATAGTTATGTAAAAAAACTTTTTTGATGCAAAAGTGTTTTACGATCAAAATATATTCAATTTGTTTTAATTGAATATAACAACCATATTTAATAATAATGGTGAGATTAGATAAAAAGCAGATGTGGTCTTTTTACACAACAATGTTGGTGAAGTCTCGAATATTTTAGCGATTTGCATTTTGAGATTTTACGATTTTGGCACGTTCTGTGATTTTGGCACATTTTTGATACATTATGGGCGATATTATATCGGACCGTTTCGCTGATTCTCGATCCGTCAGCATTGGAGCATTTTTTGATGTATAAATATTCGGCACGCCTTGGTTTTATCTGCTCTTCATTTTAATAAAGTTCTTATGTTCACTTACTATGCTCACATAAATGACGCTTACTACTCTAATAACTAATAACAAAGGGATTTATTTACAAAGTTATCGAGCGTAGGATATTTATGTCTTTAATTTTGTTTATCATCCCCTAAAAGTTAAAAAAATTCAGAGTATGTAGGTAATTCACACGCGGTAGAAGTGAAACTAGAAAGTCGCTAATGTCGCTTTATTTTTATTATGCTTGGTTTTTTAAAGTGGTTTGAAGATTGGATATTGATTTCACAAAATAAAAATGTTTTTTTTTCTGGATTTCGGTGGATTCGAACCCCCGTTCGCTTGATGTCTGTCTCTCTGTCGTTGAGACTTATCTGGCACCTTGCCAACTACGCTATGGAAGGCATGCGCCGAATTACGAATTTACCGCATTATATTAGAACCGAATATTTGTGTAGAACTGAGTTGTGACGCTGTTCCGTTTCACCCGAATTTCAAGTCACTAGCGGCGCTAAAGAAGTTTCACTTCAAAAATGTGATTTCGATCGCCCCACTTCCCAGTCCGCTCCCGCCCTAGTGAAAATGAAGCGTTCTTTGGATCTGCGCGAGACTTATGACGGACCTGGCCGCCGTAATAACAGGTTGGCCGGGGGAGGGGCGGGCCCCATGCTTTATGGGGCCCTGGGCCCCCGCCCTTCCCAGCCCGTGGGACCGATACGCCCCCCGAGCCCCATCCACCGGCTCTGGAGCAGCCAAGGGATAGTCGGGGCTGCGACTAGGGTAGTACTAATTAGTTACTCATTGAATCGGCATTATTTTAATCTACTTGCTTTAATTTGGTTACTGAGTCAGAAATTCTGCACCGACGGAACTAATTCAAAAGATTTAATCATCATTTTTTCAAATTATCAACTTGTTAAACAATTGCTCTATTTTCTTATATCTTAGAATAATGGAAAATGAGAGTAGGCATGAAAACAGTGTGCTGTGACTTTTTGTATTTGGAAAATACGACAACGAGAGATGGCAAGGCTGATAAAGAAATTGAAAGAAGGGTGAATGCAGGTAACTTTGTTAATAGAGGACTGAATGCCGTTGGCGCTAACAAAAAACTGCCCAAAAAAGAGAAGCTAGCAGTCCACAATGGAGGCTGGTACCTACCCTGATGTATGACAGTGAGGCATGGAAGTGGCAGTGTTATGCATAAAAATTAATCGCTGAATGTGTTGCTTAGCGGAAATCTCGAGAGCAGCTGAACCGATTTCGCTAATTCTTTTTTTAGAATATTCCTTGAAGTACGAGGATGGTTCTTAGGGAGAGAAAAATTAAGAAAATTACGCAGAAAATTGGATAATTTCAGAAAACCTAACGACTATCCCACGTTTGACAGTTCGCGTGTTTGAGAATGACATTTTGCAAAACAATGTAGGTTAAATCAGGATTCTATTTTTGAAAATCTTTAAGTTGAAATTTATTTAAAGTAGGTACTCCCCTAATAGTTTGAATCGAATCAAGAATTTTAGATATTTTAAATTTATTTTATTTTATTTGTTAGCGTTATAAACAGTCATTACAAGTTCATATATAACAGTGTTAGAGATAGTCATATCATTGACCAATAAAATAACGACATAAAAATTTGAGACCGTAATAAAAAGAAAAACAAACAAAACAATATATGCATGAAATATAAACAGTTCTGAAAAAGTGCATCTACTCACTTAAATCTACAAAAAATGTATTTTTAAGGGTAATATATCCTGTAAAATTTTTTGAAGAGGTTATTTAATGCAAACTGCTGAAATCAAAAAAGAAAATGTAATGAAAATTAAGAAAAATGAAAATGAAAAATGAAAAAGAAAGATAAGGAATTAATGAAACATTAAGTTTTCCGTTGAATATTACTTTTTACGAATTTTATGAAGTTAGCAAGGTTCGTGTTAAACATGTCAATGTCTGTGCATAATCTATTGAAAGTGCTACAGCTTCTTCTTATAAAAACATTTTTAGCATTGCTCTTAGGAATATAAAATATGTCTGGAGATCGAGTGACTCTTATTGGACATCTGAAATTGATATTTTGTAATAGGTAAGGGCTATCAATAAAATTGTGGATTATCTTATAAAGCATTACTAGGTCTCTGATATCTCTGCGTTGATCAAGGGTTTTGAGGTTCATAGAGACATAATTTACATCATTTCGCATGCGAAACGAAACATATTTCAAAAACTTTTTCTGGACTCTTTCTATATTTGTTTTATATGTAGAACAATGAGGGTTCCATACTGTTGAAGCATACTCTAGGTGGCTCCTGACGTATGATATGTAGAGAATCTTAAATGTTTGTGGATTTTTGAAAACAGAACTTACTCTAAGTATAAATCCTAGCATTTTCAAAGCCTTAGACGTGATGTGCTCGACGTGAGATTGAAAAAGAAGCTTACTGTCTAATAGAACTCCAAGATCTCTAATTTCATTTACCCTATTTAAAAGATTGTTTTTAATTATGTACGGACATAGTATAGTGTTTTTCTTTCGAGAATAAGATATGACGGAACATTTATCTGCATTCAAAAGAAGGCGGTTTTCTAAACAATACACATTGACCAGGGAGTTCAGGTCATCCTGGAGCTCTATACAATCCATCTCAGATTTAATGATTTTGACAATCTTTTTGTCATCCGCATATAGGAACAGCTGAGAATTACGAATAGTTTTGTTAACATATAGGTACCTAAGGTAGGTACCAAATTTAATATACATGAAAAATGGAAATTTGAATAAAAAATGGAAAAGGCGGCACGCAGGCTGTTTAAAAACTTAATGTACTGGGATTGAATATATGGAGAGCGGGAGAGAGGGAGAGATGGGGGAGGGGGGGGGAGGGGGCATTGGGTGAGGGGGGCGGTGAGAGGGAGGGTGAGGAGGGGAGGTGGAGGAGGCGGAGTGGGAACCCCCCTTACACCATGCGAGCGAAGCCGCGGGAAAAAGCTAGTTTAAAATAAATATCTACTAAATCAATTGGATGGGTCATCTACCACATTCCACTGTTCTACCTACTACTATTTGCTTTAACAAAAATATATACGCGCATCCTCTAATGAACAATTGCATAGGCTTTGCAACCTAGGAAACAAATTTAGAAAAATATTTGATATTTTCTACTTGTATTTTCAGCACTTTGAGATTTTTTTTAATACAACGCCAACATTTATTATTTACCGAATTATTGCTGACTGCACAGTCAATCGTACAACAACATAATATATAGAATTTACGATGAAAGGAATATCTATCTGTGTTTGGAATTATATTATTTATTTTGTATTTGAATATTTTTTGTTATAATTTTAATTTTGATTTTCACGATTTAATTTGAATTATTTAGTATATCATATTAGAGACACTGATGAAAACCAGCTGCATTCCGGGAATGTAGCTGAGTAGTGACCCTTTTGTAAATAGAATCAATGTTATAAAAAGAATTTATTGTGAAAATTTATTGACTGTTTTTTTTTTTAAATTATTATTATAACCTATATTTTTTCTTTCCTGTATATTTACAAGTAGATAAGTACAAGTTATGTACAAGTAATGTGAAGTCTCACTTACTTTCTTTTTATAATTTATGTAGAAATCTCGAGAGTCTTCATACTTAAAACCATTTTAATTTATATAAATGGCATACCCTTAGTTCTTACTTACTACCTCCATGATCTCTTTCCTCATTGATGAATCACGAATTGAAAATAATTTTACTCTAGTGAGTACATCGGCCTCCATTTAAATTCTTTCATTTGTGAACTTGTGAAACATAATTATGATTATTTATTGCAATATGAATGAAACTTGCTTAATTTTGGACGTTTTAAGTGTACATTCTCTCATTAATTTCATTCAACGTAGTTCTTCAACGAGGTAATTGAATATTATGGAGTACACGTTTTAAACTTGAATGAATCTAAAATTGACTCGGAGACTCTCCCAAGATGCCTTTTCATCAGGAAATATGCGTTTCGGAACATAAATAATTGCGCGTTTTGGTATTTGCACACGTGTTAACAAGAATACCAAATGCCACGTGGCGGAACGCAATGCTATCAACAGGGTGCGGACTCTAGTGATCTCGCGTGCATCACCTTTCCTCTCGTCCTCAGTGAGGCAACGCAAACTGCGGCACGCGTGCCTATTTCATTCATGGGAAGATTGTCTTCAACTAACTTTAAGTTATATACAATTTCTGCGACGTAGTAATCTACGTACATGATTTTCTCATGGAATCATAGTATTCAATTACTTATTTATTAATTAAAATTAATTTGTGAGTTCGGAGGTTATTCGTTGCACATTTTCGGTGAAACTCAGACTCCGCGTCGCTTGGTTACGTGAAAACAATTTAAAATTACGTTGTTATTATAATAAACAATTTGTAAAAAAGAAGTTATTGTTTTTTACAGGCCTTATGAAATCAAATGTAAAAAAATCTCCTTTTCCAACCATTCCAAAAGCTTTTTCTCGAGTATTTTTAAACTCCTCCCAAAAAGGGACGTCAATTCTGATTTCGATTTTTTCCTGGACTATTGGATCGTCTAAAAAAATCTTTTCCTACAACATCTGTTTTTACCCACCTCACAATGCTGTCCAGCCCGGTGGCGATAGGTATATTTTCAATTTCTTTACTATATACAGACAGGTGCTTTAGTGAGGAGTAACATAAACAAATAGTGTTGGAGCAAAATCCTGTAATTTAAATACAGTCAGAAAAAATCACATTATTTTGTGCAAAGTTTGTGAAATAAAAACTGCAACTATATCCATCTTCCTTAACACGTGTTGCCCTCAACACTTGTTCCCTCATTTCCCTACCAAACCTGTTAACCAATTACCTCTATTGTCTGATAGTGAGTACGTACCTACGTCAGTGACATTGCAATAATTGTGTAAATCAGTCTATTACGAAAAATGTGCAAAACATCTCAAATGCTCCCTCAGTGTAGAAATATCGAATCTATTACAAAAGTTTGTGCAGTGATGACCACCCGCGATGTGCCCAAGGACCATAATATCGATTAGCAACAAGACGTGTACCAAAGACAAGGGTTACGTTAGAATGGTACCGCGTGGTTTCATCCGGCGACAAAATATCCCCGACAAAATATCATCCGACAAAACATCCCACGATATAATATCCCAAGGACAAAATATCCTACGTACAAAACATTTTCCAACAAGGATTGAAGGAGACAGAGCAAGGAACTTACAGTTTCGATTTAAATTTTAAATTTGGCGCCGAAAGGTTTTGTTAGGTTAGGTTAGGTTAAAATTTTAAATTTGGCTCTGAAAGGTTTTGTTGGGTTAGGTTAGGATATTTTATTGTCGGGGATATTTTTTCAGGGGATATTTTGACAATTTTAACCACTGTCGATTTGAAAAGTCATAATAATTATTAGTCATATTACTACGATTTTTTAATGTTGGCAATGTTTGACGGATCGCCAGACCGACACATCCGCATGGAGTCGCAGATTTCCAATGACCGTACAGTTTGGAAAACCAAATTTATTCTGCTTCAATCGTAGCTTGCAAATGATTTACGTTTCTAGATATTAATTTCACCTCGTTTTTCAAGCTTTCCGATAAACTTCGCGTTTGAAATCTATGTGATAAATAAAGTTATTATATTTTAGTAATAGTAAAAGTTAAAGTTATTCAGTTTTGAAACATTCAACTTTTGTTTAATTTATGCCCCATAACATAATTTCATCCGGTGTTACATTTGATTTAAAATAAATATTACCCACTGTGCATACGGTGACAGGACAACTCAGAATAAAATCAACTTTGAACCCCCTATGAAAAGTCATTAAAAGAGTTGAAAAAAAAAATTGGTTTAATAGGTTACGTTAGGTTAAGGTTATGGGCTATTTTAAAATATTTTTTTTCAAAGCTTTACTTTTCAAAAAAGTGTTGAGTTGACTTAATTCTGAGTTGGCATGGAACCGCCCAGAGAAAAAAAAATCCCTCATGGCCTAATCCCACTTGAATGAATTCATTGCCCCCCACTGCGATGTAAGGCGATGTGCCTATAAAGTTCAGCCTGAAAGGGCTACTTTATTCTCACTCAACTAGTCTCTCCCGATTCGGCCCGCCACGTAATAGACGGGCAAGTGCATTCGCCATCAACAACTAGACAAACCTCCCCCCATGAACCCGGGCACCCCTGCTAAATCACCAAACAGGCGAACTACTTGCGGAGACCTATGGCAGGGGTTATCCAATAAATGATTAGCGGTACTTTTACCCGCCTCCCAACTTGAAAATTTGCTAAAATGAAAAAAAAAAAACAGAGTGTGCAATTCACACGCGGTAAAAGTGAAACTTTCAGAAAACTAAAGTAGACTGGGGAGGCTACGAAGCACCGCACAAAGAGGAAACCGATTAAACTATCACATTCTCTCGCAGGCTAAATCCTTCAGATGTGTGTGCTTGTCTCTTGTCGTTATTTTTCGTTTCATCGAGTTTCTGAAGAATTTCAGTTAAAGCATTTATTGGAATTACAAAGTTTAAGTTGAAATGGTTGCATTGCCCTGTTCCGTAAAATAATGTCCCTGTAGCTAATTTAAACCTTGTGAGCTGCTCCGAGGCGAGTCGCGGCTTCAAAGCGGCCGTAGTTCTGCTTCCGGCGAGGGATTGGTCACCGTTTCCTCTATGGCCAGATTGACAGATTCAAAATGAGGCAATTACTCACTGCGACGCTGAAATCTCAAATTGCCACCTTTGCAGCCAAACAGCTAACTCTCTGTATTGCTATTAAGTGAGATTTAACTCACGGCAGTTAATTATAATGTGAGCCGGCGTTTCAATTATTTGGTAACTGTGATTATATTCCGATATTGTATAAATATTATGCTTTCCGTGACAAAGCAAAATATTGAAGACTAGCTGGTCCACGGCATGCGTTGCAATGCTAAATACATTGTTTCTCCCTGAATCATCTTTCCCGTGCGTCCCCGTTACCCTCCCGCATACCCTTTCCAGATAGCTTTATAAATTATAGTCTATGGCACCCGGGGATGGTGTAGCTTCCCAACAGTAAAAGAATTTTTCAAATCGGTTTAGTAGTTTCGGAGCCTATTCAATGCAAACAAACAATTAAATTTTCCTCTTTATAATATTAGCATAGAAGAGTGAAAAAATAACATAAAAACAATAAACCTAACCTAACCTAAGCTATCTTAACCTAACCTTACCTTAACTCACCCAAATGAATCAATTAATTTTTTTTTACACAGGAGGCCCTGAGGATAATAATTTCCCTCAGGGCCTTTGTCATCTTAAGGGATGCTGTGTGGAGGGTCTTTTTTAATTAAAGGAAGGATAAGAAGTTCTAGGAAGGAAAAAGGTATGAGTTGTGGGTAGGAATCTGGGGGTCAGTGTATCCAGGAATGACGGACGTATCAATCTTTCCCTCCAACTGCAGTGCAAGGCGATGGGTCGAGAGTCCGGCTGGAAAGGTCAAAAGGCCTCCCTTAACCAGTCTCTCTTTATCTGGCCTGCCACGCCGCAGGTGGTCAGATGAATCCGCCGCCAAGACCGTTAAACCTCACCCATGAACCCGGGTACCCCTGCTAAGTCATCAAACGTAGCGAACCACTTGGGGTGATCTATGGCAGAGGTGTTGGTTATCCAATAAATGGTTCCCGGAGCGGCGGTACCCATACCCGCCTCCCAAATTTTATTTTTTGTTTTATTCGTAAAGCCTAATATATATTTTTTTGTTTAATTAAAAATGATATCATTTTATATATGGGTATATCGACCTTTTCACGTATCAATACTTCCATAAGTGTGTCACGGGAATTTTATAAATGATTAGAAGGCATTAATTTAACAGATCCGCTTTATATTTAATAATAATCAAACACAATAGGCCACTTGCATGGATTTCATAACGACTTGGAAAAAATCATGTGGACAGATTTTTTTAATTAATATTACGAAAATGTTACAAAATTTTTTTAGAAATGTACCGTTTTTTTATTTTTAAATAAATAAATCCATTATTTGGGTTCGTGACGTCACTACATGAAAATGTCCCGTCTCCGAAAATGTTCCAATTAATTTTGTAAAATTCCACACTGATTTATTTTTTTATATGGCAACACTTTGGTTTCAGACGAATTTTTGAATTTGACATTTAAAGTTCACTAGATTTATTATTTGTTCTCTGCGAACTTATTATTTGGTTTGAGTTTTTGACAGATGTAATCAAGAGAACCCCGTACATTTAATGTTGTCCGTACGTATTTTAGAGCTATAATGGTTATGGTACTGATTTTAACAAAATCAAATTTTATAATGTTATTATTATAATTATAATTTAGAAGTACAAGTATATTACATTGGATTTAGTAATATAGATGTTGTACATTATAATTATTTATGAACAATAAGATGGATGAAGGAAAAAAATATTTATGAGATGTAATATTTTTGCTATACCTCGTTATTCTCCTGTGCCCTTTCTTGTGGAAAACGTACTTTTAAAAAAAAAATGATTTTCGGCTATGTAATTATCGTTTTTTCGCACCTATAAAATTATGTCCCGTCTTTCCGGTTTATAAAAAATGGTCCGATTTTTTGGATTGAAATTTTCAAAAAATCGCCAGGGTTACAAAAATAGATAAAAAAAACAATACAGAATGTCTTAGAATATTTAAAAAAAAAATGTGATGCAAGTGGCCTATTAACGCGACACAATATTATATCTCAGAAAGTTGCGAGGCTTAATCTGACAGCAGGACACACCGGGACACTTCGGGGGGGGAATGTCGAGCGGTAGAATTTGGAACTAAAGTTCGCTTGTCCGGTGTGACCAGCGTTCAAATTGCCAGAAAATGAAATATATTCACTATTCAACAAGACACAGAAAAAAGACAATGGGGCAAATGGGATTCGAACCCAGACCTTTCGTCCAACCGGGACGTGCGCGTTAACCAATTTCGCTATTGCCACCTTCTGTCAAACAGTCATAATTGTCAATCTCATATTTAAATTTTTTTAGAATTAACAATATTATCTTCAACTAATTATTTTGAAATATGAGATAATTGAAATAATTAAATTGAAGATAATATTGTTAATTCTAAAAAAATTGAAATATGATATTGACTATTATGACGGTTTGAGTGAAGGTGGCAATGGCGAAATTGGTTAACGCGCACGTCCCGGTTAGACGAGAGGTCTGGTTTCGAGTTCGAGTTGCGGCCATTGCCTTTTTTCTGATTTTCTGTGTCTTGTTCTCTTTCATATTTTCGATTAGATTATTATCTTCTTCTTCAATGATATATTACATTGATGGGAATAACCTTCAAAAGTTATAAAAGAGAGTTTTTCTTATAAAACAAAAAAAAAATAATTAAAAATATCAATGTTGAGTTATTGATAGAATTTTTTTTTTGTTTTACATTAAATCCACACAGGAGGCCTTGAGGAAAATAATTTCCCTCAGGGCCTATGTCATCTGGGATGCTGTGTGGAGGGTCTTTTTGAGGAGAGGAAGAAATGAACATTGGTCTTGAAGAGACCTATGTTGTAGGAAGGAGGAAACAGAGAGGCCGGCAAATCATTCCACAGCCGAGCTGTTGAACATAAGAACGAGTCAAAGAAACGACTCGTTCTCATGTGACAAATGTCAACCGTGTACAAATGTTGGGCACGCGTTTGGCGTGTTTCCCGACTATGCACCGGTGCCGAAGGGATCAGTGATGCTAGTTCCTCGGAGCATCTTCCATTGTAATACCGGTAGAACAAGGATTTTATTACTCTTATTTTATTACTAATTTAATTACTTTTCTGAGCACTTTTTATTGAAAACTTTTAAGAATTGCACGTTTATTGATTTTTAAATATGAAATGTAATGAAAAATAACTGGTTTAGTTTTTTTCATCCGTAACAAGAATATTTTTGGATACAACGTCATTTCTTGCTAGGAATAAATTATAAACACTCGACACTCGTAAAGTTGATGATCTGTTCAGTCGTACGCCATAATAATAATAAGTAATTAAAGATATAAAGGTATTCCTTGCTGGTATCTTCGTGGGAGGTGCGGCCTCTGCCGACCGAACCGCGTAGGATTATACAATGGATTATATGGTATTAACATTAGATACTAACTGACGCAGTGGAATGAACGTTCAATCAATCCTTCCCGTAAAACATTTTATTGCTTCAATTACAACATGGATCTAAATCGTTGACCTACCTACCTAACTTAACTGACCTACCGATTTTTAATGGATAGACACTGGTCCTAATTTAGATAAGTACCTACCTAGCTATATTCGTATCAGTGATGTGCTGTAACGTTTTACCAGTTAAGTGAATATAAAAAAAAAGTTTTTTGGATTTAGCGGCCCCCAAAACAAGCTTTCCAAATTTAGTTGGTCTTTAGAGATGGCCTTGAATGGCTACGTTTCCTGGGAATTATTTTAAAAATTAATTTGAAATGTTACCGGGCAATAATAAATTCAATGCGCTGGAGGTAGGTACTACTCGTATATTAGTTTACAAGTGGCTACGATCCGTGCAAATAAGCATAGGTGAAAATTGAGTTCTGATAAGCTGAACGTCTTTGAATATTAGCATTTTTGTTGATATTTTCGGGTGTTATTGCATTTAATCCAAGCAAATATTCACACATGTCAAAGGGGTCTTTAAAAAAATGATGATTTTAAGTGGTTTTTGATCAACACATAGGTACGCAAAAACTGAAAATTTCAGTAACTTAAAATTTTTGTAAAATTTTGTCCATTTTTTGCAACTCTTAATTAAATCACAAATTTTGGCTAAATGAGCATTCACTTACTCTTACATTTACCGTTTCCAGATGAATCAATATGTATCATAAAAGAAAATGTACTATAATGTGTATGTCGCTAAAATTCAGAAACAAGTCCCGGTGCGTTCAAGGGAGTTATATGGTGTGATAGCCCTCTACACCCCATCCGTGAAGAAGGTTCCCGTTCTTACCAGAAGGTTGTGCTTTTGAAGATTTCTAGAAGTTTCGCCCTCCAAAAATTTCTAGAACAGTCCAGAACATTCTAGAGCATAGGTTCTCAACGTGGTCGATAACGCCCTCTCGGGGGCGTTTCAGACCTCCGGGGGTCGGTATAACACCAAGAGAAATTTCAGAAACCAAAAAACCCAGAGAAACCCATACCATCCCATCCCTTCTTGCCCCATACCATCTTGCCCCATCCTATCCCATAAGGGGCCATCCCTTGACAAGGGGTATGGAAGCGGGGCATGAGCTTTGTGACGTCACATGCACAAAACGACTGCGACACATGCGACTGCCACAAGAATATTTTCCCTATCCCATTACGCCCCCTTCGTTGTGGCAAATGTAACCCTGTCGTGGTATCCCGTTACGCTCCCCCCCCATTGTGGTAAATATAATCGTGACGACAATTGCTGTTTCGGATTCACGAGTTAGGGGGCGCTAGAAATAAAAATATTCTCATAATGGGCGGTGGGCAAAAAAGGTTGAGAATCGATGTTCTAGAGTATTCAAGAGCATTCCACAACATTCCAGAACATCCCGGAACACACTGGAATGTTCAGGAATGTTCGAGAATAGTCTGGAACGTTCGGGAACATCCCGGAACATCCCAGATCTTTGTGAACCATTAGAAGCCTTTTTTGTATGGGTGGGGCTACCCATTGGAAGGGGTATATAAAGCAAGATCCATCGTGCGTTAGAACGTCAGTTCAATCTCACATCAACTCCCTGAGCGAAGCCGGGTATCCCAGCTTTATTAAAACATCACTTAAAGACATCACTTTATATACCCACCTCTTAGTAAGTGGATTAATTTAATTTACTTAAAATGTCACTACGAAGAGAATTTACGAACATTGAACAAGCTTTCAAATTTGTTTTTAGGAGAAAACTCGATATAAGATTTATCCACACGAGATAGTTACCCAATTCCACGGAACTAGTAGCCCGGCTATTAGATCCCACTACAAACTACATATAACATTTCAAGAATTTCATTAGAGTTGTATCACCTATTCAAGTAATGTCTTCTACGAGTGTTCTACTGTGGTGTTACAGTTTCTCTGTACTCGGAAAACTAGTTATAATTACTTTAAAATGCTCACACTGAATAATATTGAGCGAGTCTAAAAAGCGTGAATATAAAACTGCATACAAATTTGATGTCGTAGGTACCTACTGGAAAAATCTAAAAAAATATTTTTACGAAAGATTTATTTATTAATTATTTTATTAAAGGTCTTACGACCATTTTCTAAAATAGTTATCACAAAATAGAACGTAAATAGGTATATTACAAGTTAGCAAATGATGGTATAAGGTATAAGGTGTAAGCAAATACGAAAATGAACATACGAAAATAGAAGTGATAAGTCAAGCCAAGACTTCGCAAGAAGCCACTAATCCATAATATTATTAGGCTTCAGATTTTATGTCCGGGTGAAATCTTCCCCACGAGAAAAACTAAACCCTTTCACACACTTTCCACAAATGATCATCTATTCAATTCACGCTATGCAATTGTATAAGTATAATAAATACAAAACAATACAATAACAACATGTCAACCTACCAGAGACCAAATCGGAAAATAATTCACCGACTCCAGATATTTTCAAATCGGAGGGTTCGGCTCGGTGGAACTTTTATACTAAAATAAAACGAGTATTATTGTACTAACATAATATTATGATACTAAAAAAATATTATTTTACTTACATAATATTATTATACTGACATAATATTATTATACCTACGAACAAAATATTATTATACTAACATAATACTATTATACTAACACAATATTTTTATACTAACATAACATTATTATACTAACATAATGTTATTATACTAACATAATATTATTACACTAACATAATATGTTTATACTAACATAACATTATTATACTAACATAATGTTATTATACTAACATAATATTATTACACTAACATAATATTTTTCTTCAGACTTTATGTCCGCGTTAAATCTTCCCCACAGGAAAAACTAAACCCTTTCACACACTTTTCTACAAATGATTATTTAGTCAATTCACGCTACGCAATTGCACTATATAAGTATAATAAAATACAAAACAATACAAGAACAAGATGTCAACCTACCAGAGACAAAATGGGAAAATAATTCACCGATTCCAGATATTTTCATATCAGTAGGTTCGGCTCCGTAGAACTCCTAATTGGACCTATAAATCCTACTGATCCCTATATTATAAAAATCTTTCGTAATGCTACATGTATTTAAAATGATTGATTTTGCATCTTTATACAGGTTGTCCGGGGGTAAAGTGCATTAACTTCGGGAGGTGATTCTACATGATAGTACAAGTAAAAAAGATAAATAACTTTTTTCGAAATTCCAACTTTTAGGGGTAGTTTTGAGGTAAAAACATAAAATAAGTCCGGCGTGTGCGGCCGGATTTATTTTTTTCCGCTGTTATGATACGGGCCAATCATAGTCGAGTCGGGCGCCCGGCAGGCTCTCAGCAAGTAAGATCATACCTCACACTAAGGATTTTTGGTAGGTACGTTTTTTTGTATGGGAAAAAAAAATTGGAATTTCAGAAAAAGTTGTTAATCTTTTTTACTCCTACCATCATGTAGAAGCACCTTCCGAAGTTAATGCACTTTACCCCTGGACACCCTGTATATAAATTCATTTACAAATCTAATAAGCCCAAATTTTGAATGAGAGAGCTAGGTATAATGCCAGTAGCCGAAATAACAAACGGTAATATTTTTATAATCTGAGAATTCCATTTTTTTTATCTTATTTTCTAAATCTGTACATTTTCTTACTTTTTCAGAAAAAGATTTTTGAATATTGCAGGAATTTGGAATAGCGACATCAATGATATAAGTTATTTTTTTTAATTTTGTCATGTAAAACTATATCGGGTCTGTTATGACTAATTGTTATGTCTGTTAGTATAGTTTTATCATAATATATTTTATAAAATTCATTTTCTAAAAATGTATTTGGTCCGTGTTCATAATATGGTACTATATCACGGCAGTCAATCAAGTTATGTTTAATTACCAAACTTTGGTGAATTATTTTTAAAACCTGATTGTGCCTAAATGTATACTCGGACGGCGCTAATACAGAACATCCCGATATAATATGTTCTTTAGTTTCGGAAAAACCAAACATTTTCTACATAAATCATCAATTTGATTTGTATCTTTGATTAAATGCTTCCTATAATTTTTAGTATTAATGACTCTATCTTGAATGGCAAGTATAAATCCTTCTATTTCTGCGCTCAACTCTCCAATACTCCCACCATTTGTTTGACGAAAGTTTGTCAACATACGTTTGGTTGAGATAATTGAAGTGTTTTTCGTGAATAATTTTATTTGATCAGGAATCTAATAATTCCTGGTTGGTATTTATAAGAATGTTGGCATTCTCGTCGTATAAATTTAAAGGTGTAATGTTTCTATCTGCCTTTATTTTATGTATTTCTGAGCTATTAGCTTTCCTGTGGAAAAAAATCTTAGCATTTCTATCTGATTGTGTTTCAAAGAATTAATTCGTTCTATAGCTGAATTTGGATGATGGCAATTAAACTTTGGTAACGTAGGCATTATGCCAAATGTGTTCCTTTTATTAGAGGTATTGCCCAAGTATTCATTGCCGTTACTAAATTTTTAGCAGACAATTTTTACAATTTAAAAGTTTTCTGATCCTAGTTTGAAATTTAATCCTAATATATTTTTTAATACTAGTGTGATCTAATCTATTCGATTGCGGGTATCCTAAATATTTATAAACCTCATCCCCTTTCATACTTTTAATTTTGAAATTTCTAAATATACCCTCGTGTCCATCTATACAATTTTTACAATTCTTAGTTAGTTCTATACAATTTCGCCTTTCTCTATATGGATCGTTCTACAATTGTCCAAACCAAAAGTCATTTTAATATCATCTGAAATTTTTTTAACTACCTTAATCATTTTCTCTAAATTTGGTTCAGAATTGAGAAAATAATTTTATATCATCCATAAATAATAAATGCGAAATTAAACCACTCTCTCCTGTATTACCCTGAATTTTTATTCCAACTTTGCTTTTCATTAATATTTTAGATAGAGGATTCAATGCTAAAGCAAAACCAAAGAGGACTCAATGAGTCTCCTTGAAAAATCCCTCTTGTTATTGAAATGCCCGGTACTACTATTTTTTTTACCTTTTAAATTGACAAGTAAAAAGGTATTCCAAAAGGTCATAATATTTTCCAAAAAGCTTATAATAATGGGGTTAATTTAATATATATTTTTGAATTTAGCTATTACTTTGTGGTTATCCATTATAGAAAAATGATTATAAATTATAAATTATAGAAAAATTACTATAAATAACGGATAAGAACCAAAATTAATTGATAACATCCTAAATAAAAAACTAAGCAAAATTTAAAAAAATAAATATCTATACAATTCTAATAATATTAATGATAAAGAATGGCGTAAAATTTTGTATATTAATAATTTTTCAGTTTAATGTTGCAAATATCTCCCTTCTAATATTAAACCAGCGTTTTATACAAGAAATAATATCGGTAATTTTTTGAGAAATACTAAAGATAAAGACCATAAATTGACTAATTCCGGAATATATAAACTCAAATGCAATGATTGTCCCTCATTTTATATTGGAAAAACAACTCGTAATTTTGAAATCAGAATCAAAGAACATTTAAGGTGTCTTAATAATAATAATTTTTCTGAGTTCGCTAACCATATCATTGAAAATAACCATAGTTTTGAAAAAAATACAGGGATAAATATTCTTCATATTAATCATAAAGGAAAACGTTTAGATAACTTAGAAGCTTTGGAAATTAAAAAATCCCTTAAAAATAATGAATCTATTATCAACAAACAAAAAATATTGTCATATAGCCCAATCATGGATTTGTTCCCCTACCCACCCACTCTACACTAATACCTAACCACCCAATCTACATTATTAACTAACAACGGCTCCACCCCCTACCATAATAAAACATTGTTCGAAACTGTCAAATTAGTATAAGCTTTCCCTGACGAAGGAACGTTTGTTCCGAAACCGGTCGGATTTGCACACTATATAAGTGGTTTTTACGAAGTTATATTGTTGCATTTTTCTAATATATATTTAATATTTTGATCAGCCGATTACTTTTCAAATTTCAGAATTAATACTTGTTTCTTTATATTTTTGTTCTTTCATTATTCATTCTCACATAAATGGCATAATGTTTTACCGTTTATATCAAAATAAATACATAAACAAATTACCATTATAATATTTTTTCACTTGCTTAGTGACTGATAAAACATTTGCTCCCTCACTAATAAACGTGTTTTATATTTTACGCAAATGATAAACAACCATTTACCCTAAATTCGTGATTTTTTTTTACATTAGCTCCACACAGGAGGCCCTGAAGAAAAAAATCCCTCAGGACGTCTTTGGGGATGCTGTGTTAAAGGAAAAGAAGGAGAGGAAGTTCTGGGAAGAAAAAGGTATTAGGGGATGGGTAGGAATCTGGTGTATGAATTGTGTAAAATTTAAAACAAGTTTATTAGCAAGGCCCTAAAGACTTCAAGGTTTTGTGTTGAGTTGAACAAACTACACATATTGGACAATGGAGAATACATGTTCATAATTAGTTGAGCTGATTGGGGAAAAGCAGTTCATTATTTCTGTGTCTGCGGTAGGGGATAATGAAAGCGGTGAGTTATAATAAGGTAGGTGAATCGATAATAAAATTAACAATTTTTAGAAAACAATTCTGTTCCTACGGTCTTCTAAAGGAGAAACTTTTAGAGTTAGTTCAATTTCATGATACTAGTAATTGTATGAACGTAAAAAAGAAGAAACAAAACGTTAAAAATAAAAAAAAAACAAGTTACCGTGTTCAAATGTCTGTTTATACCCACATTTCTCGAGCATCGGAGATATATTTTGAAATATGCTTATAAATGGAAGGAAAATAATTACCAACATTGATTAACGAACAAATTTACTAGCAACGCAAAGCTGTATACATCGTCCTTTAACCATGAAACGTTGTGAAAGATCTAAACACCGTAACGAATGATAAATAATATGGCCTATATTTAAAATATCTGTATATGATAGGATAACATTTGCCAATAGCGCGGACCGACAGTAAGCTTCGCAATCAAAACTGGACTAATATTTCACGACAGCAGCAGGTTAGGCAACTTTACTTGTTTCTTCTAGCTGAACTCTTCAACGCATGCTCCGAATGACTCATGTACAGGTACAGTATAGTACTAAGTATTATCTAATGGTTTATTCATCTTTATTATATCAACATCCTTACTCAGAGATATTTGATTTTATAAAGTATATTATGCAGTAATTTCCACTCGAATGACACATCATTGTAAAGTTATTAATTCAATAATATTATTGAAGTGCCTGTGCTGCGCGTTGACAATAATTCTGATAGGATCACAATACGATAAACTTGTTTATCTATTATACAACGCGTCGTAAAACCCATGTTCTTGATCTCTTTTTTTTAAAATTTAATCTAATCCGATTTTTAAAGCTCAGAAATTAATTATAAATATTATTCTAAAATTACAGATCACAAGCAGTTCGAATGAAATCTTTAGAAGAATCTAAATATGATAGAATACCTCTTCAAACACAGAAATGCCTTTGAAAATGTACAAACTGCTCGAGATACAAGAACCATAATCTCTTACTTATCCCCTTCGCTAGAGTAACTTTTGGCCATAGACATTTTTGCAGCTTTGCAACAAAGCTATTAAATGCACTTTTAATGACCATTATACACAACACAACTTATTTTAAATATAAATCAGAAAACAAGTCTTGGATCATCAGCGAAGAGAGATCTAACACCAATGATTTTATAAAAACGAATTGATAAGTGTGCATTTCCAATGGTACGATGGTTACTGTTTAACCGTAATAATGTGGTCAAAGATATTGAAATATAATAGATGTGCTATTTGCAGTTTTTACTATGTGGGGCTGCGCTTCCGGGTGTCGTCGATATTGTTTACCAATTAACAAATAAACGAAATGAATGATTTAATTAAACCAAACGAACGTTAAACTAAATGAACGAATTCTTTCCGTATTCAAACTATATTGTTAACCAATACTAATGCACACCTTAAAAAAATCAACGAAATGAACAAATTCTTTTCGTATGCAAACTACCCTGATTAGGTCGTAGTCCGCCGACAGTTGCGCGGACATCATAGCATATCTCTTTTGTATTTGAATAGCTTTCATTGTGGTGTTATTTTATTTTTGTTGTAAACTGCGTCTCAACTTATAATTATGCATTTCCAATGGTACGATGGTAGTTGTCTATTTTTTAAACGTACCTACATAATATTGTGTTTTTATATGTATTTTTGTTATAAACCGTGTCATCACTTATTCATTTATGATTATTATACACACAAGCATGTTATTTGTATTTTTGTTATAAATTGCGCCTCCACCTATAGGTAATTGTACGATGGGGACTGTCTGTTACTCTAAACGTTATATTGTGTTGTTATTGTATCATTACATAGTATAAAATTAAGTCGCTCAAAATGTATGTGCGAGTTAATCTCTTAAACTACGCAACGGATTTTCATGCGGTTTTCACCAGTAGATAGAGTGATTGAAGAGTAATGTTTATATGTATAAAACATGTAAATTATATTAGAGAAAAGCCGATAAATTCAAAGAAAACATATTTTTGTGCGATTTAAAACGGCTGGCGGGCCGTAGGTACTATGTCACCTTTGAAATTCGTTCTACGGAAGAAATTGGAAAATGGATGTCCTAGAGTAAGTTGGTATTTGATTTTCCCTTTTCAAATATTCAGTGTTGCATTGCAAGCATTGTATAATTATAATAGTCGCACAAAATGTATGTGCGCATAGATCTTTTAAACTACGAAACAGATTTTCATGTGGTTTTCACCAATAGATAGAGTGATTCAAGGGGAAGGTTTATATGTATAAAACATGCTTATTATAGTAAAGAAAAGCCGAGAAATTCAAATATTCAATTCAGGCAGCGGGCAGCGGGCAATTCGCAAGCGGGTGGTGTGGATTTTATAAAGATTGGGTAATGGCGTTGTGTTTCGTTAGCCACAGCAACGTGTGGCCGGGTCTGCTAGTTTTAGTTATAAATTGCGCCTCCACTTATAATTATGCATTTCCAATGGTACGATTGTGGTTACTTTAAACGTAATAGAGTGTTGACACTGTCGATATTTGTATTTTTGTTATAAACTGTGCCTCCACCTATAAGTGTACGATGGTGACTGTCTGTTACTCTAAAAGTTATATTGTGTTGTTATTTGTATTTTGTTATAAAGTGCTTCTGTTTTAAACTGCGCCTGCTCTCAACACAAGAGTACCTAGAAAGACAGACATAGCACATTAAAAATTAATAATAAGACAAAAAAATAAAAACAAATCGGGTGCCCGCGAGTACATAAAAACACTAACCAATATTAGGTAAGTAGTAGGCATCTATGTACATAACGTTTGAAAAAATATGGCTGAACAGAACAATAATCAACGTCACGTAAATTTTCCCAGGTTTTATTGATGAATATTTTAAATTTTAATATTAATACATGAATTGATAAAATGCATTTTATTTCTGAATTTACGGTTGATAAATAAAACGCTAATGCAGAGTTTAGCATTTCATGAATATCTCATTAGCGTCTCTCATTCGCAGATTTATTTTTATGTTGAACTCTTCTTAGTTAAATTAAAATGAATAAAGCTTTGTTGAGAGTTTAAGCAAGGACAATACGAAGAAACAGAAATAAGACTTAATGTAATGCTTAACGTTAGCGGTATTTATAGCATCATGGTTTAAGCTTAAAGGGAAGATAATCTCCGTAGTTATTTAGAAAGATTTTATGGCCAGGCCTCTCAATAAGATTTCGAAAGGATGTCGTGAAGGATTATTCGTTTCCACACTCGTAATTGAATCAAATAGCTCTCGGATATGTGGATCCTGTTTGATTATAATCGCCGCGGTAAATGGAAAATAAATATACACGCGCAATAATATTGATACGGTTTTAGTGAGGTAATGGCTGCCTAGGTAATTGCGAATTCCGCGGCAAACGTCGTACAAAATATTGAAAAGCTACGCGTGCAAAATGATGAAAGCAATCGGGTACCTCCTGACCCTCGGTTGCCACGAAGGCGGAAAGCGCATTCAGCATATAATATTTGCATATAAAATTCGTATTTGAGTGGATACGGTCCGCGTTCCTCATAAACATGCATAAAACTTTCGAACATGACTTGATGTTCAACTTCTCGGAATAAATTGCGAAGTATGCGAGCGATTAATAGTTGAAGGAAAATAATACAAACCTCCGTGATGACATTTACCCGACATGACTTATGGCGGGTGGCGGGTAGTGGCGGGTAGTGGCGGGAGACCGGAGAGGATCTCGGCCCACTCGTGAATTCACTATCTTTACAATAACCAGCTTATTTACTGACGTGCATATATTATGCCGTATTATTATGTCCCGCATAGTGGAGCCATAATCGATGGGAATTGTCAAATACAGCATCGAACGGAGGTACTACTTAAAGTATGTATCTTATTGTGTGTACGTGTACCGACGTACCTGCGAATGTATCGATATTGCCTACACACTGTATGGTACATTTTCATAGATAAATTTATTCTTATGAAGCTGCAACGATACTTTACTACATTTTATTATGGCAATATGAATCAATAAATACGGGAACGAATTTTTCTCGGCATGTTCGGCCATAACTTCTCATCTCCGCAATATGAGTAGCTGTGGTAGTCAGTAGTCAGTACCCACTACCGAGTGAGGATCGTCGCGTTTAATATAGGAATCTTATAAGATAATAAGTCGGGGGCATGCGCGGGAGTTAATAGCTTCCATAAGGAGGGAACGGCGCGAGTCCATCTCTTTGACGGCCTGACATTTAACTGCGGTGCGGATTCAAATGTGCATCGCCACTTGTAAATATTGCGGCGACCCATCAGAAATATATTAATAAAATAACTCGCTGTTATCCGGGAGAATAGTCTAATCTGACATTCCCGAGGCTTCATTGCTATTCTGCGTGGCGTTCATGAATAAAACTCTACAAACATGTTGCAAATAAATTGAATATAAATTGCACTTACTTTTTGGAGAAACTGACCCCGCAAACGAGGCAAGGGAACGACTTCGGGGTCTTGTCTGTTTCTTCATTGATGACCTCCTCCTGTATTGGTTCAGGAATCTGAGGGGTGGAGTGGGTTCTTTTGATGTGGAAGATAAGGTTACTTTTCCTTGAAAATGTGGCCCCACAAACTCTACAAGCGTGAGGTCTTTCATCGGTGTGTTGCCTCAGATGACATCTCAAGGAATGCTTCAAGAATAATTTGTGACAAACTGGACACGAATACTTTGCATTCGACGTATCACCATTCTCACTTGTAAACTCCCCAACTGGTTTTCCGTGGAAAATTTCGTGGAAAATGCACTCCGCGTGCGAGCTGGTCTCGAAGGGACATATTCTGCAGTTCCACATCTGGGTGTCGGAGTATGGAGTCAACCCGGAAGCTGCGAAAGCACAAGCTCTGTGTCGGATG
This sequence comes from Limnephilus rhombicus, assembly GCA_929108145.2. NCBI lineage: Eukaryota > Metazoa > Arthropoda > Insecta > Trichoptera > Limnephilidae > Limnephilus > Limnephilus rhombicus. The sequence goes on from OV815274.1 coordinate 25,162,431, forward strand.
TGCCAAGTCACTTCTTGCGGGAGAGTGAATTTCATTCCACACTGAGAACAACTACAAAAGGAAATCATTAATAAGATGAATTAAGTACAGGATATATTATGATGTAAGTGTGTAATATATTAATATGTTAATTACCTGCACGTTGCATCAGGATGCTTTTCCTGTAAATGTTTCTTCAACTCTATGATGTTTTTGAATCTTGGAGCGTCACAATGAGGACACGCTTTTGTAATATCCTTCGCCTCGAGTCCCTTTTCAACTCTGAGTTCCTTTTCTTTTATTCTATGCGATTGCGATCTCCTGTGTGCTCGAGCTTCGATAACATTGGTAAACGCCAGCGAACAGGCGGAACAAAAGAAAACTTTCCTACCGTGACGCAGCTTCATATGTCTCGAGAGTCCTACTCTAGATTTACAGGTGAAGGAACATTGACTGCATTTACTTTTACCCTGATATTCATCAGAAGCCGTAGAAGTATTATTTCCGCGACAAAACAATTTGATGTGACGCTTCAGTTGAATGTTGAATTTAAATTCTTTATTACATTTTCCGCAGCTTATCACGGACTTTTTTCGAATTATTATCGGCATGGATCTGTTGATGGCCGCCACTACCTCGACGTGGTCACGTCCAATTAAATGTTTATAAAATATTTGGGAATTCGCAACCTCAAATTTGCAAAACGAACACCAAAAGCGGCCATTGATATTGTCTGTGACATTTTTATGATCCTGTGAACTCCAGTGTTGTAAAAATATCGACTGCCAATTGGTGTAGAACTTACAGGGGCTGCACTGAAATGGAGACTGCAGAACTATTCGATGGATATTATCTAATATTTGAGTTTTGTTCACTTCATCATTGAGAGAAGCTTTCCTGAAATGATAATGCGATATCAGATGTTTCCCCATCAAAAATGGTTTGACTCTGTATTTACAAATTATACATGTGGACAAAGTTGGTCTACGCCGGCGTTTCTTGACTATTGACTGTGTAATAATCGCCTCCGCTTTCTTGACGGCTTTTTTTTTCGTTTGCAAAAATATGGAATCATTAAGGTAAATTGATGGTTTTTTAGTTCTTTTTCCTGTAAGTGAAACATTGGAGTTCATCTTCATTGCTCCAGAATATTCCAAATCCTTTTCAGGAAGAGTTCTTTTTAAATGAAAATTGGAAAGCAAGTGTTTTTCGTAAACTTGTAGAGAACCTAATCGGCGATTACAGGGTCCGCACCAATACTGAACTGATCGTCCTTCTTTCCGGTGTATTGCCGTAGCATCCATGATTTGGGCCTTGTGATCAATTAATTTGATTGCATCTTTAGCACCTGGAATCCATTTCCCTTTAGTGTGACCTGGGGGTGGCATATACACATCTTCTTCTTCTTCGTCCATTTCTGGTATTTTATCTAGCCGTGTGAGTGATTCCGATGTAAAAGGTTTCCATTTACCTCCTGTATGTTCATCCTCCCAATCATCAGTGTGGTCTGGTTCTGGAGTTATTACGCTGGTAGATGGCCAGTGATTGGACGAATCTCTGCTGTTAAATAATGGTTTCCATTTACCGCCTGTGTGGGAAGCGGGTGGCTTCCATTTTGTGACCGGTTGCATTTGGTCATCGTCGTCGATTTCGTCCGATTCCTCAGAGTCTTCATTAGAATCATCTTCATGTTTATAATCTAACAAAGAGAAGGGACGATCAGTGGGCTCCTTTTTAACCGTTTCGCATATGTTTGCCACGGCTTTAATAAGTTTGGTTTGATTGTCTTCCGTTCCAGTTACTCGTAAATTGTGTCCCCCGATCCAGTCTTCTCCTCTCTTTTGGGAAACTATACTTGTAGAGGCTTCTGAGTAATTGTGAATGTCTTTCCCCGTAGAAAGCATAGCGGCAGTGGCACGCCTTGTGAGGACTCCTGCACTAGTCTTGCCCCCAGTAGGAATGGCGGTGGCTCCCACCAGCGGTCGTTTGGCGCTGCTTTGAAGTTCGAGAGACTGAAAAAATACATCGGCTCCTTGATGGTTTTCACGGTGCGCCACATCGTTGGAGAGGGATTGTGCATTAACAGTCTTGAGAGATTCAGGGCTGACATTGAGGGACGCCGAAAGAGATGTTTTGTTTTTATTACACAAAGATTTTCTATGTTGCACATAGTTGTCTAGCCCGAGAATGGTAGCTCTGCACTTGATGCAGAGGTGCCTATCATCGTCATCGTCTTCCGCCTGGGCCATCCCTAGCATGGCACGGACTGTTTACCTGTAATATAATGTACTCTGTTAGTTAAATTGATAAGTAGGTAAGTTGATAATAAATCTTCCTCCATTACTCCGCCGGGCGCTGAGCACCAAACTTTCAGGCTTCAACGCGTTCTCCGCGTGAGATGATACAGACAAGATCGTGATTGATGATGAGAGCTTAAATTAATTGTCGACGCAGGTATGTATAAAGTTAGGTAACACGCGTCGAACAAAGTTGCTTGTTGTTTAGCTAGTTAAAGAGCCACCCCTGGGTGTGGGTAGGGGAGTTCGCCAGGGTGACCTGTAGGTACTGTCTTGAATACTTGAAAATACTTTTAGACACAATAATTAACTACCCTAGCGAGTTATGCGCCAGCGTATGCAACCTGAAAGAGAATTGTAGGAAATTATGATTCCGGTCGTTTTATTCGAAATAATGCCCAACAAATATTATGATTTATTTGAAGGCTTTTTGTTCTGAATAAATTTGTCGTTTTATTGCTTTTAAATGATTTCTAAGTATTAGAAGAGCGAGGAATACCAATGTCATGAACATGATTGCCAGCTGGAGACGGTGGCAGAGCGGGGGATAAAGAGGGTCGGCGGGGGGATGACGAGGGGAGGGGAGAGAGGAAAGCGAAGGGAGGAAAGGGAGGAGTGATGGCTAAACTGAAATAGTGCATTCGCTCACGCAACTGCAGCCAACTTAATAATAACTGCGGACGTGCAAAATGCAATTTGTTGTAATTTACGGTTCCGCATTATAATGTGCCCTTCTCTCTGATTCTGTTGTTTGGGAATACGTAAGGGAGGAGTATAGAAACATTACTTTGATTGAAAGCATTGTTAGATGCAATTATTATCGCGTTACAGTATTACAAAACATACGAGCAAGTTGTTCTTAAGGACGTTGAAATAGTTTCTAACGTTTTATTAATATTGCATTTTATTTTGTCATTCATAGATCTGAAGTGCGTTGGTTGGATTGTTTAGGTACTGGGTATATAACTTATAGTACATACTTTAATGTAAAAAAAACCATAATAATACGCAGGTATATTCTTATTGTAGTTAGTTTTTGGTAGTCTATATTTATCAAATAATCTGCGGAAGTCTTTGTTTGATTTTGACTTTAATTGACTTGACTGGTTTTACTTCACTCACAATAATTAAAAGACACAACTGCCACCATGTTATTATGGTGAGGAATTAAAACACGATAAGTAGACCTAGACAATATGCAAGTAGTTGTTACAGTAATACCATCATAATAATATAAATAAGTACTTTAATACATATATTACGATTAAAAAACTCGTACTTGAAAGTAGACACCTTTTCAAAAATAACTTTTGGTACTAGTGTTTATATTTAGAGCTTTGGAAGTAAGCTTTATCTATGTCTAAAAAAACAATGCATACTGGGAAACAATATATTTCTTCAATGTGTTTCCCAGTAAGTAAGTGTGTTAAGGGACTTACTAGACTTACTTTAACCAGTGATTCCTGACATTATTTGGAGCAAAAAATGTAAAATTTTGTTCTCCGGTGACATTTATGATGTTTTTTCAATTTAGATACATAAAAAGTCAGTAGGAATTGACAGTTAAGGTCCGGGTGGGGGTTTGGGCGATTACTTGACTGAGGGACCAATGATGACATGTGGAAATTTTTTTTTGTTGGGTTTTGAAAAAAAAAAAAACAAAAAAAAGTCATTGGATACCAAAATTTCATAAATAATTTTTACTCCAAATAATGTCAGGAATCATCGGTTAAAGTAAGTCAAGTTCGTCCCTTAACACCCAGTATAATTTGTATCTTCATAGATAGCCGAAGAACTTACGGTCTTTTGAAATGACGAAGAATAAATCTCAGGAAACTTCAGCTCTAGGCGATCAAAGCAACTGCGGGGAACAATAAATAAGACATTCTTTGTTCATGGACTGGGACTGGGAACTAACGGTGTCGTGATTGGCTTCTGCGTTCTGGATCTAGTCCACAACACCTGCTGATTTATGGGACACCGCTCACCGCTCACCGCTGTTGAACTGTTCATGAGCTGCCGACTCTGGTAGAGGAGTACTCGGTACTCGCGTTTAGTTAACATCATACCGTTAATACAGACGGCAGGTACTTGAGAACATTCACGCGAAACTTCCTGATCCTTGCTTAATGGATTTGATACGAAATAGCGACGAGGAAAATTGATTCTATATTTAGTAATTAGATCAGCCAGCTGACAACTTTCTTTACTTCGATATCGGCATGATATTGTGAAAACTTTTACTTACTGAAAATTGAATGAAATTTAATTTCAACATGCTGGTATGTGTCTAAATGGAAAAAGTGAAAAAACTTGGAGTGATAATAGCGTGTAGATAATCACTTTAGATATTGCAAATATTTGGTTTTGCAAGTAAGTGAGAAGTTGCTGGGAAATTCTATAAAACTTACGAACGGTGGAAAAAGAGGGCATATTTATATTGTAAGTGAATGTATTCCAGTTCTTTGAGATTGGAATTTTGGTTTTTGCCTTAGAGCCAGTAGGTATATGATAGTAAGATTTGGTTTTTGTCTTAGAGCCAGTAGGTACAGGATAGTTAGATTTGGTTTTTGTCTTAGAGCCAGTAGGTGTATGATAGTTAGATTTGGTTTTTGTCTTAGAGCCAGTAGGTATATATGATAGATAGATTTGGTTTTTGATGTAGAAAAACTTCTAGGGAGTGCAATCTGGAGAAGGAGCTGGAGAAATATTTATCGGTGTCAAAATTAGGATCATTAAAGTATTAGTAGTTCTGTGAACATTTAAATAAACCTCACTTCCAAAAAATATATATTTCCAATTTTCCCTTATTTTAAAAATCCAAAACAAACTTCCTCTGAAATCATAAGATTTGTTTATTGGTACCATACAATACAATACAATATTTTTTAAATTTCAAATGGAAATATACAATTTGTCCAAAGAAATTTTCCGATCACAGTGACATTTTTTTTCAAACTTTCCTCAGGTAGGTAGATAAACTAATATTGAACGGATCAGTCAAAGTTAGCCATCTAATCAAAGTTAGCCACCTAGTCAAAGTTAGCCACCTAGTCAAAGTTTGCCACCTAGTCAAAGTTAGCCACCTAGTCAAAGTTAGCCACCTAGTCAAAGTTAGCCACCTAGTCAAAGTTAGCCACCTAGTCAAAGTTAGCCATCTAGTCAAAGTTAGGCTTGCTTGAATAATAAAGTGTTAGGCAGCAGGTTTCCGAAACGGAACGCACAAATAAATTTACAGAGAGATGAAATGCCAAACGATCGAGTAAAAACGGGAATTCGCTGCGTTCGCGCTTAGTTAATAAAATGACGTCCTTAAAAAAATGTGGGTACACAGATTTCATAAAAAATCAGTCCAACGGCGCGGCGCGTCGATAGAATATGACATTTTACAAGTATTTACTCAAAAAATGCATCACATGTTTCCTTAAAATTAGGCCACGCGAATTAATGCAAAATCAAACAAAATCATGTGTTTTTCTCGTTTGAAAATTTGATCACTTAGAAATATTATAGATGCTTCAATTAAATATTGCGTGTAGAACACATCTTGGCTTTGGAAACAATCGAGTCTTCTTGCAAGACTGGAAAAAAATAAACTATCAGGCATATAAAAAATACTTTCAAGTGCAAAATCTCCTTCCCATGAAACCCTTTTCGGATAATATTTTATTGTATAATGTAGCAAATTAAGTTCTTTAGGAAATAATCGGAAAACATTTTAACTTTTGTACCTGAATTTCACAAAATAAAACAAAACAATGTAATTTCGCGCCGTTTTATTAGACATGAATCAAAACGGGTGGCTTTTAACTAATTTAGAATTGAAAATTACACCTATGCCGTCCGGCTACTACATAAAGAATATATAAGGGAACGTACCCATACTACGTGTCCAAAGATATTGAAATATAAGGTAGATGTGCTATCTGCTGTTTTTACTATGTGGGTCTGCGCTTCCGGGTGTCGGCGATATTGTTTACCAATTAACAAATAAACTAAAAGAACAAATAATTAACGAATAAACCAAACGAACGTTAAACTAAATGAACGAATTCTTTCCTTATTCAAAATATATTGTTAACCAATATTAATGCACATTTTCAAAAAATCAACGAAATGAACAAATTCTTTTTGTATGAAAACTACGCTAATTATCGCGTAGTCCGGCGACACCATAGCATATCTCTTCTGTATTGGAATATCTTTGTACGTGACCAAATTTTCGCAATTTTTAACCCCCCCCCCCCCCCGGTGACCAAAAACCTAAGTATTTTGAAGACCCCCCCCCCCTGAACAGGTCACGTAGTATGGGTACGTTCCCTAAAGAGTACGTGCATCTTGTGTTAGTTAACGCCCCGCGCCCCGCTACCGTGGAGAACGGTCGTTCTTGGACTCGCTTGGTTCCGTGAAATCGATCTTAAATTTCCTTGTTATTATAATAAACTATGCGTAAGAAAGGAGTAAATGTTTTATACAGGCCTTTACAAAATCAACCTGTAAAAAACAACTCTCAAATATCTTCTCCAACCTTTCCAAAAAAGCCATCTCAGAACTTGTCAAGTATTTTTAAAACCCTCCCAAAAAGAGGCGGGGCCCTCAGATTTCAAATTTTTCAAGGACTAGTGGATCGCCCTATTCAATAAAGTAAATGAAACAGCGCTTTCTTAGGCCCACGCTAAACAAAATCATTGATCATAATGACATCTTCATGCTTTCGAAATACTTTATTCAGATACATATTAAGATTTACTGAAATGTAACATGCACCGGATATGCAACACGACAAATAATGACCGGAAACACACAAAAAATTAAACCTTAATCTATGTTATATTTCAGTTATTTACGAATTTGAAAATATCAGAACAAAACTGATAATAAAACATTAAAAAAACACTGGGCAATGCAGGTAATAAATTAAATGGTGAATAACGTGGTAGGTATGTGGTAGGTCGGGTAAATAAAACTCCTGGCGTGGCGTTGTGGCGTATGGGAATCTTATTGAGTTTTGAACTTGTTTTGAGCTGTGAATCGCATCGGCTCATAACCTGCTCCGGTGTTGGACTGTGATAAATGTGGCCGGGTGAATATTTTAATTAGCAGAGATTATATGAGCGCATGACATGCAACACAATGATACTTCAATTTCATTATTATTTAGACGATTCCCAATGGCCGGAGCTGACGATGGAAGGAATTTGAAGGATATGTAACTGTTTTCATACCGAAGAAGTGACGTTTGACCAGAAGATATTAATATTTCAATTAGGAAATCATGGTTTCGAGGCGAAGTTGTCAAACCAATTTGTAGGGCAGCTTATTAAATCAGACTCCAAAAGGAAAGAGGAGAAAATGCGATAGAGCAGATCATGAAATCAGGGTTGAATAACCTCCAAATTGTGCTCTTGAATAGCTGTAATTTTATAGTTGTTAGATTTCTTTACCTACTTGACACTACAATTAATGTATTTAGCCAACAATAATACAAAAACCTTTTAAATTTGAAAAATCTAAGATAAAGGTATTCCATAAAAGCCATGAAAATGAGAATGGCTGATCATCATCTACACAGGGTGGTAAAAATGGTTAAATTGTTTATAGTTAAGGATGCGGAGATGATGGTAGGATGCGTTTTAAATGAAGCGATTTGTTTATTATTCAAAAGGATGACTTTATTAAACACCCACAAATTCACAGGGCGATTTTATCAGAAAGGTTTTGGAAACTAATAACACGTGAAACTGTTTGGTGTACAACGGTCGTAAGCGCATGCATCACAGTGTGGCGATTGAATAAATATCGCCAGCACCAAAAATTTTATTACGAACAGTTCGCATTCGTACAATACCTATGCTTGAATAAAATTCTTTCCAAAGCACTGTTGCCCAGAAAATCAAACACTATAGGAACTTATGACCCGAGCCGTTAAATGCTTTATAATAAAGCATAATATTTATTACGGTTGCTTGCGGATGAAAAAAAGTCATAATAATTCTAAGATGTAAATAATAAGTAGTTTGGGGGCTAAAGACATAATACGTATGGAAATTGTGTTGATCTTGTCTTATTATAATACTATTCTCTTTTATCGTCGTGCTGTTTCCTCAACAATAATGCAGTATTTCTTCCAGTGTGGCTTTGCAGCTAATGGCGTTCTAGAATTCTAGATAAATAAGCGAACAAGATGGATGGAGCGCTCTTCGGTGAAAAATATTAATTAACCTCTCACGGGCAATTCAGCCACAATGTTGAGAATAAATCACTTTCAATAGTGAAGCATACAAATTTTAGAGCGATAAATCTGAAAGTTATAAACAAATCTGATGAGAAAATGATTTAACGTTATTGAAAACCCGAGAGCCTGATTTAGGTAGGCCACAACTACGTGGAGACGAACATATTATTATAATATTGTTTATTTTCCAATAACATTTTATTTATGAATTATAAATTCAGGATTCGAATTTTTAATATTACCCATTGAGGAGCAGCTACACGTTTTTTTGGTTTGTTGAGCTACCGCTTCTTCTTGTACCACATCAAAAACCATTTTTAACATCTATGGATTTGTCTTCCGAATGGAATCCAACTGATTATCTATCACTCTTTTTCCTATAATATTATTTAATAATTTACAAATAAAAAAATTGTTTCTGAGGATATTTTTAGATTTTTACCTTATTTCAGAGTTAGAGTAATCTGCTTCTGTAAGTATTGCCCTGTTGAAAGGTGAACACATTTAGAATAAAAAACTTGTATCAAATTCTAATTCCTAATTCCGTTCAATTTCCCACCAATATTTACCAGTTGTCGTAGTTCCACTGACTTAGGGTCAATGCGCGAAAATAAACCCTTTTCTGGAGTGATAAATTTTTTTGGCAAAATAAAAATTTTCTGGTATAATAATCCTTTTTTGGCATAATAACCCCTTTTCTGGCATAATAATTAAGGGTCGATCGAAACAAGTTTTTCGTTCTCGGCCGAGACCGAGACCGAGTCCGAGAATAAATTAAAATCTCGGCCGAGACCGAGAATAGATAAATTGAAAAAAAAATGAAAATGCTCTATTTTTGCATAATATTAAAGAATGTAATAATAATTATAATAATTTCTATGTTATTGTTAAATATTACATTGTTTAAAATATTTCACGGTTTTCCACAAGATTATACAAGTGGTTTTTTTTTCTTTAAAAACTACTTGTATATTCTTAAAAGTTTTTTCACTTTTATAACTTTTGGCATAAATTCTATGTATGTGTAATCATCGATATCTTAAATATCATTTTCTAATCTATGTAAAAGCCCCTACGGGCGTATAACAACAATAAATAAATAAATAATTTGTTTTAAATAGTTTTACTAATCAAAATTGAACAACATGATGTTCATTGCTGTTTTTAGCAGTTTATTATGAACTAAGTTCTAAGAAAAACGGCAACGAACATACAATTCAATGAATCGATGTGTTCTGATGAATATGGCCACTGAATCTAAAAAATCTTCGTATACTTATCATCTTTCCAACGTACGTATAAAATAATACGCAATGATCTTGATATTCACTACTAGTTTATGTAGTTATTCTAGCTAGTAACTATAATTAATCACAACAACACATTATATAACTTATTTTTTTCTACTATAAACAAAATTCAAATAAACTTCCTTTAACTACAATAATTGTTTGTTTACAAAAATAGTGAAATGAACGAACGGCGCGGTGCGGTGGCGGCAGCAACGGTGAGTAAAACCCGCCTCGCTGCCAACAGTGCCAACCGACCAATCACAATCACAGACAGCTCTCTCACGCAATGACACCAAGTGACGAATGTGGACGCGCGCGGTAGATTTGAAACCCATTATCCTATATCGTACCTACTTACAACGGTCTCGGTTTTGGCCCAGAATCTCGGCAATTTTTCGCCGAGAACCGAGACAGAGTTCTCGGTAGAATTTGTAGCCGAGAATGCCGAGACCGAGACAGAGACCGAGATCTCGGTCGACCCTTAATAATAATAACATTTTTCCAACATAATAACATTTTTCCAACATAATAACACTTTTCCAACATAATAACACTTTTCCAACATAATAACATTTTTTCTGGCACAATACCTAGTAATCTTTTTCTCCGTCTTCTTTGATCACTTTAAATTAAAAACTATAATTTTCTGGCGAAATAACGTTTTTTGGCATAATAAAATTGTTCTGGTATAATAATCCTATTCTGACGTAGGTAATAATCGTTATGTGGCATTACAACTTTTTCTGGCGTAATAAACCTTTTCTGGCAAAACATTACTTTTCTGACGTAATAACATTTTTCTGGCGTAAGAACACTTTTCTTACAAAACAACATTTTTTCTGTCATAAGTTTTAACCTTTTTCTGGCATAATAACATTTTTATGGCATACCTAATAACATTTTTCTGTATCTTCTATGAATACTAAAAATGAATAACACATGATTCTATAATTATTTTACTTCTCAATGCGAATTATTTAATTATTTCCATCGAGGATTTAGAGGTACAGCTTTCCATCTCTGAGGATAAGAAAAAACTTTAACTTATAACTTAACCTATACGCAAATAAAACATCGTTTAATATTTAATTAATGTAACTAAATAATATTCATAATTGCCAGGTCATTGATATCGCACATATGAATATTACAATATAAAGTAGTTTGGTATTTGTCCGCTAGATGTCAGCGCCGTGCGGAGTGTAGAAGTGTAGACAAGCCCGCGTCTCCAGTCTCCAGCATCAAAGCTCTTCTCAGGGGCTGTCGTCCGAATAACGAGTGGCGCTTCGGATCGATTCCCGCCCTACCTACCTACCGCCCGCGCAGGGGTGCCGGTACCGCTGAACTGCCCTCACTGCCAACCACTGCCAACCACTGCCAATACTGCCGATGGGCGATGGTAAGGGTGCAGAATTTGCCGTCCGAGAGTGTAAATTGTCGTCTTACTGAGTGAATTTTTGATACGCCAACTTTTGAATACTGTCAAAATTACATTATATTTTAATAGGCATCAGTGCGCAAAAAAAACTGGTTTTAATCGTCAATCAATTCAATTTCATTGTCGGTTACATGAAAACTCAGAATTTTGTAATTTCAACACCCCTTTCAAAAGTCATTAAAAGTTATGAAAAAAATGATAAATTGCGCATAACCTAACCTAACAACCTATTTAATATATTTGTTTCAACACTTTTAATGATTTTTCAAATGAGGTGTTGAAGTTGCGTGATTTGTCCGGTCAACGTAGCAATTCTGAATCAGAATAGGCAACTGCATTAAAACTTTGATTATGGTGTAGTGTTACCAGGTCAACTACCGCCACATTTCATTCAACGTGTAATATATTATATTATCTAATACAACGGACGTATGTGATTTACTTTAAACCAGTGATTCCTGACATTATTTGGAGTAAAAAGTGTAATCTCCCGTGACACATTTGTTTTTCGTTAATCATAAAAAATCAGTCGGTATTGTAAAGTTAAGGTCGGGTGCGGGGTCGGGCAGTTAATCGACTGAGTGACCAATTGTGATGATTTGCGAAAAAAATAGGTTGGTACTGAAGAAAAAAAAAGAAAAAAAAAACATAAAAACGTCGCCGGGAATCAAAATTTCATTCACATTTTTTACTGCAAATTATGTGAGGAATGACAAATTTGGTTAAAAAAGTAAGTCAAGTATGTCCCTCAACACCCTATATAAAGTTGATTGTACGTTTGTGGCGGGCCGGAAGGCGAGCGGGGAGGGGAGTGGACTTGATTTCTATAAAAACCTACAGTTTTATTCCGGGGTTGATGAAATTTTGGATACTTAATCTTCAAAACAGTAGTGAGATCACTGTTCATATAAAATTTCTAAAAACCACCCCCACCCCGTTTTCCTACTCCTTAAAGTAGAATATTGATATTGCACGATGAATTTTCGAATATTTGTCTTCATCTAATATCGAAAAATTCTGCAAAAACCCCGGGCAGTGCTGGGAACTTCCGCTTTATATCTCAGTACCTATACATATTTAAAGAAGTACTGCGTGGCTTTGTTTTTTATACAAACCAACAGTTTTATTTCGAAAATGAAATTTAATAAAAAAAGGTCTTCCAAACAAGAGGAACATCACCGTCTAAGTCTTATATTTAAAAACTCTGTGTAAAGGTTGAAAAAATATAATAAGCAGTAATTGTTGAATGAAACACTAGTATATATTGAATTATTTGGCGGGTATTTGATAAGCCCCCATAGCTCAGTGGTCAAGAGCAGCTGACCGGCAATCAGAAGGACACGGGTTCAAGTCCCGTTGGCGGCAAGTATCTTTTCTCGGAAGATTTTTCAATGTTGATGAGTGTTTCAGGCTGATAATTATTGCTTATAATAATTCTGTGTAAAGCCTGTGCAACGTCGGGGGGTTCAGATGGTATTTTTTTTTCTGTTAATTCCCAAAACCTAGATGTTTAAATGTGGTGAAAAAATAATAATGAATTGTTTTTATGTTTAATTCGTAGAACTTCTTTTTATTTTTTAAATTTTTAATTAAAATTAAATTTAATAATTTTATTATCAAGTTCTGCAAGTATTCCAGTATGTATTGTAGTTACAGCTGTTTCGGATTACAAGGCCATTTTCAAACTGTGGTTAATCCACTTAGAGACGACTTATTTATAGGATTTTAAATGGCAATTTTTGAAGGTGTCTAAATTGATTTATTACCGTTTAAATCAATTTGCCGATACACTAATTGAGAGAGTGCTTATTTTGTGGGGTTCGGAATCTGTTATCCCCCGCACTAAATGTTAGGGTTTTCTAAATTGTTTTATAATGACGTTACTGCTATGACTTGTTTAAGTGCGTTATAGTTTGTAGGTTTTGTAAACATACTAAGTAGTGGGGAATAAATAATTTTCCTTACTTTATTAATTAGCGTTACATTGGGGCCATTCATTAGCGTTACATTGGGGTCATTCGTTCGTTTATTGATTTCTATAAGTCAAGCAAATTTAAAAATAAAAGCTTAAACCATTACACATAGAACAAAAGGGTCTTAGATTAAATTTGCTTGAACAACTGAAAAGTGAGCTGTAAGTACTGTAAGTAGGTAAGGTTTCATTTTATCTCATTCTCTCACATGCTAAATTCTATAGATACTCGTATACGTGTTTGTCTCTTTTTAGTATCACTCGTTTCCGTTTCATCGAGTTTCAAATCACAACGGTGCTAAAGAAGTTTCACTTCAAAAAGTGGAAAATAGCCTAAAATACGTATAACAAAAAGCGGTTCCACGCCAACTCAGAATCAAGTCAACTCATCACCGCATTGAAAAGTCGAAGCTGTGATAGAAAAGTGAAAAACAGCTTATAACCTAACCTAATGTATCTAACCTATTTAACCATTTTTAATTTTTTTTTAATCACTTGTAATGACCTTTCAAATGAGGTGTGGAGTTGATTTTATTCTGAGTCGTCACCAACGTAAACATGTAATAATTATTAGCATAATAACGCTGTTTTTGCGAAAAATCGCTATGTTACATTTGTTTTATTCTATGGGATTTTTTTGTTTGTTTTTTGGGCAAGAAAGTGGCTTTCCTGGTGTCAACCCTACCGGTCACCCACCCCCGCGACCAACAGACGTCTGTCCGTCTGAAAGACCACACACCCCGCCCCTCCCCCGACCGTCGTCGGCCCCTCAAGAGGAATGGGTTCATTCTCACGTGAGCGCCGAACACGTACCCCCAGTTACCCAGACAGACCGGTGCGCAGTGGCGGTACTTGGGGTACTGGTGGTGCGGACCAACTTGGGCGACAAAGGACTTTCTGATGTTTAATTTGCTTTAATTTTCGCACAAATAATGGGAAGCAAAACTGCCGATACGAATGAAATGGTTCAGTAAAATTTGAAAAATGTTTTAAAACAGATACATAACTACATACATTGCTAAAAATGACATTTGACATTCCGTGGTCGAAGGCAAGGCTCTCGAATAGTAATCCGAAGGTGGCTGGTTTAAATCCCGGCGAGAGCAAATAAATTTTATTTTGATTAATTTGTGTTATTTTATAATATAGTAAATTTGCCACAAGTTACGTAGTGGAAGATACTCCAAATATCGTTCTGGCGTAAGACCACTATTTGTCGCTTGAAATGAATTTAGCCGTGTTTCGTGACCAGATCTGAATAGTATAACTCTTTCCATTATCTCTTTCCCCTCCCCACTACTAACTACACCATCACAAAATACCCCAATTGGGGATGTCATAGTCTCAGTGGCTTCAGACGAGAGCATTTGTAATGACATAAAAAAAGAAAAAGTTTTTGAACCCGTGACATTTGACATGGTAGGTAATGGGTCACTTTAAGATGAAGCTATGCGAAATAATTAAAAATCATACAAAATCATGTGTTTTTGTTTTGAAAATTTGATCGCTTAGAAGTATTATTCAATTAAATACTGCGAGTAGAAAACATCTCGGCCTTTCAAAATATCGATAATTGTTTTATAAGTCTTTTAATAAGCCTCGAAAAAAATAAAGTATTAGGTCTATAAAAAAACACTTTCAAGAGCAAATTCTCCTACATACATAAAACCATATCCCTTTTTGGATATGGTTTTATTTTTTATTGTATAATGTGGGAAATTTAGTTTTTTATAATAATCGCAAAAAATTGATAATTATGCCTGAACTTTACAAAATAAAATAAAACATGAATTTTGGCGATATTTTTTCCAATGGATTAAAAGAGGCGTTACCCAACTGCGAATTTCATTCTTATGCCATGTGCAGAAGGGCTGATAGCGCATCGTTTAGTCGCATTTAGTCTCCTCCCAGGCGCGGAGATGGACGACTTTAGACTCCGCGTCGCTTGGTTCCGTACAATCGATTTTAAATTTACTTTTTATTATAATAAATAATGTGTAAAACAAGAGTTAATGTTTTTTACAGGCCTTTACGAAATCAACCTATGAAAAACAACTCTCAAATGCCTTCTTCAACCTTTCCAAATTTTTTTCTCAAGTATTTTGAAATTCCTCCCAAATAGAGGCGTGGATTCCGTTGTTGAATTTCTCCAGGACTAGTGATAACGTCCCTCACTGAAGGCCGATTCTCAGCCCGTACCAGCGTTTGATCTGCCGTTTAGCATAACGGTCATGCTATTAAAATATGCTAGTAGACATCTAAACATAGTATAATTTTATTTGCCTTTAGTTGGGTATTAAAGCTCTAACAAGTACACTCGTGTGGGATCCCTTACACTTCTTTATGCTCCGAAGGCGAGTACTTCTGTCTATCGCGCCAATCAACAGAGCGGCTCAATTGCATTGACCATCGACATTTTCAACGCCACTCACTGAAAGTTTAGCAACCATCTTTAGACACATGTCACAAAATAATAAAACTGCCCCATGACCTTTTTTATCGTTTATGGAGAACATGAAGAAATAAATAAAGCACGAAGTGCAAGCGGATGGAAGGAGAATTCGAGGACGGCCCACGAAGTCATAGCACGATCGATCTTTACAATACTCAATAATCAATTCGGATCGCGTCAAGGGATGGAATAACTGAGGAGAATTTATGCATGAATCTGATCGAAACTTGAAGCAGTGCGCACTATTAGGGAACGTACCCATACTACGTGACCTACTTTTTTAAATTTTTAACCCCCCCCCCCCCCCTCCCCCCGGTGACCACGTGTAAGTATATTCCAAGACCCCCCCCCATCTACAGTTTTCACGTAGTAAATCATAAATATGGTTTTGAATCATTTCTTGCTAACAAAAAGATTAAACAATATTTATTTAGCGTATATTTGTCTTTATTGCTTTGGCGCTTGCTGCGTGACGGCAAGACTGCATGCATACTTATAATTACAAGTGGAAAAAATATTAAAAGTTAGTGGAAAAAATATAAAAAGTTTTTTAGATTGACTACGTTATAAAAATCTAAGCCCCCCCCCCATTGTGACCAAGCGTAGTATTTTGAAGATCCCCTCCCCCTAAACGGTTCACGTAGTATGGGTACGTTCCCTTACGAGTGTGGTCCCACCCTGCTTGACCCTGTTTGCAAAGAGCAAGCATAGATACTCATTAAAAAAACTCGAGTACCTAAGCAAAGATTTCCACAAAATATTTAACTATTGGTTCATTTCTTGTCTTCAAAAACATTCAAATCAATTTGTGGTTGACCTATTTTCATTATCCAATCTTTGATACTGCTTTTCTATTATTTGTCGAGTTGAGCAGCGAATGGAAGTTCGTTATGTCGTATTATAATGCTATTTTAATGGCATTGCATCCGCAAGTTCTTTGACCAAATACACTAAGGAAGTACGCGTAGGTACAATTCAAACAGATAACAGGAAGTCTAAATATAATCCACTAGTGAAATGAGCTAAACGGAACAAACGATTTTCATAACTAGTATTTCTGAAAAAACTACATTTTACTATTATTAATGCGCTGCCTTCACAAATTAGAGCTAAGAATTACGTATGCGTATTTGGATAATATAATATATGACGTTTTGGATGTTTTACGTGGCCGGTAAGTGGTTAGTTTACTGAAGGTTACACTTCGACCGCGTGCAAGATGCACACTGTGATTTTTTTTTAACCTAACTGTAACACGACATTTTACTTTCATTTTTGAAGGCAGTAATATGAAAAAAATCGAATATTGAGCATTTTTTGCAATATACCTAAATTTAAGCCATTTAACTTTTTCGTAGTTTCTTTAACCAACTACAATTCCTTTCCTTTTTAGTAGAACTACTAAGAAAATTTAACTTTTGATCGTTTTCCAATTCGATCTCGTATTCAAAGAATATTTTTATTAAGGCAAGACCCCGATTATTGATACCTACATTCATTTTTGTATCGTGTGCACTTCGGTTCACCATCACACGAAAAATGATTGATTCACATCGAGCCAACTTAAATCTATTATTTAAGGCAAGGTTTAAGTGTCATCGTCGAACAGTGTAATATTGTAATACGTTCCTATGTAAATGAAGGTGTAATTACACAATGCGCTGGCACAAAGAACTCCCGGGTCGAGGATTAAGACGTCAAGCGGCCGGGTACTGGGTACTGGGTACCGGGTACCGGGTACTGGGCACTGAGTGGAGTGGTGGCTCACGGCACAGGATGCTCAATGCCCGAGCTACAGTGATAAATGTTTCAGGCATTCCAACGGATTCTGTGTCACTTTTCATAGCGGCTGACAGGACCAGATTTGGAATTTTTCGTGGGTCTAAACGCCAAGGTAAAATAAATTTAAAAAAAAACCAGCATCCTACTAAATCAAAAGTATAACAATGCTACTAAAAACATATTGGTATTAGATTACAAATAAAGGACTGAAATACGATTGACGAGATCTAAAAATAAATATATGGCCGATTTAACCATTCAGGTATTTTGCCATTGTGCAATTTTTTTGTCTTAAACCAACTGTCAGATTTATAAAAACTTTGTGTTATTTCCGCTTCGCAATTAAAGCTCTACAAATAAAATATTTCTGAACGTATCCGAATACTAAAAACTTTTTTGAAAGGTTATGAAAATAAGCTTTCAAATTGTATTATTACAAATAAAAATGAACATTTGTAAATATTAAAATTTAGAATGCAAACATAAAAAAATTGTAAAAAAGACTGACGTGATGTTTTTTATGTGAAAGCGGTAAGTAGATACTAAAATCACGGATTATGTAAAAAGAACACTTATTCCATCGTATAAATGTATAATAAACAATTTTGTCATCTCTTTTTTTTACCATTTAATACAAGAATATTTAATAAAAAATTAACAATGTACAATGTCTAACGGCACGTAGGTGATTGGGCGGGTGAAAACTGTTTCTACACCAGAAGTATTTTTTTCATGTATTTGTTTTAGAGTTGTCACTAGAACAATAACGGAGTTATAACGATTTCTGTGGGAACACACGCGTTAGCTTGAAAACAAGCTTATTACCTATCTGCTATTGTTATATTGTCGTGTAAAAAAGCTTAGGGGTCGGAGTGGTTAACTCCTCAAGGCCTCGGGCCTATTATTTAGTCGGAAGGTCAAAATATTTCCGCTTTATCTAATCTAGAATACCTAGAATACTGAACGTATCCAAACACTAAAAACTGTTTTTGAAAGGTGATAAAATTTGCTTTCAAATTTTGTAATTCGAAATCTTCCTTGTATATAAAAATCAATATTTGTGTGTTTGTTCGTATTTTATGCGCTGCCATACCGTTGAATCGATTGCGATAAAACTTTGATGATTTGTTGTACACAAGCCCGCGAAGGTTAGCTCTGGC
Source organism: Limnephilus rhombicus (assembly GCA_929108145.2). Lineage (NCBI taxonomy): Eukaryota > Metazoa > Arthropoda > Insecta > Trichoptera > Limnephilidae > Limnephilus > Limnephilus rhombicus. Next base: position 25,181,038 of record OV815274.1, read on the forward strand.
GTTATGAAATTTGTGTAAACGAAAATGAGTGTATTTCATATATTTTAGCGGCAGGGATGGAAGAAAAGAGAAAAGAGGAAAAGAGGGAAGAAGAAGGAGGTAGGGTTCGCAGGAGGGGTGATGAGGGAGGACGTAGGCAGGGAAGGTGGAAGGGGAATGCGGGAGGGGAAAGGGATGCGGAATGGAGCGGGGAAGCATGGGAAAGGAAGAAGGGAGAATTATTTATTTATTTAAATGGCGTTGCAACGCATGCTAACAATTAATACAAAATTCCGCCACCAAGACCCAGACAAATCTAACCCCATGAACCCGGGAACCCCTGCTATGTCACCAAATGTAGTGAACCACTTAGGGTGACCTATGGCAGAGGTGTTGGTTTTCCAAAAAATGGTTCCCGTAACGATTTACCTGCGGTACCCATACCCGCCTCCCAAATTGGAAGATTATTGGACCATTGGAAGATTATTTGGACAATTTTACGTAACATAATACTATAATACCTCCAGATTGATAAAAGAAAAATAAAATAAGGTCATCAGCCAATTACAAAACGTTATTATCATGAATAGAGTATACCGTATAAAAAATGGTAATTATTTCACTAACCGCCGCACTTTTAGACACATATTATGAAAATTACACTTTGTTTAAACAATTACATACAAGAAACAACTATTTACATGCACAAAATAGGTTACCAGGTTCTTAGTTTGGGTTAACTAAGTAGTTCATGCATATTTAGATTGAAAAAAAAACTCGAGCAAATGTCGATCCATACAAAAAATGGTGGCAAAGGAACTTTTTAAAAATAAAAATGGAATTTTAATGCATCCCTTACCATCCATCCAAATGAAATTAGTTTTTTCTTATAGTAATTAAGTTGAAATGTAGTGTAATTTCCAAAATCTATGCGTAATAAAAGTGCGGCGGTTAGTGGAATATTAAATACAATTATTAAAATTAATTGGAGTAGAGAAAAAAAGGACAGCCGAACATAAAATTTTAACTCCCGACGACGCGACGCCTCGATGGGAATCAGACATGACATCCTCTCAACCACTGATCCAATAAAATTAATAAAAAGCCTACGTATGATTTCTCCCAGCTTAATTACTGTAAAATTAAAAAAAAAATACAAGTTCTATGTTAAAAAGGGTTCCATGCCAACTCAGAATCAAGTCAACTCAACACCTCTTTGAAAAGTCATAAAAAGCTATGAAAAAAAATGAAAACAGCCTATAATCTCATTTAAAGTAACCTATTTAACCAGTTTTTTATGTATATTTTTCATCACTTGTAATGAATTTCCAGAGGTGTTGAGTTGATTTCTTCTGAGTAGTACGGTCACCATTAAAGAGTGGTCATTTTTTAATCTTTGGATTGGGTAATGTGGAGTGTGTAAAAGTTGCATAATATAGTTTTCTTAATATTTCCTTCAGATGTCTCGCAGAAGGCTGCTAGTTCGGTCCTTTCCCTGTTTTAATCTGAACGGCCATTAATCGTCAAACGGCTAATTTAGAATACAACTCAAAACCTGTGGGTATTTATTAATGCCGTATGTTAAATGTTTGTCAGAGGAAAACGATCAAGCAATCCTTTGTTGATATTAATCTCGGAGATTTGAATTATTGATCACGCTGCGACGGATGTAACATATTATATCCGAATCTCCGAAGAAAAGAAGTAATGTATGTATTTTATATTTCATCGGGGGACAGCTTGATGTTTTTATGATTTTCGGTAGGTTCTACAGTCGTACGATGGAAATATTGAGTGTAGTGGTTCATATTCATAGGTAATCAGAGATGACGAGAGATATAACAAAGTATCAAGAATGTTAACTTTGTATTTTTTAAATGTTTTTCTCCGGGAGTTCTTTTGAACAATAAACACCAAATTTAGAAGCTGGAAGATGGGTTTCGGTGGAATGTAGTTGTTATCTGCCCACAAGAACGCTATGTATAATGAAGACTCATTAGGTCTATTTGCAAGATACGTTACATAAATAGATTTTCCGCACAAATGCCTATTGCTTACTGCTTTATATATACACACATTTTTTTAATTTTTAATTTTTATTATAGCGACTATATAAATTTTTTTTACATACAAAATGTGATGTGAAATTAAGTCTAAAATATTGTATTTCTTAGTCCTCCTCACTAGGGGGTCCTGTGCCGAGGCGGACTAAAGTTATTTAAATATAGTTCATTTGTCTTCTATATCGTTTTTAGCGTCTTCGCTAGGGTTTTCTCATTGACCTCTTTAAGCCATATTTTTATTCTTGATTTGTATTCAATTGGATTTTTTATTAGTTTTATGTCTTGGCGAAGGATGTTATGGAGTTTTGTTGCAAAGTATGTATAGTTTCTTTGTCCAAATGTGGTTTTATAACTTGGAATATTTTTTATATCATTTTTATTCGATCTAGTGTTATGCATACACGGTCTAGTAGAGGATTCATTATTTTTGAAGAGCTTCAATAATATATTACACGTCATTGAAGGGGGTTTTGAAGATGTGACTAGTCCGGGCGTTGATTTACCGCTTATTTCCATACGGTGTGGAAATATGGACACGAGTCAGCGAAAGAAAGCGGATAGATGCCCTCATAATGTGGTGCTGGAGAAAAATGCTCAGGATTCCATGGGCAGCCAGATGAACGAATGTTTCCATTCTGAAAGAGCTAGACATCCAAAAAAGGCTTTCAACTATCTGCCTACAACATATCTTAAGGGCCCGCAACCCGGATTTGTACGGATTTATTACATATTTCCCTTAAACACGGAAAGTTTTAAAGCTCTTAAAAAAATGTATGTTAATTTAGACTTTGCCCGCGCCGGAACGCAAATTATATAAAATTCCCTCGATAGAAAAAAATCGCAAAGTATGCTCCAAAAATTACTATTAACACGTTTTCAGTTATTTTACAAGTTATATGTATGAAAAAATTCACAGTGTTTCTTTAAATGCTGTTTAAGATAATGCCCGCGAGATTTTTGCTCTATTTTAAACGAGTCGTGTTTTATTAAACATTTTCGCAATTTTCGCATCGATTTTGTCGCTGCAATTGTTAGCGCTCTCCTCTAACATTCGTAATTTCGTATCTCTCCATCTTCTTCTTTTCGGGCCCGGTTGCAGAGCCTTAAGCTACTTTGGACAAGCTGCTCACATTGAGAAATCATCCAACTTGAAAAAACTCATAATCACTGGCAAGGTGGAAGGCAGAAGAACCAGAGGTAGGCCATCAGTGCACTGGAGGATCAAGTATCATTGGCGTTGGATACGTCGGTGTCCATAGCTCTCCAATCGGCAATTGGGGGCATGGAAATTGGAGTAGGGTTCACGATCCTCAGCAATGGGGAACCGACTTAATAAGAAGACTGTGTTTCTCTCATGAATATACAAAAATACGTAAAATAAAAGTTATTACACTTAATTGGTGTTATAAATCGTTTTGGACCAAACAACATCAATAATGTCGATTTTTCCAAAGTTAGCACTCTCTCACACCCCAGCCACCACACTTTGTGGAGTCTTCTGACAGACAAACCCTTGAAATAAAGTATTCACGATAATTAGTCTTAATTATTCCATATCTTGGAAGAACAAGGCGGATTTGAATGTTGCCGCGATGACACGTGGGTTAGAGCAGTCGCTCGGTTTGAAGAAAATCCTGACGTTCAAATTCCGATTGTTTATGCATATTTTTTCTGATTCGTAACTATTATATATTTGACAAGTAATATACATTTACACCAATAAGAAATTACGACCAAAGACGGAAGACGTTGTTCGTAAATCGCAAACATATTTTTTAAAGTAGCATGAATCCAAAATTTTGCCCAACAATTTTTGGGTATATTATAAATGTGTAGGTTGGTTGGTAACTTACCAATAATTATATTTATTATTGATATCGTATCCCACTTCAAAAGGTAGTTTCAATAAATCAATTGAGGCATTCCCGTAAGTCCGTCTTCTAGATTCTAGGGTTGTACCCTTTAATTAAAGCCAGGGTTTATTATTCCCTCTGCCAGGATATCTGATTGAAGCGCCCGGAGCGAGATTCACCTGGTGATAGCTAACTACGGCCGATTTATATTTGTGCATCTTTGCCATCATTGCGTATTTGAAGTCTGTACGTTTTAATGTGTTAATTTAATCTCGGAAAAACCGCAGAGATAAATTTGTCCGTATAAACCTGTGGCCGTGTGAAAAGTAACTTGGTGAAATAAAATATTGAGTGAATATGCTTTATGGCTAATTTTGATATTATTAGAAACACGCACGAATATTACGTCACGAAATAAACTTTGTAAAGACGTTTTAAAACGTGTTTAGTAACTCGTTTGAATTTTTGATTATTTATATTAGGGTCTGTTTAAAATTTAAAAAAATGCATTAAAGATGTTTTCTCCTAAATTGATAGATGAAATACTAAATAAAAAAATTAAACAGGACTGTATGTCTACCCTAGTTCTAAAGATATAATTAAACAAAGGTGTAAAATTCTATTAACGGTGTCGATAACTAACGATACCACAAAAACCAGCGTTTTATACGATTAACAAAGTGAAGAAATATATTCTTAAGGATAGTGATATTCAAACAAAAAATCAGGGGTTTATAAAACCAAATTGTAAGGTTGGTTTTAATTTGTTTGAATTTAATTTATTAATATTTTTATTGTTTTAAATAGGTAGAACTAATAGAAACTTTTTGGTAATAGTTAGAGAACATCAACGATCTTTAAATGGCAATGGTGAATCTGAGTTCGCATATCATTTATTGAAAAAGTTATGATAAAAAATTAGGATTAAAAATACATAATACAAGTTGTAAGGCACATGTACAATTATACAGGTTATAATTTATAAGAAATCACAGATTAGTAATTTTTATATTTTAGAAATAAGAAAAAATGTCAATATCAAAGCAGATATATTTAATAAGCAAATATTTTTTCATAAAGCTTCATTTAAACATTTTCCCACTTAACCAGTCTTTCCCTTCTAATGACAATTTAATCCCTAATTTTCTTCGACCAAGTATATCTAGACAGGGCGTGTAGGTCTTGAAAATAACACCGGAACCAAAAATATTGGTTTACGAAAACATTTATCAAAAAGAAAGTCCATTATCTCGCAGTCAAAAGATCGCAAGAAGCTTTGGTTTGTACCTTTAGTTGGTCTGCGTGGAGCTAATTTATTTTCCAGCAAGTTCGCGGTAAAGGAATTACTAGCTTTGTGAAGTTCATTTTTAAAACACAAATTTCAGGCAGTTAGAAATATTTTAGATATGGGCTATCGCGGACTTTATTATTAACAAATTAAACAGTATATGAATATCTAAAAAAATATGTACATAACTTATGAATTCGAGGCAGCGTATCGAGAAAAGTAACAATTGATAATTTTTTTTTAATTTCTTCCTAGTAAAACAACTACGTCACGCAAGAGATGCAACGGAATTCGGTAGTTGTATTATGAAATTTCTCGTAAAGGTGGTGTCACTTTGAGATTGGAATTGGGTATGGGAGGGCTTATCTATAGTTAATATATCGATGCTAATTTTAATAAACTTCCACTACTCTTACCCCTCCCCATCCTTCTACCCTTTCCTCCCGTAAGGTGATCTATTTTTAATTTTTAACTTTAGTGTACATTTACTCCTAATGATGTGAACATCATTCACGATTATTAGCGTTTTTAATAAAAAAAAAAAAATCCTAAAGATTTTGCATAAACATTAGTCACATAATGTAATTAACGGGCAAATAAAGTCTTGTATGAGAGACAGAGAGAAATTTAGACAACGGTATGTAAAGATTTTATATGGTTGCATTTTTTATTAATTATATTAAACGCTTTATTAAAAAGCTTACTTTAGCGCAACACGAATTATCATGGAGTAAACTTAGCTAATATAAATCGCTGTATCAACGAGTTAAATCACTCGAGATAATACCTTGCGTTGTGTATTGCGTAAATATTATAGTTTATTGATTTGTTATTCCGCCATCCCAATATCAAACACTGATGTAAAGGGCTATTATTAAAATATCAACGACGTTAAATATATTATATTATATATGCGCATATCTTCTTCAAAAACCCATGTAAAATATAGGATTATCTAATATATGCCAGCCGTCATCCAGAAAAAAACTACCGCATAATTACCTGCAACCACCGGCTGAGATAGATTAATCGTCAAGGCGCGAACAATGGTTCGTGGAAGTTAAAGATTGGTCCCGGTTCGGGTCCCGCCTCGCGTTCTTACCCCCTCCCCCGGCATCTCCTGCACGATTCCCCCCCTCTACCTGCGCAGCTGTCAGGACGAATGCATCTTAATATTTCATACCCTTTCAGACCACTAGCCATGCCTATTCATCAAGCTGGATCTTCGGTCTCGCCAACTGAGTTGTTGGCTTGGGTTAACTTACCTATATGATTTTATTTTTAAAATGAATATTAATTTCTTCTTTTTTTCTTATATCTGTAAATTAAGATTGTAATCTCATATAGTATACAAGGTATTTGGCGTTTGATGGAAAATATTTAAGGTGATCCACTAGTCCTGGTAAAATTCGAAATCGGAATATCCGCCTATTTTTGGGAGGGATTTAAAAATACTTGACAAGATTTCAGAATTGTATGATTTTGCATTATTTCACATGGCTTCATCTTAAGGTCGTAATAGAGACATTTGAACAAAGCATAAAATCTTTGAAAACAGTACCTACGCTGAACGTGATTGGTAAAATATTAATTGTTTTTTGTAAATATATGTTTTCACCTATCCAACACAATATAAGTGACTTAAACTAGACATGCAGTCTTATAAATAAACAAGCGCGTAGCTAATACGTGCGCTATTATTACTTTCAAGTAATATTTTCCCATCCGTGGTCGAAGTGTAAGGCTCTCGACTAGCGACACCGCATAATTACCTACTATCGGAGGTCGCGGGTTTAAATCACAGTGTGCGCAAGTTAATTTTGTTTGACTGATTTGTGTCTATTTCAGAATTATAATATATGGTGTTTTTGGGGACACGCCCCAAGAGTGGAATATACTCTCAGAATCGTCCTCGTGTAAGACCATTATTCAGAATTGAAATCTTGCTGGAAATGGCTTTGATAGGTAATGAGATCTGAATAGCCAGATACTTCCTCATCTTCTTCTTCCCCATCTTCTTCTCCTCCCCAACACCTTCAACCTCACAACATACCCCAATTGGGGATGCCATAGTCTCACTACATTCTGGCGATTGGGAGCACATGGGACTGTTGTAACGTATTCACTTAAAAATATAAACAGATATCAAAAATCACGAATAACTTCAAAAGAAAGGTCTGAAGGTTCCAACACCAACACTGCCCCTTCCGCAGCGATAAAGGTGGACTATTTTACTATTTAGCCTCGCCCGTAGAATCGAAGACTATCATTATATAATTAGCCGATAGCTAATTAAAAAAAAAAAATTTTTTTAAGGCTGGCGGGCCGGATCCGGAGAGTCTGGTTGAGGGATACCTAACCTAGATCTCTCCAGCTGGACTCTGTCGACCCATCGGCTTGCACAGGTCTGTCTGTCTGTCATACGTCTGTCGCTTCTGGACACACTGACCCCCAGATTCCTTCTCCCGACATCCTCCACACAGCATCCCCAAAGATGACATAGGCCCTGAGGGAAATTATTATTTACTTAAGAAATTAGAAATTACAATTCGGTTTAAAAATTAATTAGGGTAAACTTTCGAGTTGACTGGACAGAATATACTGGACTTGGTCATTCTGAACATTTATTTATTCAATTAATTAAATTAAGACAATATAAGCGAAACTCAATCGAAAATCTGGAAACAGAAAAATCAGAAAAAGATATTGACACCTCTGGGACAATGTCAATATCTTTTTCTGATTTTTCTGTTTCCAGATTTTGGATTGAGTTTCGCTTATATTGTCTTCATTAAATTAAATGTTACAATTTGAGGTTTTACTCATAAAGTTAAAATAAAAATAAAATAGTTATTTATTCGTTGGCGATCGATGAAAAGTTACCGAAAGTTATCTATACAATCCTTATCGATTGACCTTGCTAGGGGTCCAGGTTTAGATATCGACAATGAACATTTCGCCAATCACTTTCAGTGTCCTATTTTCAAAGATTTGATGCTACGTGCATAAAAAACTCTATGCCGTCCACCGAAGGGCACATAACTAGTCACGCCCGTTTTTTTATCAGTTCGCCCCCGAGCGGAGCGGGAAACGGACGTTAGGCTCCGCGTCACTTTGTTCCATGAAATCAATTTTAAAATTCTGTTTTATCACAATAAACAATGCGTAAAAAATGAGTTACTGTTTTTTACAGGCCTTTACGAAATTAACCTGTTAAAAAAAAATTCTCAAATACCTTTTCCAACCTTTCCAAAAGCCTTTTATCAAGTATTTTTAAACTCCGATTTTTTCCTGGACTATTGGATCGTCTTGAATTAGTTATTTTACATCTTAAAATTCTAGATACTACCTACTCTTCCATTATATTCATTTGATTGTGGAAGGAAATTTTTTAAATTTGTACTTAACATTGGGCACGTTGAGGTATTCATAACACCAAATTCACTGTCAGTAATCTCTCCATTTAAGCGCAATCATACATTTAGTATTTAGGTAGACATTTATATGACACTTTTCCTGTAAGTATTATTTTATTTCTATCTTTTTCCATTTACAAACGCGTAGGTAGGTTAGGTACCTACACTTCTAGACAGGTAGCAAGATTAACCTGCTTCATTATTTTTCAGTTTTTGGTGTTTTCTTTTTCATTTTATCTAGATAATATAATTTATTTATTGGCTCGGAAACAAAATACATCACATAAATATTACAGTAATTAACAGTATTACATATATACCTACTCGTATATGCATACAGGCGTACGTGTGTTCACTGTACACACTTATATCTTTACATTTGTACACACACATACATGCGTAAACATATACATTTAAACACATATTATAGAGCTAATGCATAAGTAGGTACATGATGCAATAATTACAAAGTGGCTCCAAGTGAAGAGATCACCATGTATATGCAAGTATAAGTTCCTTCTGAAGGTGGTGATAGAATTCGAAAATACAAATATTTCATGATCGCAGTATTTACTATATATATATATATATTTTTTTTTTATAATTTTTTATTTTTAATATTATGTTTTACATGGTATGGTAATTATACATCTCAGGTTTTTTTTTACTACCCTTCCATTGAAAGCATGTGCTTGTGTATGGAAGGGGAGTGTACATTAATGTTATTAGTTAGTACTTAAATAATTCATTGTACATAAATATATTTGAGCTGCAGTATTTATTTTGATAAAAGTGTGTATTTAAAAAAAGAAAGAATGTTATCGAAAACTAAGGATTTTTGTAAGATTAATTAAGTGACAGTGGTTTTTTTCTTAAGAATATTTTTAAAATGTCTCTTCACAGAGAGCAGTTTTCGGGTTTTATCATTAATGCTTCTGATGTCTTCTGGTAGTCGATTGAAAAAAGTTCTTCCCTGGTAAGTGTAATGATGCTGTGCAAAAGACGTATTTAGTTTTGGGCATAGAAAAACATGTTTAAGTCGAGTTCTGTTTTCATTTAAAAATGGATATTTATCTTTTTCTTTTATAATTTGAATTAACGAATTTTTAATATATAAATCTTTAAATGTGGGTACTTGAAATTCTTCAAACAGGCGTTCTGTTGGGTAGTCTAAGGATTTTTTAAATATAATTTTAATAATTGTTCTTTGTACAATTTCTATTGGAAGAAGGTTACATTATACTAATAATAGCGTATTATAACTAATAATAGCGTATTGTAAAGTGGATTGAACTAAGGCATAGTAGATTAAATATAGATTTTTTATCGACAGAAAATTTCTAATTCTTAAAAATATATATATATTAATTTTCTGATTTTGTTTACTACTTGACATATTTGTTCCTTCCATTTCAGATTTTTATCAATAATTATTACTCCTATATAATAAAGTAATTCTTGACATTGATCCGAAAAAAACTTGTATTAATTACTACGATAAGTATCAGTCAAAAGATTTCAATTTCAAAAGTAAAAGTATAAACATATTATAAAATAATATTATATAATCATTAGTCATTTTCTTTAGTTTGCAACGCCCTTCAATTGATAAATGAACCACGACATCAGGCAAACGATCCCTTCCATCGTGCCATAGGTGCCAAGCCAACCATCCGACCATTCAAGCATTCACCGAGCGTGGTTCACGGGGCACCAGAAGGAAGAAGAGAGAAGTCCTCACCTCCAGTCTCTACCAGTAACAACCCAGTCAGTGACGGCCCAGGCCCAGGCCCAGGCAGCTTGCAGCAACAGAGCCTTATGATTAATCGACCATATTAACATCCTGTCCAATCGCTGTGCCGGGCTCAACTCGCATCACGTGACCAATGGGTTTAATGATCTAGTCCACTCGAGGATATTCCATTCAGATCCCGCCCACGACAATTTGTCATTAAAATGTATATATATTGATCCGTAAAGTCGAAAACAAATCGAGTCACATAATTCAAGTACAAAATTGGATAAAACGTTTCTCAGAAAAAATCTCATTTTTAAACAACAAATCAGAATTCACACATTATATACGTGTGTTAGACTAGCGAGTTCCCGGCATGCGTTGCAATGCCACTTAGTAGAGAAATTGTTTCTCCCTGCGAGTCCTTTCCCATTCGTCCCGTTCCCCTTCCGCTCCCCTTCCTCTCCCGCGTCCCCTTCCCCTCAAGCGTTTCCACTTCGCCTTCCCTCTCGCCGCTCCCCTCTCTCGCTTCCCCCGTCCCGCGAACCCATCATTTCATTTCATGACACCAGAGCTCACTATTATATATAGAAACCATAGCGGGCATGCGCACATGAAATCCCCAAAATCTCTTCGCAATCAGATGAATGGTTAGCAACGATTAATTTCAGAACGCCAGAGCTCATTATTGTGTGTGTATAGAAACCATCGCGGGCATTCGCATATCAAATATGCAAAGTTTCATCGAAATCGGATGAATGGTTTAGCAACGCAAAAGAAACATGCAAACACAATATATTTATTATTTACGAGTACCTACGTAATGTACTCGTATATAGATAATGGGACTGAGCGTAGCGAAATCCTGTTTTTTGCAATTTGTCCGTCTGTAAATTGGATTGTACGTTCCCTTTTCATTTCAAGATGGTGGCCGTTTTAATGGTTCATTAAAGATTCTTTTTTCAAACATGAAATCATCGTGTTTATTTGGACTTTCTTATTCGCATTTTTCCAATATAATGATACCTACCCGATGTCTGAAGAAATTTTGAAAATAGAATTGTTATTGAGAAGTTTCTTTGGACAAATTTAATTACACGTTATTTGAAATTACATAAAAATGTTACATAAAATATTATAGTATGATTTCAGAGGTAATAACGGGATTGACGACCTCTGCAGCAGAGTGGTAAGATCTTTGGTTCGGTAAGATAAGTACTGTCCCAATGAAATGTCATAAATTAATTCTATTTTCTGAAAATGTACGGTGGTTTTCCCATATAAAAATGTCTAAAAAACACAGTACCTACGTAGAGAACGTATATTGTGTACAAACACGAGAGATCATCCAGGATGTCTAAAAATAATAAAAAAATAATTGTTTAATCCTTCACTAACTTTCGATGTACGGGAACCAGAACTGAATATCCAGGTGACTCCCAACCTTCACTAAGCCCTTCTCCCACAACACCCCACAAATAGTGAGTTTAATAGACCCACTGGTTCCAGGCATGTTGTGCGGTACGCTGCAGCCGTAGTCGTCACTACGACTTGGCCAAGATACCATCAGGCAGAACAGAAGTTCTAGCACAGCATGGCTTGACAAGAGGAATGACGCTGTTGAATGAACTTTCTAAAACAGTGGGTATAATTAAATAACCTTAAAACTGTTTCGTGCGTAAAATGTTAAGTATGTTAAAATATTAAATCTTTTACTGTAAATGAATAATAATCTACCGCACAATAAATAAAAATAAACTTACCTAAAAAATGCAATTTTATATAGTTTCGCGAAATAAATGTTAAATGATCGCTTCCGCCGGTTAACTACAATAATAATTATTATTTCATACCACTAATAAGATATCAACTCGGGTTTCATTATAAACTTAATGCACCCGTCGAACCTTACGTTAACAGTTAGGCTTGCCCGAGGCGCTGGGATTCGAACCCGACCTTTGGTACGCTCGACAGGTTAACCAACCACTCGACTACCAGGCCCATTTGTAACCTGCCTCGGTAGATATGTCTCGGAACAGTAAAGGCCAGTAATTGGGAGAACAAACAGCATATTATAATATTATGTTTGAGGACATAATGATTGTGGGCGGCTTGATATTATAATTAAATTTGTATACGGACTGGAAATATATTGAATGGCGTGGGTTTATCAATTTGTTTATCAAAGGTTTGTTACGAAAGCTGTGATTTGTCCTGGTTTTCCCATATCTATGTAACGTCATAAATGTTGAAAAATGTACAATTAGATAAGTATATATTATTAGGTAAGTATATACCGCTTTTGGTATCTGCCTATTTATAGATTATTTGAGTAGAATAATTATATTTATGAGAGTGGAAATATGCTGTAGCAACCAGCCTTTGCTACGTCACGCTTTGGATTGCCCCCGAACCGTATCGATGCTTCCAGAAGCGGCGCCTGTGTTCAAATATATGCAAGCGAAATTACTAGAGCTCCCGTCAGCCGTCTGGCATGGATGGTACGCGACTGAACAGTAGGTACCTAGTTCATCGAAACAGAGCCGCGGACCTACCTACCTCTCACGCATTCCAGAAAAGGTACGAACCATTGTACGCTTGCAATGCACAGTTCTAGCGCTTTCGAGTAACTAGCCTAGTGATGATTTACTTCCAATACTCCACTCGTCTGGCCTTATAAAACGCGCCCAACAACAGCGAAAGGACCAGTGTTCGTTCAACTTACCGAAGCAGTAGCCTCTTCTATCCGCAATCAACCTTGACCCAGTGTGTAACTTCGTTAGTACTATTTTATATCGTAAGACTTTTACGCTGACCGTGTTTGTGTGATTACAAATTATAATTATTGTGGGAACTCATTAAAGGTTTTTTTTATCACGCAACCTCATTGTTCTTCATTTAACCACCAGCCTACACTGAGTACCTACAATGCAAAAAAGCGAGTGTGCTTTAGACCACACGACTGAAGTAAAACTTCACTAACTTATATTTCCCTCTCAACTTCCGTTCGCCTCGCCCGATTGCACTTTTCATAACGCTCTCGTCATGCATTCATCAGCTTACTCCCCAAGTCAAGCGTGCGTAAAGGCCCGACCGTTCGCCTCGCCCGATCACACTTTTCGTAACACTTTCGTCACGCATTCACCAGCTTAATCCCCAAGTCAAGCGTGCGTAAAGAAGTTTTACTTCAAAAACATTTTAAGACTCAAAGCAGGAAGAGCAGAATTTTAAGAAAATTACATAGAAGAAAGAGCACATTAAAATAACTAAGCACGGAAAATAGAGGACTAATGCAGGGGTTTTTCTTTTAAAGACCAAATATTGCGAAATTACACTAGAGATGATATAAACAGAAGAAAACATCAATTTCTTGCTCATATTACGGGGAGCGACAAATACAAGATCAAAGGGAAGATTATGTAATCTTATAATATCACAGTAATCACAGGGAAGATTGAAGATGTCACAGAAAAATACACTACACCTCAGAACTTTGAAATACCCCTCCGCAACGTAAGCAGATATATGCGTTAAAAATACGACAGCAGTCAAGTACAATAAGCGTGTTTACACGTCAGCGCGTGTGTCTCCATAGAAACCGTTATAATTCCGTTATTGTTTTAGTTACATCCGTAAAATAAAAAGTGAAAGGTCGATAGTGAATCATGCTGCACATCTCTATTCAAGTTGTGCATAGAAATACATAAAAAGAACATTCTGTCAGACGCGCAGTCTGACACATAATTTATCCCGCCAAATTTTCCGACGGGCGCCCGACATCGTTAATTTCTATTAAATATTTTTATATGAAATGATAAAAAAGTGAGGTGACAAAAGCGTTTATTACACATTTACACAATAGAATAAGTATTGTTGTTTACATAATCTGTGATTTTAGTACCGTTTTCACATAAAAACATCACGTGAGTCATTTTCACATTTTTTTTAATGTTTGCATTCTAAATTTTAATATTTACAAATATAAATATTTATTTGTAATATAATAATTCGAAAGCTTATTTTGTAACCTGTCTAAAACAGTTTTTACTATTCGGCTACGTTCAGAAATGTTTCATTTATAGAGCTTTAATTGTGAAGCGGTTATAACTAAAAGTTTTCGTAAAATGTCATTTCGTTTAAGACACCAAAAGCTAATATTCTCGAAAATTCGGAGGGGTTTTAACGTGACTGGTAATAACGAGGGCTGTTAAATTGGGTCGTCTGATCTGCAGACTCCAAGGTGAAAATTGAGCTGATTATATCCAATATCCAATAGGAGAGGCAGAAGATACATGATCCTAGTTCACGTGTTATACCAATCCTCCATTTTAAAACTGACTAGAACCTTCGTTTACAAACCCAACATTATAATATTATAAGATCTTTATACCCATGACTAGATTAAAGTGAGGTCCAAATACTGCGGCCTTCTATCAAAAACGGTTTAGTTACAATTATGACAGGCGGTCCCGCCTATCCGGAGGAATTAATCGAATTTTTGAGAGGCGGACCTTTAAAATATAAAACATCTTGCGATCTGAGTCGTGACAGCTGATTGATGTAAGCCGTGGAGTATGTATTGTGATATAACACAACTCAGGTACTGTGAGACCATTACCCACGGGTCCTATACTCCCATAGGCCGGAGAGCCGATAGGTTCAGCCCACCGCATCATTCATTCTTCAGTCAGCGTGAAACTCATTAATTACCTAGGTACAAATGCGCACGATTGTCCGTAAAAAACCTATTGAGTAAGTTCATCTTGTGTGGATGGAGGTATGATGTATTGGCTCGCTTGTTGCTTCATTATAACCTGGGGGCAAATATGATTCGCGTTTATATCTATTACTACGTACCTACGTGTGCATGATGAATGTGAGACGAATGATTTTTAATCAATCTTATTGGGTTGAGCATGTCCGTCAGATGCTAGAGGTAAAAAATAAGATGAACGGACGTCGGTTATATTAGATTCGTTCGTTTGATTGCAATGCCATAACTTTGAATCTCGGCACGAATATACAAAAAAAAACAATAGAAAAGATTCACGTCACAAATTCTGCAAAAGAAACAATGCTTTTTGGATTGAAAACTTAAAAGCGCAATGTCATAAAGATAAGTACCTGGCATGTTTCCATTGAACCGGATGTTGGATGCAATTATATCGATAAATTAGCTTTACTTAAATAATAATTAAACTACGATGTTATGTTATTATAAATAAACTACGATGTTGTTATTATAAATAAACTACGATGATTTCCGTGATACCGTACTGTACCCGTATCTTTACTGTACCGTACTGAACCTGTACCTTTCTGTACCAACTGTAACTATATCATACTGTACCTTTAGCTTTCTCTACCTACTGTACTTATTCCTTTCTCCTACCTACTGTTCCGTACTTTACCTTTCTGTACTTACTGTAACTGTATCCTACTATATCATACTGTATCGTACTGTATCATACTGTATCACACTGTACCACACTGTATCACACTATATCATACTGTATAATTCTGTATCATACTGTATATGTGCATACTGTGCCGTCTATACATACGTACATACATACGTATACCTACTGTACCGTACTGTATCTTAACTTTTCTGAACGTACTGTAACTGTACCCTACTTTATCATACTGTATCCATTGTATCATGCTGTATCTTACTGTATCATACTGTATCATAGAGTATCAACTGTATTATAATGTATCATACTGTATCTGTACCTTAACTGTACCTACTTACCGTACCGTATCTTTACCTTTCTCTACCTATTGTACCTGTACCTCTACTGTACCGTCTGTAGCGCACTTTATTTTTATGTACCTAATGTAACTGTACACTACCGTTTCATACTGTACTGTACTGTAACTGTACCTACTATTCCCCGACTGTACCTTTATTTGCACCTTTACCGTACCACTGTAGCGTTTTGAAGCTGTAAATCTGTAATATATAACCTCTTCTGAAAGATCCCAATAGAAAGAGAGTTTAATGAATCAATCATCCCCAAGAGACGAAGTCATACATCCTTTCTCGATACCTTTAATTACCTCCACATGTCGAAAACTTCAACTATACATTCTTCCAATGTGCTTTGATTTTGATTAATAAGCTTTAAAGTGAAATGTTTTATAGGAATTTAGATAATGGCTTTATTTGATTTTGTATCGAAAAATTGATATTGAAACAATCTACTTGGGGAGCAATTAGAAATGATAAAGTAATAATTGTAGAAATTTCACTCAATTTGTATACGTAAAGGTGTTTTGTTATATTTGAATAAATACATTTTTACCATTGCATTAAATGAAAGAATCTAACAATTACAAATGTAAACGGCACTTGTGCCCTCATTCAAAGGTTTCTTAATAATGTACCTATATGTATTTTTGTTAAAATAAATAAATAAAATTAAAAAATATCACTTTTCCGCTGTTCAGATTGGACGAAAACCTTGTTATCGCTCTGATGAAAAATCACAATCAGAATTGAAATGTTACATAATATGTCGGCAGCCGACCGTAAAATCAGGCGGATCACGATGCGCCTAGCCACATCGTAATCGTAATCTGCCGCTATTTCACAACGTACCGGATATAAGTTAAGCACATTATTATTGTCACACGAACGTAAGTAAAGCGCTGGCAGTGCCTCTATTGGTGGATTTTACAACTATTATTTGTATGTGCCTAAGCTAAAAGCAAGGAGGAATGTCGGACGTTCATCTTCGATCGATACGCCTAGTTGTAAATGTGCCTTTTCGTGATGTGCCCCGGCACATTGTGAAATGGTGGCAGATCGCGATGTGGCTAGGCGCATCACGATCCGCCCGATTATACGATCGGCCGCCGACATGTATTACGAGTATGTGCTATGTTTTGTGAACATCACATATGTGCTATGTCATGTAAAGATCATTAAAAACTTTGACTCAAACAATGAATCGTTTTATTTTATTTTGATAGCATCGTTATTTTAAAGTAAAAATACAAATAAAAAGGCGTGGTATTTCGGTGACTGGAGTGCTCAAATTTTTTTTATATTTCGTGAGATAAATTAACATAATAATGTTCTGCTGTAATTACAAAAGAAAACTAAGGATAACATTATTATTTTATTATTATTCGACTACCACAAAGCGGGTATGTGCGTGCTCTGGAAGTAGAAAATCACGTGAATACTTTTACAGTAAAACAATGACAAATAAATATCTGAATTAAATAAAGCATTAAGGCCGTTTACAGTGCACGGCCGACGGTCGGTGCGTACGTCGGTCGCGCTTGTCATTTGTTTGAAAATTCATAAATCGTTCAGTGCAGGACCGACCGTACGCATGCGTATATCGTCGGTCAAGTGCGTATGCGGACCGTCGGTCGACCGACGAGCTAGACAGTGTTGCATCGATCGGTGATATCTAAGTCTTCTGTTCTTAATACGTCTACGAAGATAATAAGCAGCAATTAAACTATTCGTAAACGCGTCCATTTCGCTTACGACGTCCGGTCAGCTTGTTGGTCAAGCGTGAACTGACGGTACGCACCGACGGTCGGTCGGTGGTATGCGATCGTCAGGACCGACCGTACGCATGCGTATCGTCGGTCGTGCACTGTAACCGGCCTAAGTGCCACAAAATTATTTATAACTATTTTAAATACTTTAAGGGATTTCAAATAAAAGGTATATCCTGTCACTATTATTTTTGTTTGCCATAACATATTGTGCTCATATTTATATAATAAATAAAGCAAAATTGTCAGATATGATTTTAGATTTTCACGGCCAAAAGTATTTTTATTTTTTCTTTTATAATGAAAATCAAATCACTTTGTTTAAAAGACTATATAATCATCAATGTCAACATGTTAAAAAATCAACGTTATCTTCATCAGGACGAGATATTAATTTAAAAAAAAAATGTGAAAAAAGTAACAAATTATAACAAAGACAAAAAATTAAAAAGTAGAGGTGATTATTTGCTTAAAATCTCATAAAATAAATAAATAAATCTCATCATATACAATTAAATATACAAATTATTTTAGGATATATAAAATTGCATTTAGATAAAAAATACTTTTTTGGCCTATTTTTTAAAAATTAACATCTCGTCCTGATGAAGATAACGTTGTTATTGAAACATGTTGACATTGATAATTATATAATGGTTTAAACAAAGTGATTTGATTTCCATTATATTATAATGATGCCACAAAGTATGTTTGCTAAGTTTGAAGAAACAAAATTATTTTTTAAATGTTTTTCATTTACTCACAAATAAATGACCAAATTGCCTCTAAAATCATGAAACATTTATTAAATGGTCTATATCTTATAATTTAAAGCAAAAATAAATAAAGCAGCACAGATCCGTACTAGAGGTTTGATATACCTTTTGATGAAAAAAATAATTTTTCAGTTTGGTTTGGTATTTTGATCTCAAATTCAAAAATAAGGGTTGTATGAAACGTGCCGAAATGGGACGCGCAAATGCCTTCTACAAAATTGAACCAAAATTAGCTACGTCGTTTTTAGGACGGTTTATTTCTAAAATATTTTTTAATTTATGTTTCTGCAAGGCCTATTTTTATATTAAAAAATAATAACAATGTGCATCGTAATAATTTAGTATTTTAAAAACCTTCCAAATCACAGTTTACCATTATTGGCACTGAGAGCTTTATTTAATTCAGGTGTTCATATTATAAGGAAAAGAAAATTAAAAAAAAAACTATGTTCACATCCCGTCCCGTTAAACATAAAAAATAATTACTTTTTTACAGGTTTAGTAAAACTATGCATTCTATGTATTATACATCTACGAAGGGGTATATAAGAATTAGGAATTCCTACCAAACATCCATTCACGTCCATTGATGTGAGTTTTTTGTAATACTAGAGAAGGAAACCTGTAATGCCTCACGATTATTTACCGCAGGTCCCCAATTACCGACGGATTTGTACGGTAATTTTTTCGGGTCCGCAATCAATCAGTCTTAGTCACCGAGCATTTAGCTAACCGCTAACCTTCTCAGGTGTGATTAGCTCCCGTCCCGGCCGGCCCTTCCCGCTGGCCCTTCCCGGCCCTCTCGGGCTCCCACTCGGTGGGCCCCGAGCCCCCTAGCTCCGTCGCTAATGGACGATGATTGAGCGATCACGGGGGCAGACGTAGAGATAGATAATTTGTACAATGGCGAGGTTAGAGTTGAGGATGTGCGGCGTCGGGAAGTCAGATTCGCACGCAGTCACGTGTCACAAGGTTTCGTATGCAGGTGAAAATCAGATTAGGTATTTTACATTATTTTAAACGAAACACCTTCCTAGTAAGGATATATTATATATACCTACTAATAGACGTACCTCTCCCGTATAAATATATCATATAGCCAAACAGACTAGTAAAACATGTTTGGCATGTATTTTAACCTAACTTTTAAAAAAAATTATACGAATATTTTCATTTTATATTTTCTGAATGGCGGTCTTACACCAGGGCCATTCTGAAAATATATTCCACTATGGAACGCGACGCAAATATACCCTAGATTAAATATTTTAATTTTTGTTTTTGAAAAGTTTTAATTTTCCATGTACATTTGTTACTTTAATTTTAAAATTTTTTGACCGGTTTCGACACGTCCGTATCATTAACGAGCAAACTTAAAACTAACTTAAAAATTCTATACAAGTACAAAATACTTTTCTAAACAAAAATGTCTAGAAATTGTTACATAGTCAATGCCCAAGAAATACAAAAAATTACTAAATATTTTAAATTAATAAATTGTGTTTTAATTCAAACAAATAAAAAAAAACTTGCGGAGGCCGGGATTTTAATTTCGATATTCGAGAGCCTTACCCCTCAACCACGGAGGCCGTCAAAAGATTCAGTAGTATTCAAATTTATGTATCAATTTGTGCCAGACATGTTAATGATTAAAATTACGTTTCACAATTAAAAGTATGTTTTTTACTACATGAAAGAGTAAGTCAAACTATTAAATACATTTTATTAACTATTTATGAAATGTCGAGTAATAAAATAAACATAAAAATCCCAAACCTTTTCCTTTTTTTCAGTGGCTAACCCAGTATTAAATGAACACAAGCTTCTATGTTCACTTTGCCGATCATTAGTACGTTGGTGTTTAGTGTTATTTTCCAAAATCACTTACACACACGCATGCTCATTTGCCTATGTGACACGCTCACCATTTAAAGGAACACGAGATCGTAGGATAAGTTATAAATTTATGTATTCACAGCGGATTCAGCTATTGTAGAGTGGGGTAATCTCACATCTTCATTAAATTTGAGTGTGACTTTGGCCTGTGTTGGAATGTACCCTAGAGGTGTAAAACATACATGATACCAAAGACGTGTTGTTGGATCACGCTTTAAGAATTAAAAAAAAAATTAAAGAAAAATAAAAAAAAAACCAAAAGAAAACTTTTAATTATCCTAAGTTTTGTTATTGTTTTTGAAAATTTTATTTAGATGTATGTAAATATTTTTATACATCTAGTGGGAAAATATAAAAAAAAACAATTTACGAAGTAGGTACAGTAACATTCACAAATACATTTAAAAAAAGAAAACTAAATAAAAAAGATAACTATACAAAATTACATTATAAAAGAATAAGATATGAAAATAACATTAGTAAGTAATCAAAAAATATTGTATACATTAAATGCACATTTCCTACGAAAAGTGCCGAGACTTGAGGCCTTTACGGCATTTGGCAGACTGTTATAGAGTTTTTGCCCTTTATAAAATGCGCTATTTTGTGTGCACGAAAGTTTAGTTTTGGGAAGCCTTAAGTCTCCGCGTCTTCTCGTAGGATAATTGTGAACATTTTCTTGAAACATAATAGTACTCTTCAGATAATTTGGGAGCATATTATTTTTAAGTTTATAAATCATTGTTAATGTATTATATATTATATGTTGTTTTGTTGTCATCATATTTAAATTTTGTAACGTAATTTTAACTCTTTTAAAAATGTTGCATTTTAAAATCATCCTCATCATCTCAAGTGGTTTGTTTAGGTTAAGTTAATTTTTTGTTTGTTTATTAGATACATACATAATAATGTGTAAAATACACAGACAGTTGTTAACATGTGTTAAATGAAATAAAAAACAATAATTGAAATATGTGAAAATACAAACACATATTTTCGTTGATTGTTTTTGATGTGTTATGCCGTGTTGCGCTACCTTCTTCTTTAGCCAACGTTTCAGCGTTGCGGGCAGATCCGGTAAATGTGTAAACAAATAACGAAATACTTTTGGCCGTGAAAATCTAAAAACGTATATGATTATATATATTTTTTATATTACTGCTATAAAACAAACAAAAATTATTAAAATTAACAAAACATGTTAACTACTTTTTGCATCAAAAATCTTTCAATAATCAACACTTACGTTTTAAAGGAAGGGCCTCATTAATTGAGTACTTTAGTTTTAATTGCATTTACAATCACAACATTCTTATCACAAAAAATGAATAAAAAAAAAAATAATAATTGAAGTATGTGAAAAATTCATTATTTATTTTTTTGATGTTATGCAAAGAACTTCAATAAAATATGTGAAACACAAGTAATAACTAAAAAACACTTACCTAATCACTGTGCACGAGAAATAACTAGTGATGCAACGAATACTACTTTTACGAATACGAATACTAATACAAATATCAAACCTACTATCCGGCGAATACGAATAACTTGGCAGAGTTATAAAACACTCATTTATTTAACCTTGTTCTGTTTGTTTTATTATTGGAACTAATAATTCAAATTTACAACTGTCAAATTTTTATTCAGAAAACATAACATCTGTAGATTCGCTGGTGTTAGGCGATTTCTTTTTTCAGTTTGGATGTTGCCAGCCGTTGAAACTCACATGTAACAATATACTTGCACTTGACCTGTGCTATTGACTGTCAAATACTGAAACTACTAAGAGGAAGAACGCGTATTAAATGAAAAATTCGAGGTAAAAAATAGTAATTCATAGTAAAAATTCATAGTACAGTGCCACAAAATCCATAGACATTTTGACATTTCTGTGACAATTTATTAATTCAAAAGTTTTTTTTATAGTATTGGTATTCGTAAATATATATTCGCCGAATACGAATATTCGGTAAATGTCTACTATTCGGCGAATACGAATATTCGTATTCGTATTCGTTGCATCACTAGAAATAACACATAAATTCACAACACAATCACGCCGAACCGGTCGACGAACTCAGCTGATGTTGGCGGGTGACACACGAGCCACAAACTCCCTGCCATGTTCGGATTTTCAGCGGAAACCGAAACTAGATTTTTTTTGCCGAAACTTACCGAAACCGAACCTAAAAATTTGTTTATATATTTATTTTGATTTGCGTAAACTTCAGCTTAAAAACTGTGTTCAAGTAATTTAGTCAGACGTTACGTTAGTTGAGGTGTTATAACAGATGCACTCACCTGTGATTTATGTCACAAAGAATGTTTCTCATATATTTTGAAGCTACCCGCGGTTTTATTTATCGCCCCCTGTCCGGGCTTGGGAGCGAACGTTCCGATTCGAGTTCAGGGGCCATCTTCGATGGACAACCTCGTTTCGTATTCAAAATGAAATGATTTTTGTAATTTGAGGAACAAATTAATGAATGGAAGAAGGAATGTTGATATACTGATCGAAGATCGATTAAATCATCAGAGCAATTATATTAATGTCAAGTCGTATGAAAAGAACAAAAAACGCTTTTTGATTTGACGTTATAAATTTTATGAAACAAAGCAATATGTTTAAATACTCGCATGTTTAAATACACCACATTAAAAAAAAGAATATTCATGGTCAATTCGATTATTTTGTATCTAAGCATCTTCAGAGGAGTGTATTAATAACCGTCGTTGTTAAGTACCTGTGTTCGGATTTTTCTTATGCCAAAAAATTGTGTTTGGAACATTCCGAACATCAAAAAAGGACATTTAGTCGGAATAACACAAAATGTCGATCAGGATGATTTTAAAGGTTGGGTTAGATATAAAGATTTTTAAAACGGACACAAAATTTAAAAAAGTTTTTTCAACCTAAATCAGGCACCCTTAACCTTCATTTCATAGGAAATTCGAAAAACTAGTGTTTCAGTCAATTGATGTTGATGAAAAATTGCATTTGAAACAATTGAATTCGAAAAATTGATTTCGAAAAATAGCGACTCTATACTAATTTACGAAATAGCTGTTTAGGTACGGAATATCTTCAAACCATTATTAAATTTGAATTATTAATTACGCCGGTGAATATTTTCTATACTATTATTAAATTAAATATCGACGGTAAAATGAAAAACAATTATGGGATTATAAATTTTTTTTAA
This sequence comes from Limnephilus rhombicus, assembly GCA_929108145.2. Taxonomy (NCBI): domain Eukaryota; kingdom Metazoa; phylum Arthropoda; class Insecta; order Trichoptera; family Limnephilidae; genus Limnephilus; species Limnephilus rhombicus. Next base: position 25,204,774 of record OV815274.1, read on the forward strand.
TCAGAATTCAGTCAAGAATATGTGCAAAAAAAGTTAATAAATTTGTGAAAGATCGAGTAAAATGTCAAGGAGGCTTGATATATAAATTTAAAATAAAAAATTGAGGCAAATTTTTCACACATTTAAGCTTGACATCATCTCATCAACAGAAATTGTTTTGATAAAGTGCTCGATTTCAATTTGTGTGAGTTGCCATTAAACAGACCGCACATTTTCCTCTGAGAAAAAAATGAAGGAAAAAAAGAGCTTACTGGAATTATTAAATATTAACAGCCTGTCGAGAATAACGTGGTAAAAATTGAAAAAGTCGTTTCTGTTCGTCAAGTTAGCGTTAATTTCGTTTCCAAGTGAACGATAGATGTTAAGCTTAGCCAGCGGAAACCAACCATTTTAAAAAAACAACTAATGATAGTAATAACTTCTTTTTTACATATTTTTGAATATATTGTATATTCATTAGAGAAGCACATTGTTCTAACTTAAATTGGACAGTGAATTTTAGTCAAAAAAAAATTCGAAACTATGAATTAGTAATTCGTTTGGAGCAGAAAAAACAGGATATTTAAAACCATTATCAGCTATTATTATCATAGTATAATATATTGGTCTTAAATATCCAGGGCTCCAAATATCCATCATCTAGATCATGAACTTTCCATTTGACTGTCAAAAAATAAGACAATTCCACGCCATACTGTTTATGTGTTTATTCTATTTTGGCTAATTCTTAACTATGCTAAAATTCGATTATTAAAAAAATAAACCAAAAAATGATGTTAAAATCTACCGGGAAAATAATTACTAAAAGGTACGAAAATAGAATGGCTCGAAACCACTACTTTCAAAATAGCAGTGAATCATCTTAGGGGCTGTTTTGTAAAAATAAACATACCTAATACTCATTTTTTGAAACACTTTGTTGTCATCGTATTTTCGTTCTTAAATCATCATTATTATTCAAAGTTAATGGTTACTCGGACCCATAAGCTTGTTTTAATGATAATATAATATGGCCAGACATATGTACGACCTCCGTAGTCCAGTGGGTAAGACTCTTGACTCACAATCCGGAGGTCGCGGGTTCGAACCCGGCATGCGCAAATAAATTTTATTTGATTAATTTGTGTTATTTCACAATTAATTCATTTAAAATAATATATAGTATATTTGCGGCATGTTCCAGAGTGGAAGATACTATCAGTATCGCCCTGGTGTAAGACCACCATTCAGAATTGAAACGTTGCTTGAAAATGGCTTTAGCCGTGTGTTTAGTGACCAGATCTGAATAGCCAGGTACTTCCCAACCTTCCTCTTCCCCACCTCCTTCCCCTCCCCACTACCTTAAGCCTCACAACATACCCCAATTGGATGCCATAGTCTCACTGGCTCCAGACGGGAGCAGTTGAGATTCTTGTGCGGTATTCACTGTAAAAAAAAAAATGTACGACATATGAGGCGTGGCTGACTTATTAATACATAATCATTTAATGAAAATTGTTCTTACCAAGTAACGTGCAAAGATTCACTTACACGAAGTACACCGTAGAATCAATCTAGCAACTGCTTCCTTGCATAAAATATACTTCCTATTTTGCATTCTAATAGAAGGAATGCACGCGTAATGCGCACGTGAATGTGAACAGAGAAAGAGTTCTCCTCTCCTGGCGCCCACAGCTTCCCGCGTTTAAGACAGGTGTTGTTAATCCATCATTTCTGAGCGAGAAAAAAGTAATTGTTTCCAATGGCGTCTCTCTAAGCCGCGTACGTGCCCCCACCCTGACGCGTCATTATTTTTTCCATCAAAAATTGATTGAATACGAATAAGTGTGGGACCCACTAGGGGCGGCGGGCGGGGGGAGGGGGAGGGGTTGCTTTCTAATTGAAACGCCTTCAAAAACAAGCGCAGCTGAGCCTTCTTTGTTATGCTTTTCCGACTTTTGTCAATTCTTATGAGCAAAGTTTGAACAGCAAAATGGAAGGAAAATCTCCGGGATAAAGGTGTGCACTCGGAGGTGCACCGAGATTAAAACTTTATTTTTAACACTCTTCTGGCCGAGCACAATATTATTATAAGTCTATTTTGTTATGTTGATATCTCTAGGTGTAGAATTTTCATTATTAAGTAAAGGTGGAGGTATGTACGTGAGTAAAAAATATTATTTAAATTATTTATTTAACATTAATTTGTCAACAAGTATATGTTGGAGTTAAATAATATATCGCAACTATTTCAACTAAGTACCATGTAGTTAAATAATAACGCCGCTTTATTTTTATGTGATGAAATACCACTTTACAAGTTTGTTCAATTCTTTTTATTGAACTTACTAGTAACGAGAAGGTGATGCACACAAACGACAATAGAGTTAAAATAACACTAAATAATAAAATGGTCAACTATGGACAATCTATCTACCTAAAATTTCAAATCAATTATGCAATTGTTGGTGTGTAGGTAAAACTGGGACACGTCACGAATGCGCAACAAACTATTGTGAGTATACTGGCAAAAAACGTTAACTCTTTTTGAGAAAACAAGCATTTAAGTTTTGCACTAATTTAAAACTATTTTATCAAATTAAATTTAAATAAAAATATGATACCATGAATTATGTTCATTTTAGAATTTCTTTTTCATTTGTGTCTGTTTGATTTTTAATTACGAATAAACGGTTTTTATCCAAAATGTTAGCACTTAGTATATTTTGCCAGACGTTTTTTTTTTGGCAAAAAACACTAAAATACTTAGCGTTTTTGTCCGTCAGATTTTTAGAAAACAACAATAACTTGACGTTTATAAAAGGATAGTCAAGCGAAACGCCTACATACAAAAACCATTAAATGGAGTTAAAGTTTTCTGCAAGAAATGATTAGGGCAGATAAAAGTGCAAATGCACATCCGTAAACATAATATAAGGCAAATCGATTCAACGTTTTCTGCCAGTACGAAGGAACACTTTTCGATTTAACGTTAAATTTGTTTTGTAAATTATATAAAATGTAAATTTAACACGACTTGGTGTGTTCTGCCAGTCTATAGAGTACAGAGCGTAAATAACTTCATAAAAATTTAAGTAAAAAATTTCAATTTCCACTTAACGTTTTTTGCCAGTATGCCCACACTATAGAATATGAAAATGAATGAAAGCGACGCTTTTCTTCAAGAATGATGAAGTTAATTTAAAAAAACTGATAAGGATTAATGCTTCGATAGTAAAGAACTTCTCTGATATTCTTTTTACCAATGATATCATCGAAATCCGCAAATTAATGACTTTCTGCCTTCGATCTATAACCCGATCGATTTGTCACAAAAATGCGAAAGTACCTATATATATTACATAATAAGGAATACAAAATGCATAACGTGTTAAACCCGATTCCGTGAAAAATGAACGACTTCATTAAAAGTAGGTATACATAAACGAATAAATTGGGCAAACATAAAATTAAATGAATCACGTTCGTACTCATCATTACTGAATCACAATCAAACAGCTAAAAAAAATCTGCAGGTAGGTATAATATATAAAGACGTAGTGATAAACAAATTGGTAACGTTCGATCTTAATTTTCATTACATTTATCAGGATATTTAAATATTTTTTCGTATCCGAGGTTTCCTGTAATTTTTCACATGAAATTTTTCATGTGCGAGATGAAACCAATGATAAATTTATTATGTAAATAATCGACTTAAAGATGTAGTCAACCCAGTTTTTCGATGAATTTTCCGCATTGTAATACATGCGTTCTGAGTCTCTTCAGATTAAAATATAATAAAGAAAACACTGGCCTTTAGCGCTGGGGAGTAACCCTGCACCCCTCATACCCTCCCCCTTTCATTTACCCCCTCACCCATCCGCCACAACCCTCTTACCCCCCCGCCGCCACCCCTGCGGAGCCGCTCTCATTTCGGATGTCATAAAGTGACAATTTATGATAACTTGGGGATTAGTGGAATGCTCGCTCCTCCAGCGATATTTATAATGCGGCCGCCACATTATCTATACGCTTTAATGCTCGCAATGTATTGTGTAATGGCTGCTGCTACCGCCGCTGTATGGGAGATGTCTGAAGATTACTTTTCTGATACACCCCGGGACAAAACTACTCTAATTATCGATTTGTACCCTGTACAGCCACAGAATCAATTATACAAGTCTCACTTCCTTGGGACGCCACACGCGTCTAGCTTTTGAAATACTGTCATTTTTTAATACTTGATTGGATTTGTTAATTTGTTTGGTGTAAATTAATCCAAACCCAGCTGGAAGCCAGGTTTACAATCAAATTTTGGCAATTTATATCAAAATAACTTCGAATATTCGCGTTGTATCTCGAGTTGGTAATATATTTTTCTACGTAGCCCGGAAGACATCGATTACATTTAGCATAAAAGATAACACAGTATCGGAAGCCTCCGTCTGCTTCCACTGCGAGACGTTACTGTCAGGGAACATTGGCAAATCATAATCAAGCCAGAAGTATTTTATGATTTTTTCCAAGGAACACCGCTCTACCCTTATTTGTGTATGTGGGGGAGGCTGAGGGTGTGGAAGAGGGAGGGGGTGGGAGTGAAGTGCCGGGGTGGGTGGGAGGGGGCGCGTTATCTCGGGAGCGTGTGACGCGAAATGTTTTGTGTTTTAAGGGTGTTTTAATTTATTACCGACCGAAAAGGATGGGGGTGAAATAATACGAGTATGAATTAGGATCACGGTTTCACGGATAGATGTATAGGGCACCCTTACGGTGTAATCTCTGAGGCTATCGTGACCTTTCAGATGTGAGAGCTGTTTGTTTTATTAAAATTTAGTAGGTAACCCGTAAGGGGGCCCACACTTCTCACTCTACCCCATGAATTTGGAAATTGTTAGTTTGATTAATCGATAGTCGAAATATTTAGGTTTCGGGATGTAACGTTAAATATGGCGGATTCCTGCTTACATTCACTCTAGATGTTTATACCTAAACCACGAAATATATATGTTGAAACATAAATTAAGCAGAAATTAACGTAATTGCTGGGTACCTACCCGAGACTTATCATAATGACATCAGTAAACAGGCCGTACCACGCAATAACCTGCACCTGTTTGAAAAATTATTGTGAATTCAGGCCATAAATCAAATGAATGTACGCGCACAATTATTGAAACTCGCATAGTTAATCGAGTGTTTTGCTAAGAAAGTGGAGGCGTTCTCATAATTAACTTCGTCAAATTATCCGACTCATATCAAAGCTCATTGTCAAGGTGTCAAACGAGTGGATTTATTTATTGATTAATATTCATACAAGGATATATTGTATGCAAATTGGCTGTGAGTGTGTGAGTGCCGGTGCTGTATTATTTACCCTTACGTAGGCATTTACCAATTGAACAGACGGCAGGTACCCACATCTACATACATACCCAGTATCCACTGCCTCAGTACGTATGAGGAATGCGAGGCGATTATAATATTTTTACTGAAAATTATGACGTTGGTTCCTGCATTCGTTATAATAATATTCGAATAAAAATCAATTTTCTGAAAATCAAACCAAAAACCACCCTGTTTGATATTGATAGTTCACAGAAGGGAGGGTTTTGTATAGGTACATTAGCAGATGTGTTGCACACGAATGGCTCGGTAATTTTATCTATAATTTTTTTTTTTTCTACAGCTAACAACACTTGGCTATTTAGAGAGTCTAATGCTTTTCACCTAACTTGTTATAATCTATGTACGAAAAGCGATGAAGTCGCAATAAGAAATAATTCAATGAGAGATTAATATAATGATTTCACTTGAAATCGAGTTTTAAATAAAACTACTACCTAATTTAGGTTCGTTAACAATCAGAATTCAACGAAAAATCATTCTAGTATGAAATATATATTTAATTTAGCGAAAATATCCACAAAACTAATGTACAGAATAAAAAGCTTTGTTATTAGAATCGTCAATAGAATCAATGAAAAATGAATAAAATATGTAATGTTGTAAAAAAAAATATTTATGAACTAGCAGACCCGGCCACACGTTACTGTGGCTAACGAAACACAACGCCATTACCCAACCTTTATAAAATCCACACCACCCGCTTGCCAGCTGCCTGAATTGAATATTTGAATTTCTCGGCTTTTTTCTATTATAATAAGCATGTTTTATACATATAATCCTTCCTCTTGAATCACTCTATCTATTGATGAAAACCGCATGAAAATCCGTTGCGTAGTTTAAAAGATCTGTGCGCACATACATTTTGAGCGACTTCATTTTATACTATGTAATGATGATGATAAACGTGTTTATTATTATTATTTCATCGGCTTTTTATAATTAAGATTTAGAAGAAAGAATAATACACCCTAAAATGAATTAAAATACCCACGATTACAGAAGAGTCTTAAAATCTCCAAAGGTTTGTTTGATAGTATCGTATTATTTGTCCCGAATAAGTCCTTGTCTCAGTGTGAGAGCCAGCCGCGAGATTTGAATACCAATTCTCTTAGATTGATCCGGGCTGTGGCGGCGCATTCTTCCGTAGCTGCAGCCGCCTCTAATCGATGCGGCATTGCGCCACTGACTGCTTCGACTGGACTACCATTACGCACCTTTATAGCACCCACCACCCTCCCTCAACCCTCCCCCTCCCTCATTCAGCCCCTTCCGCCCGCCCGGCTGTTGTGTCTTTTTGACTATCCACCCTTCTCCCCTCTACCTCCCGAGCAAGAGGGGCGCCCAAAGACCGACGCTAAAACTGTAGCGAGTCTTGCAAGCCGGAGTGACATATTTTGATGTCATGGAATTTGGTTGCTAATATGACCGATATAATATAAGGGTCAAGATAATATACAGAGTGTTAAGGGACGTATTTGACTAACTTTAATCAGTGATTCCTAATATTATTTGGAGTCAATAATGTAAATGAAATTTTGGTCTTCGGTAACAGATTTTTTCTTTAAAAAATCAGTAGTTGTTGGACAGTTAGGGTTGGGGTAAGGGGTCGGGCGGTTACTCACCTGAGTGAACAGTGATAACATGCGGAAGAAAGTAAATTTTTTAAATTAGTATAAGCTCTCCCTGACGAAGGAACGTTTGTTCCGAAACCGGTCGGATTTGCACATTTTATAAGTGGTTTATACAAAGTTGCATTGTTTCATTTTATTTAAAGTAAATTTTGTTTGGTTTTAAGTTTCCGGAGACCAAAATTTCGTTTACATTGTTTACTCCAAAAAATGTCAGGAATAACCGGTTTAAAGAAAATCAATTACGTATCCTAAAATCCTGTATACCACTATTAATCAAGCTGCTTCAAATCTATCGTGGAGAAACCTACAATGAACGCTTTAGATTCGGTTAGGTTACGTCACTGATACGTCGTCTGAGTGCAATATTATGATATATTGACAAAAAAAAATTGTTCAGAGCGGGTCCATTTTATTGAAAGTAGGGAAATGGCACGACGTAAAAAATGTTGCATTTCAGTAGTAGAACAGGAAAATCTGTGTTTTAGAATCGCGGGTTCAAAACTTAGCGTAACGCGTATGAAATGCTATTATTTTAACGATTCGTTTTTTGCACGTTGTCGAGTGGAAGAAACATTCAGCATTAATGGCCTTGAGCGAGACCACTCTATTCTAAATTGAAAATGATTAAAACTATTTGTATTAAATTTGCAGAATTCCATTTTTTTCTGAATACCTGCTCCCGTCTGGAGCCAGTGAGACCATGACATCCCCAATTGGGGTACGTTGTTAGAATGAAGGTAGTGCGAAGGGGAAGAAGATTGGGAAGAGGAAGGTGAGGATGTACCTGAATATTCAGATCCGGTCACCAAATACGGCTACAACATTCTGAAGAGTGGTCTCAGACACCAGGGCGATACTGAGAGTTTTGTTCCATTCTGGAATGTAACACAAATTAATTATATAAAATTTTTATGCGCGCGCCGGGATTCAAACCAGCGACCTTCTGATTTTTGGTCGAGAGCTTTATCCCGCAACCAAGAAGGCCGTTGAATTTATAAGACGAGTGTAATATATATTTTTTTAATTACTATTAATGTTTTTTAATGCTTGTAAATGGGATTCGAAGATAAAATCAAACTAAAACTTCAATTAATATAAATTGATTAAATATGATGCATTGGTAAAACTTTAGTTATGTTTAGCAGTTTTAGCACGTAGAAAGAAATTTGTCTCACAACTTTACCAAATGGTTGTACCTCAGAAATCATTATCTCAGGCCAATGGCACTATTATATGGTGTAAAAAAATTAACCCGTAACCCGTTTTTTTTAAACTATAATTAATCTTTTTTAAAATGTCTTTGAAAATTTTTTTTTTTCGTTTGAATCTTCCTATCCAGAGATCGGAATCAACCGGCGCAACTAATTCTATTTTCAAATTATTATCTATTTATTTTTTATTTAACTGAGTTTTGAACCTTCCTACCCGGTGATCGGAATCAACGAGTCGGTAAAGGCGACATTTATTTTGTAAATTTGAAAGCCAGAGCAGAAAAAAGAAAATTAATTTTACGTCGTCAAGTGGAATCAATAGTTTTATTAGCCCAAGCGATTCTGATTTTGTTATTCATACATATTTCAAAGTACAAAGGTCAAAATCACATTCCAAATAATTCTATATAAGAATGCTTGGCGTTCGACATTCGACTGGTTAAGTGCTTTAATTTCAACCCATCGGCATTTGAGTGTTTAAGAGCTTTAATTTCTTCGAATTTCAGAAAAATGAGTATATATCCAAGTGTGTGTAAGTTGACAGATTGCATTGTCATCGACAACGAGTCTATCTGCCGAGTTTCAGCTCGGTCGGTTATTGGGAAGTCGGTTAATTTTCACTTCCACAATACATTTATTACAAAACAAAAGTGAAAATCAAATAGATGTATTAAAGAAATAAGTCATGTAAAATTATGTAGCATTCGTAGTTTACAATAGTCATAATGCAGCACATTTGTGAATACATCCACGCAAAGAGAGTGCCTAAGGACGGGTTGTTAAAAAAAATTGATGAATTCATAAAATATTTTATATTAATTTTCACGTTCTGTGTTTTTTTAATTTTTTTAAATTTTTTTTCATGTGCTCCACACAGGAGGCGCTGAGGAAAATAATTTTCCTCAGGGCCTATGTCATCTTTGGGGATGCTGTGTAGAGGGTTTTTTTAGGAAAAGGAAGGAGAGGAGAGTTCTGGGAAGGAAAAGGGTTTAAGGGGTGGGTAGGAATCTGGGGTTCAGTGTGTCTTGGTCATCCGCCTCCAAGACCTAGACAAACCTCACCGCATGAACCCGGGTACCTCTGCTAAATCACCAAACGTAGCGAACCACTTGGGGTGACCTATGGCAGAGGTGTGTACGTTCTATTCAAGTTCTGTTATTATATCATTACAGGCCATTTGCTAGATGAAATGATCAAAGAACTTAAATAGAACTTACACAAAACGTGAAAATTAACATCAAATATTTGATGAAATCATAAATTTTTTTTAAACAACCTATCCTTAGAGATAAGAGACTAAGTTTTTTAGCCAAGACAGCGTAGTGATTGAAATCGTATCGGTATTTGTGAAAGAAGGAAGGTTTTTACCCGGCATTCAGTGTATCCAGCAGCCGAGTGGTAGCCAATGTTACATGGGGTAGGGTAGAGGGTAGCTACGTGAGTGAGGGGTAGACTTTGTTGTCATACTGTAAATGTAACACGTGCTCTGAGTCCGTATTGGAAAATTTACTTTAAGCTTTATACGCAGCGAGTAATGTAAATATAGGAAACGGTACGTTCAGCGGACCTTCGTGTGATGGATGAAAATGATTAACGATTAATTTTATTATTAAGTATGAAAAAACTACTGTCAAAAAAAAAAATTACACGCATAATACTATAAAATTTTAAGCACCTTAATTACATCGTTGTAAAGCAAGCATACATGTATATAAGACAAATAACAATGGGGAATAACAATGGCACAACTCAAAAAACTTATTTTTTCAGGAGAGCAGTTTGAATATTTCGTTTGAATGCATTAAATCAGTTATTAGCCAAAACAGTTGTAAAGCAGTATATTAATATTTATTAGGTTTAATATTATAATAGTGATACAAAGATCACTGTGCCACTGTTTTTGCTCGATTCGAGTAAAACGTTTTAATATATAAACGTCATATTCGCTTTTAAGGTCACAATAACATTTTTTTTAAATTCTGCCGTTTTTATGGAAAATAGAATAGATGATATCCAGAAAAATTTCTGCGTACTTAACTCAAGAATGCCTTTTTTGACATTTGCCACTGTTATTCCTCAGGTGTGTATATCATATTATGTATGTTTATGTATCACAAAAATTAGAAAAATAAAAAGTAATTATGTATCCGTATATATATTTTTCTTCTTTAGCTCCACACAGGACATAGGAGGCTCTGCGAAACTTAATTCCTCTCAAGGCCAGTGTCATCTTTGGGGATGCTGGGTGGAGAGTATTTTTAGAAAAAGAAGGAGAAGAAGTTTTGGGAAGGAAAATGTATGAGGGGTAGAAATCTAGGGGTCGGGGTGTCCAGGAGTGACGGACGTATGAATCCATCTCTCTTATTGCGGTGCACGCCAATGTTCAAATGTGAGTAGTCAAAGGGACTTCTTCAAATATTCTCCCCCGATCCGGCCTGCCATGCAGCTGGTGGGCAGACGCATCCGCCGCCAAGACCTGGACAAACCTCACCCCACGAACCCGGGCACCCTTGCTAAGTCATCAAACGTAGCGAACCACCTGCGGGGTTATCTATGGCAGATGTGTTGTTTATCCAATAAATGGTTCCAGGGGCGGCGGTACCCATACCCCCCTCCTAAATCGTGCATGGCAGAGGTATCGGTTATCGAAAAAGTGGGCGCCCACGTCTGATTCCAAAATTAAAAACAAATGTATATAATATACTTAATCTAATCCTTCATTTCACGTCATTTTCTATTATAACTTTTATAATTTTCTACTATAACTTTTATAATTTTCAGCATGTCTAATTCCCGTGTTTGCACTAGACTCAAATGGACAAAGCAAGTATATTCCATTCGTCATCATGAAACAGGTAGCTGCCCAATATGGTGATTTAATATATATATATATAGGTATATTCTACGTAAATATCTCAAATAGGCCCTAAGGCTTGGAATAAACTCCCTCCAAAACTTAGATGCATAACAAGCCTAATGGTACGTTTCCACGTTTGCCAAGGCTTGGCAAACCTCCGCAAGCTCCAAGCGTCCACAAATCTCGCTTGGCGTTTGGAAGTCGTTTACATGCTTGTGAATGCGTCAGTGCGCTACCTACACCCGAGCATGGCGGACGCCGAACTTGTGTCGGCTATTGCGTTTGGTTTATCAAACTTTTTTTTGAAATACAAGCAAAGTGTAACAAAAACAAGGAAAGCTCGACGACCACGAGGATGATGGATGATACAGATTCATAAAAATCGTCCCAGGTCTCTTCGCACAAAGAGGAGACATTATCTCACAGGCTAAATCCTATAGATTTTTGTCTCTTTTTAGTACCACTTTTTCGTTTCATCGAGTTTCAAATCACAACGGTGCTAAAGAAGTTTTCGCTTCAAAAATAATGATCGCAATTGGGACCCGAACTCGAAGATCACTTGTCTTATATAAAATTATTTTATTTTATAAAAAAAGTTATTCTAACAAAAATCATATATTTTTTTACTATATAAATATATAAATGGTAAATCATCAATAAAATATTATTTATTTATTTTGACTTTTTAGGTAAATCCAGTCGCAATAAATTACATAACATAAGTGCATTAAAATTTTGTACACATTTTAATAAGTCTGGCATGCCTCATACGTCATACATATGTCTCGTAATATTATAAATATTAATCATAGACCGCATGGAGCAAAAACGGCGTGCATTCGCCGTCAGTTCGAAAGTTCCACTGAGCGCTTGCCGAAGCTTGCCGTTGGATCCGACCCCGACTGGATCGGCGGCAAACTCTCGCAAGCTCTTGCAAGCCTACGCAAGCCAAGCCAAACGACCTGTTTACACGTTTGCGCTTGTGGAGGCTTGCCAAGCCTTGGCAAACGTGGAAACGTAGCATAACAATTTAGGTCCAAACTAAAAACCTACCTGAGAGTATCATACTTGTATTGCCTATGAAATGTCTTAATCACACTTTTCTTATTGCATTAAAATTATTTGAATCCTTATATAGCAATCTGACTCTTACCGAGGGGCGAATCACATTTAGTAAGATAAAAATTCTGATCAAATCGTTGTACTATTGTACCGTTCATTATAAAAATTTGCTTTTGCTTTCCAAAATACACTCATTAAAGAATATATTATATAGGTATAATCTAATCTCAATCTGTAAGAAATACAACAATATTGTTCTTTCAAAATCTGTATAATTTTGTGTTATTTTGTTAACTTGTATAATTATTATTAACCTCAACACAGGCTTGTCCTCGTGAGGTAACAAATTGTATTGTAAACATTTTTACCTGCAGTGTGAAGAAACAATATATAAATAAATAAATAGGTATTATTATTAAAATATATTTCAGGATTAAACAACATGTGTTCACAATTATGTCATCTGCGTGCGAACTGTATCTAAATTTCTTTAAATAAATAATAAACAGTGTTAATCTTAAGGGACCCCCCAGGTAAGTATGGTCCTGTATATTTTCTGTCTAATGCCTACAATACACGACATCTTTTTTCAGCCCGATTCCAATTAGAGATCAAAGCCAACATTTTTCGCTTTACGCGATCGCTATTTTCATCTCTATTTTCGTATCTACGATTTCAATTATTGTCATCACTGAACCAACTGTGATGCGAACTGAAATCGTAGATATGAAAATAGAGATGATAATAGCGATCGCGTAAATCGAAAAAGGTTGACTTTGGTCTCTAATTGGAATCAGGCTGAAAAAAGATGTCGCGTATTGTAGGCATAAGTATGAATAAAATAGATAAGTTTTAAGATTTTCGCGGCCAAAAGCATTTTCGTTATTTGTTTTTGGGGTGTTATGCCGTGTTGCGCTACTTCCTTCTTTAGCCAACATTTCGGACATCGTTGCAGTGTCCATCATCAGGGCAAATCCGGCAGTTTCCGTTCCGCGGCGATGACGCCACTGCTTGTCACGATTATTTTGTACTGGTGAATGTTAGTGGAGCTGGCGACACGGTATCGCTTCGAAGTTAATAAGCACACACTTCACGACTAAAAATTACGCATCTACCGGATCTGCCCTGATGATGGACACTGCAACGATGTCCGAAACGTTGGCTAAAGAAGGAGGTAGCGCAACACGGCATAACACCCCAAAAACAAATAACGAAAATGAATAAAATAGTATAAGTACATTTTTACACAGCATTGCGTTCATTGGTCAAATCATTGTAAATATATTTTCGTTTATCAGTGATCGATGAACGGGTGGATGCTTTTTATAGCCAAAAATTGTTATAATTGTTTGTCTGGTTTGTAAGAAAGATTTTATAAATATATTATAGGTTTGTAAAGCGCCTTTGGGGTGATTTTTTACAAAAACGGCACAAAAAAATCATCCAAATATTATTATTAAATCACACGTCATGTATTAATAAATAAAAACATGTGCAACATGTCATAAAGACATACTATGGATATTGGGTAATTTTTGTACTGAAATTCATAGACCTCGTTTTATTACGACCTCGCAATATTTCTTTAGGCCAAATTACATTAACAACACAATAAAAAAAATATATATTCAGCTTATTACAACTAATGTATTTTTGTTATTTGCCTATTAGTTATCCTCGAGCGGCCATTGATTCCATCAAATCGCTTCTCCCATAAAACTTATGAACTTATCACAATAAAAAGGGGGGTCGAGATTTATTTATGAAGAAATTATTATCATTTCGGACAAGAATGGAAACATTCCGTTTGAGAAAAGTTGGGAATCATCAGCGTAAAATAATTCAAATTACAGGGGAAGATGTGTGACGGCAATAAATAACGTAACAAAGCAGAATTAAGGGAAATTTATAGACATGCCTCACCAACTCACACACCAACAACTGACGGTATCTTACATCAGCGGGAGATATTATTGCTTGGGATTGTGGATTTGTGGAATTCTGCGAATCGGGATGGAAACAAACTATTGTGTTGATGTGGAAGTGATGGTGAAAGTGAACTTTTATTATAGAATGAAACAAGTGCTTTGTTTAACTTTATTTTTATTCATATTTGTCGACCGGTTTCGGTTGAACTCAATCGAGAATGAGAATTGGTCACTGTTCAATTGCATCTCACTTGTCTAGAATTAGAGTTTTAGATGATCCGGTCTGCCAGTGCGGTGTGGAAGAGGAAACCCTCGACCACGTTTTCTTTAACTGTAAAAACCATTCATCTTTCAAGAACATATACCGCTGGCTTATTAAAATCACACACCAGTCCCCCCTTAACATTTCATACCTTTTATCTCTTAACAATTCTCGTGTTCATACAGCTTTATGTAAGTTTATTAACCTGAATGAATTCAATATTTAATTTGTTTTAGTGATCTAAATGAGTCCAATATTTAATTTGTTTTATTATTTTCCCAATAGATTGACCGAATTTTTTTATCCACTTTAACTATTACCGGCACAAAGCACTCTTTTCAGGGTGAATTGCCTAAAACCAAAAAAAAAAAAAAACCTTCTTCAGGACAATAAACATATATACTAAATTACAGTACAGAGTTAAGATTCTAAGGTAAACACAAAAGAAAGAGAGAGCATATAAGAGAGGGAGAGAACATCAGATACTGGTTGGTGGAAGGGTGGGAGGCTAGGAGGAGGGATAAATAAAAATAAAGTGGTTTTTAAACAAAGTACTTGTTTAATTCTATATAATGTCAAGCCACAAAGTGTTTGCTTTCTACGATAATGAACTTTTGTTGTTCTTTTTCATTGATACCACACTTACACCTGTCCGATTACTAATACGTAAGAAGGAGTTCTTTTGCCTCTGTAGTAGTATTTAAAAATTAGATCTCATCACCTTTTTATTAAGGATACAGTACAACTTCAATTAAAAACTAGTATTTTTTACATTATCTCCAAAGGCCTCTCCCAGGCCTATGTCGTATTTGAGGATACTGTGTGATGGATCTTTTTAGGGAAAGGAACTTCTGAGAAGAGCAGCAGGTGGGCAGGCGCATTCGCCACTCTGGATAAACCTCACCCCATGAACACGGCACCCCTGCTAAGTCACCAAACCGTAATAGTAGCGTACCACTTGGGGTGATCTTTGGCAGAGGTGTTGGTTGTCCAATAAATGGTTTCCGGGGCGGTGGTACCCGTACCCGCCTCCCAAATTATGTTTATTAAAACTTTTTTATGAGGACAGATGTACATATCTCCTAAACAATATGATTTATAAGTATTATTTATGCTGCATGAAAGTCCGTGTAAAATTATTGTATTTTCGATTTTTTTTCACAATATCTAATTTTTTAAGGTTTGCAAACATTCTTTTTTAGTTTTCTCAATATAATTATGATTTGTGAAGATACAATACTTTAACTTTTTCGATTGGATGCTTTCAAATTATTGATATACAATAGAAACATAAAGAGTCATGAAGTCAAATTACCCATATGGACAATATCCACGAGTTCAGTACATTTTAGTTCAGGTAATTTAGAATGCAGGAAGTTTTTCAAATATGTATTAATCGACCGCGTAGCAAAATTTTTAACATTTTTCTGCAGAGCTCCATTCCTCTTTCTGTCATAGATCCCATACCCACACACTTTATAATACAATACATTCGTAATTTTTTATTTAACAACAAAAATATTCACTAGAAATAATTTATGTTGCAGAACAAAGTTTGTCGGGTCAGCTAGTAATTTATGAAATGTTGAATTCTTACCGGAATTTTAAATATTTTCACAGAATCGATCGCGCAGCTCAATCCTTGCATAATATACGAGTATATTCAATTTGCAACTTGATAGAACAACAAACAATGTAAACTATCGTGATGTAAAATTGCCATAACATTGTCTAATCTTCGGTCAAAGGGTCATGACGTGAATAAGTGAGTTAATAGATTTATGTTTTATTAAAAAGACAAAAAAACTTAGTCAACATCCCTTTATTTTTATATACACTTTGCACGTTTCGTAAACAATGTTCACTTCATCAGGAGTAAATAGTTACCCTTTAAAAAAATAAATATTGCTATCACCAAGTGGTTTCTTCCAAAAATTAGTAGATTTATTAAGGAACCGTAAAAAAGATCACCTTTTCGAAAGCCATTTTGGTATATTTACCTACCGCTATTTACCAGTCCGATAATATTGTACATCGATAACATCAATACATGTAACGAATACAGTTCAACGAAGTAGGCACATTTTTAATACAGCGATCACTCCGAAGAAAGTTCATAATAGATATTTTATTCAAATATGATAGTCAGTAAAAAAGCACAGAAATCTTAAAACGAATAAAAAAGTCTATGAGTAGCTACAAAGGACTCACCTGTCACAGCGAAGGCCGCCTTTAGTAAAATGTCTTATTTATGTTAATTCGGAAACAAACCGGAAAAAATATGAAGGAACTTACTAACCTACGGAGGAATTGTAATATGTATTTGTAACAATTCATAATGCCGTGTGTCAAATATATCATTCTGTTGTTTGAGGAGTTATGGACATTTTATGTATGTAACAGCGTATCGAATAGGGATGGGACATACCGTTAGCTGGTATTTGTGTTAGTACCTACCTCGAAAAAAGATAGTTCGAATATGCAGTAGTCTACTATCTATAATAGTATAAAATGAAGTCGCTCAAAATGTATGTGCGCGTTAATCTTTTAACCCGTTTAATCACAGGAGACCAGATTTGTCCCAACGCACATAGGTCTCACATAAGACGCTGTAACTCCCTCACTATCATAGTTAGAAATATGTTCTAATCGGTGTTAGAAAGGAAAAACATCATGCTTTATATTCCAATCTAAAAAATAGCCACCAAAAAAATAAAATGTACACTTTTATCTACACAAAGTTTTGAATCGCAAATTGAAAAAAGAATTTGAAACTTCGGGAATTTTTTAAAAAAAATTTTCATAGAGCGACAAAAAACTGAGGTTACAATAATGTGTTTGTTATACATTTGTCTAATAAAATGTGCATCTGTTTTTATTTATTTTTGTTTATTATCAGTAACTTTAGTTAGAAAAAACATAAGGTGACCCATTTTGAAAACTTTTTTATGTTTGTATGCAAAAATTTTATAATTTAAAAAAAATATATATTTTTCGAATTCTATAATTTGAAAGCACATTTCATCACCATTCTAAAACAGTTTTTGGTTTTTGAATGTGTTCAGAAATATTCCAAATATTTGCATTTTATTGTAAAGCGAAAATATTTTGACCATCCGAAAAAATAGCCAAATTTTTGAAGGGTTAAACTACGCAACGGATTTTCATACGGTTTTCACCGAATGTTTATATGTATAATACATGTAAATTATATTAGAGAAAAGCCGAGAAATTCAAAGAAAACATATTTTTGTGCGATTTAAAACGGCTGGCGGGCCGTACTTTTGAAATTCGTTCTACGGAAGAAATTGGAAAATAGATGTCCTAGAGCAAGTAGGTATTTGATTTTCGCTTTTAAAATATCCAGTGTTGCATTGCAAGCATTGTATAATTAGTGGCGAGTTAATTAGTTTATGTGTATAATACATGCTTATTATAGTAGAGAAAAGCCGATAAATTCAAATATTCAATTCAGGCAGCGGGCAGCGGGCAGCTGGCAAGCGGGTGGTGTGGATTTTATAAAGATTGGGTATGGCGTTGTGTTTAGTTAGCCACAGCAACGTGTGGCCGGGTCTGCTAGTAATACTATAAAGAGGAATGATTTGATTGTTTGTTTATTTGGAATAGGCTCCGAAACGACTGTACCGATTTGAAAAATTCTTTCATCAATAGAAAGCTACATTATCAGCGAGTAACATAGACTGTATATAATGGTAAGCTCTGGCGTTATGAAATTTGTATAAATGAAAATGTGTGTATTTCATATATTTTAGCGGCAGGGAGGAAAGGCAGGGGGAAGGTGGGGTTTGCGGAGAAGGAAGACATAAGGGAGGGGGAAGGTGGAAGGGAACGGGGATGCACAGGAAAGATATGCAGGGAGAATCAATTTATTTCTTTGAATAAAATTTTTTTTTTTACATGAGCTCCACACAGGAGGCCCTGAGAAAAATAATTTTCCTCAGGGCCTATGTCATCTTTGGGCAAGCTGTGTGGATGGTTTTTTTAGGGAAAGGAAGGAGAGGAGAGTTCTGGAACGGAAAAGGTTTTAAGGGGTGGGTAGGAATCTGGGGTTCAGTGTATCCCGGTCATCCGCCTCCAAGACCTAGACAAACCTCAACCCATGAACCCGGGCACCCCTGCCAAATCACCAAACGTAGCGAACCACTTGGGTGATCTATGGCAGAGGTGTTGGTAATCCAATGAAGGTTCCCGGGGCGGCAGTACCCATTCCTGCCTCCCAGATAATAAAATATAGCAACGCATGCCAGGTACGAGCTAATAGTAGATAAAACAAAACATTTTTAGTTAAAAAAGATGTAATACAAAGTACAAAAAAATTCATTTAACACAAAGCTCTGTACCTTTATACAGATACATATGTTCTTTAATCCGATGATAACTGCGCCGCAGGTGAAAATTTAGCAATCGATCGTCCAAAATATGAATAAAAAAATATTGAATGGAGCGAGAATAAATTGCACGCATTCATGGGTATGCATGCAGCTATCCATCATTAAAAAAATATGGGTAAGTACTTAACCCCTCAGGCCTCGAGCATATTCCGTCAGACGGTCAGATTATTTCCGCTTTTGCAATAAAATCATGTTGCTAGGAAAACAAAAGCGAAAAACGAAGACATCCTAAAATTAAGAGTAGAACCGAATTATTTGTTAATTTTGTTCTGAATTGTGTTCTTTGAATGTAGCCGTGAGAATTTACAGAGAATCATTGTTTATTTTAATCATTAAGAATTCTGTGACCATCAGACTGATGGTTACGCTCGGTAAACAAAAGAACCTATGTTCGTCATAACATAAATGTGAGATGAAATTAAATTAGTAAGTGTAAAGTATAATTAACTTCAATAATCTATGTAGGTATAGTCTGTCAAATAAGAGTAGAAAATATAAAAAATAAAACTACTAAATTTGTAGACTGGCAATACCAATTTAAATGTCAAATATTCTTTTGAAGTGCAATGACACTGAATGTATAGAACACAATAAACCAATTTTTAAAAAACATTTTTGCTTCACGACATAAATTGATTAAAAGGTGTTTTATAAAGCGATTTGCTTTAATTTAATTTAAATTTGAATTTAACAATAGATAGAAAGGAAGAATCACTAATGGTGAGTTTAATTACAGTACTTTTAGATCTGAATGAGTTAAATATATTCAAATCTAAAATTAGAGACAGGATCTAAAGCCCAGGCAACGCTAAGTACTTAATCTAGTATTAAATAAATGTGAGCAATCTCTAAACTGTGCTTTATATTTTATTACATTATAGTTATTCTTCATTATGTTAACACAAAATTGCAAAGGTATAATAATAATATACCTATATACAATTCTAATTTTGAGATCGGTGGGTATCTATAATGCAACGAAAACATATTTTTTCCACTATTATGCCTTTTAAATTTTTTATAAAAATGTAGGTTACACAGCTTTACTTTTATTAACACCATGAGTTATGTGTTTAGTATTGCCATTTGATCAACAGTGGCGCACTCCTATGTTTTCTACTCTTATTTGACAAACTGTACAATCTTATTTATTTCTTAAGTATTAGATGAGTACTTCAAATAAATTCATTAATTTAAACAGTTTCGAAAATCGAATTTTGATTGAACAATCATTGTTTTGCAAAATATCATTCGCAAATAGTGACATTTTTGACAGTTTCTTAAGAGTTTTTGTAATGATTAAAAAGCTTTCCAGAAGTATTGTCATGTGGTTATAATAATCCAGAAACCTTTGCGGGGTGGAAAGAAGTTATTTCGAAAGTTTCAAACTTTTCCTACGCTTAATTTAGCAATACATAAACAATATACCTACATACATACATGCAAGCAAACATAAATTGATTTATATATCTTTGGTATATATATATACATAGAAGAAGAAGAAGTTATGCCTCATTTTTCCGGTGAATATCACAAGTAAATCATGCGGAACACAATTATTAACCACGAAGATTAAAAAAAGTTGTGAGTTTATCGACCGACGTTTTTTCAAAGTTAATATATAAAGTTAATAAGTCACAATTCAACCTCGTGTTAATACACTCTTTGAAATATGTGAGCAACAACAAATTATAAAGACAAAATACAAGTTTAGAATAATGTAGCTATCTCAGTCTATCACGAGAGGTCTTGTCACTCCATTGAATAATTACATGAAATAATTAATTCCATTCAGATGATTTATGCATACAACGAGCATGTTATCATATACTCGTACCAATAACATTATATTTAATATCTGGATTATGGAACAAACAGAAATGAATCTCAAATAATTTGAAAGTAACTATCAATGGAGAATAATTGTGTTTTTTATTTTATTTTTTTCTATTTTTTTATTTTTATGACTACCTCACAAGAGTCCTAGCTGCTCCCGTCTAGATCCAGTAAGACTATGGCATCTCCGATTGGGGTATGTTGTGAGGCTGAAAGTATTGGGGAGGGGAAGGCGATGGGGAAGAGGAAGGTGGGAAAATGCTTGGCTATTCATACCTGGTCACCAAACACGACCAGGTATGAATACGGCTTCAAGCAACGTTTCAATTCTGAATGGTGGTCTTACACCAGGGCGGTACTGAGAATATCTTCCACTATGTAACGTGCCGCAAATAAAATATATTAATTTTAAATGAATTAATTGTGAAATAACACAAATTAATCGCGACCTTCGGATTATGAGTAGAGAGCCTTACCCCTAGACCACTAATTAGTATTAGATGATTCAGACACAAATACGTTTATGATAATTTTAGGAAAACATATTACCTAATAATAAAAAAAACTCCTTCACAATCTGCATACGAATCTAACTACATAAGGAGGCAGACATTAATTACGTGAGCAGTTTTTCTCCCAATCTAACCCCCCGCCCACCCTTGGTGAGATAAATTTGGGCACCTACGTATATTTTTTTCAAGTAACGTGAGATTTTGCTGGACCCACCCCCCTTTGGAGCTCACGTAAATAATGCCCCTAACACGTATATAATAAGTATTTTATATACATACTTTAGCTCCCCACAGGAGGCCCCTAGAAAAAGTTCCATCGAGGTCATTGTCATCTTTGGGGATGCTGTGTGGAGGTTCTATTTAGGGAAAGGAAGGAGAGAAAGTTCTGCAAAGAAAAAAGGTATGTTCGTAGGAATCTGGAGGTCATTGTGTGCCGGAGTGACAGACGTATGAATCCATCCTTCCCGCTGCAGAGCAATGCCATGGGTCGAGAGAGTCCCGCTGGAGAGGTCAAAAGAGGTTACCGGACAACTCAGAATGAAATCAACTCAACACCTCCTTTGAAAAGTCATTAAAAGTGATGAAAAATGCATAAAAATTGTTTATATAGGTTACATTAGGTTAGGTTATGGGCTATTTTTCATAGCTATTTAATGGCTTTTCAAAGAGGTATTGCTTTGACATTGTTTCGTGTTGGCATGGAGCCGTCAAAAGGTTGTCCTCCACCAGTCTCTCCAGTTTCGGCCCGCCACGCAGTAAACACAAGGGGCAAACAAATTCGCCGCCAGGGCCTAGACAAACTTCACCCCAATGAACCCATGTACCCACAAATAAATGCTAAATCACAAAACGTAGCGAACCACTAGGACTGACCTACGGCAGGGGTGTCTGATATCCAATAAATGGTTCCTGGGGCGGTAGTACCCATACCCGCCTCTCAAATTGAAAGGCAGTTATATTTTATTTATCACTTCTTCGTTTCAAAATAATATTTACAACAATTTTTTTATTATTATTCAAACTAATTAAGAGTTAAGTATAGCACTAACCTTTATTAAAACTTGTTAGTTATATTATTGCCTTTTAGTCATAATCAGATGATAGTCAATGTTCATAGAAAAATATTTAACGACCTTCATATTATTTTTGAAAAAAATATTAATTTTTTGATCCACACCACGTTGTTATTTGATTGCCGATGAAATAGGCTGGTTCCTAAACATCTATAAAAAAAATAAAACACGCTGTTTTTATGAATATTTTTCAAGCTACTTCCAAAACTTGTAGGAATATTTTAAAACATTTGCTGAAAGAAGATACATCATATGTAATATATGTATCTACGATCACACATACCTTCTTTCTTCTTATATATACATAATATTACACACATATAAAAGGATATGTGTAGGTATTGAAGAGTTTATCTCTCTCATATGTTGCACAGATATGAAAAAAAATTACAAATATTTCAAAGCCAACTCTCATATCTCTAGAAATAAAAATATATTTAAGCGTAAATTCTTGCCGCTTCAGATTTTTTCCTCACGTTGGATTCGCACGATGACTCAATAAAGTAGGAAAACGATGCAAATAAAATGTTGCAATATGGAATCCTTGTAAATAAGCAGAGGAGCGTTTGGAAGACTTAGTGGAAGGGTGGAACGGTAATAACACATGGAGATTCCGCGTGTGCTTTACGAAATAGGCCCTCTGATGCCTAGTATGTTCAACATATCTACAATACATACAAACTCTAAAATAAATTATTATTTTTAATTGTTAAACTAACGTTTAAGACAAGATTTTTATGCATAGCACAAAGGGCAACAATTATTATAAGCAATAATTATCAGCCTGAAACACTCATCCACATTGAAAAAATCTTCCGAGAAAAAATACATGACGCCAACGGGACTTGAACCCGTGCCCTTCTGATTGCCGGTCAGCTGCTCTCCCAATTTTTTCTCGGAAGATTTTTTCAATGTGGATGAGTGTTTCAGGCTGATAATTATTGCTTATAATAATTGTTACCCTTTGTGCTATGCATAAAAATCTTGTCTTAAACGTTAGTTTAACAATTAAAAATAATAATTAATATTTGACAAGTTTAAGTATTTCCCCAATAAATGAAGACATAATTTGTCTCGACGCCACCTAGCGACGGATTTAACACTAACAGTGTCTCTGTCGCAAAAATAAAGTTGGTTGTTTTCAGGTGGAAAAAATATAATAAGCAGTAATTGTTGAATGAAACACTAGTATATATTGAATCATTTGGCGGGTATAAGATAAGCCGCCATAGCTCAATTGGGAGAGCAGCTGACCGGCAATCAGAAGGGCACGGGTTCAAGTCCCGTTGGCGTCATGTATTTTTTCTCTGAAGATTTTTTCAATGTGGATGAGTGTTTCAGGCTGATAATTATTGCTTATAATAATTGTTACCCTTTGTGCTATGCATAAAAATCTTGTCTTAAAACGTTAGTTTAACAATTAAAAATAATAATTAATATTTGACAAGTTTAAGTATTTCCCCAATAAATGAAGACATAATTTGTCTCGACGCCACCTAGCGACGGATTTAACACTAACAGTGTCTCTGTCGCAAAAATAAAGTTGGTTGTTTTCAGGTGGAAAAAATATAATAAGCAGTAATTGTTGAATAAAACACTAGTATATATTGAATCATTTGGCGGGTATAAGATAAGCCGCCATAGCTCAATTGGGAGAGCAGCTGACCGGCAATCAGAAGGGCACGGGTTCAAGTCCCGTTGGCGTCATGTATTTTTTCTCGGAAGATTTTTTCAATGTGGATGAGTGTTTCAGGCTGATAATTATTGCTTATAATAATTGTTATCTAAAATAAATATTTGTAAAAAGCATTAACTTTGTGGCCCACCATAATTTACAATAAAAAACACATAAATTTGTTACAAATCATTTTAATTTTACTTTATTCACACTCTACCGGTTTCGGAAGAACCCTTCCTTCATCAGAGGAATTTTAAAACTAACCTATGATACAGAATATTGACAGACATAATATACACAAATTTTAGGTGTTTGAGTGGGAGGAGAGCAAATGGTAAGGGGTAATTGCGGGATTTCCGGCAAGAACTGAGCGGTTAATTGGAAATATGTCAGAATAGACTAAAAGATAAATTAATTTGGCTATTCAAAATACTAATCATTATTTAGGGATTTTCTAATTTTAAGTGTTTCTAAGTTACCTACATTTTAGCTTTTTTGTTGCGGTGAAGAATTTTAAGTTTTAACCCAATGACGTTATACATATACTGTAGACGCGTGGTAGAAATCTCAAAGTGGGAAGCCTACAACAAGACAATTAATTGCACTGTACTCGATTTCTAGTACTTTAGCACTAAACTGCCACGCGTCGAGTAAGGTCGTGTCCTACCAGTAAGTAAATTGCATTATAAAGCGCCAAAATTCCCTCCCGTGTGATGAGAAAATGTTTCCATTACACGGTAAACAGTAGTAAAAGCAAAGGAATAACATTTAATTTGTAAATACATGCAAATTACTTATTATTATCGATTATATAAATAATATAATTGCTTTCCGCCCAAAGATTTTATGCGTCATTAGAGAACTCAAAGCCTACTAAAGTACAGGTCTGGATGCGCAACAGCCAAATTACTATGTCGATGCCGTCACTAAGTAAAATTTACTTTTTATGATAATAATGTAATGATTCTTTAGTTACTTGCTGCGGTAAAACAACATACAAATCAGCAAAAACAACCAATACAATAACAATCAACGCCATTTGCAAACTATATGAAATGAAACTACATGAACAACGGTTCATTATAGCTTGAAAATTTGACACCTCAAAATTCGACTGGTGCCCAGGCCTCCTACTTTGTCGGCCTTGAGACAGTATTCGACGGAACTTTTGAAATTTGAATACGAAAATGCCGCCCGCGTTCTATCTTTTGTTTCGTCCATATGCACATATTCTTTTAAGCATCTATCTTTATCATACATGAATAACTTTTGAATTAAGAAATTATTGAAAATCGCTGAAAACAGAAGAGTGTTGATTAATTGCCACATTGTATCTTGAGTTTGTGAGACTATGGCAAGTCTATTTATTTTATATAACGTCATTGTTTTAACCCCCATTATTTGCAGAGTCATCGTAGTTAGTTCTAATATTCTTCTGACGAAGGAAGGGTTCTTCCGAAACTGGTAGAGTGTGAATAAAATAAAATTAAAGTGGTCTGTAACAAATTCATGTGTTTTTTAATCTAAAATAAATCTTCATTTGAGCAAGTTATCTGGAAAGAAAGCTCTAAACAAGACACGCAGGCATGCAACCCAATAATGGAAACTTGTACGGGTCCTTAAGTTTCTAATCTATTTGCTATCGGTATTCTGCGAACAGAATAAATAATTAACAATGCTGTTGATAGTTACTTGTATGAGCAGTTTATACTTCGACCTCATGTTGCAACGAGTGACGGCCATAGTCTTTTTTTAGAATTATGTGCCAGACGCGATTTATAGCTGATGTTTATAGCCAGACGGCAGATACACTTTTAATCAATTATTGTTGATTTTAATTGATAAATTAATGGGAGTAAATTGCCTCATTCTCGCAATAATAATTTATTAAACTACATTACCTACATATTTTATGTAATACGTTAAGCGTATTGTATTAATTGGTTAGCAAAGTAAGGTAATTTGAAATGTTTCGTGTTTTATAAAGGGTAGATTAGATCCAGCGAGAGAAGTGGTACAGTAAACGGAAAGGCTCTACCAGGAGAGCAGGCAAAGTGGGAAGGTAAGTAAACCTTAGCAGAGAAGGGCACGGAATGTGCGGGCTTACAATAGCTGCTCAATAGAATGATGCTTGAGCGTTACAACAAAGCGGGTAGCCAATAAATCTGTCAAACAGTTTTCTCTAAGCCGGTAGAATAAAGTAAAATGAATTCGGGGTAGGTAGTAGGTACATAACTCTGGCGTATAATAAAATATTACGTCAAATGCAAGGAAGGGTGCCATAAAAAAACAGTGGAGACGGATTCATACGGGATGCGGGGCGCGTTGGGGAGGGACATATAAACCCTGTGTTTATTGGCAAGAAACATGTGCTTAAGAAGGAGATATGCGATATTTATATGGCGAGAAATGTGATCGCGTTGTTCCTTCATAAGCGATAAATTCGGCATAAAATCACAGCGTCGCGTCGTCGTTGTGTTTAATCAAAACTCTTGCGATTTGTATGTCGCACTCGGAAATGGTTATAGGTAGGGCGTAGATAGGGTAGGTACGAGTACCAACCAGTGAAATCATAACATCTAACGTGCATACATTAAATGTCGACTACTAATATTTTTGATTTGAATAAGAACAATTGTTTCAACAACACTCTCGCCATAGATCACCCCAAGTGGTTCGCTACGTTTGGTGACTTAACAAGGGTGCCCGAGTTCATGGAATAATGTATAGGTATTGATTGCAGACGCTTTTGCCCACCTGCTGCGTGGCGGGCCGCTCAGGGAGAGACCGGCTGAGGGAAACCTTTTGACCTCTCCAACGGGACTCTCTCAACTTATCGCCTTGCACCGCAGTGGGAGGAATGGATTCATACATTCGGCACACCTGAACACATTGACCCCTAGATTCCTATCCTTTCCAGAACTTCCTCTCCTTGCTTTCCCTAAAAATACTCTCCTCACAAGCTTTCCAAAGATGACACGGGACGTGAGGGGAATTATTTTCCCAGGGCTCCTATGTGGAAGTAATGTAAAACAAATTGCCATGATGAATTATTTCGTTTAAAAACAAAAAGCATTTAAACCTACAAGGTATGGTGATGTCTTGAAAAGGACCTCTGAACCCTGAAAAGACATCCAACATTCGTTAAAAGTTGTCGTAGAACGATCGCTTTTATTTGAAAGAGATAAAATAACATTCTATATTTCGTAAAATCTATATCGTAGGATTTTTACAGAATGAAGTCGAGAAAAATAAAATCATTTCATTAACAATTTTCACAGAAAGTGTGCTAACATTTTCTTTCCAGTGTGTACAAACTACGTAAAATATAAAGGAATGTATTAATAATACTTTGAATGTACCTAAGTAACAATTTATTCTCGGAAACAACAAAGATTTTTCCTCGGAAAGTATACATAGACTGTGGAGAATAGAGTATAGTCTATAGAGCAAAGGCCGTGGGTAATTCAAGTTGAACGTGTAGATATAATATCCCGAGTTGCGAAAGGTTCTCGAATGGTTACAATGTTAAGAGGACCTGTAATAGGCTACATGAGGAGGCTACCGGTAGGTTACAGATACCAACTCACTGCCGGCACGTGGAAAACCAGCCTACGCGAGAATAAAACAATTAAAATATACCTTTAAAATATAAATTTAACTGATAAATGTTCATCTTTTCTTTAGATGTTTATTTCACAGGCGATTGATATTTCCTATCAACAGCTTGAAACTTTTTTGGAAATATCATTGTCCATATATATTATCATAATGGAAATAGCAATTTGAAAAAATTAAATTATTATAATTTGGGGCCGATAGTACCCGCTCAAAAATAAAAAGAAGGAGAGATATGTAAATACGAATGTTAGAGGGAGCGCGCTAATATTAAAGCGAAAATCGGGTGAAAAATCAGGTGATAAAAACGATAATATTTAAGCGAAAATCAGGTGATTACTTTTAATATAATACGACTCGTTTAAAATGCAACAAAAATCTCTTGGGGAATGTCTAAAATAGCGTTTAAAGAAACACTGTGAATCTTTTCATACATATAACTTGTAAAATAACTGAAATAAACGTGTTCATAATAATTTTGTGAGCATACAATTTTTTACTATCGAGGAATTTCATTTAATTGCCGTTTCGTCGTGGGGAGTGTATAGATATTACATATATTCAAGAATAACATATATATTTTTAAAAGTTTTAAAACTTCAGCCTCACTAAAAAACCCAGTAAATTTTTTATTCAATTGACAAACGGCCGCCGATGTGAAAACATTACTAATTAAAAAATTAAAAAATTGTTCATGGAAAGAAATGCACATTGTTTACACAACCTGAGAGGGTAGTTTATCTCTGTTTAATTTTATTAATGATGTCTGAACGATATTTTGAATTTTTCCTAAGTATTTTGAATGTTCTATGTATTACTTATGTTTGAAGGTGTCGTAAAACAAATACCATTTATGAAAACAAGATAAAATTACCCTTTAGATTTGTGTATTTGAAATACACTTTAGTTTTAAAAAGCTGCCATATTTTAAGATTCAAACGCGGAAAAAGATGGAAAAAAATTTCTTACCAAAACATTTTTGATGAAAGGGTAGAGAAATTTATAAAAAAATAAAATCTAAAAAATACAGTCCTTTTATACATGTATAATGAATTTGGAAGGAAACTGTCACCTTACTTTTCCTCTTGCATACAATAAAAAAATAATAAAAAATTTCAAAGTTTTTTTTAATGCCAAAAAAGTAACCTAAAAATAATACTGACATTTATAGCAGATTTCTTGCATCTCTAAAGACGTTAATTTCTTTGATACGTTTACGAACACATGTATTACATATTGATATTTAAAAAAATACCATTTTTATGAAATTATCATAAAATAAAATCCTTTAAATGTAAATTTTAATTTTCATGTATCATATAAAATACTTTTTGACATTTCAATTTTCAAAGCACGATTATTGTCATTATAGACTAAAACTTATGAAAAACAAAAACACGGCAAATATATCAATTATATGAATATAAGAGTGAATTAGTCATATTAATAGAAATTACAATCACATTTAAGTAATATTGCACACACATCCACGGAGCGAAATTTATTTCGCGGTTAAAATGTTTTTAGCGCGAACGACGAATACGCAGGCGTCGCCACCTAGCGGTTATGAATGAAAACAAACAATTTATGTACACCATAAAAATGACATTGTTGCCAGATTTAAAATGCATTTTAAAGTGTGACCGCGGAACAAATCTTATTAGTAATATTTCGTGTTTAAGTGTATATATTTGTTTTATTCATGTTGCGGCAGCAACAGAGGTTATCGGTTGTGCCGTGGCATTTTTTTAGTAAGGCTGAAAGTGTTTAAGGGAAATATGTAAAAAATCGCTCGATTTTGATTATTTCCAATAAGTAATTAATTTCTTAGAAGCATTTAAAAAAATTATCTCCAACGCCGATTCGTGCAATCAGGGGCTTCGATACTGCAAATATTATGGATACAACGACTATAATTATAATCAAGACACGAGAATACCAAAACCTCCTTGATCACAAGGTCGGGAGACTGAATCAAACGGGCTCCTATCTTGCGCGAGAGCCTCCAAAAAATATTAAAAAAAAATATTAATAAAAAATAATTAAAAATGTTTAAATAAATAGAAATAAATTGTTAAAAGAACCTAAATCATTTTTTTTCTAGGATCTCATCCAAGTTAGGAGGCCGATTTGATTCGGTGTCCCGGCCCTGTGATCTTGTTGATTGTCGCTAGAACCCAAAAACTATGTAACCCGTACAAAAAATAAACAAAAAGAGATTGTAATATGAACCTTTTATCATACAATCTGCATTAAAATCTCAAAAAATAATCAGCACAATAAAATGTCCAAAGTTATTCTTTCTAACCTTTCAACTAATCAAGATTTATAACAATTATCGTGCTAAGAGAAAGGTAACAAACATTTCAAAGCTGCCAACATTTTTAGGAAACAAAGTACCTACTGTTAGCAAATAGGCAACTATTTAATCATAACCACTGACAGCGCAGGCCGAAATTCACTCGTATAATTTATAATTAGGCAATAAAAAAGAATTATGCAACTTAGCACATTAAAAATAAGTAAGTAGGTTAGTCATAGATGCGGCAATAAATAAGGTGTATGGCAACGTTTCTGCGCGTCGCCGCCCCTGTAGCAGCGTTTTCCGTTGATACACACATAGATCATTTTAGGATCTATGATCCGCAGATTTATGAGGCATGCGCGATCCTAATGATGTTTTGTTAATGGAGTTTTTGTAATATATGGACGCAATAACGCGGCGGTGCCAGTCGCTAGTCGCTAGTCGGCGGGACGGGACGGGAACCGGCAACTTGAGGCTTACGAGGTAAGGCAAGAGTTGCAAGTTGCGGACAGGCCCGACCTAGGAGCGAGGTGATGAAGGCGATCCACTAGTCCTTGAAAAATTGGAAATCGTAATCCCCGCCTCTTTTTGGGAGGGATTTTAAAATATCTGAGAAGACTTTTTTGGAAAGGTTGGGGAAGGTATTTATGTGTTGTTTTTTATAGCCTGATTTCGCAAGTGCCTGTAAAAAAACAATAATTCCTTTCATACTCATTGTTTATTATAATAATAATAAATTTTAAAATCGATTTCAGGGAAAAAGCGACGCGGAGCCTAAGAACGTCTGTTCCCCGCCGTAGTAGAGAGTTAACTGATACAAAATGCATATAGTCTTTATGCCAGACCGCATAAGGTTTAATTCTCTATTCAAAATTCGTCGAGCACCGCCCATTTTGATTCTTGCCGACAGCACGAAATTGCAATGTTTTGTTTTATTTCATTAAATTCTGGTAAAAGTATTAAAAAACGCTTTCCGATAATTTTCTAAAGAAGTTAATTTGCCACTTTATACATTAAAACTTTATCCGAAAAGAGGTACCTACATTTGTAGGAAATTTTGAAGTTGAAAGTATTTTTTAAAGACCTAGTATTTTATTTTCCTCCAGATTTACAAAAAGACTTATTTAAAAAATACTCGATTATTTCGAAGACCAAGGTGTGTTTTACTCGCAGTATTTGGGTAATTGAAACATCTATATTATTTCAAAGATATCAACTTTTTAAACCAACAGCACACGATTTTCTATGATTTTGTATTATTTTGCACGACTTCATCTTAACTATTTTTTTTAACAGTTTTGTCAAGTACCAGGCGATGAAAAAAAATATGTCATGAGTCAAAACTAGGTTATTCCTACCAAACATTTCTGCCCAACATTTCTCCACGGATATAAAAAATTAAAGCTACTGCCGAAATGTGTCAATTTTTTCGAACACAGAACTCTTTTATGTACGTACCTACCTATTCTGTCAAAAATATTTACAAAATACATTTTGTTATTAAGCTTAAATAGTCAAAATATACAAAACAAAGGCACTCTCAATATTCTATTGAATGGAAAGGTGTAATATTTTTTTTTTGTTCATATGAAGCGGATACTTTGTGATGTGACATTATTAATTTAAAATAAAACAATAACTTTGTAAACACCACTTTTATCAACAATGATTGAAAACGATCATAAATTTGACAAAAACGCTGACGCCAAACTTATTCATAAAAACAACATCGGTATAAGGTTGGATAATTTAGAGGCACTTGAACTTAGGAAAGCCATAAACACTAATAGTAAGGTAGTAAATAACCAACTTAATTTAAATAAAAGTCCCATACTAAGATTGTTCCCTATTGATAAAGAACACGTCCGTTCCCTTCCCAATTCTCCATCTATGCCTCCTTCTTCCTCCTCCATTGACGAGTCCAGCCCATTTTTGGTAAATTATATATTATAACACAAATGTAACCTAATGTTAGTAGAGTATTATACTGCCCTGATGAAGCTACGGTTGTAGCGAAACCCGGTCGGCATAAAGTATAAAAATAAAAGTGGTGTTTACAAAGTTATTGTTTTAATTTAAAAAAAAAAAAAATTTTTTTGCTACCTGAAAAGTTGTCTGAACAAACCCGAAAAATACAATTTTCATTAATTTAAGGAGGTAACTAGGTACTAAGTAACTCCACAAAGAGGTTCCGCAATTCTTCTGAAATTTTATAAAAAATTGATAAAATAGTCAAAACAGGCATCACTTTAATCGTGCGTCGAAATACAGATCATAAATAAAGTAAGTTAGATAAAATACGGAACATAAGGAATAAGCAGTTGTAATTGCCTATTTGCCAGGCGCTTTCATAGGAAGTGTTTCAATTTAAACGGATAATTAAATATAAAATATAACATATTAATTAAAACATCTGGGCACTTTTAAAAGCTTGCCTTCATACGGCCCTGCCCCAACACCAGCAAAGTATTATAACAGACTTGGATGTATTAAACACACGCTGATAGAAGACTTATAAATCATGTTAAGTTGTAAAAATATTCATAACCATGCTTCATTATTGTGGGGGCATCGGGGAGGCAGTCAGCCAGTCAGGAAAGGTTTCGTAGGAAGGTTTCACACTAAATAATAATTAATACTACAATTAAAAGTACGAAAAGTTTTACGAAATAATTATTAGTTACTACCCAGCTTCGTTTCACTTTAAATTTTTTTTTTCTTACTGAACAATTAATAAGGAACTCCCCTTTCATATTTTTTAACAATAATGAAATTCTAACTCAATTACTAGTATATGTTTTATTGTTACAGTTAGTTTTAAAAGTTTTAATTTTTCAGGTGTTCCAAAATCGCACCAAATTTGTGATTGTCTGTGTGAAAAAGGCTCAAAAGACTCTAAAGGTCTACGCCTTTTCAACAGGCGCTGTATTTTAAGAGCGCATAACCAAAGAAAACCAGAAATATAAGATTTTTTTAATTCAGATTTTAGACGTATTGACTCTTTTCCACAAAAAATTATAAATGGATTTCGAAAGATTGTTCTTTTATCTAGCATTCGCAAATTTTAAATTTTGGCAAAAAAATGTTTATTTTTAGTAAAATAAGTATAATAATAAGGTTATATACAGATTGGTCGTCGGCAGATTTGTTAAATTTTCAAAAAAGATTTTGTATTTTACCACACCCATTTTAAATCTTATAATCATTCAGTAAAATAAATCAATATATTATCTGGGTATCGCACGTTTTAGAATTTTAATTTTAGTTTAAATAAAATCATTAAAAAATATATACGTACATGTGTTTCTTCACGAAAATTGGTGCGTTTTTGTATTTATTTGCGCACTTACAAACTAATATATTTCAGATTTTTTATACATTCTTATTTAACTTAGACATTATTAAAAAATGATAAATACATATAATCAAAAAATTTTTACAAAAAGTACATTATTTTAATAGTTTTATCATCACGCCTTTCAGCATTTTTGGATGTAGGTATAAATTAAAGCAAATTTGGAATGAAGTAAAATCGATATTGAGTTTAATTTTAAAAAGCTGGTGCAGAGAATAATTAATCTTTCTCATTGTAACCGCCCTGCACGATCGTAATAACAACTTTCGACGAAATGTGGATTTTCGTCCGCTGGCTGGTTAAACGCTCTTAAATGGGAGTCTGGATGCTTTTTTATTCTTAAGTTTAAACCGCTTTTAATATTGAATTTAATATTTATATTTAATGTTGAATTTAATATATATATTTAAAATTGAATTTAATATTTATATTTAATATTGAATTTAATATTTTAATATTAGGCAAAATGTTAGCATCTCGTCACTAATGTTATTGTATTGTACCAAAGTGCAAAAATACATCCATGACCGCATCTGATGAATAATTTACCGGTGCTCAAAAATTTACGTTATTACGAAAAAATGGTGGACTTCATCAAAATAACCATTAGAAAAATGCTCCTTTGTCACTTAGGTCAAATGAATTTTGATCCAGGAATTATTTTGATGTAATTTTGGCGGTATAATAAATGTTTGCAACAAATTTAACTTGTATTGTATTTAAAGTTTGATTACACTTTTGTTTATAGTTTTTTTTATTATGTTAAAATTATTATAATCAACAATGATAGTATTGTGTAGACATAATATTATGAAAGCAGATTACCAAATAATTATTATTGCGTTATAATTTCGGAATCGAAAATGGAATCGAAAAATCTATACCCTCTAATATTAAAAAAATTTCACACGCGTTAATGTTACTCTCTTAGAAAAAATAAACAAGGTTTACCCATCTCAAAGAGTAGCACTGATATGAAAGTAAAGATTAACTATTTTTCTGATTATTTCAAAAGTGTCTATGACAAAGATATCACAGATAATTATATACCACCTTCTTCCCTTAATGAGAGCATACATATCCCTGCTGTACACATCAATATAAATGACGTTAAAACTAAAATTAAATCTCTAGACAACAACAAGAAGGCCGGACCTGACAATGTAGCCCCCTTGAGGTGATTTTTCACAAAAACGGCGCTCTATAAATTATTCAATTATTATTATTATTATTAATATGCATCCCAATATCCTTATTAATTGCTTCAATTGCTGTGCCTATTTGTATATTGTTTACCCAGTCCCTCGACACAGGTTGCTTCCCTGACATTTGGAAACATTCTTATCTAACACCTATATTAAAAAAGTGTAATAAAAGTGATGTCACTAAATATAGACCTATATGTAAACTATCTGTAATCCCGAAACTCTTTGAAAAACTATTACTTTTTCGTTATTTGTTTTTGGGGTGTTATGCCGTGTTGCGCTACCTCCTTCTTTAGCCAACGTTTCGGACATCGTTGCAGTGTCCATCATCAGGGCAGATCCGGCAGGTCCGGTAGATGTGCCGGATCTACCGGACACATATACCTCCTTCTTTAGCCAACGTTTCGGACATCGCTGCAGTGTCCATCATCAGGGCAGATCCGGTAGATGTGTCAGGTAGATCCGGCACATCTACCGGATCTGCCGGATCTGCCCTGATGATGGACACTGCAACGATGTCCGAAACGTTGGCTAAAGAAGGGGGTAGCGCAACACGGCATAACACCTCCAAAACAAATAACAAAAATGCTTTTGGCCGTGAAAATCTTAAAACTTATCAAACTATTACTTGATCAAATTTTCCCATGTATTAACCATCTCATTGTTCCGAATCAACATGGATTTTAGTCGGGCAGATCAACTCTAACAAATCTTTAATTAAATGAACACAATATTAGCGAGTTTCGTTATTTTGTTTCGTTATTTTAGTTATTTTTCGTTATTCTTCATTTAATTAAAAATTATAATTTGAGATTTTACTCATAAAAGTTAAAAATAAAAATCTAAAAAATCTTTCGTTATATGAAAATTATATATCAAACGCATTAGCTAACAGAACTCAAGTCGATTCCATATATATACGGATTTTATCAAGGCCTTCGACAAAGTATGCCATAAAATTCTTCTGTTTAAGCTACGTAATCCAGGTATTGATGGAAAACTTTTAGACTTGTTTGCAAGCTATCTATCTGATAGAGTACTACTTTTAAAAAATAATTTGTTCCTTTCCAATCAATTTATAACTACCAGTGGTGTACCACAAGGGTCTCATTTAGGCCCAATTTTATTTTTACTATTTATAAACGATATTGTTGATATATATATTTTTTAATTTATTTATTAGTTATAAAATACATTCAGTATAAGGAAGCTTTGACTGTCCAACTAGGAAGGTCTCCCGTTCTAGGACAGTCAAATTGATATATTCATATTACGTTGGTAGGTACATTATCATTCATAAAGTATTCAGTAAAGTTAAGCATCACAATTTGCATTTACATAATTATACAGTGGAGTAATAGGTTCTAGAATCAATTAATTAACAAGAAAAAATGTATTAAAAAAACAGTAAGTAAAAGAAAAGAAAAATTTTGGAAAAAAACGAAATATATAAGGTGCTCGTAATACATAATTATCAAATAACATTTTTGATAAGGATCTGTTGCTTTTGGCAGATGATTTGAAAATATTTAAAATAATTATAACCGCCGACGATTGTATCCGTCTAGAAAATAATTTAAGCAAATTAATTCATTGTTAATGGTGTTCTCTTAATAAACTTTTTCTAAACATAAATAAGTGTCATTCAATAAGATTTTACAGAATAAGTAAACCAATTCATCCGTATGTACTTAATAACTTTACCCTTACCTTTGTCGAAGAAATTAATAACCTGGCATAATTTTAGACTCTAAATTAAACTCTATATACCATATAAACACAATCACTAATAAATAAATAAAAATGCTTGGCTTCATTCTTCAAATTGATTCCAGAGGTTTTAGGAATATTTCAACTTTAAAAAATTTGTATACATCCTTAGTACGTAGTCAAGTCGAATATAACTCCTCGATTTGGTCCACCCATTTTAAAATACATTCAGGTATAATCGAAAAAATTCAACACAAATTCCTAAGACACATACATTTTAAACTCGGTATTCCCATTGAAAACATAAACTATAATTACTTGATGAAAGAATTAAATTTATTAAAACTTTCAGATCGGAGAATTATATCCGACTTAATGTTGATGTTTATAATTGTAAATGGTAGAATAGACATTCCTGATTTAACTGAGCTCGTCGAATTTTATATACCCACTAGAGCAATTCGCTCCAAAATCCCTTTTCAATGCAACAACAGTAGGACTGAGTATACGAAAAATTCGCTAGTACCTAGATTACATGAAGTTAGTAATAGATACGCAGATGTGGCGGATCTATTTAACTGCACGGAAGCAAGGTACAAGAAGGCTATTGTCATATATTTTCAATCAATATTAATTTTATTTATACAATCGTATTGCATGTAATTGTAGCGCTTTGTGTCATTTCATAACCAAATGCCACAATTAACTGACATACTCTTTTTTATTATTTCTTATATACAACTAAGATTTTGTGACACGTAATCTGTATTTATGGTATATTTATACCGTTAATATTAATAAATAAATAATTTTGAAACTAACCTCAAAATATTCTTTATAAATAATACACCTGTCACCATCGATCAATTGTACATCAATGCCAATCAAAATCAGTAATTCTTAAAAATAGAAATTATGATAGGCGCCTGAAGAATGTTTTAATTCCATCAACACTGTGAAACAACGACAATGAAGTCTTTTAAATACAAATAAAAACTAAGTTTTATCAATCATCGGTTCTGTGAACATTTTAGACCATAGATGTACCACCCACATAGACTGGTTATAAGACTCGCGATCTTAAACCTCGATGACACAGGGCTAGTTTACTAGCTACTATCTGGGAAATTCACTATCTGTTAGTAAACTCGCTCAGTGTCATCGTGTTACTTGCTAACTAGCAGATTGTTGACAATCTACGAAAAAAGTGAAAGGTCGTCAACTTTACTCGATACACGCTTGCTCCGCTTGCTCGTGATTGGTTTATTTATGTTTTTCAAGATGGCTGCCAATTAACAGCTGATTTCAATTGTCAAACATCACAGAATTAGTTCACGCAGGCGTCGTTATTCTTGTTACTGGCGCTAGCAGCGACCTCAGTTTCCTACGCTACTGAGCGAGTGGACAGTTTTGTGTGTCATCATGACAATCTCACTCGCGATTTATCCGCTTTTAAACTTAGTAGATAGTAGCTTGTAAACTCGTCCCGTGTCATCGAGGCTTTAGAATCAGCAGATTCAGTCGTGCCAACAAAACAGTGTATTTTAAAGCGATGTTTTAAAATTCATTATTTTTTAATGACGATTTATAAATTCTGTGTACTAAGTATAATAAAACGTATACATTCTGAATTTTTCACAGGCGTTTATTATTGGAGATATGGAATAGACTAGACAATTGTAATAACAAAAACAAAATACAACAACTTAAAACCTGATCGTGTTTGATTTTTTACAAGTTAAATAAGTGTTTTGAAGTTTCGAGTTGAAAATATTGAAAATGACGTTCAAATTTCATTACGCAGATTTCGGCTTCAACCATAATATTTCTGCTTTTGAGTTTTGATATACATTTACTCCAAGATCAAATAAACTCAAACATACTAATTTCAGTTGCCTGTGATGTGCGTTATTCCTGCGTGAAATTATTAACGTTCAATGAACTCAAATTTGCATTGAATTTAAGTATCATCATTTTCATAATTGGAACTGCTTGTGTGAAAAATAATTTAGATAAGAGATAGAGTTGGAACCTACCTAAAATATCATATTTTAACAGAACATTTTATTTGTTTAAAAAAAAAAATTGCAATGTCCCGTGATTTTTCAAGAGTCTTCTCTGTTTTTTTTTTGGTATGAAGATGAAAACTTAATCCAGATATCGTATTCGATAACGTATCAGTTGGTTGTTTCATAATTTTCGTAGGCCTTACCCATTCCATGTTGCACCTATAACAATTTCCAACATGTTGCCAACGCAATAAAAAGCTGTGAATTGAGTTTCAGAAGGAAATGTACGCTAAAAAAATGGTTAAGTGAAAGAACTTTTTTGTACTAATTTCTGTTATTTTCCGCTTTTCGTTTTAATGTTTTTTCCATTATTATTTTCTCTTGTCTTTTCTTTTATTTCTTTCATTTTCTCTGTTCTGTATTTCTTATAAATTTTATTAACAATTTTTTTTTCATGTACCTGTATATTTTATGTACCTGTCTCTTCAACTTGGTCGAAGACCTGTCTCAATTAATTGTCAAGTAATTGTCAAAAGAACCCGTTGACAAACTGATATCAATCAGTTTAACGGGACTTAACTTAAAAATGTAAAAAAAACTGTAAATAAATAATAAAGGAATTTCATTAATAAAAAAAATAAAAAATAACATTTATAAATTATTATTTTTTAATTTTTAAACTAACGTTTAAGACAAGATTTTTATGCATAGCACAAAGGGTAACAATTATTATAAGCAATAATTATCAGCCTGAAACACTCATCCACATTGAAAAAATCTTCCGTCCCGTTGGCGTCATGTATCTTTTCTCGGAAGATTTTTTCAATGTGGATGAGTGTTTCAGGCTGATAATTATTTCTTATAATAATTGTTACATTTATAAATAACTGATGGTCTACAAATAGGAAGATGTTTTTCATTCCCACTCCGCCTCATCCACCTTCTCTATCCCCACTCCACTTCCGCCCTTCCCTCTCCCCCACCCCCCATACCCGTTACATTAATTTTTCAAAATGCTCGCGTGCTACCTATTAAAGCGTAACAATCGAACACACGCAGTTTCGCATTTATAATGTTAGTACAGATAAGTATAATTTTAACTATCAAAGGGATCTCCATAGTAACCTAAACAAATAACAAAATGACAGCGCACGTCAAATAATTACATAGTTACCAAGCACCGCTTTGCTTTTCGTCTGGACAATAAACGTATAATAAATAATTTCACAACGCCAGAGCTTATTCATTACGCTAGAGCTTATAAATATATACAGCCTATATTACTCGCAAATAATGTAGCTTTCTATTAGTGAAAGAATTTTTAAAGTCCAATCAGTATTTTTGCGTGAAAGTGTAACAAACATATAGATAACCAATAGATAACCACTCTGTAAATTGCCGTCTCAACACAGGCGTTTCACACCTAGTTAGATGGGCAATACGTCATAATTATAACCAAATGTAATATGAAAATAATTAAATAGATAAAAAATAAAAATAAATACATCCATATGTTACCGTAAAAGCCCGAATATTGGTAAATCCTAAGATTTACCAACTCTTAATGGTAAAAGTCCGAACCGTTCTATAATCATCGTTCACCAACCTAACCTAACCTAACCTAACCTAACCTAACATGTACTAAATTCTAATGGTAAAAGCCCGAAAAAATCGTTTCTTATTTAAATATTATAAACGATTTTTTCGGGCTTTTACCATTAGAATTTAGTACATGTTAGGTTAGGTTAGGTTAGGTTAGGTTGGTGAACGATGATTATAGAACGGTTGGTACTTTTACCATTAAGAGTTGGTAAATCTTAGGATTTACCGGAAAATCTTAGGATTTACCGTAGTTCGGGCTTTTACAGTAACACATACAAACTTTCGCCTTTATAATATTATGATAATAGGATTTGCATATTTTTTCTTTTCATTGTATTTGTTGTATTTATGAGTATTATGTTGATTCATGCTCTTCTATTATTCCGACTCTTCACATGGCCCGACTCAAGTATCTGATTCACTTGGTCGTGCCATGTCTTCCTCGGGCGTCCCCGATTTCTTCTTCCATTCACATTTGCGTCATGAGACGATGTATGAATGTGAACGAGGCAAGGAGTGTGTGCCAAGATCGAGTTGTTTGGCGGTCCGTCCTCTCTGCCTAACCCTTCGGGGAAACGGCGTGATGGTTAGTTAGTTAGTTATGTTGATTCATTTTGTTGATATATTTTTTTTAATATTCCATTGTTTGCTATTGAGCCATTATGGATAAATTGCATTGCTTTTCCCATTCATGTAGATGGGAATAAAAATTATTTATTTTTTATTAATTTGAATTATTTATTTCTATTATAATTATGGTAAGTATATAATATTAAACTTGTTGTACGTAAAAGCCCCAAGGGATTACACTAATACAAAATCTTTTAAAAAGTTGAGAATTAAAATTATGATTGCAAAAAGTAAATTGCAATAGGACGAAAATTTTTAAACAAAATTAGGTATTGATCTATGTCGCGTACTCGGGGGTAAATAATAATAATTTTTATTTTGGATTCTTTTCTGATGCATTACAAACAAATACGTTTAATTCATATTGTAAGAAATACTTACGGTTTATGCCAAGATTACCCACGAAAATTTACCAAATTTAAAAGCAAAAAATTGCAGGCAGTGATGGAAATCGGGTCAATGAGTCAAGATTCTTCCAAGAATCAATAGAATTTTTCTATCTTTACTCACTGCCACAAAACATGTTTTTTTTATTTTGTTCTGGAACTATATAATCCTTCCATCGGGAGAACCATTGGCAGATTTGTCTTCCAGGCAGGAAGAATAACCCATGAAGATGCTGAATTAAATAGTCAACAGAAACACAGAGACCGTTTTAGCAGAATTCTATAAAATAAAATTATAAAAAGATAGGAAGCGGCATACCCCTTTCTACTGAAGAGCAGGGAGTTAGAATCCAGAAGAAAGTTTGTTGGATAGAGTCACGAATAATAACCACGCTCCCTCATTTAAAGAAATCTCAAACCTCTTACCTCTCTCCAATATGAGGCAGCACCCCATCTCGTGAGGATTCCAAATTCTAAATTCCAAACCGAGCCACTCTCCGGCCTACTGCGGACATAGCAGAATTACAATATTCTTATAGTACGGATATCCTGAAAGACCCTGACGGTTTGGATAACAAATCCCAACATTTTTAATGCAGACTGGCATACCTACCCTCGATATGAACCCGAAATGCAAGTTTACTTTCATATACACAATAAGGAACTCCAGTGAAAAATATTATGGCTTTAAAAAAATATGTTCATATAGACCAAGAAACGCTGATTCTGAATATATAAGTTTTATTTCATAATATTAAATGCAGAGTTTTTAATAAATTATTAAAAAGTGCATTTTTAAACCTCTTCGGAAAACACAGCGTTAAGTTGGCATTACTGAAATGGTTAACCGTGACGTCACAGTTAACCTGTCACCTGTGTATTGTATTGTATTGACATTTGAAATGACTTGAAGTGCACGCGTACCTATGCAATTCAACATTTCGTGTTTTTGGTTTATTTTCATACTGTTTATAGAGATTTAGATAAATAATAGTTATTGTGTTTATTGAAACATAATTTAGGCCCTCAACAATTTACGAAAAGGGCTATATTTGCGGACAATCTGCAATAAATGTTGTCTATTTGAGGTTAAAGTCATGTCATATTTTGACGTTTGTTTTTATGTATTTTCAAATTGTTTTTAGTATAGGGCTTTTTATACAAGTTGTTACACACTCGTCATGATCAGTGTATTATAAATACCAGTGTTTCTGTATGTATTATACATAAAACAATGTACCTACAAAGTAACACCTGACACAAAACACGATGTCACATGTATTTGCAATGAAAGACATGATTTATTGTTTTTATATTGCACTTTGATTAAATACAATAACAATAGCGGTGAAATGTGGACATTTTACCAATGTTTTTCTATATTAAAAGCAGTTAATCTTGAATAAAAAACACACCTCACACCTAAAAGTCATTATCCGCCATGATTATTCTGGATTCTTCACAGTGTTGCCAACAGTTAGAAGTGAAATTTCCCTAGAATTTCACATTTACGCAATTACCTACGTAGCCACCTGATTGTGTAACACTAATCCTGTTATATGTTAATTAATATGATAATTAATTGGAAAGATATCGGAACTTGGTAAATATACTAATAATACCGTGATTTTCCAAATAAAACACTTTTTGCTACGTGAAGTAATAATTTAAAAGTACGAATACACTCACCAGTGAATTAGAAACTGAATTCCAAATTAAAAAAAAAACACTTTGCAAAATAAAAATCATAAGCAACCCGCCGCTCATTTGTAACAAGCGTGGTATTTTGAAGACCCCCCCCCCCCCCCCCGAACGTGTCACGTAGTATGGGTACGTTCCCTAATATCATTTTGAGTTGTCAGTGTTAAAAATAACATGGCATGTAAGTACATGAAAAATAATTAAGATTCACAGGAATTCCAAAAAATATATATACGTATATATATAAATAATACCAGTAATACTGTCATATGTAATAAAATTTTGGTAAATATCGGTTCGGACTGGCCACGCTTATTACGAATAATTTTTAGAAAAAAACTTTAGATTCGCCTTAATTACTATAAAAGGAAACTTTTTGGCTTTGGGGCGGCGGAAAATAATGCATTTTAATTTTCAATTGCATAAAACCAAAATTCGCTTCGCGACTGACACAGCGAAAATCCGCGGCCGTACATGTCACTGTGATGTTGGTATCCTTGATAAATTAACAAGAGCTAATACCACTGTAGCCGACTTCGTGGGATAAGGCGCGTAATTATGAAATTTGTCTAGCGGGCTTGTTTGTGTAACATGGTTTGTGATACAAAAGAAAGTGGCCCTTTATAACGCCTACTCGCGTCAAGGCAAGAAAAACATCCCAGTTTTCAAGTGGCTTAGCGGCTACGCTAGGTTTGTGTAACATGGTTTGTGATTCGCGGTATTTCATGTAGGTATCCCACGAAGTCAGCTACAGTCCATAACAGTGACAGCAAGTGACAGCTACGGCCGCGGATTTTCGCTGCGTCGGTTCGCGAAGTGAATTTTGGTTTTATGCAATTGAAAATTAAAATGCATTATTTTCCGCCGCCCCAAAGCCAAAAAGTTTCCTTTTATAGTAATTAAGGCGAATCTAAAGTTTTTTTCTAAAAATTATTCGTAATAAGCGTGGCCAGTCCGAACCGATAATTACCAAAATTTTTGCCAGAGTTCG
This sequence comes from Limnephilus rhombicus, assembly GCA_929108145.2. Taxonomy (NCBI): domain Eukaryota; kingdom Metazoa; phylum Arthropoda; class Insecta; order Trichoptera; family Limnephilidae; genus Limnephilus; species Limnephilus rhombicus. The sequence goes on from OV815274.1 coordinate 25,248,136, forward strand.
AAATTTCCCTAGATTTTGTCCTGATTTCCCTTATCCCTAAAAAATATTTTTCTCCCCTAGATCTAGGGAAATTTCCCTCGACATGACATCACTGATTCAAAATGACAACTTAAAAAGTAAAAAACTATGGGTGGGTGAAGACCACCATAGATACGGTGCGTTTCTGGGAGTCTTTAAAAATTAAAACTTTGACAATTATTTTAACTATTAAAACTAACTATAAAAATAAAAATAAAAATGCAGTTATTTAAGTTTGAAGGTCTTTATTCATTAAAAAAAATAAAAAAATTGGACTGGAGTTCTCTATTCCGAGATCTTTTATAGTAGAAACTCGCTTGAGGTTATGGCCGAATAATATAATACAAGAACGGCGCTCCATTGTTGGTCTAAATAGCAAATAATTGCCCATAAAAACACAAGCTTTCCGGGAGAATCGGGCTTTGTTGGAGGAATTCCCGGAGTAATTCCCGGGCGGCAGGAGCCTGCAGAGGTCACGGCTATTGAGAGCTTCAAACACTTGAAGCAGTGTCAAAAAAATCGGTGGACATCAATTGTGTAGGTTCTTAAATAGGTCCTAAGGAATTTTTGGCAGAATGTCTTTTGCACAGATCAATTGTGAATAATACGAACGAAGAATAAATTGTTGTGTGTTTTTTAGGCAGAGGCTCGCTCTAAATGTTAGGAGGTTTTAGTGATTACAATAAAGTAGATACTGACACGAGAGCGAGATAAGCGACCATTAAAACGGCCACAATCTTGAAATAAATTTACAGACAGGCAAAGTGCAAAACAGTCGAGTTAAAATATAACTTCTACGCTAAGTCAATTATACTAAGAATGTTAAATGTTGTTCGTCACATTCATAAGAATTTAATTGATTTATTAACAGAATATTCCATACAACAGTAACATTTAAAGACTTTATAAGATTTTCTAATTATGCCTGTATTTTTAATATAACTGTATTCTCCTGACAATGTCAAAATGATATACACTTTGTAAATGCTTTAATTAAAATAGACAGAATTTCAAAATCAAGTCTCATTTAGAAAAATATACAAAAAAAATTTGTAATAAATTTCTTTCATTCAAACAATTTTTTTCTCGACTAAACGACCAACGTAGAAAACGTTTCAGTGGGTTCAACACGTTTGAGCACCGTCAAAAAAGTGGTCGCATATCGCGTGACCCGATTGACTACTTTCTTGCTACTATTTCAATTTCACGCGTAGCTACCTACTACCTACCCACCATTACTGGCGTTTAAACTTTCAAGCTCAAGGTCGTCTCCTATATACTAGTCTATTCACACTTGGTTCTATGGTAGATGGTGATCATATTTGGATAATAGTCAACATTCTGTTAGTCGGTACCTTCACAGAATCTGTGCACGCGGGTCGGTAGTCGTATATCTGGCTAAGTAAAACTAGAAAGGTAAATTATCAGTGGCGTGCGTTGATCTATGACCGAAATAGGGAGTGTGTATTTTTTTAGTTTGTGTATGAATTGTGCATCGAATATTTTAAAATCGTCATTTCATCATCTTTTGTAGATTGTTATGTCCAACTGAATACCCATAGTAGTGTACAAGATCCTAAACTAAATTCATGGATAAATACATTTCAGTCAGTATCACAAACAAAAATAGTAAAAAAAAATCAACACGTAAAAAGAAAGTTTTTTTACAATAATAGATATAGTTTTTAATTGTAGTTAAACAGTTTCGACTTTCCGCCACGGTCTTCGCATCGAACAGCACGACGTAGTTGCGATATCATTTCACCCGATTTCAGAGAAATGCGTGTGTGCGCGCATGTGTTTGCCAGTTTGAGTGTCACCAAAAGTTGAAAGAATGCATTGTCATTGACAACGAGTCTAACTGCCGAGTTTGAACTCGATCGGATGTTGGAAAGTGGGTTAATTTCAACTTCCAAAATTTTCAACAATTCATTACTCGCTTTTAATATTCTCACGGGAACGTCGTCGATACAAAAATGCAAAAAAAAAAATAATAATAATGGTGAGACAAAATATGAGACACACAATGTACGTGAGTCTGTTTCCTCCAAAGTACTACTTTTTTCCTTTGGAGGAAACAGACATACGTGGATTATGTGTTTCATCTTTTGTCTCAGCATTATTTATCGAGTAAGAAAGAGCTGCAGCATTACTGTGATGAGGAACGTATGTTCATTGTCTTTTTGTAACGTCGCCGTTCCGTAAACTTGGGAATATTAAAAGCAGCTATTCAAGTAAACAAAATGGAAATTCAAATAGATGAACGTACATATGCAAAAGTACATTATTTTGACTTTTTCGCATTAATAATATAAAAAAATATTATTAAATAATAAAATTTATCGCATTTTTTGTGCTTAGTTTTTCTTAGGGTAGGCGCAGCTTTTAATTCTACATGGATTGCACGCCACTGGTAATTAATTATACATATCAGGTTGTAGGTAGGAACCACCCCACTCGTTAGTTAATAAGAACTCTTTTTTAATACCTGGCCCGTAAAAAAACACAGAAATTTTTAATAATTTTTTTTGTACACTTTTTGTAGGTGCTTCAGTAGGTACCAAACCGACATACTCCCATATTATTTTGATAGAAATTTTGTCGTATTGTAGTGTCTATATTATTATTTCACATTAATTTTAAGTTATAATCATAGATAGGGTGTTTTGAAAAAATGGTAGTAGGTCGGTTCCGCACATTTGTTTGCAAAGTTGATGTTTGTCAAAAATGTTCGTGTATCAAATAAATATAGAAAATAAAATAAATATCAAATAATAATAAAGACTCTAATATAATTTCCCACTTGGTGGTGTACTAAGTCAATTGTCATCAGGTTCAAATTGCCATTCATAGAATAAAGAAGAATACCGGAAACACGTTCCACACAGATTTGAATAGAAAACCATGTTGCAACTTAATACCTTTTGGTTCTAGACCATTTAATGTGCCCTCTGTCTCTCCTACACCTGCCTGACATCATACCACCACCATTACAATATAATAATTGGATAATTTGTGTAGCGACGTTTTGGCGAAAAATCAACTGACGAAACACAGATCTGCACATGAAATTTAAGCAAATAATGATCAGACTTTTGGATCACGAAACATGCTCACACGGCAATTCTTCTGTTCTTCGGTGGCATCCAAACAAGATCGCTAGAAACTTGGAGGAATAACAAGGTTAGGACTTTCAGTCCGGTCGGTCTGGTAGTCAGGTCAGCAGTCAGTAGCCAAAGAGTGTCTACAACCGACAACAACTATATCCAGCAGGCACCGAAGAGATAAACCAATAGAAGTGTGTTGTGGGTGTGTCAGTGTGCCAGAAGCTCAACTTTACCTTGCTTCTGGTGAAATTAATTGAAAAAAAAAACATTTATAAAATATTTTTTTTAAACAATAAACAATTTTTTTGGCCTGCTTGGAGCCTGGGAGTCGAAATATCACCATTCAGAATCGAAGCGCTGCTGCAAATGGCTTTAACGTGTGTGATGACCAGATCTGAATAGCCAGGTATTTTCCATTCTTCCTCTTTAACATCTCCTTTCTTTTCCAGTTCCCCAGCTATACAACGTTCCAATTGGGACAGCCCCAGTGAATCCGAACAAATGGGAACAGTTTGGACTCTTTCGAGGTAAGTTTTCAAATTTTTACTAAACAATATAACTTCAGTTGTTTGTACGTAATATTTCGGCGTGATGTTAAAAAATCTGAACTTTCTAACATTTCAGAATTCAAAAAAACTTGATCATAAATTTTCAGTACTCAGGGGAAGACGGGGTTATATGCAACACTTTCAACATTTAGATTTAAGTAATTTTTATTTCCAAAGACAAACAATTTTTTCAAGAAAAGTCTTTTGACAGGAAAACATATTTATTTTAATATTTTTGTAAAGATGTCGTGGAAAAATGCAACACCCCTGGGAAAAATTAATCAGAGTTGTCAGAAACATCTGGTTCGCAGTTTTTGTTTTGACCAGTTTGGGTTTTTGACCATATATGCACATATCATGCATTTAAAAATCTTCCAAATGTTTGTATTTTTCTCCCCAAACGGGAAAAATTCTTCATTCGAGGATTCTTCATCTGTGCTAATTGCTTTACCTTTGGCTTTAATTGTCTTGCATTTAGATTTTTCTCTCTTTCGTGGCCCTGATTTATTTTTGATAACTTCATTGAGCTACTTTGTTTTTTCTCTCTTGTGTCTTGTCTCTCTCATGTTGCAAATAGTGTCGTACCGAACTGACACATAACCTAATCATTTGTTTTAACTCTAAGATTGACTGCATTTATAGTTAATTATGAAATTCAAAAAAACAAAATATTTACCTTTATACGAAAAACACACTCGATGTGGTCAATAGCTGGTTTGACTACTTCCGTCCAACTGGAAACAAATAACTGCACAATACATCACACCAAAATCGATCATGAAAGTTGAGAAATTTGATTAAAACGCTTTCGGCGGAAGATTTAAAATGATTGTTGCAACGTACCCCCTTTGAATATAACCCCGTCTTCCCCTAAGTATAGGTAATGAATTACGTCAACGTTATTAAAATAGTTGGTGGTATTTTCCAACATAATAGCCTTCCAAGTTTTTGGTCGGGGTACGATTCTTGAGCGTGGCAATTTTCAAATTTTAAAAATATATTTTCATGTTCTATTTTTTTTTAATTTTACTTAATTTAGTTTAATTTTGTTAAGACCCCGCATTCCGATTTTTAAAATATCTGTAGGTATATTTGCCGAGCCGAGACGTTAATTAATAAAATTCCCTCGATAGAAAAAAATCGCAGAGCATACCCAGAAAATTATTAAAAACACATTTTGATCTGTTACTTAACATGTTAAAGGTATGAAAAAATTCACAGTGAATCTTTAAGTGCTACTTTAGAAATTTGTGAAGAGATTTTTGCTATATTTTAAATGAGCTGTATTTTATTAAATTTTTTCACAATTTTAGCTTAATTATATTTTTTTTTAATTTAGCGCGCTACCTCTAACATTCGTATTTACACCAAACAAAACACGAAAAATAACGAAAAAATGTTCAAATAGATGTCAAAAATTAACTTTTCAATATTTTTTTAATAATCTTAGTTCAAAAACTAATTCATACTATGCAAAAAAAATGCCGTTTGATTTTTTTGTTTCAGATATGCAGAACACTCGCAATCGCGGTTACCGCAAACCTTTTTTTAAAGATGTATGTCTAAGTTGCCGTGTACTTCAGCAATGAGCGACAATTTCGGGCTGAAAAAATGTAAAGTGTGTTTAAAATATAAATAATATGTGGTAAAAAGTGTTCATTTAAATCGCCAGAAAAAAAACCCTGAAAATGCGAACAAAAAAGCCATCACACGGGCTGACTCCCTGTCTGTCATCATCTTATAACATCTATCAAAACGTCAAATCAAACTTAAGTTAGCAGGTAATAAACAATAAAGACATAAAAGTGAATTTAAAATTTAAAAATTCGCCGGAAATCACAGTGTTCCCATACAAAAAAGTGTGGAATTTAACAAAATTAATTTAATATTATCGGGGACCGAACATTTTCATGTAGTGACGTCACGAGCCCAAAAAACGGCTTTATTTATTTAAAAAAAAACTTTAATTTCTAAAAAAAAATACTAACGTTTTCTTAATCTTAGTAGAAAGATCAATCCACACGATTTTTTCCAAGTCATTGTGAAATCCATGCAAGTGGCCTTAGCTTAGAATAACAAAACAAAAAAATAATATTTGGATGATTTGTGTAGTGCCAAATTTGTATAGTGAAAAATTTCCTCAATACAAAATTATAATATATTTTCACAATCTTACTTCCACAAACTTTCTCTCCAGCCGGAATCTCTCGACCCATCGCTTTACACCGCGGTTGGAGGGATGGATTCGTACGTCACTCCTGGACACACAGACCCCCAGATTCCTACCGAACCCTCAACCTATTTCCTTCCCAGAACTTCCTCTCGTTCCTTTCCTTTAAAAAACCTCCACACAGCATCCCCTATGATGGCTTAGGCCCTGAGGGAAAATATTTTCCTCAGGGCCTCCTGTGTGAAGGTAATGTAAAAAAAACTAGACAAGCCATTATAACAGCTTATGGCTAATAAAATAAAATTGCATCCACCGGTTCATCGATTACTGATACGAAATAAAATGTACAATGATTGAACCAATGAACGCGATGCTGCGTAAAAATGTACATAGGTATAGGTACCTACCATCCGATATAGCAACGTCATGCGTAAATAGGCTCTAGAGAAATTTACTTCAGAGTTCATTATCGCATCACATAGCTATGTCAGATGGAACCTTGTTGCCTTTTCTAAATGGTAGATTGGGCGACATCAGTTTTTTTTTCACACGTCTAGGGATCATCTGTTCAGTGCTAGCCAGGTCTCTGAGGTGACTACGAGCTGAGTATCGCCACTGTTTAGTGAAGTGTAGTGTGTAGTTGTTCAACTACCAAGTAGAAGTTAGGTCCCGGCCGCAGTCAGCGGGGGTCAAGTTGCGCGGTCCCCGGCGCATTCCACACCCAACACCTGCGCATGCGCGAACCAATACCGGCATAACCGACTCAGAGTATCACCAGCCATCTGAGTTATTTATTACTATCAGTCGAGATACCTTCCTACCTTCCAGAGCTTTCTCATGAGGCCGAGGATTTAAACAACCTAACCTAACCAAACTACAAACAATATACAAGACACTCACTGCGTTCTTGTTAAAGAACCCAATCATTTCAATGAGAATTTGACCTGATTTGACTAATTAAAACTGATTTATGATTTTAAGTTTCAATCAAAATAACTTCCTACCATCGAGAGCTTTCTCATTAAGCCGGAGGATTTGAACAACTTAACAAAAGCTAAACTAAAAACAATTTACAAGACACTCACTGCGTTCTTGTTAAAGAACCCAATAATTTCAATGAGAATTTGATCTGATTTGACCTTCATTTGACTAATTAAGTTTCAGCTAAAATACTTTCCTACTTTCGCCTTCGGGAATTTTCTTTTGAAGCCAAAAACATCTACCCTAAACTACAAGTCCCAAGTTGGGACTCTTCTACGGAAGAGCAGTTGGGACTCCCAACGTCCCAAATGCTCCCGACTGTCGGGGACTATTGAATCTCCAATGTAACTTTTGATAAATTGGCATACAGAGCTCAGGGCCAAAAAGGCCCCTTTCTCTTTCATCATGAATTTATACCTACTAATTGGTTGTAAGTGATATAATTTGGAGTTTGGTAAGCATTATATGCAAGGGACATGGCTGCAATATGGGGAAAAAACTTTACGGAGCGTTGTCTCCAATGTAGGCTATTTTTTCTATTCTGTTCTGTCTGTCCTCTTTAAATGAACTATAATTTGGCGTTGAACGGCTTTTAAAAATGTACCGTAGTATAGATATCTACCTACCTATAAAGAGATCTTACTTCTTGCCTTCGTTTCCACTCGGTCCCTCTGATAGATTCCTCAATTTACAATCTTTAGAGCACAGGCGTCGGGTGAGAATGCTATCCTTGTTCTACCGGGATTTCAATGGAAGATACTACGAGGAACTAGCGTCATTGATCCCTTCGGCATCGGCGCCTAGTCGGGAAACACGCCAAACGCGTGCCCAACATATGTACACGGTCGCTTCTTCGACTCGTTCTTCTGTTCAACAGCTCGGCTGTGGAACATTTGCCGGCCTTTGTGTTTCCTCCTTCCTACAACATGGGTCTCTTCATGACCAATGTTCATTCTTTCCTCTCCTCAAAAATACTCTTCACACAGCATCTCAGACGACATAGGCCCTGAAGGAAATTATTTTCCTCAGGGTCTCCTATGTGAAATCAATGTAAAAAAACTCGTCGAAATAAATGTAAGTTTAGGAAATAGGTGTGCATCAACCTTTTTTAGGTATACTATTTGAAAGCTGCGCCAAATGTATTAGTGGTTCAATTGAGTTTTGATGACGTTAACATTCTGAATGTTTGTTCTCAATGACTATAAACAAAGCCAGCGAGGAGTTGTGATATAGAGCCCAGGAACACGTTATTAAGACGAACTATAAAAAATGTTCCATCTTCTGTACGGGTGCTTTTGCTTACCGAAGGAAGGGGATGTAAATCTAAGGTTCGCGTTTAAATCCCAATCAGCCTCTCCATAAGCTACAATATTTCACCTAATAAGAATTGCTGTACGAAAATTATTCTGTGAACAGCAAATATTGTGATCAAAAAGTAAGTTTCTAATTTTTTTAAATATAAAAACCAAAATTTCTTGGTCTGAAATTGTAAGATTTGTAAGTAGTTTAGTAGGTACTTGAATACCTAACTACTTAATTATGAACCATAATATATTTTACATAACGTAAAAAAATAAATAAGGAAAAACCAAAATTTTCCATAGAACGTCACCATTTCTTCTTTAAAACACAATTCTTTTTTTAAACTTTCTTCAGGCAGGTAGGTACCACAGCAAAATGCGAAAAAACGTCCAACTAAACAATAAGGTTTCACATTTGAATAAAACTGCCACCATCTTGAAACGGAAAAATACAAGAAAAAAAAAATATAGACAGTCGAATTAGCTACACTTAAGTCAACTATTTATTATTAAAGTTAGTACACCTATATTTATTTTTTAAATTTGTGAGAAGTTTGTAGGTACGCATTTTATTTATTTATTTATTGTAAATTAGAAAAATATACTCAATAATAATATGCTTACTTACCTATCATTCATTAACAGTTTAATTTACCCAATTAGTAGAGAAATAAAGAAAAATCTGGGGAGCTAGTCTATAAATTGTTATGTTATGCTATTTAATATATAAACGTTGTTTCCTACAAGGACACTGTTTTGTTATGTTTAGTTTGATGTGTCACTAAAACGGCTTTTATTGTCATTAATCATGTTTATTACTGCATACGTGTTTAACAGTTTCAAATACAAGGTATAAATTAAAATTAATCAATGACTTTAAAAACATAACCCTTTGATTTAAAGCGATCCAATAGTCCAGGAAAAATCTAAATCGGAAATCACGCCCCTTTATGGGAGGAATTTAAAAATACTTGAGAAAAAGCTTTTCGAAAGGCTGGAAAAGGTATTTGAGAATTTTTTTACAGGTTGATTTCGTAAAGGCCTGTAAAAACATTAATTCCTTTTTTACGCATTGTTTACGCATAAAATGGAAATTTAAAATTGATTTCACGGAACCAAGCGACGCGAAGCCTAACATCTATTCCGCGCTCCGTCCGGGAGAGAACTGATATAAAAAATGGGTTTGGCTAGTATGTGTTCACTTTGAAAATCCAAATTCGTCGACCGCCGGCCGTATTGTAAAATAGCAAAGCGAAAATACGTATTTTATTTTATTTTGTGAAGTTCGAGAGTAAATGTATATTTTTTTGCGATTATTACAAAAGAAACTGAATTTGCCATATTAAATAATAAAACCATACCCGAAAAGGGGTTTATAAGTAGGAGAGTTTGCACTTGAAAGTGATTTTTTATAGACCTAATACTTTTTTTTTGCACACGCAGTATTTAATTGAAGCATCTATAATACATGTAGCGGTTAAATTTTCCAAACAAAAACTTATGATTTTATATGACTTTGCATTATTTAGTGTGGCTTCATCTTAATGGAACTTTATGAACTGTTAATATATTTTACGTCTGAAAAGTTAGTTCATGTTTATCAATTGCTATAGAAAAAGGGACATACGTTACAGCTTTACTGCATTATTAGCTATTATTAGAAACTTTTGTACAAAATTATTTAATAACGCATCCTTTATTACCCCTGGTCCGCTTCGCCCGCCGACCGCAAGGGGCGCTGCCAGCCCTCCGATATGTTTTTATATTAAAATGTTTTTGTTAAGTGATTTGTTAGCGAGCTTTCATGTTCTTATGATTGGTAGGTACCTACCTACACCTACCTTCCGAACCTGCTACAGGATAACCGAAAATCACGCACGGATTTAAATTATTTATTTATTTATCATGGACAAAAGTTCAACACCACCAAGAAAACAAGTTATCCTTACCTTTATGCAAAAATCTATCTAGGTATCAACTAACTAACTAACCATCACGCCGTTTCCCCGCAGGGGTAGGCAGAGTGGATGGACCGCCAAACAACTCGATCTTGGCAAACACTCCTTGCCTCGTTCGCATTAATACATCCTCTCATACATGCTCTTCTATTATTTTGACTCTTCACATGGCCCGACTCAAGTATCTGATTCACTTCGTCGTGCTATGTCTTCCTCGGGCGTCCCCGACTTCTTCCACCATTTACATTTGCGTCATATATTCTCCTTGCACTCCTTTCCTCGTTCTTACCAGCACTCCATTATAGACGGCTAACTTCGCTTCTTTGGACAGTTTTTTTGTTGGTGCCAACGGCGTTCAGTCGTCCATTAATAGAGTTGCCTGCATTAACCCTTCTTTCGATATCTCTGTCAACCTTCCCATCTCCCGTAAACATACTTCCCAAGTACACAAACTCATCCACCTGCTACAAATACTTATCATTCACAACTATGTTGCACACTGTTTTCATAATCTCTCTTTCAAATACCATGACTTTAGACTTACCTACTTACATTAATCATTAACTCATTCTTCATACATACTTCGCTCATCCTAGACACGAGAGACTGTAGATCTTCCATACTGTTAGAAATCAGCACCGCATCATCAGCAAACAACAGGCAACTTACTTCCAGATTACTCAATTTCGCGCCCAATCCCATCTCTTTCAATTATTGCATATTATTATTTCTTGTAGGTATTAACTCCACTAATTATTTAGGTATATAACTTTAAGGTCAATGTAAAGGAACAACAAAAAAAGATTTATTTATCTGAAACAGTTTATCCAAAACTAAGGGTTGATTACTTAGTTGGGCACTATCTTGGTAAAATTTATGGCAAATTTCGAAGGGACCATTGTTTTTTTAACTGATTTAATAAGGGCGACTTTTTAAATTAAGGCGGACGGACGGAAAAAATATATTCAAAGTTCCGAAAAATACGTGGGATTGCCTTAATGATTAGCCATTTTGTATTAGGCTCGCGTACTTGTTCTTGAATAAACATTTGTTAATTTACCTTAATTGTCCATTCCGAAGAGGGTTCGCTTTTAACGACTTTAATTTTAGCAGTTGCCTTCTTGTCATTGTTCTATCTGCCCTCCACCACCCGCCTTCATCCCTCCGCCGGAATTACCTACCTCCACTCTTTCCCCCCGCAGAGGTACCCAGTACCCAGCCTCAGAACCTCACCCCAATCTATACCGATTTCGTTGTAATTTCTGATACCCGATTACAGAAAATTGGTATCAAACCAATTTTTAAGTGGGTAGATATCAAGGTTATCTGACTACTTATGTAGGCAGACATAATAATAATACAAGCCGCCGCTACCCGAATTTCTACCGATCTCTTACATATATCCCTTAAACACGTTAAGTTTTAAAGCTCTTAAAAAATATATGTTATTCTTGATTGAGTATGGTATCATTGCATGGGGAGGGGGCAAGGTCCTGTCGAAAAGGCGCAGAAAACAATTATGAAAATTATTCTCAAACTTCCTCTAACTGCAAACAGTGACCTTATATTCAAAATAATGAGAGTATTTGATGTTCGACAGATCTATGTAAAAACTATTCTCAGGCATCTCTTTAAAAACAAACATTTGCTTTACGAAAAAAAAAACTTAAGATTTATACGTAACTCCAACAAAGACTATTGCAAGTTCCAGCACTCTCCATTTGGTCAACGTAGCTTTAGATACTTTGCCTCAAAAATATTCAACATTCTCCCGAAAAACACCAAACTGAGTCACACACAGAGAGAGTTTAAAAAATATGTTAAAATATGGATATATTCTAATGATCGAGCCTATACTGGTGCCCTCACCCAAACGCCCAGTCATTGACAGTTGTTATTGTAGTAATAACCTTGCAGTTTTTGTATTGTGTATATGCAAACAATAATGTAAACTAAAATAAAGTTTTTGCTGTATAGAAACCTACTTTACAAATTTATAAAAAACCATATATAAAATTGAGAGAAACAACTTACAAAAAATTCTGCCTCAATACAGGTTCTCCTAGTGAGGCAGGCTATGCACAACTAAAAATATTGTATAATTATACTACTTCTGTGTAACCGTTCTTACATTACTTTCTATTTGTAAATTTTTTCGTACTGATTGATCTATTTGTAAACTACATTGAACATGTAATTTATTTTTAGTTATAATGTTGCCAATTTCATTGAATAAAGATATTATTATTATTATATTATATTAATATCTAGACATAAAAATCGTAAAGTATGCTCCAAAAATTATTATAAACACGTTTTTTTCAGTTATTTTACAAGTTATATGTATGAAAAAATTCACAGTGTTTCTTTAAATGCTGTTTAAGACAACCCCCGCGAGATTTTTGCTCTATTTTAAACGAGTCGTGTTTTACTAAACATTTTCACAGTTTTCGCATCGATTTTGTCGCATTAAATACTAGCGCGCTCCTCTAACATTCGTAATTTCATATCTCTTCATCTTCTTCTTTTTGAGCTCGTTTGCGGCGCCTTAAGAACGTTTTTGATTGAATGATTTGCAAAGTAAAGGTGCATCTAATTTTATGGTGTGATTACGTTGGTAAATAATACGCACTATTCGTAGCTAAATATTTCGCACGTTATTAGCGGCATAAATATTGGGTACATAAAGTGACCTTTTGGTCACTTTATGTACCCAAATAATTTTGAAGAACTGAAGACTTTGCGGTTGAAACGAAAAGAGACTGAAAAGCTGTGCCAAGTTCAAAAAGAGTGAAGTATAAAGTTTCGACACAAAAAAAAAATAAGTGTCAATATGTTTCAAGTTGACAAAGAATGATAATTTATCAAATAATTTTTTTTAATCATATTTTCGATATAAACCATAACATTTAGTTTCAAAATAAAAACCAGCCACTTTTTTTTCTTCAACACTATTAGGCCTTGTATAGCTAACACGAGCTTTAACACAAGATTTGCACACACAGGACACAGGTGAAATTTTTGGAAAAACACAATAAACATTTTTTTTACAGGGTACATTCTAAAAGGCGCCGCAGGAGAAAATAAAGTTATACGAAACTGCTTATAATTGTGTTCGGTCAATTAATTGAAATTCTTTTAATATCTAAAGGCCAGTGGCGTGCATTGTTCTAAGCTCAAAGGTAATCTGTGTGTAGATTTTCATGTTCGGGTATAAATGATTCCTACTGTGCGTTTAATATTTGAAATTGGGAATTTTATTATCTTCAAAGAAAACAACAACATAAAATCTAAATCAAATTTTATAATTTTTTATAAGAAAAACTTTTAAACTCTTTTTATAACTTTTAACGGATATTCCCATCAATGTAATATTCTGGGTTCGAGTCCCAGTTGTGACTATTATCTTTTTCTGCTTTTCTGTGTCTTGTTCTCTTTCATATTTTCGTTTAGATTATTATTATTATCTTCTTCTTCAGTGATATATTACATTGATGGGAATAACCTTCAAAAGTTATAAAAATGAGTTTTTTCGTATAAAAATTGAATATTCATTTAGACTTTTATAAAAAGTCAATAGTTCAATATAAATAAAATCGGATATATTTATCCGTGACGCTATCCAGGTTAAAAACCAATTCTTAGAATGATTGTTTCCAATACAAAAGGGTAGTTGCCTATGACAAGGAAAATAAATTAGTTGAAGATAATATTGTTAATTCTAAAATAATTGAAGTATGAGATTGGCTATTATGACGGTTTGACAGTAGGGCGCAATGGCGGAATTGGTAAAGGCACGTCCCGGAGAGACGAGAGGTTCTGGGTTCGAGTCCCAGTTGCGACCATTATCTTTTTCTGTTTTTCTGTGTCTTGTTTTCTTTCATATTTTCGTTTAGATTATTATTATTATCTTCTTCTTCAATGACAAATTTTATAAGTTTAATTACCTACCTAATGTTATTACTTAGGTACTTTTAAGATCTGCAAGCATTATACGTACCTACCTATCTAACCTATTTGCAGAACTTAATAATTACTTTTTTTTTAAAATTTGGGTACCCTATCTACCTACTTTAAATTTATAAAAGTGAATAAGTACCTATATATTTTTTTTTAAAGAAAAACACACACCCGGGTTACGAATAACCCAACAATGTTTGGGAATCTCCTACCACCACAACAAGCGGAAAATATTGCTTGTTTCGTGATGGAGGATTTAGCCAGCCGAGGAATCGAACAGGTGACGCCCGGGTGGAACCCAAACGCGATGCCCAATCAGCTACTGACCAGTCACGGTATATTAAGTTCCACGAATTCCACAATAGGTAGATAATAAATTATTTAGATGAAAATAAATCACTTTGTAAAACACCACTAATTTAACATTGTGACATTTTGAATATTTTCCGCCCACATTAAAAAATATATATCTCCGAATTTTAATACGCAGACATACAACTGATTATAGTTCTACATAGCCAATGAATTCATCTGTCTTTTGTCGATTATCACACATTCGTAGAATTAAAAAAAATATATATAATAAAATAGTAAACTTCTACTTAATTACTTACAAATAAGGGAAAATTTGCCAAAATTGGCAGCAAAGCAAACCGAGGTATTTCAAATAGTGCCATATTGTAGCAAAAAGCGCTCCAGTAGTTAACATTCCTCTTTATTTCGATGAAAAAAGCTGAAAAGGTCTTCATGTTCTCAGTTCTTATCAATTTCAAAGTTGTAAAAACAAAATGACACTTTTCTATGAAGATGGTGTCCTCTGCGTGCGAACTCTATCTAAATTTCTTTGAGTGGACAATATACGGTGTTAATTTCAAGCGACCTCCCAGGTAAGTATGGTCCTGTTTTCATTAAATTTTAGGCAGCATCGCGTTCATTGGTCAAAATATTGTAGGTACCTACATATATTTTCGTATCGGTGATCAATGGACCGGTGTATGCAATTTTCAGCCATAAGTTGTTTTTAATTGTTTGTCTAGCTTGTAGTTTTTTTAGATTTTAGAAATGTATTATAAGTTTGTACAGCGCCCTTGAGGTGATTTTTCACAAAAACGGCGCTATATAAATCATTCAAGTAGATATTATTATTATGACCAAGGAGTTCCGGACAGAAAAGCTACGTTTGCAAATTTCATGCTAACAGAGCTCACATTAAAACGTTTTTTAATTGTTCATAAAACAGATGCCTGCTTCATGGTTAAGATGAAAGCATAGATAATTTGACTTCTCAAAATATGGTTCTATGTTATCATCTTTAATTTAGATATAGAAAATAAATAGGTCTAAAGCCAATGATTACTTCGGAGTGATCTTAGCGAAAAGTTTAGATTAGAAAAAAATAGTTCAATTTAATGAAGTTCCCGTTATAATTATTATTTTTATAATTTTATTTATTAATGATTCATCCGATTTGGATGGTACCTACGCCACTGATATTTTGGTTCATTGGTAGACACGTTGTCAGGTAGGTGGGTTAATACTTCAGGAGGCATTAATCAAAGGTTGCATTTTTAAAAGGCTGTCTACGCAGGTACCTACCTACCTAAAGCTTAACATATTATAATTTACTGATTTGATATTAATAAATGCCTCGCCCTAATAAATTAAAGCGTTTCAGTTGAGATGCCAGCAGAGGCCGCAGAGGGCAACCAACAACCAGCAGACAGGCTCTCGGAGAGAATCATCGTCGAGAGCGATGGAGATCTGGCAAGGTTAAGAACACCTTGTAAACAGAAAAAATAATAAGTAACGTCTCGAATACAACATTTATAAATGGGCATCAGTATCTACTCACATCATTACAGGCACAGCACACGGCGGAGCGCCCCGAAGAGAAAAAAACCAAAACGGCTTTATGATTTGTGGCGCTCCTGTCCCCTCGCCACTGCCTTAATCCATTCGCTCGCCCCGACATACATTCAAAGAAAAAGCACCAACATACACAAACCGCTTGTATCAATAAATTATTTAGCGTTTTGTATAGCAAGCTAATGTCAATTATTTTAAGCGATGGCAGCCTTAAGTACAACTATTAACAGGCCGCGCCCCCTGGAGGCGGGACCACGCCGCTCCGGCCGCTGCTGCCACCTAGCGGCCGCTTGCACGCATAACCTCAAAAGTGGGGTTATGTGCCTTCAAAACCGCATGTTTTATGAATATTTCACCCAAAAACCAATTGTTTTTACACACAAAGATGCATTATAGACTCGTTCTACTTATTTTACAAGAGTGACACGATATAAAATCATTTTACGACACGTGAGATAAGTTTTATACAGACGCTTGGAGAACTGTCAAATTTTGTTAATAATTTGAATAACGCAATAAAAAGCGAGTCTCAGCTACAAAAAACATCAAAACAACGTTAATAAAGCTTTAAACACAATAAATTCTACTTACTGCGTATATAATCGTCGAAAACTTGAATAAACCAAAATAATCACTTTGACAAGAACATCACTGTACTTTGCTATAGACTTGCGGGCGCCTGTAGGCGCGCTCGGCAGTTTGCCGAAGTGTTCCGAAGTCGGTTCGGGGCTCGGCCCCTCGGCGGGCTCCGGCTGGCCCCGCCCCGCCAGAAAGCGCGCCAACGCGTGCCGGCGTTTTCCCGCCACGGCAGCCGAGCCCGCGCGGAGATGCCCGAGCGCCGGAGTGTCCGGTGATTGCGCCGCAACCATCCGCCGCGCGCCCCGACGTCAGTCAGCGTCCGGCGAGTCGGCTACTTGGGCGTGCGTCGAGACGCGCCGCTACATAACACTCATACAACGCAGAGCGATCCATCAACACTGCCTATTAAAATAATAAAAAAAAAATCTCACTCAAATGACGAACAATTTCAAATAAAGAACACAGATACCATCAGTTAAAAAAATATAAACATTTCGAAATCAATTGTTTTAACTTAGTATACGAATACCTAAAGTTGTTTTCAGAATAAAGTTTGCAACACTTGTCAAAAATTACTTATTTATTGTGATAAAAAAAAGAATTGTGTGGTTTTCATCATTTTTTGTTAATCTGTCAACGTTATTGAGACATCACAAAAAATGTTTTGGATGTGAGCAATTTCGTGCATTGTGGAATGCTAACTTTCAAAAAGCATATTTTCAGCATTTTTTTTTGTGATGCGTGATTGAAAGTGCGTTGAAGTCACAAAATGTTTCAGTAATCTTAGTTATACGATATTTTGTATACGATTGTGCAATACTTAAGTAAAAATAATTAGTCTAACTATACCTACTTTAAACATAGTGCAATCTTTTAAAGACTTTAATTAGTAGGAAAAATATTTTAGAAAAAGATTTTTAAATAATTACCTGATAAGTACGATAAATATTTGCCATTACATTTTGTATACCTACTCAATTTAAGATTAAAAAAATTAATCAGTGTACTTTAAACTAACTTTTGTGATTGTTTATTGAAAGCGGAGAAAATTTCCCAGCACGTGTGAAGAACTGAAGGTAAGCTTTCGTCTGTTTCCGACATTGTTATTATATCTCTTATGAGCTTTTAAAAATGTTTATGTTGATTTTTACAAACTAAACTTTTAAAAGACCAGTAGTATTTCGTTATAAGATATTCATGAGAAAGTAATCGGAACTAAAAGTTATGGTTAGTAAAAAAGCAATACCAAGTGTTTATAAATAACTTTAATTTTATTACAAACTTCACTGGTTGATGCAACAACTTCATGCATCAAATTGGTACTGCATATTATTTATATAACCAGCCGTTTTCCAAAATTAAATATTTAGGTAGGCAGGTATGAAAAAACACGATTTTATTCGTTGCACGTCAACTCAACAAAATGGCACTTCAACACCTCTTAGAAAAGTCATTAGTAGGTAGGTACCTAATGAAAAAAAAATTGAAAAATAGCCCATAACTTAACCTAACCATTTTTAACAATATTTTTTTTTCGTCACTTTTAATGACTTTTCAAAGGAGGTGTTGAAATTGATTATGAGTTGTCCGGTCAATATTTAATTAACCCTGGTAATTTTAAGATTGCATATTAATTAGGTAATTAAGTAAAAATATTGATACTTACCTACCTACACAGTCACATACAAATGCAATTCGGAAAATGTAAAAAAATTGAAGTACCTACCTATGGATATTTTAAAATTGTTTCCCAAATGGTTTAAAGTACCTTCCTAAACACTTGCAAAATAT
The DNA here is from genome assembly GCA_929108145.2 of Limnephilus rhombicus. Lineage (NCBI taxonomy): Eukaryota > Metazoa > Arthropoda > Insecta > Trichoptera > Limnephilidae > Limnephilus > Limnephilus rhombicus. Next base: position 25,266,415 of record OV815274.1, read on the forward strand.
GGAATAAGTGCATTATTTTTAAATATAGATACCTACCTATCTACAATATAGCAAAGAAAAAACAACTTTTAACATTTTTTTAAATAATTAGGTAAGTACCTACAATTAACCCTATTATTCAAAACGTCATTAGTTATTGTGTGTTTATATGTTATTAAAAAAAATCAAAAGAGATTCGGTGAACGTGTCGAGCCCCAAGCCACAAAGCCCCAAGAACAGGTGATTATATTCAACCTTGACCCCGGGTGCGGGAGGAGGTTGTGGGAAGGTAAGTAGGTACCTGTCGTTAAATGGGGTGAGCTCTTTGCCCCGCAAACCAACCACAAGGACGTCAAATATTTATTATTTTTATAATTTTACTACTTACAAATAAGGATATCCTTTCTATGAACCAACTCTATTTTAAAAATAAATATTCCTAAAGAAACATTTTAGAACGACTTTTTAGTCTATGTAGGTACCTATATCAAGGTCATGAGGTAGGTAAGGTAATTTCCTAACAAATGTAGGTAAGTAGGTACTTACCTATTTAGAGGTCGTAAGGTAGCTATCTACCTACCATCTGTCTTCTAAAGTAGGTACTTACCTACTTGTGTTTGATAAATTGTTGAAATAATTTTTAAAAAAATATAGGTAGGTACCTACCTACATTCGTGAATAGTAAATGGAAACTAAACTTGATTAAATTATACACACACTAAGTAAAAATCTGGAAAACTTTTTTTTTTAACATGAACTCCACACAGGAGGCCGTGGAAAAAAAATTCCTTCAGGGCCTATGCCATCTTTGGGGATGCTGTGTGGGGGTTTTTTTTAAGGAAAGGAAAGAGAAAAGAGTTCTGGGAAGGAAAAGGGTTTAAGGGTTGGATAGGAATCTGGGTGTCAGTGTGTCCTGGTCATCCGCCTCCAAGACCTAGACAAACTTCACCCCCATGAGCCCGGGCACCCCTGCCAAACCACCAAACGCAGCGAACCACTTAGGGTGACCTATGGCTGAGGTTTTGGTTATCCAATAAAGGTTCCTGGGGCGGCGGTACCCGTTCCCGCCTTCCAAATTGAAACTTATAGAAATATACCTACGATTCGAAGTAAACATTAAACATATATTTTTCTTTGTCAAAATACATTGGCACCTTGAAATGTGACTGCTTGCTTACATAAATTATTACCTCACGTTAATAGATTATTTTTTTTTGTTGAAACGAAAACCCTCAGAAAATTGCTAAATACCTACGGATAATATGGATAAAAATATTTTCAACAACAAAGAAAAGGTATGCAAAATATACCTATCTATATTTAATTCAATTACAAATAATAAGAAATCTCTAAAATTCATGAAATGCAAACAGCATCGCTTCGTATTGCATGCACAATTTCCCCAAATTACGCGTCGCAATTGATTGCAGTCCAGTAATTAATTAGAAATAATGTGATCATAAATCAAAAGATATTATCCAATTGTGTTTTAATAATATGACTCTATCATAAAGTTGTTTTATTTCTTCTAATTTAAGGTAATGACATCCACATAGCCATATCTACGATAATCATTAAAAATAATAAGCACATTAAATTGGTAGGTAAGTACCAACATAAACCTGGGCCCCTGTCTACTTGGGACCCTAAGAATTATGGCGGAGTTTAGCCATAAAATACATTTAACATTCATTAACATCCCATAAACCAGGTACGTCAAAAATATGACGACCTTTCTACCGACCTTTTAAATCATGTGTATTTTTTTATTTTGTTTAAAAATAATGCACAATATTTTAGAACCTAAATGATAGATATTTAGTATCTCAACCCTTTCTAATCCAAATTAATTCCTACATATATAAAAAATAAATAACATATGATTGTGTTTACTTGAAATATTAGTATTTTTAAAGTATTTTTTTAACTGATAGTTTAGGAAATATTGATCGTCATTTTAAAACGACAGTGGCTCTGAGGGATAAATGACGTATTAGTATGAAAATGGACCATGTTCTACAAAGAATATTCACAAAAAATACATAAATTAAAGACAATATCATGTCTACTTATCACTTGATAGTATTATTGATGTATTCTTCTCATAAAAATACGTAGTAAATATACATATATGTTTTCAGATAAAATAGTCATATAGGTAGTATAACCTCAAATGACCAGTGTCGTTTTGAAATGACACGATACTTTAGGATGCTAAAAACAAATATTATATCAATGTTTTTGTTGTATTTTCATTATAATATGAAAGAATGTACCTACGTTTTACTGTAAATAAAAACGGAAAAATATATGAAAAAAACATAAATACCTTTTCCGTTTTAATACTGCAATTCCCTCGGATCATAGCTTTTCAAAAGGTGTGATCAACGATTCTTGTTTACGATATGAAGTGTGTACGCAATGCAGCCAACGCAACGAAAAAAGTCTGTGTTGCTAGGAAGGATTCACTAAATTATTTGTAAAAAACCGCAAATAAATTGGTTCAGTAGTTATTTAGTAAAAAAAAAAATTCAAATTTTACGTCACGGCTGAGAAAGGGTTAATAATAAGAGGACCCAGGATGCGAAATCCTTTGTTAGGTCTTTCACGGACAGGTATTTTTTTTGGTTTATTTTGACAGCGAAATCTCATACTCAGGTACACGATTTTGATTAAACATTACGTTTTTAGAAACAGAAGGTTAGGTAAATATGTCAAAAATACAATTTTTGATATAGACACAGGTACCTATCACTCATCGGACATAAAGCAGTATTTTTTTATTTTCGTTATTTGTTTTTGGGGTGTTATGCCGTGTTGCATCTACCGGTTCTGCCCTGATGATGGACACTGCAACGATGTCCGAAACGTTGGCTAAATAAGGAGGTAGCGCAACACGGCATAACACCCCAAAAACAAATAACGAAAATGCTTTTGGCCGTGAAAATCTTAAAACTTATCAGTATTTTTTTAATTGTTTTTTTTTCATTAAATTTCATTAAACTTCATCGAACGTCACGGCACCTAAGACATCAACGTTCATATCTAAATAAATAATTTTTTAAATAAATTCTTTTCACTGTGTTGGGAAATTAAATATTATTCCCACTCAGAGTCACATTCGTTCCTAAACATAATAACATATTTGTAACTATAATTTTTTTTAGAACAATTTATCTATGCTTTCCGCTAAAAAATATTACTACCTAAGTACTATGTTAATATAATATACTTCCCACTTACTTTCTAACCACAAAATATAAATGAAAGTTTTCAGAACAAACAAATAAATTTTGAAAAATATTCCGATGAAATCTGATATGCGTATCTCCAGTTTAAAATTAATTTCGAAGTGTTTAGCACCTACCAATATGATGTGTAAATACCCAAAGTTTCGTGGATTTTTGTATCTCTTTCGTAAGTTGTAAAACTAATAAACTACAAAGTTATTGGATTTATGATACGAAGGTAATGAATAAAAGCACCTGTATAATACCTACTTGTGTGTAACTATAAATCACATACTAAATTGCTTAAACTTCGTAATAATCTTGTAACTCCAGATTTGATTTCACCGCCGAATAATGCTACGTAATATCCATCAACAATGAAGGGTCAAAGAAAAACTACCGGAACAATATATTTTACGACTGTTAGGACGCTAATTTCTACAAATTTCAACAAAAATAATACAAGTAAGTTAGAAAACACTTAACAAAAAGGCATAAACCCTGGATAATGCAAAATATTTTTTTATCTGATAATTCTTCATCCAAGTCTCAACTTCACCTTTTCAATGCATTTGATGAAGCATATAATTATATAAAATGGCGCCCTGTTTATTATTAGCTGATTTAATGGATATTTTAAAGCTCTAAAACTCATGATGGTAATAACCTAGAGAGCCAAAAAGAGTAGCATATATTCGATACAAAAATACTGTATAAAGCGGCCTACCCACGACACTGCATGTAGTCACTGCGGCAGTGACTGCAGAGAGTGTGGGTTTGAGCGAAATAGCACTATAACAACACTATATAACGGTGAGTTCTAGCGTCCTGTAATTTATGGGCTCTCCTCACGACACTATATGTAGTGACTGCGGCAGTGACTGCAGAGAGCGTGGAGTTGAGCGAACTAGCGCTGTCTCGTTCTAGCGGCCCTTTAACAACTAGTTCGCTCAACTCCACGCTCTCTGCAGTCACTGCCGCAGTCACTACATATAGTGTCGTGAGGAGAGTCCATAAATTACAGGACGCAGTTGTTAAAGGGCCGCTAGAACGAGACAGCGCTAGTTCGCTCAACTCCACGCTCTCTGCAGTCACTGCCGCAGTCACTACATATAGTGTCGTGAGGAGAGCCCATAAATTACAGGACGCAGTTGTTAAAGGGCCGCTAGAACGAGACAGCGCTAGTTCGCTCAACTCCACGCTCTCTGCAGTCACTACATATAGTGTCGTGAGGAGAGCCCATAAATTACAGGACGCTAGAACTCACCGTTATATAGTGTTCGGTACACTTAGGTACCTATTACTTACAATAAGTCACCATATTTTTTTTATGATTTTCTGTTCTTTTGTTGAAATTAATGGCATTGCAGTTACAATTACAATCAAGAACTTACATTAATAGTTCTAGATAGTAAAAACTTCGCGTATTTCGTGACACCAGAGCTTACCGTTGGAATGTTTTTGCTGCCCAAGAAAAAAAGAGTAAGCTATTTTTATCTCCAAAAACTTCACATTTTACACGTTTCTACGCAATCTAGACCATATATTTTTTACCTGATATGTAATTTTTTTATAACTTTACACTTGTTTGGTTTGATTTAACATTTTTATTCGTGAGTTACATTACTTAACTGTACATTTAGTCACTTGAGCCAGTGCATAGTGTAACGTGTAATAGACAGTCTCTATAGTGGCTACGCCACGTATATCTTGGGGTCGGTTAGTAACTAACATGGTGTCGGATCTTATCAGTGCTTTCCGTAAGATTTACGCATCCATTCAAATGAACTCTTACACTTTAATTTGGGTGAGCTTACAAATTAATTACGGCACTCGTGCTCGTCAGCATCAATTAATATTACAGTATAATATAAACTTCGAGTTAATCTAGAAGTAACATTTTCCTGTATTAAATTAGAAAGACTTAAATTTGCAGATTCTTTTGTACAAGATACCTATTTACACTTCTACTCCTACAGTCTTATCATAGATGGAAGTAGAAGAGATACTAATTATCTTTCATGTCTCTAAAGCAGATAATCTGTTAAACAACAATAACTTCTCAACGGTACGCTCTGGCGTCGCTGTCTTGAAATTTAAAATGCTGTAAAGGACAATAAATACAAAAATGTGTTAAACATGTCAGTTTTATATTTTTTTCTCATTCGATCTGTGTCGTCAAAATATTTGTAGGAAAATAAGGATGTCTTTTACGACGTGCATTTTAAGAGGATTTTCTTTTTCTGAAAAATTAAAAAAAAAAATTGATTTTAACAAAAAAATTACAAAATTGTCCAGTATTCTGAAAAATCCAATCAATTTTACTTTACGATAAAAATTCAAGATACGATTTTATTTTAAATAAAAAAAAAACTTTATTTTCGCTCTCCTGAATAATTAAAATTTTGTCCTTTACGACATCAAACCAATTTTTTAAATCATGAGCTATGGAGCTTTAAACATCCATTGAGCAGTTGAAAATAAACAATACGCAATACCTGTTCTTCATACTAAAATAATTCAAAAGAAAAGAAATTTTCGGAAAAAATAGTACATATTGTTCGAAAGAATAGGTATTTATTATTATACAATAAACAATATTTTGTATCTATAATTGATTGGTGTCAGCTAATAACAGAATTTAAAAAATATATATTTTTAGGTGTTATGTAGGTTAAGTTAGGTCGATAAGATAGTCGTTATCGTATAATATAGATATTTGTAATTTAAAATTAACAAAAAAGAAATTCTAAAGGAGATTGACCACCTGATTATGCGTCTGCATAATATTATTAAAAAAACGTTATTTTTTGAAATTGAAATATCCACAAGTAAATAATCACAGTAAGATTTTGCCGATCCGTTTCCTTATCTGAATATTATAACATTGAAAACTAATCAATAAAATTAATAATGTCGATTTACAAAATATACCTATCTATATAAGGTACCTTCAAACAAACTCCGCGTAGATTAGATTCTCGTAGGAGTTGGAAATCAACGCATTTTAATTACGATTTTTCTCACCGATTTATATCTTTGATCGAAAGACATAATATCAAATCATTCATTCACATTAAAGAAAGAACTGATGGCTGCCTGGTCCATATAAGAATGTTATGTGTAAAGCGTGCATGGCTGGGGCAATAATCGATAGCGTGCCGGCGATTGAATAATTATAAAGAACTAGCATCACCTTCTAAAAATATACGTACTTACTTACCTGCTCAGTTTTCGATTATTTTTTAATTATTATTTTTTTTTTAAATTGATTTTGACGAAGAATAAAATAAACGATGATTGATAAAACATCATGATTTTTTTTTCAATAACAAGTTTTAAGACAGACTCTCTCAATATACGTAATAAGTAAGTACGTTATTTCTCTTTGTTATTAATTTTCAGAAAAGATTACAGTAATAAAGTTTTCTAAATTATAATCATAACAATAACCTACACTGTGTCTGGAAACTAGTGGTAGGTAGGTACATGTGGAAAACTGGCGAATCTTCACCACGTATAAAACACAAAAAAAAATTTTGTTCGACCTGAACATTTCGATATTTTTCTTAACTTATTTTTATCTGCAACTAAAGGGTTAAAACAAATTTCGAGCCGGGTCTACACTACGATGCATTTTTAAAAATATTGATATTATCTCCCTAGCAACCGATTTTTATCCAAATTTAAAAAAAAAATTCAACTTTTCATTCAATTTTCTCGAAAACGAAAGCGTAAATTAAAAAAAATTATTCAACACAAATGACTCACCAGTGTTCCGCTTATACCTCTAGTTTCTGAACATCTGTGGGCATGTCAAAGCTCCATAGCGCATGATTGAAAAAACTGGTAAAAAAAAATTGCATCAGTCCAAAATTTGCAGACAAAATATATCTACAAATTTCATGCTCACTTTTCGATGTTTTTTCTGCTCTTAATATGAATAGTGTTCTGATTTAATACATCGGTAAGCATGTTACTATACAAAATAAAAAATGTCAACTAAAACACAAAATAAAAGCCATGAAATGACGGTTTCCAAAATAACTTAGTTTAGACTTCATATAGGTTTACCGTTTTTTTAGCATTTAACTTTCTTACTCTTATCTTAGTTCTGCATCCTCCAAGATTATATATTGCAAGGTGTTAAGACTCTAAAAATAAATAATAATTAACGATTATTATCGAAGCCATTAACGTTTTACAAATATTATGAATATTCAATCGATTTAAACAATCAATTTCAAATATAGGAATTCTTGCCAGTGAAGCTTTTTTTAATTGTTCGCACAAATTTAGTTATGTTCTTTGTCACCAAACTTGTTTCAATGGACTCGTCTAACGAACATCTACACCCACGGCTTTAGTGGTTCTCTTCTTTCGCCTGGTAGAACTTGGAATTGAACAAGAATTAAATATGTAAATACAACAAGTAATAGATAGATAGATACCTGTAATATAGTTAGTTAGTTAGCACTGTAAGCTTTTTATTTTTTGTTTCTCAACTCAAATAATGCTCTAAATCAGGGATGCCCAACTTGCTGCCCACACAAAATGAGGTTTTCAGCTTTCTCTGTTTTGGATTTTGGTGTTGATACAAACAAGAAAAATCGTTCTCGTCAATTTATCACATTTATCTCATATTTTGTGAAATTAGAACTTTCCTGTTAAGACCCAGGACTCTCGATGAGGATTTTGATTTATTGCTTGAAAAGTGCCAGGCGCGTGGCCGCACTAGAAATTTATTTTCGCCATCAATTAATTCCAACCAGTATATTATTTCCGCATATTCTCGGAAAATCAAATGCAACTGACCTGATTTTAATAAGTGGAGGGTGAGTGCAAAGGACACACTTAGGGGCCACACTTGGCGGTCCATGAGTTTTTAGTCAGATAGAGTGCTAAGATTGAAAAATACGACGTTATTGATTTTGTTGTAGCTGAAAATGATTTTTTTTTCACAATTTCAATATTTATTGCTTGTGTAGTAAGCTTATGCCTTCTAGCATCGAAGGTCGCGCTTTTACAATAATAGTGTTTTTCACACCGAATTAATGATAAAAATGATCGGTAATATTCACCATTTACCGATTTCTTGCAAACCGACTTTAAATATTTGAAGTTTTTAAGCTCTTAAAAAAATATATGTTATTTTTGAAGATAATATCTCGACATTCGTCGCGCCGAAACTCAAATTGTATAAAATTCCCTTGATAGAAAAAAACCCCAAAGTATGCTCCAAAAATTATCATAAACATGTTTGTTTCAGTTATTTTACAAGTTATATGTATGAAAAAATTCACAGTGTTTCTTTAAATGCTGTTTAAGACGACCCCCGCGAAATTTTGCTCTATTTTAAACGAGTTGTGTTTTATTAAACATTTTTACAATTTTCGAATCGATTTTGTCACTTTAAATACTAGCGCGCTCCTCTATACTTCGTAATTTCATATCTTTCCATCTTCTTCTTTTTGTGCGGGGTTGCGGGGCCTTTAACAGAAAATTCTGATTGGCCCCTCTCCCTCATTTCGAATGGCCCTCCTAAATTCAGTAATATATTTTTTGGCCCATTAAACGATTTGGGTTGGGCATTCCTCATCTAAAGCTTAAAACACATGGGTATTAGTTCGGCGCAGAACTCATTATATTAATTTATATTTCGGGGTTTTCTTTTCATTATCCGAACCTTCTGGTTGCACCTATCTAATTAATTCTACGTTCAAATGGAAACCCACATTTCTCTGTAAAAAAAAATGATGAAATTTTTCAAATATATTACATTAAAGAAAATAAAATCTCTAATCGCTGAAAAATAAATTCTTTTCGGTAGATATACGTTCAAAACTAAGGAAAACATCATTGTATAAATTCATTTTAACACTACGTTGTGTAAAATACGGGATCATTAATTTATTTATAAACAGAAACAAACAGTAGGTACATTAGTTACATAGGTGAAAAAAAATTAAAATTAATAAGTTGATTTTATGGTGGGTACTTATTATGTGTTTCATTGTAGTGTCTTATTTATGGTATGCATATAAAGTAATTACCGTAGTGAGAAGGTGTATGTGTGTGTGTTAGTATGTGTGCATTAAACAATTTATATTATTGACATGATGCTCTTTTTAAATTTGGGCAGTGAATCGGAAATTTTAAATGAATTAATAATCATTAATTAAATTTTAAATAAATGAAAACAATATAAGCGAAACTCAATCGAAAATCAGAAAAACATATTGACACCTCTGGGACTCGAAGTTTGGACTTGAGTTTCGCTTATATTGTCTTCATTTATTTAAAATATTATAATTTGAGGTTTTACTCATGAAGTTAAAATAAAAAATAAAATATTAATAAAATAATTAATTTTAATTAAATTTTAAAACATGGCGGTGAAAATAACGCACCGGCCGCCTGTTTTGATTTATTCAGGAAAAAAACATCGCCAAAAAGGGTGTTTTATTTTATTTTGCGAAGCTCAGGTTAATGTTTTACGATCATTTTCTAAAGAATTTAATTTTACATTATATATAATCAAACTTTAACCGAAAAGGGGTTCGCAAATGGGGATTTTGAGCTTTAAAGAAGTTTTTACAGTCGTGAAACTTTATTTTTTCTGGGCTTATAAAATTGATAATCAGAAAAACACTCAATTATTTCAATGGCAAAACATGTGTTCTACTCGCAACATTTAATTAAAGCATCTAAAATATTTCTAAGCGATCTACTTTTAAAACCAAAATCACGCGATTTTCACCAAAGCACAAAAATATTACATTGCTCAAATGCTATAATGGCATTAATCGATATTTTAATTTAGTTTGGTTCCATATGTATCTACTATTATTATTTTAAATAAATAAAAAGAAAATACTATGTATGTATTTTTATATTCAGTCCTGATGAAGGTACGGAGTTACCGAAACCGATAGACGAAAAAAAATAACAATAAAGTGACTTAAAACAAAGTATTTTCTTTTTATTTATTTAAAATGTCAAGTCACAATTTGTTTGCTTCTTTTGAAAAATTATGATTTTAGTTTAGGTGCAGACGTGTGAACAACTTAGTTGAATACTTACAAAAAAATACTGCATCTGAATTTTTTATGGGCTCTTGAATTTAGTAAAACGCCTTTAATTTTTATTATTTTGATGAAACCTTGTCTTTAAATTATTGGTGTTATTTATTTTTAATCTTCGATATTCCAATAAATAATAGGGATCGGTTATCATTTCTGCAACCTTAACTAGGCTACAAGTTAAATATGTTCGTGTGTAGGTAAATCCTGTGTTGACGTTAAAACGTTTTGACCCACTACACCTTCCAATAAATTAATAAAATCCAGTATTGAAAATTAGCCGACCATTCAAAATTCTTCTCGATTCGTTAATATTCCATTATCCCGAGTCGGAGCCGAGAAACAAGAAGTATGCCCGTGCGTCCAAAGATGGCAATAATTCACTTGACAAAGAATGCTGAGATTTCTGAGCATTCGTCACGGAGGACTATTATGTTTTTTAAGGGAATTCGGCCCAACACCTTGATGGAAAGGGCCGGACGGCCGAGGAAGCAATAAACATGTCCGACCGTCCCTGCCTGGCGGAGAACGGCAGGGGAAGGATGCGAGGGGCCGGCAAGGTGTCGAGTCCTGAAGTAGGACTTTATTTCTCAAATTGCTGCTCAGGTAATATCCCATCAGTAAAAAGCTCTGTTTATATCGTAAAAAAGCTTTTATGCGAGGAATTATTTTTAAATGTTTAAACTGCCGATGGCTCTCTGGAGACGGGAGACGGTCAAATATTCTGCATGAACGTCTGTTTGCATAATTAATACGTTTTGTAATTTTTTTGTATTTAATTCATTTATTGACATTTTGTTTTACTCTGAATTATGGAATATATTGCATTTCCCTACTCAAGGGCGTAGGCACGGTGGGGCAAGATGGGACGCTCTGGGATTGTCGACCAAGTCGCGTTTTCAAATTTACAGCACTTCATAAGATAATTTTTCCTTCTTCCGTTCATATTCTTTGTGTTCATATAGCCTAATGCATTAATATGTTGTAGAAGCCTACTTTTTTCGGTACCTACTCTAGATTTTTATTTTTTGTCCCACCCTTTATCAAAACTTGGCTACGCACATGTATACCTTCTAGAATAAATAATAATAATACAAATATATTTTTAAATTAAAATTTGTGTACACAAAGTTATATTATTAAATTAAATCAAAGTTTGTGTGCGAAATTTGAAGAAGTAATAACAATTATTATTATTTATTAAAGGACTGGTAATATTGATAATTCCATTTTCATCAGCATCTACTTACCTGTTGACTGCATCACGTAGTTATTGAGATCCCTGAGGTGAGGTTATTTTATTTATTTATTTTATTTTATTTATAAACAGAAACAAACAGTACATTAGATATTTTGGTTAAAAAATTTACAATTAATAAGTATATTTCATGGTGGGTACTTATTATGTGTTTCATTGTAGTATCTTATTTATGGTATGCATATTAAGTAATTAAGTGATGTATGTAGTGGGAAGGTGTGTGTGTGAGTATGTGTGTAAGTATGTATGCACATTGAACAATTTATATTATTGACAAGATGCTCTTGTTAAATTTGGACCAATATTATTGAACATATGAAGAGCACGATTGATTGGCGAATTAGATGCTGCATTCGTCTTGTAATTAAGCGTGTGGAATAGTTCTGAAAGAAGTTCTGACTTGTAAAATAACGTATGATCTCTTAGGATTTAGGAAATCTGAAAGTATTGTAAGGATAATGAAAACACAATGGTAAAGATTAAGAAAGGGGTGCTTAAATAAGTTGGACATCTAGAGCCGATTGACCGAGGATAATAATTATCAAGTGAATGAATGCGAAGCTATGATTGCCCCAAAAAAATATGGGGAGCTCGAATGAAAAAAGTAATCCATCGGGTTAGGAGTCGGTGCCTATAACAGACAGTATGTATGATTGTGAATGAAGCGAGGAGTGTGAGTACCACAAATGGCGGTCCATTAACTTTGCTCCTCTTGCGGTTTTAACTTTTGTTAATAGGACGTTATGATAATGTTTTAGTATTTTTACTCTGACGATTTTCTAATCATAGAAGTTATTATCAGAAATAAGTCAACGTATTTTTATTAAACGATAAAAGAGAAGTAGATTTATGTATTTTTCAAGGTTTAATATTATTTCTAGATGAGACTTATCTTTGAGAAAGTCATTTAATTTAACATATAATAAAAATAATGAAGATGAATGAGAAGATATTTTTATTGCCAAATTGACTTTGTATATCGGGAGATAATATTGGTGACGTATCCTACGCGCCGCACACGCATACACGCGCACCTCAAGACATTGTTTAGCAATAAACGGCGCTGTTTAGAATAACTACCAACACATTGACAATCTTTTAATGTCCGCATTAAAGGTGATTTATTACAGAAGCTGTCAGATGTATCCCAATAAAGATCACGTTACAAAGTGCGAGCTATACGCTGTGACTGCCCGCCTGACTTGCGCTGCCCGCTGCCGGGGAGTGATGTCATCTCTCGAACGTCAAATCTCTCAAATCTCTGTCATCTCGGCCAAGAAGGCCGTCAATCTGTCGGCATTTCGTAATTAATTTTTATTTCACGAAAAACTAAAATGGCGACCATAAACATGTCATCCGAAATTGCTGAGGCGAGATGAGTTGTGTTGATGGTCCCCGCGAAATGCACGTATGAGGAAAGGAAGCAGACACAGAAACAAGCCGCTCGAATTACGACGGAAACATAATTTCTGACTTCATTTGCATATTTCGCGATTGTGTGCATCGCCTAGGAATACTAAGCTGTGTACACCCACCGCCGAGAGCTCCGTTGTAACCTCTCTCTCTCTGACACGCGTTGTTTGTGAGAATGAGGAAGAGGTCAAAACAGAGCTATCAGCGGCATGCCTATATGATATAAGCCATTTGATTCGACCGAAACATCCAGCCATCAGAATGTTCTAGATGTATGGATATTGAATGGCGAGTGACACATTAATGTCTTGTCATTTACACAAATATATCCTAACTGTTTAGATTTGTCGGTCGGTTTAGCATCAAAATGTCATAAAATTAAATCTAAGCGCTTGGATTTAAACAAAGAAATACCAAGCGATCAAAGCGTTATTTATTTTTATCGTCGATATCATTCAATGGATAGATACGTATCTCGGTGTTATATGGTACCGGTCTCATAATGTTTAACAATGTCGAGTAATTTATTCAGGATTTCTACTTTAACATAAAACAAAAAATAATCATAAAATGTTCGTTACGTTTTACACGTGTGAAATGTATTATATTCCCGCGACGTTTTTATCGGTGGACAAATAAAGCGCTCTTGGAAACTTGGAAGTGCGTTGAATTAAGCTATTATACTCGTGCTTTAGGAATTGTGGAAAAAGTAGGCGCCGGAAAATAAAATTTTATGATAAGAAGTGACTGCATGTTAATGTAAATGCTGGATTATTCAGTAGTGGGACCGCTCACTGTTGGGCAGTTACCTTACTTACCTAATAGCTAGCCTACGGATATCTGGCTACTTGGTTCTGGGTTCTAGGTAGTAAACCGTTAATCATCTCCCTCAACCTCTATTATTCCTAGCCTTAAACTGTGCTACCTACCTAAGTTGTTAACTTTTTTAGGTGTTTAGCTTAGGTTAGGTTCATTGTTAGCAAACATAGGATGTACTTCACAGTTAGGTGCTTAGCTTAGGTTAGGTTCATTTTTTTATTTTTTTTATTGTTGATACATTATTTTACAATGTTTCTAGTACATTCCAGTAATGTTGGCCTCACTGGGTTGTTTACCCGTGCTTAGGTCCCCATTTTATAATATAATACTTTATTCATAATACAGTTTGAAAAAAAAAGAAATGTACAAAGTTGGTGAAGAAACAAAAAAACATTTAAAATAAAGATAAATTTAAACTTAAAATAGAGATCAAAAATTAAAATTATATTAAATTAACAAACTAAAAAAATATATATATATATATATAATTAAATGAAAATCGGCGTATATTATGTTTTATGTGTTTTTGAGTGTTACGTGTTTTATATTGGTTTTGTGTGTTGCGTGTATAAGTTTTATTCTTTTGTGTTATATAATTTTGGTAAAATTGTCTATTTTGTTCTTTAATCCATTTTTTTATTTTGTGTCTGAAATTATTTTTGTTTTCTTCAATTTTTGTTTCAAGTGAAAGACTATTGAATGCCTTTATAGCATGGTATTTATGGTGTCTTTGTCCAAAGGTAGTGTTTACTGTCGGAGTTTTTATGTTTTCTTTGTACGCTTGTCTAACCGGTCTATTAGTGATATTTGGTGTTTGTTGGAGTGTGCTTTTTTGGTCAAAAATGTAGTTCAGTAGTGTTCTAACATATAATTGGCGTAAATCTGGTACGTCACAACTTTTATATATTTGATCTGTATCGGTTAGTCTATGTTTTTTGTTAGCAAACATAGGATGTACTTCACAGTTAGGTGCTTAGCTTAGGTTAGGTTCATTGTTAGCAAACATAGGATGTACTTCACAGTTAGGTGCTTAGCTTAGTTTAGGTTCATTGTTAGCAAACATAGGATGTACTTCATAGGTATGTATTTATTCCAACCCTTTACTTCCACAACTCGTCAACATTCTTTCCTTTTCAACTAATTACGAATGGTTTGAAGTATTTAATTAGCTTAGGTTAAAACAGGCGATTGGTGTAAAGTATGAATAGAATTAATCTGTTTTCTTTATCGAACATAAAGTTTAGAGGTAAATAAATTATAAGTGCGAATAATACAAAAAATCTGTTCTTAACATAAAACATGGTAGTGGAAAATGAAGTAATCACTACCACCCCTCAGTAATAAAGTGTATTTTGAATTTTAAACAACTGATAAACAACCATTTACCATACATTATTGATTGTTTATCTCTTCGTGAAAATGAGAATAATTTAAAATTATCATTTTTTTTAGAACAACTCCCTTTTTATAACTTTTGAAGGTTATTCTCATCAATGTAATATATCATCGAAGAAGAAGATAACACTAATAATCTAAACGAAAATGTGAAAACGAACAAGACCCAGAAAAATGAAAAGGTAACGCTCGCCACTGGGACTCGAACCCAGAACCACTCGTCTTATCGGGACAAATGCCTTAGCAATTCGGCCACTGCCACCTCTATTAGTCGCGGATAATATTGTTAATTCTAAAATTTTAAAAATGAGATTGACAAATAAGAGGTGGCTGTGGCCGAATTGGTAAGGCGCTTGTCCCGGTAAGGCGAGAGGTTCTGGGTTCGAGTCCCAGTTGCGACCGATATATTTGTATTCTGTGTCTTGTTCTCTTTCATATTTTCGTTTAGATTTTTAGTGTTATCTTCTTCTTCAATAATATAATTTAAAATACGTTTATTAGTAAGGCCCTGAGTGTATGTAAATGGTTATGTAGTGCCTACCTACCTATTTTTTAGATACCTATGTGTTCGCATGTTTTAGATAAAGTGATATTGTATATTATCGGTCATTGGCAGTAAAAGAATATCATAATTGTAAATTTTCTATACATGTGTTAAGGGACGTACTTGATTTACTTTAACCAGTGATTCCTGACATTTTTTGGAGTAAAAAATGTAAATGAAAATTTGGTCTCCGGTGACATTTTTGATGTTTTTTTCTCTACAAAAACATTAAAAATAGCATGTGTTGAACAGTTGGACGCTGGGTACAGGGTTAATTTTTTTTTGATTTTGGGGGAAAAAAATGAAAAAAAAAACAATCGAAAGTCACTGAAGACCAAAATTTCATTTACATTTTTTACTACAAATAATGTTGGGAATCACTGGTTAAAGTAAGTCAAGTACATCCCTTAACACCATATATAAGTAATATAATTGAAGAGTTTTATTTTCCAGTTAGAGGGCTTACGTCGTAGGTATTTACTTAGACTAAAACGTTGATTTGTTTACTGATGCAAATACGCATTAAAATGCAATGAAGAGTTAATCGTGAACAATACGGGCCGCCTACGCGAGATTCGGGTCGTGATTTCCATTAGATTCACCCCACAGCGGTCGATATAGATCTGGGGACAGCGGCTCGACCAATAAATCCACGCGGGGGCACAAGAATGGCGATCTCAAATATCTGCCGGGTATATTTTAGGAATAAAGAGTCCATAACTCACCGCCTGTCAACTTCTGTCAACCATAGAGACCTCGAAGGCAGCGTTCAGCGTTCTACGTTCCGCGTTCAACCAGCGTCCGGCGTCCAACGTTCAAATGGAAGGCCCTTGTTGGAGACTTTAAAACAAAACCACGACCCGAACAACGCTTTAAAAAACAACGCAAAAATGCCAGTTGACGATACATAGAAGGTTTATGGACGGGATGTTTCTATTTATTATTCCCTAACAACGCATTCCAATACGAATTCAAAACGTAAATCGATATTATTTCCAGAGTTATGGTAACGTCATTTTTTTACATCTTCGTCTTGGAGATTATGTAGCTGACTGATGATAATGTTGTGGCTATCTAATTCTGAAATTTAATATCAACCTTTTAATTGTAGGTACTGCATGTCACAAAAAATTAATACGAACCTTTCAATTGTACCATATGTCCTGAACTTCTTTCGTTGATATGTTTTCATGTACCGAGTAGTTCAATTCGTCAAAAATTACCATTGTATCAATACAGGATCAAATGCGGAATAATATTCCATAATAAATTTACTGCATATGCTTGGTAATAAATATATTGTTGATGATATGATAAATTTTATTTGATTAAAGCTGTTGGTCAGCGCTTCTAGGATAGACATTACGTAAATATAATTTTCTGTTATTTTAACATACGAGTATTACAACATTCTATTCCTAAAGATTTTACTTTTTTTTTTTTGTAACACGTATTTGTATCGTATGTACTAGCTTTTATCGTACATGCATCGCATTGTTTTATGCCAGGCCTTATATAAATCTAGTTTATTATTTAAACATGGTTTGACTATTTTTTTGTTGTTATTATTATAATGCTGCGTATCACTATATTATGTATTATTTGAATGAAAAATCCATTTTATGGCGTTTAAATAAAATAAATAATTAAATATCAGATTGATTATTCCAATATATCACTTTTTTCAATATCATTAGTCGTAATTCAAGTCCCTGACACGTGCCCTTGAGTACCCTGATCCTCCCTGACCCCTAAGTATGCACTTTAGTCAAAAATATAATTGCATACTTACCCATTTTATTACCGACCCCCTGCTCTACGCTCACGAAAATCTCATTTTTGCAACCCTTAATGGATCTTTTATATGGAAGAACAAAGTTCTATCTGCCATTTGTATGAAACCGAAATATTTTGAATCCCAAATCAACGGCCATTTGTTTCACACAAGTTGAACATTTCATCAAATTTAAAATTCTGTGAATGTTATATTCAAGTTCCGTTTTTATGTCATTATGAACAGAAATAATAGAACTTGAATAGAATTTTAAAAGAACTTGAAAATTATCTTCGAAACTTAATGAATTGTTCAAATTCTGTGAAATAACTGGCCCTAACAATTGAAATTTATTAAATGAAATTGAATATTCTTACCCCTTACTAATAAATCTGTTATACATTTTACACAAATGATATACATCCACCTGATAATACGTTAATGGCGATCTATCTTTAATAGATACACATGATTTATCTGATGAAGAGATACAATAATAAGAGGTAACTAGGTAATCTTATTTACGTTTATTGCCAGAGTTGTTCAATATTGTTCTTCTAGGAAGCCTGCATGGTAAAGAGGACGAATGGACAACAAACACACTCTTTTATGCGTTACTCATGCTGTCTCACTCATACCTTTTATTAGACATGTACACTCATAGCATGTCTCTTTTCATACCTTAAGACATACGTTCCCCACAACTAATAAAGGGGTTTTAAAATTAAATTAACGTATGTTAAAAAAGAAACGTAGGTTTAAAAACATTATGTGCAAAAACACCGGTATCGGTGCGTGTAATGTAGTTATTGTCAAAGCTTTCTTGTCAATAGCACAAAAAGTCATTTTTGACCCTTCGCAAAATTATTACGATTTTGCCTCCAAACATTTAAAAAATCCTTGCAATCATAACGCAGCCAAGTAAAATAATATAATGCGTTCCTTTATGAATTGCTCAGTCGGCAAATGGGATATGATATCGACTCGACGCGATATTAAATTCGCATTTTATTGGCTTTCGAATTTTTTCCATTAAACTGAATGTCCACATTAATGGAATCTCGCCAGTGACCGGGAATAAATACTGCAAGAATCGCATAATTAATGGCCCCACTCATTCGATCCAAAGAAGTAATTCATGATTGAAATCGTGAAAATATTGCGCAAAGCCAATGCGGCTTACATCAAGATTAATTTTATGAGATTTTTTGGTTTAGTTATTACCCACTCTTGCAACACTTATAATATCGATACCTATCAAAAAATGATGTTAATTTATTGGCAGTGAATTAAATGAAGGAGTCTAAATTCCACTTAATTATTATTGGTCTTGCCGTTTACAAAATGTTAGCTCAATTTAAAATCATTCCTTGGTTTGTACATTTATTTAGGATGCTCACACCAAAACAGCATTTTCGTGACATTTCATCATTAAGGCGATCCAATAGTCCAGGAGAAAATCGAAATCGGAATTCATGCCCCTTTATGGGAGGAGTTTGAAAATACTTAAGAAAAAGCTTTTGGAAAGGTTATAAAAGGTATTTGAGAGTTTTTTTTACAGGTTGATTTCGTAAAACCATGTAAAAAACATTAACTCCCTTTTTAAGCATTGTTTATTGCAATAAAAAGGAAATTTAAACATGATATCACGAAATCAAGCGACGCGAAGTCACGCGTCCATCTCCCGCTCAGTTCGGGGCGTGACTGAGGTGTGGGGACCGTGGCGTGGACAGTAGTACTTCGGTGGACGCCATAGGGTTCACTTTGAAAAACCGAATTCGTCGACTAGCGGCCGTAATGTAAAATAACAACGCGAAAATGCATATTTTATTTTATTTTGGGAAGATCGGGTGTAAATATCAATTTTTTTTGCGATTATTATAAAATAAACTGAATTTGCCACATTATACAATAAAACCATATCCGAAAAGGGGTTTATAAACAGGAGAGTTTGGACTTGAAAGTGTTTTTTTTAGACCTTATACTTTATTTTTTTATAGGCTTATTAAAAGACGTGACCGACAAAAAAAATGACCGACATTTTGAGGGCCAAGGTATGTTCTACACTCAGTATTTAATTGAAGCATCTATAATATTTCTAAACGATCAAATTTTCAAAACAAAACATATGATTTTGCATTATTTACTATGGCCTCATCTTAATTCTTTGTTTTGTGTATTTTTTGTAGTGTAAAGATTATGGTGCATGCAACATGCATGTATGGTAAATCTTGCTTGTGGAGAGATTCACCATATTAACAAAATTATTATTAATTCTTCAATAACAACTTATTGTAAATTCACTATATTCGTCATTTTAAGCGTGTACTTAACTTGTATCCAGATGCAGGTATAATTTTGATTTAAATAGTGGTTTAAAAAAAGTAAATTATTTCTTCAATATTCGCAAATTCACTTTGTGGCGTCATTTTATTTATTTGAAAACAGATCACTTTGTACACACTACTTATTTGATCAAAATTATTAATGTGTTTCGAAACCAATCTTCGTCAGGATAAATTAAAATTAACAAAAATGAGAAAAGAAAAATAAGAACAATAAGTATCACAAATAGTGGTGATTAATAATTAGTTAAATGCAATATTAAAAACAATTACACAAAATAAGATACAAAAATTATTATAAAAAAAGTAATAATTGCATTTATATGTAAAATTTACATACCTACCAGTGGCGGTCTGCGAGTTTTCAGTGAGCTAGAGTGCTAAGATTGAAAAATGCGACCCTTTTGATGTTGTTGTAGCTGAAAATTATTATATATATATTTTTTAATTTTCATTTTTTGTATGAAGATTTTCAAAATTCTTTCAGTCAAGGGATACGCCGCATCCACAAACTGAAAGATTTCGTACAAAAAGTTGAAATTTAAAAAAAAACATCAGTTTCAGCTGCAACAACTTCAATAACCTTGTATTTTTCAATATTAGCACTCTAGCTCACTGAAAACTCACGGACCGCCACTGACCACTGCCAAAAGAGATAGGTCTTTTGCGTTTATCACATTTTGACCTAAGAGCACAGATTTATTTGTCTCTAAATTACGACCAACCAAATAATGCTTATTGCATCCATTCTTTACGCGAATACATACAAGATACATAAATATATAGGTAGAATTCATTAAATCCCGATAGATAAAGTTACTCGGTAAGAATTTAACAAAAATAAAAGATATGATGTGCGAAAAAATTATTATCGCAATCTATCTCTTTTATTCTTATTGAATATTAATACGTTCGGAGAATTTCACCGGGTCTTCTGAAATCCTCCTATTCCCACTTCAAAGAAACAATCCACTCAACACCACCGCTACCGGTACAATCAAAGCTGAATAATATTCTCAGAGTCGCCCGAGTCAAAGTAGTTTACGAATAATTATTCTAATATTAATAACCTGTCTTTCTCGGCAGCGAGTCTGTCAGATTGTGATTGATTTACCGCCTTGTTTGCGTACAATCCGCCATTTTACGTTTATTCAATCTTATTTTTATGAAATATTGATAGACTGCGATGTGAAACGTGTATTTTCAGATCTTTTATTAGGCACGGTTGTCAAAAATAAATGGAAGAGCAAATTTAAATTAAAATCAAAAATCTATAATCTTTAAGGGTGTTAAAGACATGAAAAATTATTGAAAATAAAAGTCACACCACAGCTCAATAAATAGATTCTCGGTTTGTAGATACTGAAAACTGTGCTTATGTTTGCACTTGCTGATTTTGTGTTTTAAACCAGATCCATGAAGTCAGGTTCTCCTAATCCATCCGTTTCATCAATTCCTCCGCGTTTTGGCCCCACCGTACCTCACTTTTCATACCGTGTTTCATAATTTGGCTGCCTGCATGGAGGTTAGCTTTGACCTTTAAACACCATAAACCGCTTCGCCAGTCGGAACAACACTGCGAGGAGCATGTGGCCTACATGTAGGCTACATCTGGCCTCTCTCTCTTCGTCATCAGCTCGCCTGTTGGGACTTCGTGTGGAGTTCTGCGTGGAGTGTCCATGGCCTCTCCCGCACGCCGCCATCCGGACGTTGGTGTCACGTTTTTCTTAGTTTAGCTGAATTTAATTTTACTGGGTCCTTTAATTTGACGGAGATCATCCTTCCCTCCAAGAATGTCATGGAAGCAGTGCCTCGACCTTGGAGATGAGAGCCTCGTCTCTTCCAGAGATAGTAGCGTACCCTACTATCTCTAGTAGGTACGCTACTATCTCTGCAGAGATCTCTGCATACTAGCAGAGTATGACACCCTTTTATACCGCTACTCTCCGTTAGTAAATTGTCAAACTAATAAACACATCTTTCAATAATTCCATTCCCACTACAACAAATGATTCAATTTGGGAGGTGGGAGTGGGTACCGCCGCCCCGGGAACCTTTATTGGATAACCAACACCTCTGCCGTAGGTCACCCCAAGTGGTTCGCTACGTTTGGTGATTTAGCAGGGGTGCCCGGGTTCACAGGGTGAGGTTTGTCTAGGTCTTGGAGGTGGATGACCAAGACACACTGAACCCCAGATTCCTACCCACCCCTTAAACCCTTTTCCTTCCCAGAACTCTCCTCTCCTTCATTTCCTTTAAAAAAAACCTCCACCCAGCATCCCCAAAGATGACATAGGCCCCGAGGGAAATTATTTTCCTCAGGGCCTCCTGTGTGGAGCTCATGTAAAAAAAAAAAAAAAAAATGAACACCCAGCATTAATGCTACATACATAGAATACACGGTTCCATTGACCTATTACCGGTGAAACCCTAATTTATTTTTTATTTATTTGCAAAAACAGCATAAAACCAATACATTACAAAAGCGGTAAGACAAGATACATAATAAATACATTTATAGTTAAAGTAATACATTTAGTTAAAACATTAGAGCTATTTCACGCTTAAAATCGTTGTAGAAAATGTGGAAAATATCTACATTTCCTGCGAGGCAGTTGATTAACCTAGTGAGTCGTCCCAGGGGCATCACCATTGGTAAGTTAGTTCTGCATCTAGGAAGAATCAAAAGCCTGTGTTGGCGGCCTCGCGTGAAATTATCCGGGACATAGAATCCTATTTCAGTCAGAATATCTGGTACCGATATAAAACCATTTAGAAGCTTATAAGCCATCAGCTGTAACGCGACATCTCTTCTCGAACTAAGGCTGCAGATACCCAGCATTCCCGAGATAAGCAGCCATGGGTAAAAATCTAACTTTCTCATATAGAGGTGTCGTGAAAATTTCTTTTGTATTTTCTCGACCAATAGTACATAGACAATGTCCTCTGCCCCCCATATCTGAGATCCACTCTCTAGAATGCTACTAACCAAGCTAAAGTAAAGCAGCCTTATAACTAACTAACTGTAAGGTTGGTCAATTCCTTTGAATTGTGTATGACAAAACCCAACATCTTTGTGGCTTATTTACAGATCTTTTCACCAAGGAATATCGACTGCAATCATGATTGTCAACAATGCGCATAACTTTGATGACGTCGATAAACTAAACTAACTCTAAATAAAATCTGTCGGATTTATCAATAAATTTACCATCGGTCTTCAAGAAAAATATTTAGATATCGATTAAGATTCGGCATAACCCCCATTTCAAGATTTGATTTATTTCTCGGGTATATTCGGCGTAGAGGTAATTAAAGACGATTATCTTTTTTAAGATAAGTTGGTCCGTTGCCAAGGTAAAAGGGGCAATAAAAGCGGCATTATCGTATTAAACACATCATTTAAGAAGGGATTACTACGCGTTAAATTATACGGAGATTACTCAGGAAAGCAGTTATAAAACAGTCGGTGTAATATGAGAAGAGCGATGAACAAAAAATAATTAAGAGATGATAGTTTTCTAATAACCGCACATTTTAGAAGATACAAAATGGCTTTCTTTATTCTTCTTCACTACTGCCTGTCTCTGAATTTTCTGCTGGAACCTGCGAGCGGCTTTTAAGTGCCCTAAATAATATTTATTAGTTATTTCGTATGATTTTTGTTGTTCATCATATTTTTTTTCATTCCACGTAATTGTTCGTTATTATATGTATTGAAAAAAAGTGAAAGTCGTTCAAGAGTCTCATTGCTCTTGCTCCAAACCGTATAGATCTTGTGAGACTTTGGCATCCCTAATTGGGGATTTTGTTGTGAGGGAGGTGAAAGAGATGAGAAAGATGGACGTGGGAAAATACCTGGCTAGTTTCAATTCTGTCTTTCACCAGGGCGATACGAAGAGAATCTTCCGCTACGGAACATGGATTTAAGAATACATTATTTGAAATTAATTAATTCTGTGGCTTGTATGGTGTTGTCAGTTTTTTCAATTTTATGAGGCCTATTAAGCTCATTAATTTGCTCTTTTTAGCAGTTTTTAATTTTAAGAAAAGCGATTTTCTAGTGTAACATTGGCCCCGAAAACCGATATTTTTTCTCGAAATCGAAAGGTTCTTTTAGAATTTGTAAGATAACCCAATTTCGTGGCGACATCGCAAAAATTTGTAAGTTACTAGCTGAATCCGGCATGTGTTGAAATGCCACTTAAATAAAGATATTGTTTCTCCCAGCGTGTCCTTTCCAATTTTTCCCCGTTCCCCTTCCGTCTCCTCTTTCCCTTCCGCCTCCTGTTTCACTTCCTCCTCTTCTTTCCCTCCCGCGTTCCTACTCCACCTTCCTCGCCTTTCCCCCTCACCTTTTCCGCTTCCCGCGAATCTTCCGCCTTCATTCCCGTCCGCCTGGGCCTCCCTGCCGCTAAAATACATGAAATACACTCATTTTTCAAACAACTCGCTCGCCACCTATTGCATTTTTTTATACAAATTTCATAGCGGCAGAGCTCACCAGTGTATACAGAAACATTCTTCTGCAAAAATGCAATGTTCTGTAAAAAAAATTGAGTCAATCCATCGATTTCTTTCCATCGACATAGGTGCATCGATTACGTACGAGATTTGCGGACACAAACATACGGAACCTAAATTAATATATACATATGGATAGGGATACCCTAATCACCTTGCGGTATGAAATATACTTTACGACTTATTCTCATACCTACCAAATATCACATATAAAAAATTCATGAAAATCGGTTTAGCCATTTCGGAAGAGTGCGATAACAAACATCGTGATACGAGATTTTTATGTATATAGATTGACAATCAATGTTGTAAAAAAACAGATAGGTGTATAGAAAAACTGACTCAGGCCCTATTAGGAGTAAGCCACAGAATTGTAAAGCAACAAATAGAAATTTTGCGCACGCTGGTATTGGAATCTACGAGCTACAAAGTCGAGAGCCTTAGCCCTCGACCACGAAGATATTATTATTTAAGAGCGTTTAACCAGCCAGCGACCGAAAATCCACATTTCGTCGAAAGTTGTTCTTACGACCGTACAGGGCGGTTCCAATGAGAAAGATTAAGTATTCTCCGTGCCAGCTTTTTAAAACAATAACTCAATATCGATTTTATTTCATTCCAAATTTGCTTTAATTTATACCTACATCCAAAAATGCTAAAAGGCGTGATGAAAAAACTTTTAAAATTATGTACTTTTTGTAATTATTTTTTGATTAAAAGTATTTAGCATTTTACAATAATGTCTAAGTTAAATAAGAATGTAAAAAAAAACTTAAATATATTAGTTTGTAAGTGCGCAAATAAATACACATACGGACCAATTTTCGTCAAGAAACACATGTACGTATATATTTTTTAATGATTTTATTTAAACTAAAATTTAAATTCTAAAACATGCGATACCCAGATAATGTATTGATTTATTTTACTGCATGATTATATGATTTGAAATGGGTGTGGTATAATACAAAATCTTTTTTGAAAATTTAGCAAGTCTGCCAACGACTCATGGTGTAACCTTATTATACTAAAAATAAACATTTTTTTTCGAAATCCATTTATAATTTTTTGTGGAAAAGAGTCAATACTTCGAAAATCTGATTTAAAAATGACATATTTCTGGTTTTCTCTGGTAACACCCTCTGTAATTATTTATTATAAATACCATGTAATTATTTGTTATTCCGTAAAATTATTTATTATTCCATGTAATTATTTCGTATTCTATGTAATTTAATTTTTACTTCACATATTTGTTATGTCGTGCAAATATTGTTTTTATTGCATGTAATTATTTGTTATTCTATTGACGTCCTCCGTGGTTAGACTTTTGACTCGCAATCCGAAGGTCGCGGGATCGAATCCAAGCATACGCAAATAAATTTTATTTGATTAATTTGTGTTATGTCATAATTAATTCATTTTAAATAATATACAGTACATTTGCGGCTCGTTACAGAGTGGAAGATACTCTCGGTATAGCCCTGGTTTAAGACTACCATTCAGAATTGAAACGTTGCTGGAAATGACTTTAGACGGGTTTGGTGACCAGATCTGAACAGCCAGGTATTTCGCCACCTTCCTCTTTCCCATCTCACTACCTTCAGCTTCACAACGTAGCCCAATTGGGGATGCCATTGTACCACTGGCTCCAGACGAAAGCAGCTGGGACTCTTTTGAGGTACTCACATAAAAAAATGCCTAAATATCCCCTTATAATAATAATAATAAATTTGGACAACTTATATAGCGCTGTTTTTGCGTAAAATCGCCTCAAGAGCGCTGTACAAATTAGCATGGATTTTACATTAGAATTTACTTAACTTAGGAGGCTAGATAACAACTCGTCTTGCAGCTATCAAGCGCATGGATTATTGGAATTCTTGCCCCCCGATAAATTAAATAAAATATCTTTTTATACGTAAGTATTCCAATTTACTTAACTATGTAGGGGGCTAGATAACCACTCGTCTTGCAGCTAACAAGCGCATGGATTGTTGGAATCCTAGCCCCCCAATAAATTAAATAAATATCTTTTTGACTGATCAGTGGTTCGATTCCTCGGCTGGCTAAATCCTCCATCACAACACAAGCAACATTTTCGGCTTTCTGTGGTGGTAGTAGGAGATTTTAAAACATTGTTGGGTTATTCGTAACCCGGGAATGTTTGTCTTTCTTTAAAAAAAAATAATCTTTTTATATGTACGTATTTTAATTTACTTAACTATGTAGGAGGCTAGATAACAACTCGTCTTGCAGCTATCAAGTGCACGGATTATTGGAATTCTTGCCCCCCAATTAAATGAAATATTTTTTTTATATGTACGTATTTCAAGATTATCAGAATATACATAATTGAAGCACACTTTTCTCTACGCCCTGACTTCAGCTCGTGCTCGTGTTTTATTATTTTTTAAACTGTAATAATTATGACTATCAAGTGTCGTTAATTAAACACTTTCCATAAAAGCTTTGACTGCACAAATTACAAATAACGTAGGAAAAGGTTCATCACGACATCAAGAAACGTACACCATTTAATCGTGCCAGTGTAACGTGAACTTTGGCCGAAGAACATTATGTCAGTTATTAATGCGTGTGTCATAGCTCCATCTTGAAAAAAACCGAATTAATAATATTCAGTATTTTTCCAAGATGAATTTGATTAACGACGAAATGAGATAACCTTTGATTTGACTAGGTAGGTACTCAACATCACTGCCATTTTGATTCTGGTGGAAAATTTCAGCAATATTTCATTTTGTCACCAGGTGATGCTTCATAGGTCATGGATATAAAATAAATTACGATATTTTGCCAATAAGTATCAGATAGACAAGTAAACACATTTTTTGAAGTGAAACTTCTTTATCAACGTTGTGATTTGAAACTCGGATGAAACCGATTCCCGCCTCCCAAATTTTCAATTTGGGAGGCGGGAATGGGTACCGCCGCCCCGGGAACCTTTATTGGATAACCAACACCTCTGCCATAGGTCACCCCCAAGTGGTTCGCTACGTTTGGTGATTTAGCAGGGGTGCCCGGGTTCATGGGGTGAGGTTTGTCTAGGTCTTGGAGGCGGATGACCAGGACATACTGAACCCCAGATTCCTACCCACCCTTTAAACCCTTTTCCTTCCCAGAACTCTCCTCTCCTTCCTTATCCTTAAAAAAAACCCTCGACACAGCATCCTCAAAGATGAAATGAGGGAAATTATTTTCCTCAGGGCCTCCTGTGTGCAGCTCATGTAAAAAAAATAAAAACAAAAAACAAAAAAAAAACAAAAAACAAAAAAACGGAAACGACACTAACAAGAGACAAACACATACGATACATGACATTACCGCATTGGCAGCTTTGATTATGAGCTCACTTTTTAAGGCTCCTATTGGTTGAGGTTTTGTGGGCGAAGGTTTCACTTCTACCGCGTGTGAACTGCACTCTTTTTTTAAAACACAAAATGTGGAAAAGCAAACTTTCTTTTTCTTTTAAAACTAAATACCGCGCAAGAGTCCCAACTGTCAAAGACCAGCGGGGTTGTGTCATCCCAAATCGGGTAATGGATGGGTTTTGTGGCTGAAGAGGGAGAGGAAGGGACGGAGACGGGTAGGAAGAAGGTGGAGGAGTGACTAGCAACTCAGATTTGGTAACTTAAGGGCTTTCGCTCAAGGAGAAACCGAAAACTGGTTGGCAAATTCACGGCGCAACTCAACATTACGATCTTAGTAATTACATCCGCTTGTTTAACAAAAATATAATTTATTAATAATTTATCAATTATCAACCTTAATATCTGTACCCGAGAAGCATACGGATGCAAGTCCAAAATTTTAAGAAATGAGTTTTTGATGCAGACTTGAAGTAAATTATCATATTTATCAATACAGGTCCTATCATGAAGAAAAATAGGATTTTCAAATATGTATATGGATGCAATACATTTGATGCAACAACTATCTTAGAAGCACAAATATATAGGTACATGAACTTGCATCTTTATGATTTACTTCCATTTTGAGTATTATGACTTAAATCCATTTGCATCCTTCTGCCTCTAACATTACTAAGCTTTCTATGGAAGTAAACAATTTTCAAACATTGATCCTTTCATAATACACCACATGTCATAACAAAATATTCCATTTAATTTTGAAGCAGAAGGACCCAAGTCCGTGTGTTTGTTTGATTCAAGTCAGCGTTTTTTTTAAACAATATTTTCAAAGGCTTTTTACATAAAATATTTCGTTTTATTTGCTCGTTTTTAAAACAAAACTAATTGATTTAATAATTACTTTTTTTGTTATCTGTCAGCATGGATATCCGAAGAAGTAATGAGACAATAGTTACAGAAAAGATAGTTTTTTTACTCTCCTGAACATTTACCATTTTGGACTTGCATCCGTATGCTTCTCGGGTACAGATGTATTATAATTATTTATCAATCTCCTGAACAAAACTGAAATTTTCCTGCTCTGATATATGACACAAATTTTACAGATCGTGAAGCGTAACCACGGCAACCTGTCAACCTGGCAACTGAAACGCGACTAGCACTGCGACTAGCGACCAACAACGACGTTGCTCTTGACAACTGGTCTTTAACAAGTTGCCTGTGTGCGGACCGCCGAAGAAATTTCTCACACCGGGGTGATACTGAGAGTATCTTCCACTCTGGAACGTGCCGCAAATATACTATATATTATTTTAAATGAATTAATTGTGATATAACACAAATTAAGCAAATAAAATTTATTTTCCCACGCCGGGATTCGATCTCGCGACCTTTGGATTGCGAGTCAAGAGGCTTACCGGGGCGCGCGCCGGTCGCCCTATTTATGGTCTACGATAGGACCATAGGATAAAGAACAACACATGAAATGCCTTGTGGATGTATTTCGTGACCCAAATATTTGGCCAATCGGGCCATAAATTTCCAATACAAAACTACTGTGTTTCACCATGATTTCGAAATTCAAATGGGATGAAGATCTATGTAAGATTTCAGGCGTGTGAAAGTGAGACAGAGCGCGTGCTTAATGAAACATTTGTTTCCGTTTAATTGTAAGGCACTTCTAGATTTCTTCTGTATTCTATGGAAAGTATGAATATTTTTTATTATTTTAGGCAGTGGTCCCCAACCCATGGGCCGCGGCCCGGTACTGGGCTGTGGACCAAATGGTATCAAAAAATCAAAATACTTTCGAAAAAAAAGTTTGAGCTATTATTATCGTTGTTCTTATGTAATTTTAAAATTCAGATGAAGGTTATTAATGAATGTAAGATTTTTTTTTAATTGTCTATTGCTACCTGACCAAATAACAAATATATTTTCTAAAATCTAATCCAAACAAAAACATTAGATAACAATAACCCATATTACAATATACATGTACAAGCTGTTGAAAGAATACAAAACAAATTCTTACGTTTTCTTAATTTTAAAATGGGTATTCCAGCAATTATGTTGAACTACAATACTATTTTGAATGATATGAATATGCTTAAATTGTCAGACAGAAGAACTTTCACTGACTTGGTATTTCTGTATAAAATTCTAAATGATTTAGTTGACAGTCCGGTATTGCTCGAATTGATAAGCTTCCGGATTCCACTACGTAATACTAGAAGTCAGGATTTATTTCAGTGCAGTAATTCTGGAACTAACTACCATATGTATTCCTCTTTACCCAGAATACTAATGGAGGGAAACAATTATACCAAGTCAGTGGACATCTTCAATTTATCTTTAAACAAATATAAAATATTGTTACGAAGGCAGTTCAGTTATGTACAATAAATACTGTATATTTCTTACTATTCATATGTAAAAGCCCCGAAAAAGGGCGTTAATAAATAAATAAATAAATAATAAGGAAAGTCCACAGTCGAAAAGCTAGTTTTCAATTGAATCCTTAAATATTTCAGCAAACAAGGGAGAAGCGGGAATACCCATAAAATCTTGTTAAGTATTGTTAAATGATAAGAAATTTTGGGTTTTCAGGAAGCTTGGACGACTCTATAATTGGTTTATCCAAATGGGAATTATTTCATATGTTTGCACTCATTAGTGGGTACGCCAGGAAAAAGATTTACCTCGTCAAAGGAAACTAAATAATATAAATATCAGCCCCGAGTCCGGTGTTAGTCAAAACTTATTAGTATCTGAAACTTCTGGAATAATCCTTCATTGTTATTTTGTGTTTTCTCTACTATTATTTGTCACTACAACTTATCTACCACAATTGTAATTTTTATTATTGTACATTGTGCAAATATTTTCGGAAACATGTCGGTTTTTGTAAATAATTAAGTGGTTAATACAAAGTTATCTATTAATTTGAAATATTTTGTTATTAAAAAAAAACTACATTCAATTTGTCACTCCCCCCAGTGGGCCGCGGTAAAATTATCAAACTTTGAGCGGTCCGCGGCGACAAAAAGGTTGGGGACCACTGATTTAAGGCACCGACTACGGTGCGTGGGCGATACAAGCGTGTATTTTTTGTAATTATTTTCAAGCAAACTATGAATTAAAATTTTTAATGTTACTCATATTCAATATCTACATTAGAAGACAGTATAGAAAATTTTGTACACGAATCTAAAGTATCTATAGTTTGCGGTGTACGCTGCTTTCAACAGGACACTGACGAAATTGCTGCTCGGTGGTTGACAGCGATTAAGCCATACGGTTCATCAGAAAAAAAAAATATAATTTTACGCACCAGATTTAAATGTCCGGGTTTAATTTTCCCTACAGGAAAAACTAAACCCTTTCACACACTTCCCAAATGATCATCTGGTCAATCCACGTTATGCAATTGCACTATATAAGTATTATAATTACAAAACAATACAAGAACAACATGTCAACCTACCAGAGACCAGATGGGAAAATAATTCACCGACTCCAGATATTTTCATATCAGAGGGTTCGGCTCTGTGGAATTCCTAATTGAACCTATAAATCCTACTGATCCCTCAATATAAATATTTAAAAAATCTTTTGTAATCCTACATGTATTTAAAATTAACGATTTTTGCATTTTTATATATAAATTCTTTGACAAATCTAGTACGCTTAAATTTTGAATCAGAGACCTAGGTATAATGCCAGTAGCCGAAATAACAAATGGTAATATTTTTATAGTCCGAGAATGCCAAATTCTTTTTATCTCATTTCCTAAATCTGTGTATTTTCTGAAAAAATTAGAAAATAATTTTTCAGAAACAGTTTTTTGAATATAACGCACCAGATTTAAATGTCCGGGTTTAATTTTCCCCACAGGAAAAACTAAACCCTTTCACACACTTCCCAAATGATCATCTGGTCAATCCACGTTATGCAATTGCACTATATGTATTATAATTACAAAACAATACAAGAACAACATGTCAACCTACCAGAGACCAGATGGGAAAATAATTCACCGACTCCAGATATTTTCATATCAGAGGGTTCGGCTCTGTGGAATTCCTAATTGAACCTATAAATCCTACTGATCCCTCAATATAAATATTTAAAAAATCTTTTGTAATCCTACATGTATTTAAAATTACCGATTTTTGCATTTTTATGTATAAATTCTTTGACAAATCTAATACGCCTAAATTTTGAATCAGAGACCTAGGTATAATGCCAGTAGCCGAAATAACAAATGGTAATATTTTTATATTCCGAGAATGCCAAATTCTTTTAATCTCATTTCCTAAATCTGTGTATTTTCTAATTTTTTCAGAAACAGTTTTTTGAATATTACAGGAATTTGGAATAGCTACATCAATGATATAAGTTATTTTTTTAATTTTGTCATGTAAAACTATATCAGGTCTATTATGACTAATTGTTCTGTCTGTTAGTATAGTTTTATCATAATATATTTTATAAAATTCATTTTCTAAAAATGAATTTGGTTCATATTCATAATATGGTACTATATTACGGCAGTCAATCAAGTTATGTTTAATTACCAAACTTTGGTGGATTATTTTTAAAACCTGATTGTGCCTAAATGTATACTCGGACGGCGCTAATATAGAACATCCCGATATAATATGTTCTATAGTTTCCGGAAAAGCCAAACATTTTCTACATAAATCATCAATTTGATTTATATCTTTGATTATATGCTTCCTATAATTTTTAGTATTAATGACTCTATCTTGAATGGCAAGCATAAATCCTTCTATTTCTGCGCTCAACTCTCCAATACTTAACCATTTGTTTGACGAAAGTTTGTCAACATACGTTTGGTTGAGATAATTGAAGTGTTTTGCATGAATAATTTTATTTGACCAGGAATCTAATAATTCTAATAATTGGAGTGTAATGTTTCTATCTGCCTTACAAATTATTTTGTGCATTTCTGAGCTATTAGCTTTCCTATGGAAAAAATTTCTAAGCATTTCTACCTGATTGTGTTTCAAAGATGTTATTTTGACTACACCTCTACCTCCTAAATTTCTAGGTAAATTAATTCGTTCTATAGCTGAATTTGGATGATGGCAATTAAACTTTGTTAACGTAGTTCTAATTAATCGTTCTAAACTATCTAAATCTGTATTGGACCATTTAATTATGCCAAATGAGTACGTTAATAAAGGTATTGCCCAAGTATTTATTGCTTTTACTAAATTTTTAGCAGATAGATTGCATTTTAAAATTTTTCTGATCCTAGTTTGAAATTTAATCCTAATATCATTTTTAATACTAGTGTGATCTAATCTATTCGATTGCGGGTATCCTAAATATTTATAAACCTCATCCCCTTTCATACTTTTAATTTTGAAATTTCTAAATATACCCTCGTCTCCATCTACAATTTTGCCTTTCTCTATATGGATCGTTTTTTCTAAACCAAAAGTCATTTTAATATCATCTGAAAAAATTTTAACTACCTTAATCATTTTTTCTAAATTTGATTCAGAATTTGAAAATAATTTTATATCATCCATATATAATAGATGTGAAACTATACTACTCTCTCTTGTATTACTCTTAATTTTTATTCCAAACTTGCTTTTAATTAACATTTTAGACATAGGATTCAATGCTAAGCAAAACCAAAGAGGACTCAATGAGTCTCCTTGAAAAATCCCTCTTTTTATTGAAATGCCCGGTACTACTATTTTCTTACCTTTTAAATTTACTAGTAAATCTGTATTCCAAAAGGACATAATATTTTTCAAAAAGCTAATTATAATTGGGTTAACTTTATATATTTTTAATATTTTTATTAGCCACGAGTGCGGGACACTATCAAAAGCTTTTTGATAATCTATATAACAAGTATGTAAATTACGCTTTTGATTTTGAATTTGTTTTAAAATTACAGAATCAATAACTAATTGTTCTTTACATCCCATATGTTTTCTGCGACAACCTTTTTGTTGTTCAGATAAAATATTTTTTTCATCCAAATGAGTATATATTAAATCTGTCAAGCAAGAGGTTAAAATTTTGTATATTGTCGGTAGACATGTAATGGGTGTTTGACAAGTTTTGAAAGATTTTTTGCAAAAAGAGGATGTAAAGTAGTTAGACGTTTGTACCAAAAATTATGTATCCAATCGCAACCCGTGGCTTTCCAATTATGAGTATTTTTTATAATTTTGGCTAACAATTCAACCGATATATCAGAAAAACTCATTTGTTCAATGTCTGAACAATTGAGTTCTTCATTTTCTATCCATGAACCTGCCTCATTATGTTTTATATCTTTACTCCAAATGTTTGTCCAAAAATCGCGCATATCTGATTCAGATGGCAACGGAATATTATTATTCGAAATAATATTTTGTTTATCATCAAGTTTGGAATAAAATATTTTCTCATTTTTTTGAAATAATCTATTATTATTTCTTTTATTATACGTATAATTATATCTTTTTAATCTACTAGCTTTTACACCTAATTTTTGTTTTAATAAATCTAATAAATCATTGATTATATTTTCATTATTATTACTACCAATGTTATAACCAAATTTTCTCCCAATTTCATCTACATGTCTCAAAATATTTCTACTTCTATTCCCATTTTTATATTCAATTACTCTAGCTATACTACTTCTTAAAAATACTACATCATTTTCTAATCTAATCTGCCATTCTGGTTTACTATAACTATATGATCTATCATCAGAGGATGTTAATTTAACTCCTAACCTAGTACATATAGTGATAGCA
This sequence comes from Limnephilus rhombicus, assembly GCA_929108145.2. Classification (NCBI taxonomy): domain Eukaryota; kingdom Metazoa; phylum Arthropoda; class Insecta; order Trichoptera; family Limnephilidae; genus Limnephilus; species Limnephilus rhombicus. The sequence continues at coordinate 25,300,967 of OV815274.1, forward strand.
CTAGCGTATACTAACGTATGAAGATCTAAAAAACTAATATCGTCAAATATTATTTTTGGTAGAATTAAATTATTTAATTCAGAAATTAATTTAGATAATTTTTTTGACGTATGCAATTTTGGTAATTTTGGTCTAACTGTGGGCTCTATATCTATATATCTATTTATATTATTATGAAGCAAGTTAGCTAATTCTATTACATTATCATCTAGTAAGTTTAAATTTGCAATGTTGATTTCCCTAAGATTATGAATAGCGTCTAAGTTATTTGAATCTACTGTCATATCATTAGATTCTTCTACTAGAATATTATCTAAACTGTCTTCATTCAATGTATCTAATATAACATTACTACTCGTATTAATTTGTTCTAAATTATTCTCTAATTGCAATCTATCTCCTATTTCCTTTTTTATCTGATTTAATGTTACTACAGGGATTAAATTATTTTTGAAAATTGCCCTTTTTTGGTCAGCTAATCTTTGTTCGTTTACTTGGGCAACCGGATAATTTTGTGAGAAAAGTAAATGTAATTTTTTCCTATACAATAACATATCTGTTTCTAGTTTCGTCACATAAAAATATGAACGAACGATGAACATATTGACATCGTTCGTCCATTTCATTCTCTGCCTAGGAATACCTGCTTTTGTTTTTTGGGGTCTCAGATTATCAATGTTCATCTGTAAAGATGACATAATCAACCCATTTTCATTTCCGTTGGTTGAAAATGACATTTTGTCACCGTTCAAAACAACTTGGAAATGATTATTATTATTATTCCTACATTCCAGTAACCAAGCAACTGTCGTCGTTACCTAATACTGTCATTTGTCAACAAATAATTTTCAATTTGGCCAAATTAAATATTTTAATGTAAACTACCCTTCAATACTACAAATCTATAATAAATATTATATTTTAGAATAATGTTATCAAAATAAAATATATAATAAAATTTACCTGCAAAATATATTTCAAAGTAATCTCAAAATACTGTTGTTTACCTTGGTTACTGAAGCCCTCACAAAAGGAAAAATTTTATATCGTATTTATTTATCTAAATATCCTACGGTTGACTGGCAGTTTATTTATTAGGTTATCTAATATACTTATTTTCAAATATTTATATGTTTTGGGATCAAAGCTAATTCTTTTCTTTCTGATACAATAAAAAAATCAGAGAGCCAAAATACAAGCAAACGTCGAGGCTAGCGTTGCTAAGCAACCTATAATTATAATAATTTAATATATTATTATTATTTTTATTTTTAACTTTTTGAGTAAAACCTCAAATTGTAATATTTAAATAAATGAAGACAATATAAGCGAAACTCAATCGAAAATCTGGAAACAGAAAAATCAGAAAAACATATTGACACTCTTCGAGTCCCAGAGGTGTCAATATGTTTTTCTGATTTTTCTGTTTCCAGATTTTCGATTGAGTTTCGCTTATATTGTCTTCATTTATTTAAATAAATATATATATTTAGAAACTAGAAATAAAGTTTTTTAGCACCATGTAGGGGAATTTTGATATCTAAAAAAAATGGCGGACCAGAAAATTTTATTTTCTTTTTTTATGGAAAATGTTCATCATTCATAAAAAAATAATCCTTTTTAAAAGAATTCCTACGTGGTGCCACGGAAACTGGTTTTTTGAACAGTTTAATTTGAATAAATAGGATGTATATATTTTTTAATATGTTGTTATAGCAGGTTGAAAAGCATAGTTTCGAGAAAAACGCGTTAAAAGTTTTGCTGAAGGATAAATCAACATACACACAGTTTCTCATAAATTTCTTTAAAACATTTGGTAAGAGCATTCCAAATGCATTATCATAAAATGAAATTTAAAAAAATTACAGTGGTTTGATGCCTTAACATACCTTCCTGTATTCATTTATTTATTTTACAATATACAGCTATTGCTCTGCAATTTTGCATTTTACCGAGGGCACAAAACAAATAACGATAATTTTCCCGTAAATAAATGTCGGTAATATATTATCTACACTACACCTTTTGCGGATTTAAACTGTTGCGGTTATATACTACATATTTATTTAAGACACAATACATTTATTTATTTTCTTATTTACAACACAAGACATAAGTACGGAGATTGAAAAGCATTTAAAAAAAATCTTATTTCTGATAAGATGATTCCATCATTTTGATAAATATTAGAACCAGCGAACAATACAACTACGTTACTTAGATTGCTGCGAGATTTAAGAACATTAATAATTATAATATTATTCAAATGAGGTGATTAATTTGTCATTCAAATACAAGGAATAATCTAAGAGCTACGGAAAATACCGCGTTGATGCTGACATAACGAACTTGTTCGGTAGTATGTCATGTCAGTTTCGATGGAATAAAATGTAAAGGTAAAATCATCGGTCATTGTTCTTAAAAAAAAAAACACATAATAAGGTGGGTGGACCATGGAAGGCCATGCTCTTTGTAAGGCCATTTATTGAAAAGTCTTCCATTGATGACAAATTCTTTCTACTCATAACAACCATCGTACTCAAGGATACAGAGCGGCGCGCGGCGAGACGCTGGCGCCGCTATTTTGTCTTATTACTCATAGATAGGAAAAGAAAGAAGCAAATGTTAAGTATGGGAAATGTAACAGAAGTGGTTTGAATAATATATATTGGATGTATTTGAAGGTAGTGTGTTCAAGTACCAACCTCCATTTTAATACTTTCCTATGATCAGCGCATTTAATCTAGTTTGATTAGCAGGTCCGCTTCACACCCATTTTCCAGTATTTTTCAGGAGTGTAACTGAAAAACAAAACGCCTCTTGTTTTTCAGTTACACAATAAAGGAAGTTAAAAAACATTGCGCGTAGTATAAAAATTTATTTTATGAACAACAAAATGTAATCGTACATGTCATATATGAGTATCAGGTTATTAATGAATGTACTTGACTTTAACTAGTAATTCCTGACATTATTCGAGGTAAAAAATGTAAATGAAATTGTGGGTCTCCGGTGACATTTTTGTTTTTTTTTTCCAAGAAAAAACATAAAAAAATCAATAGGTATTTGACAGTTCGTTATGGGGTCGGTGTGGGGTTCGGGCGGCTATTCAGGTGAGTGACCAGTGACGACATGTGAAAGATTGCTTTTCGCGTTGTTTAAAAAAAGGAATCAAAAACAATACAAAATGTCACCGGAGACCAAAATCTAACTCATATTTTTTATACCACATAACGCCAGAAATCATCGAATAGAGTAAGTCAGAGACAACCCTTAATACCAGGTAAATATAAAAAATGTAAATGTATTTCGTTAACAAAGCTCTGTTGAGCTGAACATTTTGCATTGATCTAATTATAACACAGAAAAATCTATGCTATCCTCACCGTTTCAGTTAAAATATTGCCAAATGGTCAGACGATGATAACAGAAAAATGTAAATAATGACAATGACTAGTGGTTGTAGGTTCATCTAGCGTTTTATATTTCAATGGTCGCCAAAGATCATATATATATATTCGAGACGATACTGTGAAATAAAAACCAGTTGCTTAAATGAAAAACCTTACAAATTAACTTATCTTCGTCATAAATCCGAGTTTGCACGACACGAATTTACGATCGAGAACTAATCAGACGGATAAATTAAATGTTTTGAAGTGTTTGTAAATTGAGAAGGCGATTTAAAAAACACCCACATTTAGGTACGCTGCAAATAAGAATCGATTTTAAATATTGTGAATACCACATCTTTTTGTTTCGTGGAAATAAAGTATTTTTTTTTAGTTATTATTGTTTTTACTAGTTATCTTGTTTATTACCCAGTGGTTCGCCATGGTTGGTGATGGATGGGATGAGGTTTGTCTTTGCGGCGGATGAGTCTGCTCACCGACTGCGTGGCGGGCTGGATCGAGAGAGACTGGTTGATCGCCTCTCCAGCTAGACTCTTTCGACACATAACACCTTGAACACATTGACCCCCCGATTCCTACCAAGCACTCGTACCTTTTTCCTTCCCTGAACTTCCTCTCCTTAAAAAGATCCTCCAAACAGCGTCCCCTCAGATGACATGAACCCCGAGAAAAATTATTTTCCTCAGGGCCTCCTGTGTTGAGCTAATCTAAAAAAAGTTTATTTGCTTGATATCTTCTGTATTAAAACAAAGGTCAAGAATGATATTAGAGGCGCCATTGTGTTCTAAAATCTCGACGAAACGTATTTATGGTACTAATAGAATGCGATGAGCGGTGCGCTTAGACCGGATTCGGTAGTTTTCGATCGTTCGGCATTAGTTGGAGATCAAGTGAAGATAAAAAATTGGAACCTATTTTTTCGCTTTATGTCTCATCTAAATATAATAACTCACTGACTAACAATATTTTATATTCGTCAACTCCCCAGAGCCAATGAGACAATGGCATCCCCAATTGTGGTACATTGTGAGGATGACGGAGAGGAAGGTCGGGTAGCACTTACCTGGCTATTCAGAAAGGGTTACTAAAAGTGACTAAAGCCATTTTAATTAACGTTCTACAACTGAACATGATCGAGATTTAAAGCCAAAAATTGTCAGCGAACTTGGTCCCTGTCCTAATTATTTTTTATAGGTCTATGACATATGACAGCTTTGTGGGTCTACTCAAATTTTTTTGTACAAAATGTATTCTGTAATTAAATAAATAATAAAAAAAAAAAAAAAAAAAAGGTATTATTTTCTAAGATTTCATCGCTTCATTCATTTTCATTGTAGGTAGCAGTGGAATACATTGTTTTTATTACCAGTGTTATATTTCGACTGTAATTAATTAATTTAAAAAAAAATTATGGGTATCTCACAAAGATATTGATATTCAAGAGATACGCTATGATGTCCGCCCTACTGTCGGCGGACTACTACCTAATGGGAATAGTTTGAATACGGAAAGAAGTTGATTTTTTTTGTATCTCATAAAAAAATGTTTTATCATTACCATCATCTGTTGATGGTTATAAAAATAAATTAAAAAGCAATCACAAATTTTAGATGAATTCAGTCTTTTCATATATTTGAAGAGTTCTTACATCACAATATTTTATCAGGGTAGGCACAGAATTTAAGCATTTATGAACTGCACGACATTGGTAGATAGGTAGGCTAGTATTTTTTTATGCGGAATTATAGATTAACACAATATTACATTTTATTCGTGACCATTTTCCATCGTTTATCGTGTTCGAGTCTTGTGCTATAGAACTAAACAGATTTATTCAGCGGATAACAATGAACTAATTAACTCTTCTAGAAACGTTGTGTGAATAAAAAATACTTTTGATTGAGCATTTCAGATCGGAATTTATTATCTCTCTACTAAAGGTTAAAAAAACACTGCGATAATTTTATTTTAGATATTTTATAATTATTAAATAACTGCACAATTTTAACGGTGAACACGTCTTTATTTTTTGGTTCAATCAATTTGCAAAGTGTGACACATATATATAGCAGTTCAACAATAGTATCAGAGTGTAATAAACTTAAAAATAAAACATTTATTTTGTGCAAAACCACGGAGTTTAAACTAATTTATTTACCGACCGGTTTCGCTTTGCTCAAGTATCAACAAATACATATTGTATGCTTAAATACATAGGGAGACAACAAGATAAAAATATAACAAACAGTAAGGATACATTTACATCAGTGCATAGGAGATGGGTTTCTATTTTTTTTTGTAGTTTCCCATTTCCTTACTGTTTGTTATATTTTTATCTTGTCGTCTCCATTTGTATTTAGTATAAGCACACACTATGTATTTCTTGTTTAGCAATAATTTGTACCCCGATGATGCTTGAGCAAAGCGAAACTGGTCGATAAATAAATTAATTAAAACTGGTCATTAAATAAAATAAATGTTTTATTTTTATTAAATATGTCAAACCACAAAGTGATTGGTTTTTACAATAAACTTTAAGTTTTTAAAGGGTTAAATGAGAAACAGATTACACCTATGTCGGTCCTCCCAAAGAAAATCTAATTGTTACCCTATCTCTTCGTTTTACTAAAATGATTTCAACGAGTATTTTCTTCCTATGGGTTTGCTGAACTCCAAAATTGACGGTTTGCGAAACGTCTCTTGGATCAGTCCTGCAGGAGGTTCGCTTGAAGTAGCGCGGTAAGCACCGGGAAGCAACTTGCGCTCTAGAGACATCGCAGGTGTGACACCCCTTCCAGCGATCGCATCTTTGAGCCTGAGCGGCGGGGTAAAAAACTAACCAATAGCATCCATCGCCCTAATTAATAAGAGATGAAGCATTGCGAGAATGAGAAAGTATTCGAGATCGAAGAACTAATCGGAAATCGGAAATCTGCACAACGGTTTTGTTACAGTAGATATGTATTATTTAAGTAACACTTCTTTACGCACGCTTGAATTGGGGAGTAAGCTGGTGAATGCGTGATGACAGCGTTACGAAAAGTGTGATCGGGCGAGGCGGACGGAAGTAGAGAGGGAGATATAAGTTAGTGAAGTTTTAACAACTATTGTTGCATGATAAATTAAGGAAGTACTAAGTATTATTATTACCTGAAGTTGGCAAATACTCACATTTATATTGACAGACCATACATTTCCGTTAAAAGTTTTCATTGGAAATTTGTGTAAAACTAGTAAAAACTACAACCTCCAAACAGGAATCCTTGAGGTTTCAGAAGGATTGCTTTTCGGAGGGTGTTTTTAAGAATAAAAAAGAGGGAACCTAAGATATCTATTGTGTGCAATTCAATACACAATAGAGCTTTAGATCACAAGAACGAGACGTGAAAACGACCCATTCTTATGAATGAAATGTCCAAAAGGCTTCGATTGTTTGGTAGGGGCACGTTTTCGGACATCCTCCAAAGTATCTAATTTTAATTAGTCATGAGGTGAACCATTTAACGTTTCCTCTTCCACCGTCAGTCAACGTTTCGAATAGCCCTACTATATTGACCATCACAATACGTCTGTTGACCTGCTACACGGATCCAAAACCAATCAACCAAGTCCAACTATTCATTGTGAGAATCACTGAATCATAACTACTGGTCCTACATGATGGTAATGGGAATCTATAAAATGTATTATAATATTGCATCCAGGTGGCAATGGGTAGGTACACTTCGCAGTAACGAATGCATCAGACAGTACCTACCTTTTGATCGAGTAAATGTCAGTATTTTAATTAATTACGTCTTCAGAAACAGATATCCATTATTCGCGTCAGATTTATTAGCGTGTATTTATTGCACGGTCTGATAGCAACGTAATGACGTCAGCAGAGAATTGAACAAATCCACGACTTGTTTCTCGAAAACTATTTATTATTGTCCTTCATCCGCTTTGATTAGCAATGCATCATGTGTTACTTCTCAGACACTTCAGGACAGACATAAATTAAATATATATTATTTATTTATAATTTACCAATATTAGCTATAAATCATTATACGTTCCTATTGTTCGGATCAACAAGCAATTTAGCGATTTGTTTAATATTAATAAACCGTTAAGTGATATAAACACGATATTCAACCGGTATGTATTGTTTAGAGAATATACTAAGGGGTGATTGTAAAATATTAAATTATTAAATTACCATTTAAAAAATTTGACACAGATTAATTTAAAGAATTCATAAAAAAACTAAACTAACAAGGTCAGAAGTTCGGTATTATGTAGATTAGGTAAATATATGAAGATGGAAAAACGTAAAAGAATACGTGAATAAATATGAGGTTGCCATTTTTAAGGGTCGGTAGTTGTAAAGTTGCAACGATTACGGAAAAGGGTCGAAAAGTTTCATAAATTTACTTTCAATTCCAATTAGACAGTACTGATTTTGTGCCTCTGAAACAGTTAAATGCAGTTAAATGTTTTGTTTCAAACAAAGACACACATTTCCGGGATGGGAATAACCTGACTAACTAACTAACTAACCATCACGCCGTTTCCCCGCAGGGGTAGGCAGAGAGGACGGACCGCCAAACAACTCGGTCTTGGCACACACTCTTTGCCTCACTCACATTCATACATCGTTTCATACATTCTCATCTATTATTCTGACTTTTGACGTGACCCGACTCAAGTATCTGATTAACTTGATCGTGCCATGTCTTCCTCGGGCGTCCCCGACTTCTTCTACCATTCACATTCGCGTCGTATATTCTTCTTACACTACTTCCTTCGTTCATTCGCTCTACATGCCCAAACCATCTGAGGGTCCCTTTCTTAATCTTACTCATTATGCTTACATCAGCCTTACATTATTTGCGGATATCCACATTTCTCACACGATCATACATATTAATTTAAAATGTCCCACTACCATCACAAAATGCGGAAAATGTTGAGTGCACAATAATTGAGGACTTAGCCAACCGAGGAGATGAACTCATCCCAATTGGTACACGACGCATTTGCCTACACAGTCACTAGGTGCAACAAAAATTAAGGCGAAGAATGATGCTAAATAAATATTTAAGATTAATCTTTACGACGAATCGGTTTACATTATAGATTTTAAAAATACGCATTGGATAAATTGAAGCTTTTCATACCTTTTCCATGAGTAAAAATAAAAATAATTTCTTAATTACTTTATAAAAAATAAAATCGTCAAGTACTACAAAATATGATTTTCATTAGATATTCATGAAAGCATCTAAGAAACAACTGTTAAAAAATATGACTTCATGGCTAAAATTATCTGTTACAGTTTCTATTGATTAACCTTTTTCTTTGTTATAAAATTATTCACAAAATCAAAACCACTTTTACGCTTGAAAACGCTGGGCTTTTGCCTTTCTGACCTCTAGACTTCGTTTGCCAAGCGATGTTTATGCCTATTATCTACGAGCATATTTGTGGCGATATAAGGAAGACTAGAAATTTTTTTTTTACATTTTCACAAGTGAAAATGCTCTTTCAGCAAGAAATAAGAAGTTCGCTCTTCATCTTAAGTTTTACGAGCTAAGCAATTGGCAGGAATGAAAAATCAAATGCGCTGCAACAATCTTTGGATGATTTACTCGCTTACCCAACATCATTATAAATTATCGCTCTCCGACCGAAGGTTGCACATTAATTAATCTTCCGGTTCGCGCATTTTCAGGAATTGGCGATCCCTGGCCATATTTCACGTTGATTACTGCATTCTGTCTACGTAGCTTATCGCCCACGGACCTGAAGGTGAGTGTGGTACTTATTACCAACTGAAGAACTGAAGGTTTGAGGTAGGTACGTACCACGGTTGAGGTATTTTTTCTCACACATGATACGGAGGTAAGTAGGCACTGCTCGGCTGGACAGGTTGAAAACAGACTACTCGCCAACCATTGGCACCATGTTTATTCTGACAGGGGCTCGATTTTCAAAGAAGATTTGATGTGATTGAAGAAGTTCTTTCAAACTTTGTCGCATTCGACTGATATGGACAATCAACACCTTGACTTTTCAGAAGTTTTACTCTTTTTAAATTCCACGATATTTATTTTAGATTTAATATATTTTTCATGTACAAGAGTAATTGCATTTTGGCGATGTACCTAAATATATATAAAGAAACTAAAACCTTATTAAATGATGGTATACGTACCGGGGGCTAGCAGTCCATGGAGGCTGAACAGTTTCATGCCTAGGAAAAAAATAGTAAGTAAAGTCCTGTCGCCTATCTACAAACTTATTTATTACGTCCCGGTTCCGGTTCAAGACGGTTGTTGTCATATTGGTTACTACCAATATTATTATACCTAACGATCTAAAGAAAGTTTGAAAAAAGATTTGCCATTAAGATGGTGACGTCCAAAGTTTCTAGAATTATTGTGAGAATCTTGGGTGACGTTTCTTTGGACAAATTGTATAACTCCTTATTTGAATTTAAAAAAAAAAGTTTATTGGAAATTTTAAAATGTACTTTTTGAGATGTATTTGATTTCTGCTAACATGAATTTTAATTTACTGAAATATAATTTGAGGGCTTTTGTTCACAGAAGTTAGAATTGTGCATGTTAGAATATGAGCTTCATTTGAACCTCCACTGATTCCACAACGCACATCCTTTGAACTTACTATGTATATAATCAAGAACACTTAAGAAGGAATAACCAGATAAAACCGGAAATGTGTCATTTTTAAATCAAATTTTAGACGTAAGACGTAGACGTCTTTTCCACAAAAAAATATAAATTGGTTTCGAAAGACTGTTCTTTTATCAAGTAACGCTGTGCTTGTTTGAGAAAATGTGTTTATTTTTAGTACAATAAGGTTTTGGCAGATTTGTTAAATTTTCAAACAAAATTTTGTATTATACAACATACATTTCAAATCATAAAATCATGCAGCAAAATAAATCAATTAATTATTTGGGATAGCTATGTTTCAGAATTTTAATTTCAAGGTTGTTCTGGACTTTCATTTCAATTTGGGAATAATTTAAGAATTTATTTTATTAAAATTGTCAATTTCATGATTGTATGGAAGTTTAATCAATCATCTCTTCTAAGTCCAGTTCAGACTTAGAAGAGATGAGATATTGAACAGAGGGAAAACAATGGAGCTTGAAGAGGGGATATCATAGGTATACAGTTTTTACAAGTTTTTCGACTACCACACTAGGCAAATGCCCAAAGATATTATTTGAATATCTTTGCAAATGCCTGTATTATAGTAGTAGAAGTATTACAAAACTATTAGTAATTTTATGAGAAAATACAATAAAAATAAAAATATGGGTTAGTTATAAATGATACAAAGGATTGATAAAGCAAAAACACAAATCTATACAATTAGAAATGGGATGGTCCGATGCTCTGTAGGCAGGGCTGGGCAGTATTTGAATTACTTGTAATTGAAATACGTATTTGAAATACAAATTCGAATGTAGGTATTATCAAATTAAGTAATTTTTTAATGTAGGTATTTATCAAAGCAAATTTTGAATGAAATAAAATCTATAATGAGTTATTATTTATTTATTTATTTACGCCCTTCTTTCGGGGCTTTTACATAAATATGGAATTTTAAAAATTACACTATGATTAAATAATATATAAATACCATATATTTCTTTGTTAAAGATAAATATAATAGGTATTTTGCAACGAAATATATAGTATTTATCGTACATAACCGAACTGCCTCAGAAACAGTATTTTGTATTTGTTTAAAGGTAAATTAAAAATGTCCACTGACTTGTTGAATGTTGTTGAATTATGTTGAAATGCTGGTATGGAGAATAATTAATCTTTCTCGTAGGAACCGCCGTGTACAGTTGCAAGGGTACAATCGCAAGATCATCGTTTGACGAAATTTAAATTCTCGGCCGCAGGTTAATGGCTCTTAAGTAGAGACATAACAATGATTATAATATCCTGCGCTTAGCTTCGATGGGCAGTAAAATATTAGCTAGAATTGAAAAACTAGTGAATCGTGGCATCGTCCCCGCCTCCCCCCTCCGGCACCCGGCAGGACACTAAACCCGACTGTTTACGAGCGCTGCTCGCTGGCGCGGTGTCACAATTTTTAAAATTGCCCTTATTTAGTGCCACAAAACTGATAAAGTGGTCCCCCCGACGTTCGTTAGGAAATTAAAGCAATTAAGTCACACAAGTAATGCGGTCTGAAAAATGCAGTGAACAGTACACATTGCAAATACTTAATCGATTTAACATGCGCACTGTCTTCAGACCTTACCCTTTGGAGACCACAACACTATTTTCTGGTTTACACGAACTTTTAGCTTGTACATACATATTTATTTTATATTACAATAGGCATTTGGGTACAACTGAAGAGATGGTAATGTGATGTGGGCGTTAGTGTGCCCGGAATAAGCTTTAGTTGTCTTTCTTTTGAATTTGATCAAATTTCATTATTGGATATGATTTTAGATTTTCACGGTCAAAGGATTTTAGCAATTTGTTTTTGAGATGTTATGCCGTGTTGCGCTACCTCATTTTTTAGCCAACGTTTCGGACAGTGTTGTATGCAGGTGTACTATGTACTTTCCAGCCTACAATTTTCTGAGGCGGGAATGGGTACCGCCGCCCCGGGAACCATTTATTGGATAACCAACACCTCTGCCACAGGTCACGCCAAGTGGTTCGCTAAGTTCGGTGACTTAGCAGGGGTGCCCGGATTCATGGGGTCAGGTTTGTCCGGATCTTGGTGGCGGAAGCGTCTGCCCGCCAACTGCGTAGCAGGCCGGATCAGGAGAGTCTTGTTTGAGGGAGATATTTTGACCTCTCCAGCAGGACTCTCAGCAGGATTTGGGATGGAAAGAAATGAATTCATTCATCCGTCACTTCTGGATACACTAACCCCCAGATTCCTACCCACCCCTCTTACTTTTCTCCATCCCTGAACTTCTTCTTCCTTTCCTTAAAATATCATCGACACAGCATCCGCAAAGATGACGTAAGCCCGGAGGGGAATTATTTTCCTAAGGGTCTCCTGTGTAGAGCTAATGTAAAAAAAATCCCCTTCTCCTTCCTTTCACCACTATCGTCAGGCTCGCAACATATTCCAATTTTTTTTTTGAGTCGAGCTTATTTTTCAGGTATTTTGAAACTCCGGACCAGAGGTACTGCCAAATTCAACCGTAGGGCGCACTTGTGATTTGTACAGGGTTAGCAGTTGTGTACAATTAAATAGTGATGCAACGGAAGTGTCTTCATGGAAGCAGAAGCGGAAACAGATGTTAAAAGTAAATCTCAGCGGAAGCGGAAGCGGAACCGGAAGCGGAAGTGTTAATACTATGAAGAAAAAGCACAATTTTATTTTTTAAGATTTGTTTAATTAAATTTGTATTTTTTACTTTAAGTACTCGAAATTAAACAGAGGTAAATTATATTTAATAAAAAGTAATTTGGCTGCTTTTACACCTTTGGGTCTGTTTCGGTGTTCTTCATATAAACCAGCTTCACTAAATAATTGCTCACTGGCTACACTGCTGGGGGGAACTGATAAGTATTGGCGAACGATTGGCAACCGATGGGGGTATTTGTACGCATTTACTTTCCACCACATAAGGGGATCCTCACGGAGAGGTAGTCTCTTCTCTTTCTTGTACTCTCGAAGGTGTGACTGTATCTCTAAAAATAAATTGTCACCATCTTCAGTTGTAGAAGAGTTCTCCTCCTGGTCTTCATTTACACTTAACATCGATTTCAATATTTGTAATGATGATGATGATTTTGAAGTAGAAGGCTGTACTTCGATATTTTCAATTGCAAATTATTCTTCGTTTAGAGATCTGTTATAAAGTTTGAGGAACCAGAAACGGAAACGGAGTGAAAAAAATTGCGGAACTTCTTCAGAAGCGGAAGCAGAGTTCTGTTGCAACACTAGTACTACCCGATTAGGGATGCCGTAGTATCACTGGGACTCCGGTCAGTCGGGAGCAGTTGCGATTCTTGTGCTGTACTTGAAAGGTGTTATATAAATTGGTGACGTGGGTATATATCATACTTTTTGGGATTATCCCTCTGTTTTACTCCTTACTCTTTGGAGACTGTTTTATAAGAAAACTTTAGCATGTATTTTGTATTAAATTGGTTCATATTTCTAGAGCTCGTGATTTCACCAGGATTGTAATTATTATTACAAGTAGTTTGTTTATTAGATTTTAAACTGAGATAACTGCGTAGGTAAAACGATTATTACGTGTTACCGTATCCATTAATTGCGGTAGAATTACCTTATTTGTTAATTGCTTAGCTATAAATTAGATTAAAAGAGGTAGATACAATGTACTCACTGGTCTAACAACAGCCTGCCTAAACCATAAAGCATTATTAACGAGTGAATTTTTTCATTAGGTTTAATCCAACTTATTTGATTGGTAGTCATTTTTCGGATCAACTAAATCACAAAAATAAATATCAAAATCTCATAACCCTACAACTCACCTCCGCATAAAATCGTTTCAGATAAATAGTTAAATTTAATCGAATCAAGTATTCGACCTGTTCATTAAAAAAATGGAAGTATGCCCACCTCACCCTCTTCTCCCCCATCACCTTCTCGTCCCCACTACCTTCAGCTCAGCACTTAGCCCAATTGGGGATACCATAGTCTAACTGGCTCCAGACGGGAGCAGCTGAGACTCTTGTGAGATATTTCATATAAAAAAATGAAAAAAATGTAGTTCACACGGTACAAGTAAAACCTTCAGAAAACTAAAGTAGACAAGAGTGTGGAGGCTACGAAGCACCGCACAAAGAGGAGACCGTTTATTCTCTCTCATTCTCTCGCGCGGTAATCCTTTAGATTTACATAGGTAGATATGTGTTTATCTCTTTTTAGTGTCACGTTTTCGTTCCATAGAGTTTCAAATTACAACGGTGCTAAAGAAGTTTTCCACGTCAAAAGTGTTTTAGTACCTACGAGTATGTTACGTATACAGACATGTAGGAATTTCCCTATAGGTGCATCAAATTTGAACGCATACAAAGATTTCGAGAAATATGTACCAGTTTTCGATTATTGACTGAGCTTAGCGAAATCCTGTTTTAACTCAACCGTTTTGTATTCCGACTGTCTATAGATCTGTGTGTATGTTCCGTTTCCGTTTCAAGATGACGGCCGTTCAAATGATTCAGTAAAGGTTAATTTTTTTAAATGTGAAATTATCGTGTTTATTTGGACTTAATTATTAACATTTTTTCAATATTATGGCAACCACACATCTGCCTAAAAAAAGTTTGAAAAAATAATTTCAAATTGAGATGGTAACGTTTTTACGGTCAAATTGGAAAATTCCTTATTCGAAATAAAAAAGGTTACATAAAATTAATAGTATGACAAATAATTAAGTAGGTGGCTATTTAAATACTTACATATTTACAAAATCTTACGATTTCAGATGAGATTACAAGATATTTATGTAGTTTTCATAATGTCAGTAGAAACTGTTCTTAAAGTTATTTAACTAGGTTTTGCAGCCATTTTCTAGCTTTTTGAAGCGTCCCTAAGGATATTTTCAGATTTAAGTACCTACTCCAAATAGGAGCATCTATAAGATATTTAATAATTATTATTATTCTGCCATTGCCAAACACACTTTGGAAACAAATCATTCTTTAAATATAAATAAAGGTAATATTTTTAATTTGTTCTAACTAATTTAAGTTTAAATAGTTTTTTTTTAAAGTATTTATATTCCACTCCATTTTTAGGTTATCTGGGAGGAGATTATATATGTGTACGCCCTGGCGGCCAATGCTTCTCTTGCCACTCTCAGTCTTGACAGTATTTGTGTACCATTTATTGTGTTGTCTAGTATAATATTCGTGTACTTGTGACGTTTTTTCATAAATATTGTATTTGTGTGTATAAGTACAATAATAGAAAAAAAATAAAAAATGTACACACAAAAACAAAGGGTTACAATTAGATAACTTAGATATTTGAAAAGGTGTTAATAGTCAATTAAATATTAATAATAAGCAAATATTTTTAAAAATTTGCCGCCCGTTAAATTTATTTTCATGATAATATTTACATATATAATAATTTATTTTTGTTACTTAGATTTCTTGATTGTGTTTGTTTATTTAGAAAAGTTTTTAAAATACGAATACAAATTTAATTTCTATGTAGGTATTGGAAAATAATTTTTATATTTCATTTTATATAATTATTTTTTAGACTTTAAATACAATTTGGGAGGCGGGAATGGGTACCGCCGCCCCGGGAACCTTTATTGGATAACCAACACCTCTGCCATAGGTCACCCCAAGTGGTTCGCTACGTTTGGTGATTTAGCAGGGGTGCCCGGATTCATGGGGTGAGGTTTGTCCAGATCTTGGAGGCGAATGACCAAGACACACTGAACCCCAGATTCCTACCCACCCCTTAAACCCTTTTCCTTCCCAGAACTCTCCTCTCCTTCCTTTCCTTAAAAAAAACCCTCCACACAGCATCCTCAAAGATGATATAGGCCCTGAGAGAAATTATTTTCCTCAGGGCCTCCTATGTGGAGCTCATGTAAAAAAAAAAATAAAAAATCACCACTTCCTATAATGTTTTTGTTTATAGTTCTTATTTGTCTATCCTTATTTGCCTTTTGTTATTTTTATTAATGTTAATCTTATCCTTAAAACCTTAAATTTTGAAACATGTCCATAATTTTCATTAAATAAGTGGTGTTTCACAAAGCGATTTGATTTCATTTAAATAATTATTACATTTTATTAAACATTATATTTTTGTTTAGATTGTTGGTTTTTCTTTTTCTTCATTAATAGTCATTTCAATTAATTTCAATTTGGTAACACCAGAGCCGCAGAAACAGTCAGTCGTATTAAATGGGTATTTTTCCGGTGCGAGAAGGACATTTGCATCACGCACATAAGTCGTGCGTCCTGCACACACCAAGTCTTGATCCTATTTCTTTATTTTTGTTCTTTACCTTACTTTTAACTTATCCATAATCTATGCCGTTGAAATAATCACTACGGCGGTATGGCGAGGTATCGGGATCGCATAATGTCCAAGGAGCGTGCATTGTATTGTGCGACAGACTGCGCGTAGTGGACGGCAGTGTCCGCTGATGCAGGCCAGATAGCGACTAGTGACTAGCTGCTACCAGCAGGGCTCAGCTCCAGTCTCCAGTGTCGGCTCTGTCAGTGCTCAACGTTCAGCATTCAGAATTCATGCAAAAATCATCTGAAAATGATAAGCGATGCTACCGTACTGTAGGGAAGCTGATTAAAGTCAACCGAGAGAAATTTCAAAATCTGAAATTGTTACTTTTGTGGAGATCCAAAAATGTGAAGTAAATATTGTTAACAAAATTGAATTGGTTTGAACTTGTAAAACGGATGGACGGAGAATGTTTTGTATGGAGAATAAAATAAAAAAAAACCGTAACAGTAGAAGAAGTCGGGAACGACCCAGAAAGACATCGCAAGATCAAATGAAACAAATGTTTGATTATGACAAGAGTCGGTATAACGTATAACAGAATAGCATGTCGGTATGTGGCGACATATCATGTAGTGTATACCAAGACTGACTTGTAGATCATGCATCCTCCCTTGAGGAGAATTAGAGCGTAATGGTCAGTCCATTTTAAGTCAATTTGAATGCCTCTGTATTTTTTTTTTGTAAAATCTTAAAAGTTTTTGCTTTTGCTGCATATAATTTGTCTTGCTCGTGATTTTCTTGAGTCGTCGAGTTATTCTTAAATGTTTCTAGTGAGAACCAGTGTTCACTTGGCATTTTTGCTAAAATTCCTTAACCCTTGACATTTCCCTTAATTGTGTCAGTACGAACGTGGGCGATGGCGATGGTTTGAACAATTTCAAGAATACCTCGCGTCGTAATAGGCTATTATTACGGCATACGCGCGGCGGCCGCGCGAGAAATGCGTATTGAACAGCGGCCCTGCCGGCTGCCCCCGGCGTGACCCCCACGGCACACAATACGACAGTGGGTCCCCGATAAAATTCTTAAAATAATGTATTAGGAGGGCAGAAGCGACAAAGGGTCCAGCGGCCAGCGACCAGCAGCGCCCAGCGCCCGATATAGCGCGCGGAGCGATACGGCCCAGCGCGGCATTGTTCGCGTACTCCGGCCGCGCGGGTCGACCGCCCTCAATTTATGGCCTCCGGATACGTGAAACGCTAATGAATTGAAAAGTTCGGATGAAGTGCCGTGTTCTCAGGTGCGCCCCGCTCGAAATTTTGTTATCAGTCGACACGTTGAAATGTCAGTGTGAAAAAAGTTTACATTCACGACGTTGTGCAGACTGGCAGTCAGTCGCTTTGAAGTGCTGGACATTGTTTTATTATTATAAACGATTGATTTGCTTTGTTTAGATCATTTAATTCAATGTAAAAAGGGGGTTTTGCATGCTATCTGGCATCATTTCGAAGAAGATTAGCTTAAGTATTATACCTACATAATTCAGATTTTTTTTGTTAACTTCCTTTACGCACTTTATAGAGTTCATTAGTACCTACATGGGTGATATACTATACCCATTTCGCTAGAAAATTCTGTGTTGAGAGAGGCGCTTAATATTTTCAAAAACTAACCTAACCCATCAATTTCTTTTTGGAATCCTGGAAAATAGATATGTAGGACCGATATTAGATAAATCGTGCTAAAACATTAAGACAACTATAAATTATTATTTTTTTAATTTATAAACTAACGTTTAGACAAGATTTTTATGCATAGCACAAAGGGTAACAATTATTACAAGCAATAATTGTAATAATTGTTACCCTTTGTGCTATGCATAAAAATCTTGTCTAAACGTTAGTTTATAAATTAAAAAAATAATAATTAATATTTAACAAGTTTAAGTATTTCCCCAATAAATGCAGACATAATTTGTCTCGACGCCACCTAGCGAGGGATTTAACACTAACAATGTCTTCCTCGCAAAAATAAAGTTGGTTGTTTTCAGGTGGAAAAAAAAAAATAACAAGCAGTAATTGTTGAATGAAACACTAGTATATATTGAATTATTTGGCGGGTATTTGATAAGCCGCCATAGCTCAGTGGTCAGAGCATTCGACCGGCAATCGGAAGGACACGGGTTCAAGTCCCGTTGGCGGCAAGTATCTTTTCTCGGAAGATTTTTCAATGTAAATGAGTGTTTCAGGCTGACAATTATTGCTTTTAATAATTAAGACAACTATAATTAAGTTGAGTTTGCTGTCTAAATTATTATAATCTCTGAGGGCTAATTCTATATTCAGAATAAGTTATAATTCTATAATGCTCTTAGTTGGAAAGATCCTTCAAAGGCTAAACGTCGGACGGGTCGCATGATTAGCATCAAAGTCCTGATTTTCGCTCGACTTGCTGTAAAGTGGGCAGCGGCCCTATCTGTCAATCGCAATCAAAAGCTTCCGTATCAAATTTTCCGCGCCAACTACCTCCATTGGCCGGCCCAAGGATACAGGGATAAGGCAGAAGGTAGTGTACCAAGCAAGGCAGAAGTCCGACGGTCTTATGTTACAAGTAAAGAAAAACAAAAGATGTACGATGTCCCTCAGTAGTGTGAGTGGCAAGTATGCGCGGAGTCTGGCTGTGTGCGTGGTCGCTGAACGCGCCTTACCAGGTATGCTAAAACAGGTATTCCGAATTGAGGTGGCCTCCTCCTCCTCGACGCATTCTTATCCAACTTTAAATGAGTCGTCAATGTTGGAGATTCACTGACTGACATGGACTTCGAATGATCTTCTGTTTCGCACACCTATTTCAAACAATGACCTAGATGGCTTTTAAAAAACATGTCAAATTTGCTAATGGTTCGCAGATTTAAGCTGAGCCACCTCAGTTTGATATTACTTATGTATTAATATACATAAGTTCACCATCTTTCAGTTTTAGAGATATAAAGTTTACTCTTTAAATCTGCCCCATGTAGGAAAGGCTATGTAATAAAGTCTATGAATGAAGAGATCTAAATCACCCCCATTTAGGGTGGTGTATAGAAGGGTTTTGAGAATGTGTTACTGTGGTTTAGGTTATCAAAACTTAAACAGACGTTCATTCAAATTAGTGAAGAATTGAACATATCATTTCCATCAAATGACATACCTCACTAAACACTTGATATTACGCCCAGGTTCGGATTAAATTGGCGTGCGTCCCCGCAATCTCTCGAAGCCATCTGCAGTTTTGCCTAAGCACAATTAGCTGAGCAGCGATTCCATCCGATGAGATGTTCGATTGGTTATCATTAGCTCGGTGTGGAGCATGCCATCCGATATTGGCAATTACCACCGCTGTACGTCTGCGTGCTTTATTTTCTCCCTTCTTTAATCCTCATGCACCGGCGCGGCGCGGGGTATAAACCCGCTCTTCCAGTCACGGCCTGCCAACTTATTGCCGCATGTTTGCCATCTTTTCAAACCACCTGATTGATGTCGTTGCCTTCAGATTCCGCTTCGGACTAACGATAAATAGCAGGCAGAAACGCGTTTCTATTCCGCGGTACTATGATTTATAGGAAGATGCGAGTACCTTACCATCATTCTAAAATAATACATCTACACATAGCAACGTGGGTGGGTCGCGACAAATTTCCAATTTCCACGTCAACCAGTTGACACTTTGAAAATCCGGATCGTGATAAATCTGCGGAGCGCTGCAACTTCGGTGGACTATCCTTATCTCACTGGTGCAGTTATTTTCGTTCATTAACTTTCATTTAACGTTCATTAAAAAATATATATTATTTTTATTTATTTATTAACGGACTCACGCCCAATTTACGATAAAATAACAAGAATTTAAAAAAGTGAAAATTATACCGTTAAAGGATGATAAATGAAAGCAAAGTCAAAATCAGAGATAAACAAGTATTAGTTAGAAATCAAATCACGTAATTATAAAATATCGTCAATTGTTTAGCGACGTCTAAAAAATTTTTTTTTTTTGAAAATGGCAATTCACCACAAATCAAGGTCTGCACATTCTGGACAGAGGTGAATAATATTCATAATTAGTCAAGTGTACCTGCGTTTGATCCTGTCGTTTTATTTCATCGGTGATCTCTTTACTTCTTTTAATGCCTCTAGCATCTCCAGAATTATCAAACGAATTAATTTACATTAAATACACCTAGGTATACAAATACCAGATTTAACTGTTAGCTCAGAAGCATCTCGATAAGTGCAAGTACGTCCTTTGTTGGAAATGCAGATTCACAGATCTAATTGTAGAAGATGAACTTCGAAAAAAATCGGATTGAAAATGACGTTTACAATAATGCTAATAAAGCGAACTAAATCCATGTCATTAGTTGTAAGTTATATTTAACCCAAATCAGGCGAAAAGGATATTAGTATTATTTATTAAAAAGGTATCAGAACTGGATATTTCTTAATTCCCAATAAAATATTCATAAATTAAGTCATTTTCGGCTTACGCACCAAAGACCTAAGGATTATACAAGTTTTGATTGATTTATTCAAATAGTTTTTAATTTCCTACATTTAGTCGAAATAATTTCAATGTATATAAGCCAGACGGAATTTAAAATTAATTTCGGCGCATAATTTGTAGGATTACTAAAACATGTTATGAATATGGAGTAAAATAATTAAGATAAATTAATGAGATAAGCCATATTCTTTACTAAGCAGTAAAGAAGGAAACTATTCAAATAGCGAGATTGATTTAAAATGCCATAAAACACCAACTTTCATGACAGAAATACGAGCTAAGTTTATAATATACGAGTTGTATAAGGTGGGAACTTTGTGTTATGAAATAGGTATGTATTATTGCCCTGTTGGCAGACTTCAATCAAAATCTCGCAGGAATGTCTCGATGGTTTACCACTCCGCGTTACTTTAATAATTTGTTTATCCAATTTTATGATACGGTAACACGAAATAAATAAAACATACATTAACATGACACCATTTCATACCTGGACCTGCGTAATATTTAATTCATAAGTTGAATAAGTTATTACAAGTTAAAGTAGGGGTGGGAGATTTAAAAAAAAATTGTAAACTATTTAAAAATACTAAATAGGACCTGGGGCAAAACCGGTTACTCACTGTATTACCTTGAATTCTGATAAAAGGTGAGGAAATGATCGATTACATAAGTTCAATATGTTAACAACAGAAATTAATATAAATATGAACAGTAGGTACTTGAAGAATAGAAAATAGTTATAAATTTAGGTTTCTCATAATCCGCCTCACTAGGCTAGCCTGTGTTGAGGCAGTGATTTAAGTCATTTTTATTAATTAATGAATATTTTTTTTAATATTTCGATTAGTTTTATTTATTTGCTTGATTGGGCACATCCTTGTCTTCTATTTTTTTTTAAAATAAGGTCTTGAATAGTTTTTTTTATTTGCTTTAGTGAATTCAGAAATTGCCTCTCTTCTTCATGTTTGTTCGAACCATTTTTTTAATCTAAGAAATGTAACATTTTTTAATCTAAAAAATGTCATACCCGGTCATGCCCCGAATCACATATCAGTTTGTGTACCAAATGCCAATTTCACATCCTGATCCGGCTCTATGAATTCTAAGGTCAGAATTGCACAATAAGATGTCAAAAACACGAACATACACATTTGGCACAAATAGATACCTACTCAAAAATAATAATAATAACAATCAACTATGTACCTTGGATGGCTCAAATCTGATGTCACGTTAATGAAAATGGAGAAATTTGTTAAAATGTTTGTGGAATCTTAACGAACGTAACCACACCGATGAAACTTTGTCAGCGTACTAATGTCACGATTGATTCTTATTTGTGAAATCTACCACCGCGTTTCGCTGCTATTTACTGAGATATCATGCTATCCTTGAGCAAGGGCGGATGCAGGGGGGGGGGGGTCCAGGACCAAGGTGGACCACTAATTACAATTGTTAAACATAATGTTTTTATATATTTTTTAAATCTATTATTATCAAAATTATTTGCCTGCTTTTTACTTGTATCTATTATTATCAAAATTAAATTATAACTTCTTGTGACTTGACCACGACTATGTGACCCCCCCCCTGGCGCTATATGACCCCCCCCCCCCCCCTGGCACCAAAGCTGGATCCGTCCTTGTCTTGAAGAGACCCTTGTTGTACGAAGGAGGAAACACAGAGGCAATGTCCCCTGAGTAGGTAACCGGGTTAGTAGTTCGACTATATTATTCAGTTATTGGTATTCGCGAGAGAATATCCCGGTATGTAGTTACATGTTACATTTTAAATAGTATCTGCAGTATGATATGACATCTACGTAAATAGTAGTTCATGAACAGTAGACCCCGCATCCATAAAATGTTTTTAATTTTATCTTATTTAATAAATATGAGTAGGTAATTAAATAGGTACCTACCCAATTAATTACAAACTAAATATTTTATACTTTACCCCTTTTCTTATACTTTATACCATATTTTCATTTTATATTTTACCTTTTACTTACTACCTATTACCTTACTTTTTATCTTTTTTTCTTAGATTTATCTTACATTGTTTATTGTTATTGTTTACTTGTTATTCTTCATGTTTTTGTACTATTAATATGTTATGTCAATTATGTTAATGGCACATGTTGTGCCGTATACTTACTTATGTGTAAATAAATAAATAAAGCATAAATATTTTACTTAACTTTAGCCTCGTTGTGATTTCAAATTCGGATGAAACGGAAGTGCGTCACTAAAATTTATTATTTGACGGGCCCTCGCTTCTAATATAATGCGGTAAATTGACGGCTCCGCGCGAGCCTCCGATTGCGCAGCGGCTTAAAGCGCCTGACGCTCAGCGCCCAGAGAGACATCCAGCGAACGGAGGTTCGAATCCTACCAAATAAAAAAAAAACACTTTTATTTTTGTATAATCAATATCTAATCTTCAAACCACTTTAAAATAAACAGGCAAAAGAAAAGAAAGCGACATCTGGCGACTTTCTATTTTCACTTCTACCGCGTGTGAATTGCACACTCTGATTTTTTTTTACAAGGAGGCGCTGAGAAAAATAATTTCCTTCAGGGCTTATTTCATCTCTGATAATGCTGTATGGGGCGTTTTTTTCAAGAAAGGAAGGAGAGGAAGTTCTGGGAAGGAAAGAGGTAAATCATCTGCAGCCAAGACCCAGACAAACCTCATCCCATGATCCCGGGCATCCCTGCTAAGTCACCAAACGTAGCGTGCCGCTTGAGGTGAGAGGTCAAATAAGGAATTAAACAATTCGTCCAAAGAAAAAATGTCACCAGTCACCATCTCAACGACAATTCTTTTTCCAAACTCTCTTCTGGACGGTGGGTACCATAACCTTGATTAATCCGATTTGACAACTCGTAGCAAGATATAAATGTGGTATCCAACAGGCTCACCACCTTGAACCGGAAGCGGATTATAACAAACAAATTTAAATCTCAAATGGTTCAGTTAAAATAGAACTTCGCTACGCTGAGACAACTAAACAGTAAGTACATTTTACCCATCTTTAACGATAGAGATTTAATATTCCCAACGTCACTGACAGGCTTAGGAATCGAACCCTTAAACCTTGACTTATATTTGCTCCTTTTTGCAGCCTCTTGATCTAAGTATCGGGTGTCATCGATGCATCAGGTTCAGTCAAGAGGATTAAAGGATGGATGTCGGCTATTTGTCGTTCAAATGACGTGCTATTTTTTTTCCATTCGTCGTTTACCCAAACATTTCAATATTTTTCTTTCAATTTGTTTTTCCTTGGAAATAACGGTTTCGTTTGAAGCTTTAATACTTTACAACTCATTTTCATAAGCGGTTGATTGGCAATGTGGCGCTTTTCTTTTCCATTTCTCTTTTTAAATACTTGTTAAGCGTTCAAAATATATGTATTTTTGTCAATAAAAGAAGAGCAACCTTTAATTGAGCTTTTGTACGTTGTTACATAAAAGTATTTGTAAGAAGGTGTGTGCACCCTCTTATACACACTTTATTTATGGTTTCGGTGTGTGACACCTCTAGTGCTTGCCCATTGACATTTGGGCATTGGTAATATTACAAGCCATGCAATATTTTGGAATGCAACAGTTGTTGATGCTGGATAAATTCAAATCAGCAAATTTGAAAAGAGGTTTTTCATTCTATAGGTAGCAGCCGAGAGCTCAGGGCGGTCATCTCGACTGCAACACGACGGATCCTTTTTGAAGATCGCTACGATCGTGATTGTGAATTTTGTACATCATACTCCTTTTTGGAAGTCATCCTGGAGGGATGATTGACATCGAGTATCATCCGCCTTTCTTGTTTCTGGAGGGTCCTTTTGGCTGAGAGCCATTTCTCCGAGTCCTGCCCTTCTCACGATGTGAGATTCGTTTCACAAAAGAAGATTTCATCAGGCTTCATTTCAACTTACCACGGTATCAAAATGAACTATTTAAACCTAAGCAAGTCCCTGCCAGACAGCCTTAGTTTCAAGATGTAATTTTTTTTTGTTTTAATATATTTCTTTTGTGTTTAAAATACATGTTTTTCTTCAAAATCATTAAACTACTCCTTACATCTGTCATGCGAGTCAACAACGTATAAGAACTTGTAATACTCACTTTTAAAGAAGTCTTGGATACTATGGCTTTAGATACTGACTTTGAAATCTCATGGATCTTATTTGAGTCAGGGACGTAGTCAAAATCTAATTTATCATTATATGATAGAGTCGCATCGATTAGGAACGGTTGTGGTATCGATACTTCAAATCTAGTCTCATTAGCCAATTTAACGTTTAGTAATCTTCATAATCAAGTTATCCATTCTTAAAGCTTTTTTTTGTATAGGTATTTCGGTTTACAAACCATATTTAATTCATCTAAAATATTAGTCAAAAGAAAATAATTCAAGTGTTTCGTAAACT
This sequence comes from Limnephilus rhombicus, assembly GCA_929108145.2. Classification (NCBI taxonomy): domain Eukaryota; kingdom Metazoa; phylum Arthropoda; class Insecta; order Trichoptera; family Limnephilidae; genus Limnephilus; species Limnephilus rhombicus. Next base: position 25,326,329 of record OV815274.1, read on the forward strand.
AGACTGCGGTGAAGGTACAAATTTTTGCAAAATAAGGCGAAATTATACGGAAAATCATGATGTTTTTGCTTTGGAAATTTGATCGCTTAGAAATAAGTTAGATGATTTAAATAAATACTGCTAGTAAAGCATTTTTTAAGCCCAGAAAAATAAACCATCAGGTCTATAGAAACAGCTTTAAAGTTCAAAATATCGTACTTATAAACCAATTTTATAGTTTTATTATATAATGTGGAAAATTAAGTGCTTTCAAAAAATTATCGTAAAATATTTAAATAATTGTGCCCGAACTTCGCAAAATAAAATAGAACACGCTATTTGGTGATGTTTTTTTTCATCCGTAAATCAAAATAGGTGACAGGTCTTAAAATAGTTGTCTTGACAGAAGCAAATTCCCGTGATATCTTGAACGAAACCATTCCCTTGTTAAGAATATTATGAACTAAATATATAATTTGGCTGTCCTGAAACGGGTATTCTTCCCAGTTGGACAGACAAAGTATCACATTGTAATGTATTGTAATATATATGCATTTGTAAATAAATAAAAGGTAACAATTATTATAAGCAATAATTATCAGCCTGAAACACTCATCCACATTGAAAAAATCTTCCGAGAAAAGATACATGACGCCACCGGTACATGAACCCGTGCCCTTCTGATTTCCGGTCAGCTGCTCTCCCAATTGAGCTATGGCGGCTTATTTAAAAATATAATAAGCAACAATTATTGCTTATTATATTTTTTCCACCTGAAAACAACCAACTTTAGTTTTTTTTTCTCGGAAGATTTTTTTAATGTGGATGAGTGTTTCAGGCTGTTGCTTATAATAATTGTTACCCTTTGTGCTACGAATAAAAATCTTGTCATAAAAAAAAAACGTTAGTTTAAAAATTAAAAATAATAATTAAATAAAAGGTATTAAGCGGGAATTTACACCTTACGTCATCGACGTAAGGCGTGTTATTGTTAGTGTCCCGATTTCCAATTTTACAGGACGTGGTGCTTGTCCTTATATACACGAAGACAAGCGAACACCATTCCATTATTACAATGTTTCGATTACCTATGCTCATTCTAGATACAACCAAGTTTATGGACCCTTTGATTTCAATGTATTAAATTTATCCAAACTCATATCTGGAGTCTTGCTATAAAATAATTTTTTGTTTAATTTTCCCTAAATCAATGCAAAGACTTGTCAGAAATAGGTACCTACAAATATTATAGGTGCGACATTGAACCGTCTCCGAAACTTGATACCGTCCAAATTTCAGGTAAAATAACAATATTTTTCCCCGGATAACATCAATAACCTTTGTTTATGATTGACAAATCACATAAAATCGAATCTAAAACCCATGCAAATCAGTTGGATATATTATATACACAAAATGGAAGAATCAAAACAAGATAGATTGTTATCAACGGTCAGATGACATATATTTTATTCGGTAAACAATGGTTTGATCCAAAGAGCATTGAATATTGTAATTTTATTTTGATGGTCTAGTATTTTATAGATAGGTATCTATCCAATATAAGAAAACAAAAAATTATGGCTTCAAATTTTGTAAGTATGGACTCTTTTAAAACGTAGTTATCTAACCTAAAGTACTCGTATAGGTATCTATCGGTGGTAGGTATTGCATTAATCACAGAAGAGTCTATGTTATGTAATTTATCAATGCTCCTTTCGACAGATGTTTCAGTAAGTTACAACAAACTTAGAAATCAACACCATACATATAGATATGTAGTATTTTACATGTACCTATTTGGGAAACATACATGAAACTTAATTTTATTTATTTATTTGTTAGATAATCAGTTTACAAGTATAATAATAAGATTGCAATAATAAATTACAAAATAAGTTTTCACGGTTTTATTTCTTATTTTTTGATGTTTCTCTTCTATAGAAGCGGACGCTTATGTTTAAAAAAGGGATGAGCATCAGTATGAAATGTATTTTGTATCTATATTTAATTATGATTTAAGGAAGTATGAACTTTAAAAATAGACAAATTTAAAAGTTTTATTAATTATGAAGATAATTTCATCATTTTGTTATTATTTCTTTGAATTGCTCTTTTAGTAAGCATTTGTCGTCTTCGATTGTTCTTGTCTTTTTGGGTAGGTTTTTATTTAGTATTTGTTTTCCTAGATATATATAATGATGTTGTGTAAATAGGCCAGTGCAATTAGCGATCCGCGATCGGAATTATTCCGGTAGTCCCATTTTTTTTATGTGTTTTATATACTCATCTCCTGATGTAAAATCTGAGTTTTCAACCGTGGGTCACTTGAGCTTTCGCCGCCATTTTGAAAAAACCAGCCGAAATCGCACCAAAATCTAGTTTTTCTCAAATATCTCGTTTCCAATAAAATTTTCGGATAAAGTAGCTTTACAAGTTTAGTAGAACATAAAATTACCTACAATTTTTATACAATAAATTTTCTTCTTTCTCTAATAAATATCGCGATATGCAGTAGTAAAAACGTGTATAAGTTTGTAAAAACAGGTAAAACATATAAAAAAATTGGGACTGCCGGAATAATTCCGATGGCGACCCCCTTTTTGGCGCTAATTGCACTGGCCTAAAAAGAGGTGTTACATTTTCATGTTGGATATATATATTTTTGACGAGCACTACTTCTAGTTAAAAACCTATGATTATTTAAAATATTTAATTAGTTGAATTATAGTGTTTGTTTCGGACTAGATCATTAAATTTTAATACTTTAAATTCTTCAAAAATAATGTGTATTGGATAATATCTTGTTTTTTCAATACTATTTATATAATCAATTAATAAATTAAATAATAATAATGGTTGATAATTTGTATGGTTTTTATGAAAAATCACCTTAATTACAACTCCCTAGACTCTGTTTCCTGGTAGGTCAATTCAGATGAACACACATTTATTAGATAGTTTATGCGTGAAGACGATACGATGTGCAAGATTGCACTCAGAGGACATAATATTAAAAAGAATGGACATTGAATGATTTTACGGTTACCATTTTATCATCCATTACGTTTTAAATAGATATATATTTAAAACATTCGTATATTTAATTTAGAACAAAATTATACTTAAAAATTATCAACATGTTTCTCAAACAAAAGTTAAATTATGGTCGTTATTATTATTACGGTCGTTCTGAAGCCGGTCGGCTTTATTAAAAAATATAAGTGGTTCAAACAAAGTAACATTGTTTCATTTACATTTAATTTAAAACGACCCCACAAAATAATTTTGTGATTACTGAAGAGGTGAATATTTTTAATTATCAATTTTAGGATGGATTTTGTTTTAAATGACCTTAAAAACCTTTAAAATTCTACTTAGGTTTAGTATAGCAAGTATTCAAGATAGGTAGGTACCTACCCATTCACGGACAGTATGTTTTACCTAATGTGAGTGACCTGACTACAGAGGTATCCATATTTGTTTTGTACCAATCGCTTTAATTTTATTCATTACTTTTCGAAATTAAATTAAGATAGACTATATAATATATTTACGAACGGTAGGTATGTATCAAGTTTTCAGACTAAACTATGCCTTCAATTTTTATTGGAAACTTTTTTTTAACTATTGAAGAAGAAGATATCTAATACTAATAAATGTAAACGAAACATGAAATAAATAAAACATAGGTCGCAATGGTCGAGTTAGTTAAGGTGTCTCGGTAAGATAAGAAATCTTTGATTTGAGTCCCGTTTGTGACCGTTACGTTTTTATTTTTCTATGTCTCGTCTTATTTCATATTTCGTTTAGATTTATTAGTTGGTATTATCTTCTTCTTCGATGAAACTATGTACCTACGTACCTATGCAGGTACTTGTAACACAAGAGGATATGATATAGTTAGCTACCTAAATACTGTAAATAGGTATTGACACACCAACAATCTTTTGCTTAGTATCGATGCTTCTATTTCCACGTCAAAAGCTATCTATAAAAATACCAACCACGGTCAAGGAAGTCAAGCGAACAATATGTTATTTGTTTTATGCTGACGCGATTACCTGCAATTCTACTAAAAGAATTCTTTAAAATAATCCACCGAAAATAGAGAACAGCAAGTTGGGCGATGATTTGTGACGACAGTCCGCGACGGTTTTGCGTGTGCTAGCGCGTTGAAATACCGACGTAATTTAGTAAGGCCAATAAAAATTTACTATGTTCCAAAACACAATAATAATAAAGGGGATATTTATGTTGCTTTATTGGAAAACAAACGGCGAATTAAACACTTTGCTTAATCACCGATATTAAAATTAATAGTTGCGGATAAAACATAACAAGTATCTAAATAAATTAATTTTTCAATAATCGCAAATTAACTTTGTGGCGTCATTTTCATTAAAGTAAATAAATTACTCAAATGGTTTTCGAATTCCAATTATATTACTTACTTTCAAAATTGAACTTAAGATTGATTGAAGAAGTAAAAAAAATGTAGAGAATAAGAGTTTGTTTGAAATGACTTGTTTATTTAAAGAAAATTGATCTGCATGTTGGTAGGCAGATACTAGATATGTAGATACTATTGTTATATTGTGTTGAATATAATAACACGATTGTAATTGGAATATCATTTATTAAACCAGCCTTGCTGACTGACAGTTGACAAGTGAAAAGACAACATATGAAAGTAGTCAAAGACAATAATATAAGATCATAGATACTCATACCAACAACTATGAAAATGAAAAGCATAAAAATCCGATAATCTATTTTTTGGGCAATCCTAATTTATAACCCACATGTATTGTACTCCCCTACCAAAAGAATTTTTGTGCCGAAGAGAAACCGTAGACGTCTAAAATTAGCTGAACTGACAGCTTGAAGAGGACTGCCGGATTCTAATTGGCCATGTTACGAGTTGCTTACGTAAAAGTTAAATGCCCAAAGGGCGTTAAAAAGAAGATGATAAGGTAAAATATCTATTCCGCTCTCGCCATGAACAATATCTGGTTTCCTATCCTCCAAGCATTGCTAGTTTTTAATGTGAATTAATACTAATATAACGAGATGTACAATGTACATGTTTGTAAGTAGGTACTCGTATATCGATACTCAATTAGGTAAACGTCATGATACTTTCAAGGTATCTAAGAACTCTGTGCTGTAAATTATTTAATACCTATATCTTTATTCAGTCCTATGTCCTAAGCGCTTGTGTTTGGGAAAAGCAAAAGCTTTTGTTATTAAAATCGTCTTCAAAGCCTACAAATATTAATTGGAATCTCAACGTATTCGCAGGTCGCAGTAATTGAGCATTTATGAAATTCACTGATTAGAAATACCTTCACCAGTTTGTTTTAATATTCTACAATAAAAAATAAAGGCTGGTAATAAAATTATCGATTTTAAATAGCAAACTCTGAGGCCAGTTGTCACCTGGATACATTTGATTTTGCGTCTCGTCTAGTATGCTCAATAATGCGATTCTCATGGAAAACTAAACATTGGCTACCTTTATTTATATCGACGTGTTACAATCATAATTATTATAATATAAAGTTGATTAAGTTTTATGAAAATTTTCGCTGAAAAAGCGTAGTTAGTTAATATTGAAACTGCATTCTTTGATGTTCATAGGCTGAACTTCTATTTTATTGCTGGTCGTCTGATGTTGTTTGCTATTCATTGTGTTAAATTTATCGTTTTTTTCTTTCTCCGTGCTATAAAGTGTGAATAAATATTAATGTTCATTAATGTGAAACTCAGTTAAGTAGCTAGATAGGTATCTTAATTAGGATCCTGCTTAGCCACTTCACAGAATTAAGATGCTTATAAACTAAAAAAGGTTATTTTTGAAATTGCATCGTTTTAACCACCGAAAAAGGCATTAAACATAATATCTATTTACTGTTGATAAACAATTATTTTGTATAGTCCCAAATAATATCTATTTTAAGGCCTGTGCTGCTCTCATACCCTCTTAATTAGGAGCCTGCTTAGGTACCTTTCACAGACTTAAGATACTTAATAAACTAAAAAACCTGGTTAGGTATTTTTGAAATTGCGTCATTTTAACCATAGAAAAAGGCATTAAACATAATGTCTGTTTACTATTGATAAACAATTATTTTCTATGGTCCCAAATAAAATCTCTTACAGGCCTTTGCTGCCCTCTTATCCTCTTAATTAGGAGCCTGCTTAGGCACCTTTCACAGACTTGAGATACTTAATAACTAAAGATACACGGTTATCTTTGAAATTGCGTCATTTTAAGCACCGAAAAAGCACTAAAAACACAATATTTAATCTATTATTGATGAACAATTATTTTGTATAATCTCAAATAAAATACACACCTCTGCTGCCCTGTTACTGTTCGCATTATTTCGTGGGTGAACGCCATACTTTAGTAATTTTTTTTACATTGCCTTTTTTTCCGTAGATAATCGCACATTTTTATTAGGTAATAGGACTTGACGTAAAACGTTTTTCTTGTGTTTGGATTCAAATAAATAATTATATTAATGATTTGCGTCTTCATCAGACATATTTATCTATTGCAATTTTCGACACGAGTCTCAGGTAAACTACAAATAATTTGAAAAACTTCATCATCCAATCTGTTCGCGTAACGTTCAGACATTAAAATAAAGCCTTAAATATAACTAAATACAAGGCAAACAAAAGGGTCACGTTAACAAATGACCGACACAATCCCGTTGAATCCTTTTTCTACTCGGTGCCACCGACAAAAGAAAGGATTTGACTGGGGTAAAACTCATTTGTATGGTGCGACATGTCAGTATAAAAACGATAAAACTGTGCTGAGAGGAAACGAATGACGTCACGCGGCTTAACTTCCGTAAAATGCGAGGGATGGCGTTGGCGGCGGTATGAATAAAGGGCGGGGAAGGGGAGGGGATATCCATGTTCAGTGGCGGGGAGGGGAGGTGATGTGGAGGTGGTGTGCACCGAGAATAACACACCTGTCAACGGTGTAATGCACATACGAACAATGTGTTTTCAAATGAAAGAATACTGCCGTGTTGTTGTTTTTCTCTCTTCCCTGTCCTGTCATTGATCGTTAGGAGAAACAACTGAAAAGTAGGTGGTTACTGGTTACACGCTCAGTCCACTGGCAGAACTCACCAACTATTGTGTTGGACACAGTTGGATATGTGTCCCTTCTCAATGCTTCTTAGGTATAAACACCTCCGTACACTTCCAACAATGACTAGGAGTGAGGAGTGACTATTTGCAGGTTTTTGCAAAAAAAAATTTAGTAAATTATTTGATTTGATGCTACTACGAGTATTATTCCCATTTCCGCTAAAACATATTGTTATATAACATTGGTCAAATTTAAGTATTGAACGTACATCATATGTTATTTTACATTCACAATGCCACAAAATCAACAAACAATCTCAAAGAGCAGTGTTCACCACTGTTAAATAGATATCTACATTTATGTACATACACCTACATTCTACAAGTTGACAGCGGAATTTCATATGTAAAACGTCCAGTAGGTGCCTAATACTTACATCACTAGATCTTTGACTAACATTTTTCGTAATTTTTCATTTCGACGGCAGGTATAACATAACTAACACGTAACACAACATTTTGTGTAAGTAAATGTGGCTACTGTAAAAATCTTTAAACCCGTTTAATCACAGACCGAATTTGTCCCAACTCACATAGGTCTTATATAAATCGCTGTAACTCCCTTACTATCATAGTGAGAAATATGTTCTAAACGTAGTTAAAACGGCAAAATACCACGCTTTATATTCAAATCTAAAAATTAACCACCAAAAAAGTAAAATGTAAATCTTCATGAAACCAAAATTTTGAATTGTTATTTGAAATTTTGGAAATTTTTTACCAATTATTTTTACATTGATATCAGTAATTTTAGTTAGAAAAAAACGTAAGGTGAGCCATTTTAACTTTTATTTTTTTTTTGCATGTAAAATTTTTATATTTCAAATATGTTGAATTATAAAACTTGAAAGCGTATTTCATCGCCTTTCAAAAACAGTTTTATTAATTTTTGGTTGTGTTCAGAAATATTCCATTTATTTGCATTTTATTGTAAAGCGGAAATATTTTGTCCATCTGAAAAGTACGCCAAATTTCTGAAGGGTTAAAAAGATTCTTGTAAGAAACCAGTGAATCTTAATGAGATTGAAAACCGTGTTTTTAAACCTGTGGGAAATTTCAGTTCTGTTTTAGGGAGTCACGTGCCCCTGAGTGGATTCCCTCAACCTTCTCATCCCCCTGTATCCCGACCCCACCCCCCGCGTACCCAAACTCACGGGAGTGTCGTGCGTCGCCATCCTCGGCTCGTAAAACGCACACCTTACTGCCCGGTCAGTCCTGTCTCCTGTCACATCTCCCGCGCTTCCTGCGAAACAATAACGTCCACGTTTTATGTCCGTGTGGGCTCATCCGCACCGCAACAGCGGTGTGGATTTAAATCACCTTATTCGGGGCCAAGAGTAGAATGTGAGTCGTGAACACAATGCTCTTAATCACCTCAACCCTGTGTGGAATGGCACTTTTAACGAGCGTTCGCCGAATTGATCTACACTGCCTTACAAATAAACGAATTGAATTGGAAAAATGGTAAATTTACCGGACAAAAACACGTTTTGATCCTGCTTATCCCAAATCGTGGTCATGACCTTAAAAGCATTATTATACCCACACCTTATGCTTTCAAGTAGAAATCAGGTTACATTTTTCCCTCCATCTATAAACCTAACGAACGCTGTAAAATTAGCGTAAGGTGATCCCCTAGTGCTCGAAAGTTAACTCATTTTTTACGCATTGTTTATTATAATAAGAAGGAAATTTAACATCGATTGCACGAAACCAAGCGACGTGGAGGCCAAGGACGTCCATACGCACCCGCGGCGGGGCGTTAACTAATACAAAATGTGCACCACCTCAGAAAGATAATTAAGAGTAACGATAAAAAAAATATAAAAAATGGTTAAATAGGTTACGATGGTTCAGGGTTAACGGCTATTTTAAAATTAATTTTTTTAGCTTTTAATGACTTTTCAAAGAGGTGTTGAGTTGACTTGATTCTGAGTTGGCAAACCGTAGTCTTTGACTGCGTAACGTTTAATTCTGAAATCCAAATTCGTTGAACACTGCTCACACCGAAAAGAAAAGCGCAAAATTGCATTATTTTGTTTTATTTTGTGAAATTCAGGCACAAATAAAATGTTTTTCGATTATTTTGTGAAGAACTTAATTTGCCACATTATATAATAAAGCTTTATCCAGAAAGTATTTTTATAGGGCTGATATTTAATTTTTTCCATACTTAGTCCAAGATGTGTTTACTCGCAGTATTTAATTGAAGCTTATATAATATAATATTTCTAAGCGATAGGATTTTCTAACCAAAAACACATTATTTTGTATGATTTTGCATTAATTCGCATAGCTTCATCCTAAGTTCTCCTTCTCTCAGACTTTTACTAAACACTATCAGCCTTACTAAAAAACCCCGTGAAAATTTTATTCAATTGACAAACGGCCGCGGATGTGAAAAAATTACTAATTAAAGAATTGTTCATTGAAAGAAATACACATTGTTTACACGGCCTGAGAGGGTAGTTTATCTCTGTTTTAACGATTGATGTCCGAAAGAAATTTGGAATTTTTTCAACGTATTTTAAATGTCTTGTATATTTCTTATTTTTGAAGATGTCGTAAAACCAAATACCTTTATAGAAACTAGATAGAATTGCCTTTTGGATTTTTGTATCTGAAATATTCGATCGTTTTTGAAAATTGCAGTATTTTAAGTTTCAACATGAAAAATTAAAAAAAAAAAAAAACAGCTGACTGTAAACATATTCTATTAAATGGTCGAAAAATTTTGGAAAATTCAAAATTTAAAAAATACACACCTCTTACTTTATGAATTTGAAAGAAAACTGTCACTTCACTTTTTATCTCATTCATACAATTAAAAAGGATAAAAAAATATAATAATAATTCCGAAAAAATAACTGAAAAAATCTGACATCTTGGATTCATTTTTACGCAATTAATACGTCGATTTCTCGAATTTGTTTATATTTACACATGCGTGAGGCTTTTACATTATTAAATAATATTACTTTTATGGAAGTTTTATTAAATTCACGCAGAAAAGTCGTTAAAAAAATAAAATTTCAGAAATAACCTAAAATAACCGTTAATCATCAATAAAACAATATTTAAAGGACCAAAACAGAAAAAAAGTAACGCCAGCATTGGTAATTATGTTGAATTACACAAATATCACAGTGAATTGATCATTTAAATGAAAATTATCTTCAAAAACATAAAAATTAACTGCAAATACAACTGAACATTGTCAAACATTGTTTTACCGCGAAGTTTATAAAACAATTTGCCTGCGGCGCCTGCGCAGATCTATGTGAGATTCAAGGGGACCAACATAAAAATCATAAAATACGTGATTGTGTTATTAGTAAAGACGTAAAAACACAGTGCACCGCGCAAGCAACAAATATGCGGTTGACCGCTCGTTAAGGCGTTTTGTTATTAGTAAGGCTGTTTATTATTAATCAAACTTTCACTTGTCGTAAGGAAAATATTTAATTTTAGAATGTTTACAAATAGTTTGACTAAGTTCCTAGAAACATTCTCATTATTACCAATTTGTATTTGTTTACACAATTATCTGGGTGCGCTAAGTGCTCAATAATTTCCACACTTCGAAGTGGAGAATTTATTATCAAACAGTTAAATCGATGCTGAGGCATTTGTGAAAATTTACTTCGAATGGCATAAACCTGATAATCCAGGAGAAATTCTATCTATCGTTACATCTACTATCTAAACTATCTGTGTGCGCTAAATTACACAATTCACTTGAAGCACACAATATCTTACGATGGTCACAGTTCACAGTAATTATTCTACAAATTTATTGTTTTCTATCGTATTTGGTCTCTACGATTAAAGGATTTTAGTAATTTTTTTCATTTATAGTATGCACTTTTCTTGAAATTGGATAATTTATTACAAGCGTAAACTAAAAAAATTGGGTATATTATTGACAAAGATATTGAAATATAATAGATGTGCTTTTACTAGGTGGGACTGCGCTTCCGGGTGGCGTATTTCTAAAACCTATACCGGTTCAGTCGCTTTACATTTTTAATATCAAAATTTAAATATTTAGAAATAAAATTAGTAATTTCTAATACACACATTGGAAAGATTATTTTATCTAGATTTTAGAAAAAAAAATGTTTTTGCGAAGTGATAAAAAATTATCAATATAGAAGTGTATTTACAATATGTGAGAATAATAATAAAATTTAAATATTTAGAAATAATATTTAAATAAATGAAGACAAAATAAGCGAAACTCAATCGAAAATCTGGAAACAGAAAAATCAGAAAAACATATTGACACCTCTGGGACTCGAACCCAGGAAAGAGGTCCTGGGTTCGAGTCCCAGAGGTGTCAATATGTTTTTCTGATTTTTCTGTTTCCAGATTTTCGATTGAGTTTCGCTTATATTGTCTTCATTTATTTAAATATTACAATTTGAGGTTTTACTCATAAAGTTAAAAATTAAAAATAAAATATTTAGAAATAAAATTATTAATTTCTAATATATAAATCAGAAAGATTATTTTATCTAAATTTTAGAACAATTTTTGTTTTTGCAATGTGATAAAAAATAACCAATATAGAGGTATATTTAAAATGTAAATTGTCGCTATCGCGACTGAATCGGTATAGGTTTTGGAAATACGCTTCCGAGTGTCGCCGATATTGTTTATACCAATTAACAAATAATCTAAATTAACGAAAAATTAACGAATAAACCAAACGACCGACTAAATGAACGAATTCTTTCCGTATTCAAACTATATTGTTAACCAATACTAATGCACACCTTAAAAAAATCAACGAAATGAACAAATTCTTTTCGTATGCAAACTACTCTAATTACGCGGACAGTTGCGCGGACACCATAGCATATCTCTTTTGTATTTGAATATCTTTGATTTTTAATATGTTTTTTTACATTAGCTTCACACAGGAGGCCTCGAGGAAAACAATTTCCCTCGAGGCCTGCATCATCTTTGGAGATGCTGTGTGGAGCATAAGAAAGGAAAAAGAGGGGTTGGTAGGAATCTGGGGTCCAGGAGTGACGTATGAATCCATCCCTCACAGTGGGACACTGCGGTGTAAGTCGGTAGATCGAGAGGGTCCGGCTGGAGAGATCTAGGTTAGGTCTCCCTCAACCAGTCTCTCTCGATCCAGCCTGCCACGCGGTAGGTGGGAAAATGCATTCGCCGTCAAGACCTAGACAAATCTCACCACATGAACCCGGGTACCCCTGCTAAATGACTAAACGTAGCGAACCACTTTGGGTGACTTATGACATCATATTGGTCATCCAATAAATGGTTTCCGGAGAGGCGGTATCCATACCCGGTTCCTATATATATTTATGTAGATGATTTCTACTGACAAATAAATACAATATTGTTACTTTCAAAATAGCATTTCTTGTTTTGATGGAGGAATCCAATAGCAATTTACTACGAGAGTTATTCACTTCTTCTGCCTTAAAATCCTTGTAAATGATCCGTAATGGGAAGATTTGTCAGATTCTATGGTAGGGGAGGGAGATAGTGAGGCATTTCGTCAACCCGAAGCGAGTTGCTGAAGACCCTGTCATTATTTACCTTTATTTATGATATTTACACGGAACACGTTTCACTCAACCAACCCAAATGGTGGCGGAAACATGCAACTTGACTATTTTCAGGAAGATTAAAAGATAAATATAATAATTTTCGAGAAATCTAATAATAAATATTTATCATTTAAAAAAAAAAAAAATTTTAAGGACCTTCCATTAATTACGTCACGCCTTAAGGGGGAGGGGGGAGGGGAGTAGAGAGGTGTGACATTGTGTGACAAGGGATATGGGGGGAATCAGCTCTGTGACGTCACATGTAAACAAATTTTAAACTACTGTTTTGATTATTTTTAGATGTAAATTTGCAAAATACTAGGGGGGAGGGAGTCTCACAAATGTGACTATGTGGTCTTACACCAGGGCCATACTGAGCGTATCTTCCTCTCTGGAACGTGCTGAAAATATTTTATATATATTTTTAAATGAATTAATTGTGAAATAACACAAATTAATCAATTAAAATTTATTTGCCCACGCTTGGACTCGATCGATTACTACTCGAGCACGCGGAGGCCGTTGGGTCCTCTCGACCACCAAACCAGGTTTATGAGTAAATAAATTATATTATTAAATAAATTATATAATTATAGGTGCATCTATGTAGAAACAAAATATATAAATAAAGATTTTCTATTCAAATGACATGAACACGGATATTCAGTGAAATTAAAATATTTAATCCGAAGTCGCGGGTTCGAATCTCGGCGCGTACAAATACATTTTATTTTATTGATCTGTGTTATTTCAGAATTTATTAATTTTAAATTAATATATAGTAAATTTAGATACTTTCAGTAACGCCTTGATGTAAGACCACCATTCATCATCGAAACGTTGCTTGAAATGGCGTGTTTTTTCTTCTTTAAACGTAAAATAAGGACTTTCACATTTATAAAACAAGGAGGTAAGTCGACTACTACACTTGGCACATTCCCGTATTATACTAGTTGAATTTGATGACCAGATCTGAATAGCCAGGTACTTATAATAATTATTATATTTTGATGACTTGTATAGCGCCGCTGTTGTGAAAATTCACCTCAAGGGCGCTGTACAAACTTTTGATACATTTCTACAATCGCACTTCCAACTACAAACTCGATAAACCAATATAATAACTTATGGCTAAAAATTGCATCCACCGGTTCGTCGATCACTGATACAAAACTATATGTACAATGGTGACAGGCCAACTCAGAATGAAACCAACTCAGAACCACCTCAGAAAGGTCATTAAGATGTTTATTAGGTTAAGTTAAGTTAGGGTTACCGGCTATTTTAAAATGGTTTTTTCATAGCTTTTAATGGCCTTTCTGAGGTGGTTCTGAGTTGGTTTCATTCTGAGTTGGCATGGAACCATGTACAATGATTTGATCAATGAACGCGATGCTGCGTAAAAATCACATTTATACTCTGTACAGGCAGAAAAGGACAAGACCATACATACCTGGGAAGTCCCCACCTTCCTCTTCCCCATCTTCTTTCCACTATCTTCAGCCTAGCAACATACCCCACTTATGGATGCCATAGTTTCACTGACTTCAGACGGGTGCAGTTGGGACTCTTGTGCGGTATTAACATAAAAAAGGTTTATGAAATGTTATTTTTTAAAGATCCTAGACAGCCCCAATTTCAATTGTGAAGCCAGTGGGACTATACGGTTTCTCTCTAAAACACGATTTTATCTTCTATTCTATTCCAGAACGCAAATACGAAAGCTGAGTATGAATACCGCACTACACACTAATTATTGCTCCCCTTTTAAAACAAGGTGTTAAATAATTAGAGATTTTCCGAAGGGTTTAACCTACGATTGATTTAAACTTTTAATGCCACAGCTTTTCACGAAGGAGATTTAAAATAATACACTTCTAAGAAGTAAAAAAAGATTGTTACATTTGAACTTGAATTATTAATTATTATTATTATTCGTTAACATAAACAGATTATGTGAAAAAGCCGCGTGACAACTACATTATTTTTTGTTTATAAAATATCTCATCTTAGGTTGGATCGTAATACCTCAGATCCTGTATTTTAAACAATACAACTTGTTTAATAATAATTTACAAATGTTGTCTTTTAATTATTTTGTCTGAATTTCTAAGCAACGGAACACGATAAGGATCAAAAAGTTATCACCTCTTTAAATTTTTGACGATTTCCAAATAATTCACACAAACAATCGACTCGATAGGATCAATCGGTAAAGGTGAAAGGTACTGTGAAAAATTACGGAGTAAAGGAAAAATTATTTTTGTGTAAAAGTTTGTTTTTTAATAAAAGTAAACATTTATTAAAAATAGTTATGTTTATAAAGTTACCCATTTCCGAAACGAAGAAACCAAATCTTGAACTGTTGTTTTGAAAACAAAATTCAGGTACCTGAATATTTCATGCTTCAAGGTGTAAATAGCATTCCTGATAATAAAGTAGATTATTTTTGTGTAAAAGTTATAAGTTTTCTAAGATAAATACCTCAATATTCCAAATATAGAGCTTTCACTTGGAGCTCTCGTTTTATTTATGGGCTCTGTGGGGGTGGTTTAGGCTGTAGGGGGAGGGTGGGAGGAGGGGGGGATTCCCAGGAAGAGGCAGGTTGACGGAGAGATGCGTGTCGACCACTCGTCAATCAGCCCTTCTTCTCTTCCCCCAATCAACACCCCTCCCCCTCTTCTGTCCCCTAGTCCCGGGGGAGGGAGTCACCGCCCGGTCTAAAATGCGGTAAATACCGAATACTTTAATGTAAATACCATGTCAGCAGTAAGGAAGTTGCTTTATTATTGTTGTTGAGGTGTATTTGAACTTGGTTGAGTATGAAAACATGTCGCGCAACGCCACAAATCTTATGTGTCTAAAAAATATTCCTGAATACATTTTGTCATTGAATTTTGTCAAAAGACGGAAAATTATTTCTAAAAAAATACGTCGTGGCGCAATTCATCGTTGGAATCATAATGATGATATATTTTAAAAAAAGTAATGCTTTCTGAAGTTGAGGTCGTTTCTTTGGTGTGGTTTTCAGGTCGCAACATCATTTCAATCAGAAGCCATCTACATAGATTTGAAATGTGTGAAATTATTAGACAAGATGCCGTATTGTTTATTTCAAGTTTCCACACTTAATGAAGATCTTTTATTTATTTTTTTAAATCAAGGTAGCATCATTTTAACTCATGACAGTTCGTATATACTAGTTATAATGGGGAACAAATAAAATCAATATGCAAAATTTTCATCAATTTTTGTGTTGTACAGAAAATAAAAGTTTCACCATGAAAAGTAGCCTATATCACTTCCAGTCCTTCATATAAAAAATCACGATGATCAATTGAAAGAAGGACAAACATACTCCTGGAATCCATGCAAGTAAAAATCCAGCCGTTTTTCAATTATCTAATATAAACTTGAAAAACCTGCCTCTCAAAGATTAAACTTAATAATTCCAGTACCCAATCGCAATTCAATTAGAAAAAATAATGCTGAAGTTAAATTAATTTCTTTCAATTCAAATATCAGTCACTTTTCAACATTATGCCCCATAAAAGAAATATGTTATGTATTATAACAATACATTTAAAAGGGCATAGTTCGCTAAAGTAACATCACAGACATAAAGCTAAATGTCTAGATTTCAAATGAAGCATATTACAGATGATGTAACGTAGAACCATGTGTAATAAAATAATATTTTAATTGTTTTGTTTTATTAGAGACACGACTCGGCCCAGAACTGAGGGCTCGGAAACACGCGAGCGCTATCACGGGTCACCGTAATTTATTTTGAAAACTGTGACAAAGCCAAGCCCACGCCCATCCTGACCTCTCCTTACAACACAATACTCTGCCAAAGGACATGGCCGATTTATTGATATTGTCATGTTAACTTTGCTTAAATAAAATCAAATAAGATATTGAGCAATTGTCTCGAGAAAACATTCCCTGACTGTATCGCCTGGCACTGCTATGAATAAAACAATTCAATTAGTTTTCCATTGAGTCGGACTTTTATTAATGATCGAAATTTTATATATTGTTTTACAAGCTAATTCATATTATTTATAGGCGTGTTTTTGTGAGTCATTATTAAAACGATATCACATAACATTCTAATTTGTTCTCTGCATTGAAACAATGTAAATTATTCAAAGGGAAATAAAAATTAATTTATCCTAATGAGAAATGGTCATGCCTAAATATCTAAAAATTGTTATTGTTGGTCATTATTAATGTTTACGATTGTAAAACAAAATAGATTTACGACAGTTGATTTTGATTTTTATGTTTCATTAATTTCTAAAGTAGTAGGTACTTAAATTGAATATGTATGTAGGCAGTTAGATAGATTATACGTTTTTAAAGAAAAGAGGTTAATCTTGTATGGTTAATTTATCCCTAATAACTGAAGAATAAAATTATATACATTGTATTTATTTGAAACCTGTGAGTTATTTGAACGGCTTCAAAGTAAAAGTGTAAATTTACGTTTGTCTTGTAACATAACGTTGTAATGGCTTAAGTATTATCGACACAAAGGACAAAATTGTCGTTTAGCTAACTGGAAATCATGTCACCTGCTAGCATTTGTAAACATTTGTTTATAGAATAGACATGCTTTCATTGCGGTCGCGGATGAGAGAGGAATATAGGATTACGTTAATCAAGAGTATGAATTTAAGACGAAGTAGATCGCGATTGAAATATGTCCAAGTTAAACATGATATTTTTTTATGTGAACACCGCATAAGTGTCCCAATTGCCCGGAGCCAGTGGAACTGAAGGGTTGTGAGACTGAAGGGAGAGGTAAAGAATTGATGGATCTGGTCAACACAGAAGGCTAAAACCATTTCAAGCAAGGTTTCGATTCTGAATGGTACCTACCTAGTATATCACCAGGGCGAAACTGAGAACATCTACCACTCTAATATTTGCCTCCAGACGAGGGACTGAATAGTGAAAGATTTCGCGGCCACGAAAGATTAACTTCAATCTACTTTATTAGCTTCAATCTGCTTATTTGGGAGGCGGGTATGGGTACCTCCGCTCCGGGAACCATTAATAATTATATATATATATATATATATATATACATGACATATACTTATTATTTTATAGGTCACAGGTGATTCGCTACGTTTGGTGACTTAGCAGGGGTGACCGGGCTCACGGGGTCAGGTTTGTCCGGATCTTGGCGGCGGATGCATCTGCCTACCAATTGTGTGGCAGGCCAGATCGTGAGAGAAGGTTTGAGGCATACCTTTTGACCTCTCCAATAGGACTCTCAGCAGGATTTGGACAGTAGTGGAAGGGATGAATTCGTTCATCCGTCACTTCTGGACACACTGACCCCCAGATTTCTACCTGCCCCTCCTATGTTTTTCCTTCCCAAAACTTCTCAGAAGTTCCTCTCCTTCCTTTCCCTAAAAACACCCTACACAGATGATATAGGCCCTGAGGGGAATTGTTTTCCCCAGGGCCTCCCGTGTGGAGATAATGTAAAAAAGCGTGATTTCTACTAACAAATTTTACATCAGTTGGTGTTCATTTTTTTTTTTGTTCATATTTAAAAATATATTTTATTTTTTGGTTGCTTGCAGTATGCTTCATTTTAGGGAACATTACTAAATGTTACCGTTAACTATTAATTTAGATTTACTTGTTATTTACATAATAATTGTTAGGGCGTTCAAAAATAACCAACACCCCGAAATCAAGCCTCCATAACAGTGATCGTGCGGATAATTCAACATTCAACCTGTCCCGTTAAAGAATAGGGCAAATCATTAATAGCATTATTACCCAACTGCTCGTACCTAGTCAATCGTGTACCACGAATTGGCTCGATCGATCCCATTCGAGAAAGTTCGCGACCATTTGACGGGACACTTACAACGAGCCAGTGAGCCAGTGAACCCGCCGAGACAATGTGAATAATTTCCAACAAGGAAATGGACAATACAGTCATTTATAAGCGTTCATGCGCAATCATTACGGGAACAGCTTGTAAGGAACGTTTCCTAATATAGTCATTAACATTTATCATTGTTGGGTACTCACCCAATCTGGACAATGCATTAGGCAGTGGTGTGGTAAAAAATAGTTAAGAAACCCGGGGGTAAATTTTGATTCTATCCAATACATGTCGTTTGTTTGTATTCAACATATTTTTTTATTAATAAGCAACAAAAAAGTACATTTTATGTTCAAAAAATATATGCAAACCATGCATATATATCACAGCCTGGATCAAAAATCAAGATATTCACACTATTCAAAATATTTTAATCCCT
This sequence comes from Limnephilus rhombicus, assembly GCA_929108145.2. Lineage (NCBI taxonomy): Eukaryota > Metazoa > Arthropoda > Insecta > Trichoptera > Limnephilidae > Limnephilus > Limnephilus rhombicus. The sequence continues at coordinate 25,345,368 of OV815274.1, forward strand.
AACCAAACATAACCAAACTATAAAAAGTGTAAAATAAATAAACATGTCTTTAAAGAATTTACCAACTATTCATATGTACATATATGTACCTTATATATATTTATTTCTTCTAAATGATCAATGGACAATTGCCATTAAAATGTAAAAAAAAAAAAACTTTCTACTACAACACATAAATACTTGTACTTGTCAAACTTAAGGAGATCCCATAGTCCAGGAAAAAATCGAAATCGGAATTCACGCCCCTTTATGGGAGGAGTTTGAAAATACTTAAGAAAAAGCTTTTGGAAAGGTGGGAAAAGGTATTTGAGAAAAAAAAATACAGGTTGATTTCGTAAAAACCTGTAAAAAACATAAACTTTATTGTAATAAAACGGAAATTTAAAATAGATTTCTCAAAATCAAACGACGCGGAGTGACGCGTCCATCTCCCGCTCCGTTCGGGGCCTTTCTGATACGAAGTAGGTTTGGCGACTGTGGCGTGGACAGTTCTTCGGTGGACGCCATAGGGTTCACTTTGAAAAACCGAATTCGTCGACTAGCGGCCGTATTGTAAAATAACACGAAAATGCATATTTTATTTTATTTTGGGAAGATCGGGAGTAAATATCAACTTTTTTTGCGATAATTATAAAATAAACTGAATTTGCCACATTATACAATAAAACCATATCCGAAAAGGGGTTTATAAATAGGAGAGTTTGGACTTGAAAGTGTGTTTTTTAGACCTTATACCTTATTTTTTTATAGGCTTATTAAAAGACTTTAAGGGCCAAGGTATGTTCTACACGCAGTATTTAATTGAAGCATCTATAATACTTCAAAGCAATCAAATTTTCAAAACAAAAACATATGATTTTGTATGATTTTGCATTAATTACTATGGCTTCATCTTAATCATAAACACGTGAACACCTCAGCACAGGTTCTCCTAGTGAGGTGTTCACGAAACATAAAATATTACCAACCAACAGTTTCACCTTCTCAAACTTACCTTACACCCAACATAATGAAATGTAATATTAATATGTAAAAATGTTTTCAAAACATATTATGTAAAATGCTAATAATAAGGTAAAAAATTTAATATAGAAATAAATAAAATAAAAAATAATTAATTTTATTTTAATAAGCAATGCACCCAACGGATACAAGCTTATCATTTAAAAAAAAATAGAAAAAAAAGAAAATGTAAAAGTGTTTTCTTTATCTGGCACAATACTCAGATTTCTTATAAACACCATACAATCAATTATAATGCGGAAAAACTAGTAGTGAATTAAAAAAAATATTGATATTTTCTGGGTCACTAGCAGGATATTTCAAAATGTCGTATCAATGTACCGGCCCGTTATGTATCCCGATATTATTTAATAGCTATTAGTAATTAAGATGAAGCCATAGTAAATTATGCAAAATCATACAAAATCATGTTTTTGTTTTGAAAATTGGATCACTTTGGCAGCCATCTCTGGTCTGGAGCTCCAAAATACCTGAAAAATACCCTCGACTCTGTGCAGAAACGGGCGGTCCGTTTGATAGATTCTTCCATCTTAATAGACGAATTGCAATCTTTAGAGCACAGGCGTCGGGTGGGAATGCTATCCTTGTTCTACCGGTATTACAATGGAAGATGCTCCGAGGAACTAGCATCATTGATCCCTTCGGCACCGGTGCATAGTCGGGAAACACGCCAAACGCGTGCCCAACATTTGTACACGGTTGACATTTGTCACATGAGAACGGGTCGTTTCTTCAACTCGTTCTTGTGTTCAACAGCTCGGCTGTGGAATGATTTGCCGGCCTCTGTGTTTCCTCCTTCCTACAACATGGGTCTCTTTAAGACCAATGTTCATTCCTTCCTCTCCTCAAAAAGACCCTCCACACAGCATCCCAGATGACATAGGCCCTGAGGGAAATTATTTTCCTCAGGGCCTCCTGTGTGGAGTTAATGTAAAAAAAAAAAAACTTAGAAGTATTATAGATGCTTCAATTAAATACTGCGTGTAGAACATACCTTGGCTCTTAAAAATATCGGTCATTTTTTTATAAGTCTTTTAATAAGCCTATAAAAAATAAAGTATAAGGTCTAAAAAACACAATTTCAAGTCCAAACTCTCCTATTTATAAACCCCTTTTCGGATATGGTTTTATTGAATAATGTGAAAAATTCAGTTTATTTTATAATAATTGCAAAAAAGTTGATATTTACTCCCGATCTTCCCGAAATAAAATAAAATATGCATTTTCGCGTTGTCATTTTACAATACGGCCGCTAGTCGACGAATTCGGTTTTTCAAAGTGAACCCTATGGCGTCCACCAAAGAACTACTGTCCACGCCACAGTCGCCAAACCTACTTCGTATCAGTCACGCCCCGAACGGAGCGGGAGATGGACGCGTCACTCCGCGTCGCTTGATTTCGTGAAATCAATTTTAAATTCCCGTTTTATTACAATAAACAATGCGTAAAAAGGGAGTTAAAGTTTTTTACTGGTTTTTACGAAATCAACCTGTGATTTTTTTTTCTCATATACCTTTTCCAACCTTTCCAAAAGCTTTTTCTTAAGTATTTTCAAACTCCTCCCATAAAGGGGCGTGAATTCCGATTTCGATTTTTTCCTGGACTATTGGATCGCCTTAACATGTAAAACACAGAAACGCGTAAATATAATTTAATTTCTGGTGAAAATTCGAATATTGCTCTCTTCATTATCTCAAAACTTAGTATTTAATCTAAATCAACTGCATCAAACTAATCAACTAGAAACTTGACGATCGATGCATATGCAAGGTAAAGGGGAAAATTTATCTAATAATATCTAACTTCATCAAAACCAATAATCTAATGATTTTGAACTTAAATTGTATTTTTTCCCATAATTTACAAGCATATAGTTTTGATTTGCTATACTAATTCCAAGCAGAAAGCCGTGCAAATTTTATAACGCCAAGTTTCACTGATCATTCACCTAGTTTAAAAAAAACCCTACGTAAAAACCGTGGAATGACTGCCGCCGTTTACGTTGCTCGGTCGGTTGCTACGCCACAGCTTTTGAGAACAATGAATTTTGTACGTGGAATACTATATTGGAAATTAATTGTATGGCTATCGTTGAATAATTTTTAAGTTACATCAAGTGAAAACATGTCGTTACTGTGTACTAACTCTTTTCGGGTAGTAGATAAATTGGTTATTGTGCAAGATATTAACTTAACTCCTAGAGAACATAACATTACAGATAATTGTTTGCCTGCATTCAACGTATTGCAATAATAATAATAATTTTTATTTTAGTAATTTGTACATTTAAGTTTACAAACTTCTAATTGATTACAATATTTCATATTCACTATATTTTTTCAAGTTTTATGTAGCTCCTACAATACATCTTGAACTTTCCAATTGGTGTGGACTTTAAAGTTTCTGGTAGTGTGTTATACAACTTCATTCCCTTGTACAGTAGACTGTTCTGCGTATTCGCTTTGTCCTTTTTTTGTAGCCTAATTTCCTTGCACGTCCTTGTGTTATATCTGTGAATGTCTTTATTGTATAAAATTTTATTTGAGAAGTATTTTGGTAACGTGTTGTTCAATATTTTGTGGATAAATACCATCGTGTTCAAGGTCAGCATCTGTTTCACGGTCAACCAATTTAGTTCCTTTAACATTTTAATTATTTTTGAGAATCTGTTTCGTCGAAGAATTATTCTCATTGCCCTATTTTGGAGAATTTGTAACTTATTTTGTTCTCTTTCGTTACATAGGAAAAGTATACTTGAGCAGTAGTTGAAGTGTGGAGCAATAATTGAATGATATGTAGGTACCTAAGTCCATTTAGTACGTTAGCTCATTTAATAGACCACCACAACATGGATATATGCCGAGCATGGTGGTAGATAAAATATCAACAAATGAAATAAGAGAGATGGGAAGGCTGATAGAGTAGTTGAAAGAAGGGTAAATGCAGGTTAATCCATTCATGGAAGAACGAAAGCCATTACCGCTTCTTCTTCTTTGTGTGCCGTATCAGGTCCCCTCGATGGCGACGTTGGCGATCACTCTTGAAAATGTCTCTCTGTCTTACGCTGCCCGAAATAGCTTCTCCACACTTCTAATGCTGGTCCAGTCTCGTATATTTCGCAGCCAAGACATTTGTCTCCTACCAGGCCATCGGCGACCCTATATCTTGCCTTTCAATATTATTGACCAAGTGATACTTCTTCCCTCGAAGTATATGACCCAGATATGAAATTTTCCTGATTTTTATTAATGTAAGGAATTCTCTATCTGCTCTAGCCCGCCTGAGAATTTCTGTTGGTGCTCATGTCGGTCCATGGAACCTTGAGCATTGGGCATTTCAAAAGCCTCTAACCTGTTCATGGCCATTAGCGCTAATAAAAAAAAACTCTCAAAAGAAGCGAAGCTGGCAGTCCATAATGGAGTGCTGATACCTACCCTGATGTATGGCAGTGAGGAATGGAACTGGCAGAGGAAGGATGGAAGTAGACTGAATGCTGTGGAAATGAGATCCTAGAGGCGTACGTGTGGCAAAACCATATATTATCGTAAGAAAGCAATACTGCTGTAACCGCCACTGCCTACGAAAATATTTTATAAACACCATTTTTTCGTGCGTCGATTTATCTGGGTAAGGTGACTCTACGACGATAAACAAGAACTGTACGACGTTGGAAAAACTAGCCGTTTTGTCAAGAATATGTTTTTTATCTGATAAACACACCTCAAAATCCTCAAAAGTATTTTCGTAGGTAGTGGCGGTTAGAGCTGTATTGCTTTCTTGCGACAAATGATCTTGTGAGAAATGTGGAGATCCGCAAAGAATGCAAGACTGATGTAAGCGTAAAGAGTAAGATTAAGTAAGGGACCCTCAGATGGTTTGGGCATGTAGAGCGAATGAATGAAGAAAGTAGTGTATGAAGAATATATGACGCAAATGTGAATGGGAGAAGAAGTCGGGGAACCAGAATAATACTCGTAGAAGAGTATGTATGAGACAATATATGAAAATGAGTGAAGCAAAGAGTGTGTGCTAAGATCTTCGTGATGGTTAGTTAGTTAGTTAGTTTAGCTGAATAAATACAAAAAAATAATAATGAAATCATTTTTGGTTTCGTGTTTAAAGCCACGAAAAAATCAACAAATAAATCTGTTCGTACTAAAAGATCATAAGCGATAGACAATAGTTTGATCAATAGTGAACTAAACCTACCCAAAGACAAGGCCCAAGGGGTTGAAACTTGCTTCCTTACTGCGAGGGAAATACTTAAATATTTATCATCCCTTGAAATAAAGGGGCGACCCCACGAACAAAAATCCAAACAAAAACACCATTCATGCTGAATGTAAATTTTTCACACACTCCGCTCTTTTTTTCGTTGAATTTCCATCACACACAAAAAGCGAGTATCCATTTCCCGGTTCCATGAATGAAATAGGTGTTGAAGTGTTTTCACTATTATTTACCCTTTTAACTGGGTGCCTCTTTTGACGGCTTGCTCGTAAATGGCGCTCATCAAAACGCAGTAAAACCACATTTTACGATCCGACGAAATCTTCAAGCATTTCGAGCAGTCTTTCAGGAGGAGTCTATTCCAACAGTGGCTTTAATATTTTAACCGTTCTATATTTTCTTTATTGCCACTGTATTTTGCGTGGTAGTTTTTTTAAACCTAGTGAAAGAATAGTGACTTTATGTGAAAAGGAGTTAGCACAATATTTTTGTGACTCGAAGAAATAAAAAAACATGTTTGTCCATGGGTTACATTATTTTATACGAAGGGCTTTTTATCAGTCAGAATAATATGTGGAGAACGTTTACGACCTCATAAAACATCCAAAACAAACTCACTCGCAGCTTTCATACACGAAACCAACAGATTACAGACAAGTGTATGTGTACGTTTTAAATTACATTCAAAACATTGCAGATTTGTTTATTTATCATTCATTGAATATTTCATTAGTTTGTAGATTCAATAAATTTTTATTTATTTAAATTTATATTAATAGTGTTATTATCAAGTTCCGCTAGTATTTTAAGAGGTTACTGCTTTTTAAGCCGAAACAGCTGTAACAAAAATAATACTAAAATACTTCCAGAACTTGATAATAAAAGTAATAAATTTGATTGAAAATAAGTTTTAAGATATTAGATGGAGTTGTACGAATTAATCGGGAAAACAATTAATAAATCTTCGATAAACACAATCCAAAACTATGCAGAATCACTGTTAAAACAGAATCACTCCATGTTAAACACGAATTTCAATAAATCTTGTTTGTTTATGATAATACTGTATTGATATCGGCAAATATTATCATATGGTGACGTTCCAACGTTAACTAATGATTGTGTCACACACAGCTATAAAAGATCATTTGGCTTGGCCTATTTCAGCATATTTCAGCTATCACAGCTATCCCGCCGTATATTCCCAATGGTAATAATAATGCGGTAAATTTTCGCTTTGGCGCGGGCCTTCGGTAGTGCAGTGGGCAAGGCGCCTGAGAAGTCTCAGCGGCCAGAGAGACAGACATCAAGCGAACGGAGGTTCGAAAAACATTTTTATTTCGTGAAATCAATACCAATCTTCAAACCACTTAAAAAAAACACGCAAAAGAAAAGAAAGCGACATCTAGCGACTTTTTAGTTTCACTTCTACCGCGTGTAAATAACACACTCTGATTTTTTATTTAGATGGAGTCATATTTTATTTCTTTTCCTCGTCCCATGTGTGTGCTTGTCCTGCAGGTTTTCAATTTTTCAGAAATTCCGTTGAACAAGGCCATTAATTATTTTGAAGATTGCAACAAAGTATTGAAATAAATAATTTATTTAATTGAAGAGATATTTAACTCCTTCAAAATTTGTTTGACTTTCATTATAAATTAATTTGCGGTACAATGATTGTGTTGTGAGGTGAAATGGAAGTGTTGTGAGGTGAAATGGAAGTGTTGTTAGGTGAAATGGAAGTGTTGTGAGGTGAAATGGAAGGGGTGAAAGAATGTTGAGAAGTACCGGATTATTCATTTTATGTTTATAAAATACAGTTTATATTTTTTATGTGACACAATAAACAAAACAGAGAGAGCACTAGATTAAAATTGAATTAGTTTTATTTTAAATCTCAAAACCATTTATATTTTACCGTGAATGACATACTACATCTCCGTATAGCTCAATAGGAATATTATAAAACCTCAGTAAGCTACATATTGCGTAATTACTTTTTTATACTAAATTCCGGTTCTATGTCAACTCAGAATCACGTCAGAAAGGTCATTAAAAGCTATGAAAAAATAATTTTAAAATAGCCGGTAACCCTAACCTAACTTAGCCTATTTAACCAATTTTTTTATATGTTTTTACCATCACTCTTAATGACCTTTCTGAGGTGCTTCTGAGTTGGTTTCATTCTGAGTTGTCTGGTCACCTAAATTCCACATCAAGCGATGTTGGACTACTGAGAGAACCGTTTGCGTTACAGAAAGTTAGGTTAGTGCTAGCTACATTTACCTAGCGAAACATTTTTAAGACATTTTCAAAATTCTTTGTATTCCATTCCTTCAGTTTATTTCGTATCGGTTGTTGATGCGAGAAAAAATTACCCTTTGCAGTGTGTTGCACCTGTCACCCGGTGATAAAACAAAACACAATCGTTCCAAGATGGCTGCTGTCACCTCCCTCTTTGTTTTGACTACCCGCGATTTGTAATCACGTGCCAACATCCGCTTCCGGTTAAACTTCCCTCTCGCGCCGGCGGGAGAGCGTCAAATACTAAATCGCTCTTAACGATATGACGGCAGTTACTATTTACTATTTAAACGTGATTAGAACTACAAAGAACAAACATCTACCTTTGCTAGCTGCGCCATTTGAATAGGACGCGAATAATATTTTATGGGAGGGAACCAAGAGGACAGTTTGTAAAGCGAAAAGCAAATTACAAAGCGTTTAAGGATAGGTACCTACTCTTTTTAATGTAATTGCTTACAAATGTGTACCTAATACTCAAACACTAGCTTTAACTGTTATATACTTCACACTAGTATAGAATGATACACATTCGTGCCGGCCTCCACGGTTGATTTGTTTTGATCCTTCTCTACGAATCCAGAGGTCACGGATTCAAATACCGGCTCTCGTAAGTATTTTATTTATGTTATTTCACAATGTATTCATTTATGAAAATAAATAGCATTTGTTTGCGGCACGTTCCAGAGTGATAGAGTAGTACTTTCAGTATGGCTTTGGTGAAAGACCACTATTAAGAATGGAAATGTAGCTTGAAATGGCTTTAGCTTGTTTCGTGACCATACCTGAAAAGTCAGGTACTACTCTTCCCAATTTCGTTCCTCCCCACTACCTTCAGCCACACAAAATACCGTTTTTTGGGGGTACCGTAGTCTCACTGGATCCCGGCCATTGGGACTAGTTGGGAATTTTGTGCGATACTCAAATTTTAAAAATATATGTAACTTATACTACCGTACCTTTGTGATGATTTATCTTTTTTAGTAGCTAATCTATTCAAAATGTAAACAAACAATACAAAAGTATCAAACATTTTGTAACTCTTTCTGAAAAGATTACACTTTCCTGAAAACCTTGGTTTTTAAAGCGCTTAATTTTTTTAACGCATTTTTCCTGTCATCTGTGCACAAGTAAATAATAAAATAATTTTTTTTGAAGAATAAAGAAATGTATTTAAGGTTAACGTTTAGTACATTCTAAAAACTCGATTAAAATCTCTTCAAAATAAGTGAATCACCTGTAAAAAAGGAAACTAATACGGCCCGGCATTCCGAATTTCTTCCGATTTAAAACATATTTCACTTGAACACCTTATGTTTTTTAGTTCTTAAAAATTATATGTTATTTTTGAAGATAACATCTATACCTTTGCTGAGCCTAAACTTTAATTATATGAAATTCCCTCGATAGAAAAAAATCGCAAAGTATGCTTCGAAAATTATTAAAAATACATGTTGTTCTGTTATTTAACTATTTTTTTTAATTTAAAAAAATACATACATATACAGATTTATAGTAAAACATATGTTTCTTAAAGCTAATTACAATACATAAATTTGTTTTTAACAAAACCACCCAATTCAAAAGAGAAAAAACATTTCTCGTGCTTGAATTTTGGAGAGTGCCATTGTAAATGGCAAATAGGTACAGAGAGTACGTTATTACAAGTACTTTTATTAAAAATATTTATATATACATGAAGACAAGTCGACATAATGAACTTGAAGTAAAAGAGTTAAATTGGAATAGGATGCAATATTATAAGATAATACAGGCATAGATATATCAGTAATAAAAATAATATTATTGTATTTACTCAATATGTAGATTGTAAGTAGGAAGTAGGTACATAGCATTGTTAACATGTTTAAGGTATGAAAAAAATCAGTGTATCTTTAAGTGCTACTTTAGACCTAAGCTGAAGGATTTTTGATATATTTTAAACGAGTCGCGTTTTATTAAATATTTTTACAATTTTCGCTAAATTATAATCGTTTGTTAAAATTAGAGCACTCCCTCTAACATTCGAATTTACATATCTCCCTTTCAAACCATCTTCTTCTTCTTTATGAACGCTTACTATGGAGCCATAAGTGTGACTAACTAACTAACCATCACGCCCATTGATATATATATACTAGATGACTAACGACCGCGCCAAAGCATTGCCACTGTACATATGTCCAAAAGCATATGCCCCGTTAACGTCAGTTCAGTGCTCATTGTGACGCCGACCGACTTGTGCCGGACGATGCGCGATCAAAACTATCACCAAAATGGTTAAATGCGTCGCGAAAAAATGCGATTCAACATTATAAAGCAAGTGGAATTACTTTCCACACCTAAGTTTATTGTTTACTATTCACATTTAATTAAAAAAAGCAGAAAATGAAATAAAATGTCGAATACTCTAATATAGGTTCAGTGTTGCCACTAAAAAGTCGTTTTGGTTTTCCCACATTAATGGGAGAATACACAATTTATGGAATAAGTTACTATGGAGGTAACCATATTAAAATACTTAATAAAAATTATGCTTTAATCTTCATACAACATACTTCATTAAAACTTATTTTGGTTTATTAATTAATAATCTAGTAAGTAATTATATTTTTTTACGTATTTTATATTAATAATTTTGCAGGGTACCATAAGATGCAGCACGCCGTGAGAAGTGGGTGGAAATAATTCGATTGCTGAGAAAAGAACTTTGAAAACACTTTTGAAACAATTTCGGTTTGAGTATTATATACTATTAGTTCAATAAAAAATATTGGAACATATAATGACTTCATTATTTCATTAGTTCTGCATTCTTTTAGTCGTATAATAAAAAATACATATTTAAAATAATTTAAATAAGTTTATTTTATTACAAACTAACGTAAAAAAAAACTATTTCATTGTTTATTTTGGGTAAAATTTCACATTGTAGGCAACACCATGCCGCTATTGCAGGTTTGCGTTTCTGGCTTTGTCTAATCCTAGCGGTGGTAATGTTCTCGTGACTTGTGCAAGTGAGACAAATATATGTTTACTTTCAAATGTTTAGTGATTCCAAGCTACGTCGTTGCAGTTGTAGAGTGGTTACGCTTTTTTCGATTAGCGGTTATGAAGTTTGCTTCTGTATTTATATACCTCAATGATCACGCCGTTTCCGCAGGGATAGGCAGAGACGACGGACTCCCAAACAACTCAGTCTTGGCACACATTCTTTGCCTCATTCGCATTCATACATCGTCTCATACATACTCTTCTATTATTATGACTCTTGACATGGCCCCTCTCAAATATCTGATTCACTTGATCGTGCCATGTCTTCCGTCAGAGAATAAAAAAAAATCACGTCAGCAGTTAAAGGTAATCATCAAAAAGGGCGCTATGCATTTTTAAGGTTTATTCATTCTTAAATTAGTTTAATGGTACTGCAAGAATTATATTTAGTAGTATTGTAGAGAGGACGGACCGCCAAACAACTCGGTCTTGGCACACACTCCTTGCCTCATTCACATGCATCGTCTCATATATGCTCTTCTATTATTCTGACTCTTGACATGGCCCCTCTCAAATATCTGATTCACTTCATTGTGCCATATCTTCCTCGTCATATATTCTTCTTACACTACTTTCTTCGTTTCTTCGTTCATTCGCTCTACATGCCCAAACCATCTGAGGGTCCCTTTCTTCTTACTCATTATGCTTACATCAGCCTTGCATTCTTTGCGGATCTCCAGATTTCTAACACGATCAGATCTTAAGTGAAAACTTGGGTTTTTCATTTGGGGTCGTGTTTTACATTTATTGTAATATACTGGGCGAAGAATCATAAAAAATATATGTTTGCAGTTTTATATTCTGGCACCAGCAGATCTGCGTTCGCCAGCCGCAAGTTGGCGACACATGCGTGACATATATAAATCAAGGTAGTGACGTGTCTCTGGCAGAACGCAGCTGACATGCGCCACTGAAAGCTTCATGCACTCCCGGCACACCGTGCACACTGCACACTGCACAGTGCACACCGCTCACTGTACTGGGCATCCATCATTTGTCACGTAGGGCAAGGGTGGTGCGTGGTGCGTGCGTAACTTTACATGGCGGCGCGTTGTAAAAGTGCACGTACTTTGAAAGTAACACTTTTTATGGGTTCAAACTAACTGGTGCCTGTCAGAATAGTACGTTATTCAGGTCATTCACAACTATATATATATATAATGTAGATGTAAATATTTAAATTAAGAAGAAGGGATGAGAGTATGAGATTCTAAGACAAAATAGAAGTAAGAAAGAGAACTTCAGAAATCTCTCGACGCATCGCCTTGCTCGTTAGTGCATTATTTTCTTCTTCTTTTAAAGAAGAAGTAAAAGAGATATGTAAATGGGAACGCGCTAATATTAAAAACGATAATATTTAAGCGAAAATTGGCAAAATGTTTAATAAATTACGACTTGTTTAAAATCTCGTGGAGCAAAAATCTCGTGGGGAATGCTTAAAATTGCATTTAAAGAAACGCTGTAATTTTTTTCAAACATATAACTTGGTAAAATAACTTAAATATATTTATAATATTTTTCGGACCAAACTTTGTGATTTTTTCTATTGCGGCAATTTCATATAATTGCCGTTTTGGCATGGGAAATGTATAGATATTATATTCAAGAATAATATATTTTTTTAAGAGCTTTAAAACTTAAAGTGTGTAAGGAAAATTTGTAATACGTGGGTAGAAATGCGGGAAGCCGGGACTTAATAATCTTTCTCTTGGCTACATTGGCTACAAATTGGCTTCATTATTATTAGGTGGGAACTATTATAATGTAATCAATATATTAATACAAGGCGCAATTAACTAATGTAATATATATTTAGTAGTTTGCATTTGCGAATATTTTCCCCTTTAAAATCAAACAAACATGACAAATTTAGTAACGAAATTACGAAAAAATGAACCCTTTCTCACGCACAAAACTAACAGAAATTTCGAGATTTTTCACAGCCGCAGACATGTATAAATAACTAGAAATGTGTAATTTTGACAATAACCTCAAACCTAAAATTGATAACAACCTTTAAAATCTTAGTCAAATTATATTTCACAAAAATTGTGGTTTACAAATTTTCGAAGTTTTCAAAAATGTTAATATTACCAAAAAATGTTTTTAATTAAAAATCTGTACAGGCCATCAATAGAAATATGTATACCTTTAGTTTATAATATGTACCTATGTTCCTATGTGCGCAAAAACGTATACAATTTATTAAGATAACGAGCCTAACCAATTTCCCCAAAAAATATATATTTATGACCCTTTCCACCCCACTGGTCCCTTTGGAACGAAACACCAAAATTCTACAATATCGCCAGATTAGCTTTTCTTTCTTTGGCCGCTCACAAAATTAAGTCACATAAATCACTCAAAGCAGTTACAAGTCAAAAATGTACACAATCTGTCGGTCACAAATCATTATTGGGAGACTGAAATTTGCAATTTTGTATTGAATGGGGATATTATAGGTTGGTACCTAGCTACCAATGTCAGGGGGAGTAAACTGGGGGAAGTGAGCGCGTTATCCATTTTTATCAAAAGGCATCAATAATATTTAAAATAAAGACATTTAATTGATGTTATAGTGGAGACAATAAAATAATCATTTAAGGCGCCCAAATTGTATTCATTTTCTAAGCAACTATTGGTTGTAAAAATAGTGAAAACGTTACATTTCGTTTTCTCGTCGACTCTTTATTACCTTGTAGAATTAATTACATTTTTTTTTTAATTTTCATGTTTGCACTGTACGATCAGAGGTGGGTGTCAAACCAAATTGTGACTTTAATAAATGTTGCCATATAAGGAATCCATGGCTAAAGGATCACCCGGTTACGGGTAGAATAATAATATAAACAATACTATTTTATTATTATTTTGTAGAACTACATTTTAATTTTTTATTTATTTTATATATCAAATAATAGTATTATTGGATATAAATAAATAAAAATAAAATAAAATAACCAAAAAAATAAAAAATAAAAATAAATAATACTTATTTTTCTTCATATGCTTTGTTGTTGGCACTACTATATATATCTAAGAGTATCCTATCTGTGTCACCTAGCTTTTCCGCGATGTTATGTGGACGTGGACAACGATATGGCGAACGAAGACCAACTAAAGAAAAAGTGGCCTGCGCCGAGTGTGTTAATGGTTAATCTGCATTGTGTTGAAGATATTCGTGAAGCCCGTAAATTTCGAAATATTCAATAAAAAGTAGGTATTATTTAGGAATCCTGTAATACCTTTTCGCCCCGGAGGTAGGTGGAAAGCCTCTCAAAATCTACAATTTATGCGAATTGTAATAACTTTTTTCGTTTCCAAGTAAATCGAGTGCGAATTTTTTATGTTAAACATGAAGAAAAAAAAAAGTTACTAGGGGGTTAATATTAGTTGTCCTATGTTAATAGACTTTTAGAATTCACTGAAGCTTCGACCTGACTCCACGAGTTTTTTGAACCCCTTAGTTGCAAAAACAACAGAAAAATTGCTCATATAAAAATAAAAATAGTTTTTTGGATTCTCCATGTGATGGTGGACTCACTGGTTTCCCCGGTTATGCTACGAGTTTCCGGACACTGTGTACAGATAAGAATTATACACATCTACTTTCGCGTAATATATTCTAGGTAAAAAATGCGTCCTTATTATTTTTACATGAAATACAGCGTGGCAAAAACATTATTCAAAAAGGTTTTCAAACCCCTCGTAAATTCAATATACCTACTAACAACCTAGTAACTATTGCGATGTCTAGAACACTTTTTCCGTACCTACCTTGACCGGGTACCGTTTTCTAAGGGAATGAAACAAACATCGAGGGTAGAATCGCTTTTGAACTATTTTACGGTTCCTTTTATTTGCAAAATGAGTTATGGCCATTACAAATTCTCTCACAATGGGGAAAGTATCTCCTGCGGGCGTGCTCCGAACGAAGGTTCGGTGTTTGCTAGGTTGCTCCCGGTTAGGGGTTCGATTCCGGATTTATTAGCTTTGGACTTTTTCTTAGCGTAACTTATGATTCATGAAATTGTTGATATATTTCATATTTCAAGGAATCGCATTTATTTGCTCTATTTATGACGTGTAGGTTTTTTTTATAAGACGTGTTAACATCTGGATGTTAAATTATGTGATAAGTTATTTTTCGTTACATTGATTGTATTATTTTGACAGAAAGCAATGAAAAACACAAATCAGAAATGATGAACCACATTTTTTATGGTTATAAATACCTAATTATCTACTCGTAAGAAAAAAAAATGGACAGATTAATATTGTATTTATTTGTATGGGGCATATAGTTATTTTGTTTTTGCTTTACCATTAACGTTTTTTTTTTAATTTCACACGTTATCTGGTGACCTCCGCAACAGAACTAGACGCTCCTTAACCTTCGTCAATTGAATTTAATTAAAAAAATTCGTATTTTTGCGTATTTTGCGTATTTGCTTATTTGCGTATTCTTGAGCTCAAAATATCATCATATTCCCGGTACTCGACAACCGATCAGAAAAGAAAGTGTATTTTATGTCTTCAGTTACGTTTTTAGTGACTAGATCTGAATTATAAGATATTTGCGAACCATCATCAAGCTCTTCTCATTCAATTAGGGATCCCAAATGTCTCCGAGCACTAGCAAGACATGTAACTTTTTTTAGTGCTAACGTGCAATTTACATGTGCCGTTAGGGTTTTATTCTATTTTCTCCTGATTTTTTAAGGGAAATTCTTTACTTGTAAAAATAACACAAGGGAAATAAATATATATAACAAATAACAATAAATATGTAGCAAACTTGAATACTTTATTTATCTGTAAGTGAAACACAGCTTGTAAAATACAAAATACAAAGATTTTTTTTTTTGTAAATGTTTGTAAATCTCCTACTACCACCACAGAAAGCCGAAAATGTTGCTTGTGTTGTGATGGAGGACTTAGCCAGCCGAGGAATCGAACACGCGACGCTCGGGTGGGACCCAAGCGCTATGCCCACTCAACCACTGACCGGTCGAATACATTAAGTTACGAGTAAATCAAGTCAAGCCAAAGTTGCTCTACCGTACCTTCAAATTGTTTAACTGTTATTGTATTTAAAATTTAAAATAATTAAGAAAATAAAAACACAATAAAAAAAGTAAGCAACATATACATAATCTCTACATATTATAAATTAAAGTTCCCCGCCGTGTCTATCTGTCTGTCTGTTTGCGATAAACTCAAAAACTACTGAACGGATTTTCATGCGGTTTTCACTAATAGATAGAGTCATTCATGAGGAAGGTTTAGGTATATAATTTGTTTTTTTGAAAATTGGTTGAATAATATAATATATTGTGGTAGACGAGCTGGCTGGCAGCGGGCGGTGTTGATTTGATTTGTTTGGAAATCTACAGTTTTATGCCGAGGTTGATGAAATTTTCCACATGTGACCTTCAAAACAAGAGGAAGGTCACTGTCTACATTTGATTTCTAAAACTCTGTGTAAAGCCCGGGCATCGCCGGGAACTTCAGCTAGTATAAAATACATCGGTAAATTGTGAGCAGAAAGTATGAATAAAAAAATAAAACCTAAGATATTTTGCCGACGTAAATCACCCTCCATGTAGATAGATATTTAATGTAACTAAAAAGAACTACAAAAAATAGTAGAAGGTTAATTTTTGCCTAGAAAAATAAATAATAAACAACATTTAACTATACTGTTTTAAGATGAAATACGTCTCCCAGATCAGTCTATGATAAACCAGTGTCCTGGTGTTGTTAAATGCTGGTGCCAAGCACGAAGAAATGCTCGTGGCTGTCAAAATACCTTCACAATGTTTCTTAAAAAAAATGACGATTTTTGTTTTATCGAAAGGTGTAATATCAGTGGCGTAGTGCGTGGTGCGTGGGACGGGGCGCGCAGTGGCGTCACACGAGGCGCGGCCAGCTCCCGGGGTGATTTAGTGGTCCCCGAAGCTGCCCCCGTGTCTGCTTGTCACCCCGTATCACAGATGGCGCTGTTTAACCTTCTAATGTCCCGAGGAGCCCAATTATTTCGGCGACTCGTTATCGGAAATCAGCGTCCAGAAGCAGATTCGAGAGACTCTTATAATTAAAATAAACTGCGATTCTTTCTCAGAGACTAGTTTACAAGTTCAATAGAAGAAGTTCACAATAATTTAAGAGATAGGATTCTAACGCTTGACACATAATACGTCGGTACATGTTCCCATAACGTTCCATAAAACTAAAGAATATTTTGTAATATCGTAAGTAAGGGTCGACCGAGACAGATTTTTCGTTTTCGGCCGAGACCGAGACCGAGACCGAGAATAAATTAAAATCTCGGCCGAGACCGAGAGCCGAGAATAGATAAATTGAGAAAAAAGCGCTATTTTTGCTTAACCTTTCCTGGTCTGTAATGCGTAAATACTACACATTGCTTCCAATAACTTTTATATCTCTGTAAATATAATGAATTCTGGATTCAGATTTTAGGTATTCCTCCGTTATACATTTACTCACTGAATTAAAAAATAATATTTTAAATAATTAGCAAATTTAATTCAAAATCAGAGATGTTTTGTTAAATATCGGGAATAAACCACAAATACAATCAACCGTGTGCCAGTGTGGACCGTGATACGCGAAGAGTGTGCGGGGGGAGATGACACGCTATGTGACGTCTCGCTCTACTTTGCTATACGGGAACACGAGAAACAGAGACCGCCCTGTTGTGTTTCGACCGTCGATACCTACGACCGCGTAGTACCTAACATACATAGCTGTATATATGTATTGGGTAGCAGCCCAGCGTCCAGCGCCTCAGTCGTTCGCGGGCAATCCTTTGAGATGGTCTCCTCGCCCGTTTTTTGAGCAACGGACGATGGTTTTTTCATGTTTTCAGCAATTAAATTACAATTATTATCACTTGTAACACAAATTACGAAAAACAAAAGCGATTAGCTAAAAATGTTCATATATTTCCGACACAAAATCGATGATTTTAACACGTGAATTGAATACACAGCACCGGAGCGCGCGTATTTTTTTAGCACAGTAAGGGAAAGGTTAATATAGTATATTTAAGAATGTAATAATATTTGTTTTAAATAGTTTTAATAATCAAAATTGAATAATATGATGTTGTTGCACATAAAAAGCAATTTTTCTGCGTTTTCACCCTTAAAGAGTGTCGCCTCATGTCGTATAATTGACCAGCTCTGCCAAAGAGCTGTTCACTTGCTCCACTAGTAGGCGGTGCTGATAAAAACTTTTTTGCTGCAGGTCTAAGTACTTGATATGGTGACGAATACCAATACTCAAAAATATTTGCATTTCTTTGCAGTTTTGGCTCTCTAAGAAAACTCGCTGCCAGCCGACCAATCACAATCGACAGCTCTCTCACGCACTGACACCAAGTGACGAAAGTGGACGCGCGCGGTAGATTTGAATCCCATTATCCTATACCTACTTACAACGGTCTCGGTTATGGCACAGAATCTCGGCGATTTTTCGAAGGACAGAGTTCTCGGTAGAATTTGTAGCCGAGAATGTCGAGACCGAGACCGAGACCTAGACCGAGATCTCGGTCGACCCTTAATCGTAAGGCCATTAAACCACCGATTCTGAACACATTGTTTAAAGGGCCGGTGTCCATAACAGGTCTCTCGACCACGGGATCTTTATTAAATACAAAAATAATTTCTTCGAACACAGCAAACATATTTTGTGGCACCATTTTAATTCGAAATTAATTAATTAATTTATTTTATTTGGAAAACCAACAATTACAATAATTTATAGTGTACTAGCAGACCTGGACACACGTTGCTGTGGCTAACGAAACACAACGCCATTACTCAACCTTTATAAAATCCACACCACCCGCTTGCCAGCTGCTGCTGCCTGAATTGAATATTTGAACATCTCGGCCTTTCTCTACTATAATAAGCATGTATAAATATATAAACCTTCCTCTTGAATCACTCTATCTATTGATGGAAACCGCATGAAAATCCGTTGCGTAGTTTAAAAGATCTATGCGCACATACATTTTGAGCGACTTCATTTTATACTATGTAATTTATAATTTATAGTGTATGATAAAATATTTGTAATTTATTTAACCAATAGATAATAGGTTTTCACTGAAGTGTATACATTATTTAGTGGATATAAGAAAAAAGAGTTACATTAGCTTATGATGGTGATGATAATTCAATTGTGGTACCATTTACAGGTTTCCGCTTGGGTATTATATTATGTAAGTGAAGTAAATTGAGAGATGATAATGAAAAAATATATTACAAGAAACACATTATTTAGGTGGGTAAATAAAATACTTAGTTTTTACACTTTTATTGTTTATAAAAACTAAGTATTCTATTAATTTCGAACAAAAACAATATTCCTTAAAACAAACCAAAAACCTTATCGAAAATTGATATTTTTAGTCAGCCAATTTTCTGGATCACCTTGGTTTTGGTTAACCTCCTGAAATTAATGAACGCAAAGGCCACATGTCCTTTGATATAGGTATTAAATTAGATATTAGATAATATTTAGTGACTCTCTCTGAGAAGCTAGACATTCTCAACCATATTCATGTTTGATTTTATAATCTGGTTAGGAAAAAACGTTAAATTTTCGGTCAATAACTGCAAAAAAACAGGCAATTCTTAAAGAAAAATCTAATTTAAAAAGTTAATTGTATATTCGTCATTTGTTCATTGAGATTCCTTCTCGGCGATTTTCAGGCTGAAGGATTTTGATTTTCGTCTAGCGGCACTTCTTTTTCAAGTAATTTTACATTGTTTGGGTGTAATATCTTCTTCGTATCGTATCTATCTTTTATTATGTTTATCAATACTTTAATCGAAATCGGCATGCAAATTTTTGTCGTTTGAGTCGCAAGTATGTTTATTGAATATTTTCTACGACAATTCGTATGCATATGAGTTTTCTCTGTTGATCGTTCAAGTATTCATCTTACACGTATAGCGCCCCCGCAAAGCAATTCCTAAATATTTATCGATTAATAAATTACCAAATCTTGTATTTCACTAAAATCGGCCATATTTAACAAATGTCATAATTTGTTTCACAAAGAATTGAAGATGTCCGATTTGGCTTTATGCCTCAAATTGAAAGCCACGTGCCTAAACTCAACTCTTTGAAAACAAAACGGTTGAATATAAATTATGATTATTATAAATGAGTAGGAACCGCCTACATAGGCTACTTGTTGACGCCACAAAAACAGTTATTATTTATATTTGAAAGTAGGTGCAATGATTCAAATTCACACTCTGATGTAAAAAAACAATAAAAAAATTAAAATTTTAACGTCGTTGGCGCTAACAAAAAACTGTCCAAAGGAACGAAGCTAGCAGTCAACAATGGAATGCAGGTTCCTACTCTGATGTATGGCAGAGAGTCATGGAACTGGCGGAGGAAGAATAAAAGTTGACCGATTGCTGAAGAAATGATATCCCTAAGGCTTGTTTGTGGTAAAACCGTGCGAGAAATGTGGAGATCCGCAAAGAATACAAGGGCGATCTAAGAATAATGAGTAAGATTAAGAAAGGGGCGCTCGGATGGTTTGGCATGTAGAGCGAATGAACTAAGGAGGACATATGACGCAAATGTGAATGCTCGAAGAAGTCGGACACGTCCAAGGAAGACATGGCTTTATCAAGTGAATCAGATACTTGAGTCGAGCCATGTCAAGAGTCTGAAAGAAGAGTGTGTATGAGACGATGTATGAATGTGAATGAGGCAAGATCGAGTTGTTTGGCGGTCCGAACGTCCTCTCTGATGATTAGTTAGATATAAAAAAGGCCTTGAAAATGTATCTTATTGATATAGTGTTAATACAAACAAACGTCGGTTTTTTTAAGTGGTTAATTGCAGACGATAAAAAAAACTATGCAAAAAAGTTTTTATTTTAAAGGTTTGAGCACAAATCGATCAATTTATCGGAAAGGTGTTATAGTAACAGTTTTTAAACATTAGTGAATAAATAGTATCACTCATTTTGTCTGGAGTTTAAATTTGTCGCGTGAACGGTCTATTTTAAATCTCTTTGATTTAGCCGGTGTAGAAATATCACTTCTAAATATACCATATGAACTTATTTAACGGATGATTTAGATCGAAACTGATACTTTTATCAATCAATATAATATTATTATGAATTTCAGTGGTATTTTATTAAGACCAGTTCCCAGCAATATTTATTACATACGCAGGATACGCGTACATTTATTTACGTATTATTTATTTATTATTATAGGATTTTATTATAATCGAACCCTTTTTCTCCGTCTTACCAGGACACTACTCTACGAGTTGAGCTAATATAATGTCCGTCAATAGCTCAGGATCTGGGTTCGATTGCTATTTTATGTCTTATTTATGATTTACTATGTCTTTTTCGGTTTCATATTTCGTTGAGGTTTGTTAATATCATATTCTTCAATCATTAGAGAAAAAACATTATTAACCTGTTGAATGGCAGGAGGAATTTTTTGTTCACTATTTTTATATGAAAAAACAAAAAAAGTGAGGTGACAATAACGCTCATAATACATTATTTGTCTAATACAATATATATGTGTTTTTATTTTGGTGAGCCATTCTTAAAACATTTTTATGTTTGCATGCAAAATTTTTATATTTCAAAAATGATATCTTTATTTTTAATTATATCATTTGAAAGCGTATTTCATCACCTTTCAAAAACAATTTTTAGTTTTGCGATATGTTCAGAAGTATTCCATTTATTTGCATTTTATTGTAAAGCGGAAATATTTTGACCATCTGAAAAGTACGCCAAATTTCTGAAGGGTTAATAAAGCAAGTCGTGCATCATGATAATGCAAGTGTTGGATCATGCGAAGAATTTGATTCATGACAGAAGTGTTTAGAGTACAATCCTCTCTGCTTAATATTGTTGTATTAATTTCTATTATTGTAATAGATCAGTAACAGTCTGAGCAATTCGCGTCGTAGAAATACTAGATAGAGTAGTGAGTGTTGTCGAAATACCAGCCTAGGTTCTTGGTAAGTATGTACATAAATCACAGCCTTTGTCTTCTTTTTGACAGGTTCCAATGACATCAGAGTCGCTCCGAGCATAAACATCAGCCTTGATTGGTCGCGCCGAAGAATTATGAATAAATCAGCTACCAATCGATGCTTGCTTTTATTTATAGAGCCTGATACTTCTCGGAATGGTTATTATTGCTTTTCGAAAGGATCAGCGTATTTTTGCTGAATTTATGACCACGATGTGAGTTATTGATGTTATTATCTTACCAGTGGCCTCTTTGTGTAGACGAGTCAGTATTCGACCCACAGCAGCTCCCATGTCCTCTGTGACAGAAGGCAATAGATCTCTAATGGAATATGTAAATTAATCCAAGAATCAATTTTACTCATAAAATATCCAGGCTGAATAAGGCTTGGCCAAATACAAGTAAATCACCGGCGTTCAAATAAATTTATATCAGTATTTTGAAGAACCTGAAAAAACATTTTAAAATAAAATGTTGGATGCACCAAATGAATTTTTTTTTGCTTGCATTTTCGAGCCAATGTTAAAGGCTTCGATAAAATTCCAAAGGCCGTCACTTTCTTTAATTCTGTGAACGGAATTTAAATATCTACATATAAAATATATGAAATACCTTTTATGTTCTTAATACTCCTTATGAAGTAACGTACTTTATGTAATAAACTACACATAAATCTTCCACTAAATATCAGTCTTTGTTGCAACCTGCGCTTTGAAAGTCTCCCCTTACTTCCAAACCCTTTAATAAATCAGATTTACAAGGAATAGTTCGACCGGCCGACTCCGTCAAAAGTCAAACGTAAGCAGAATTTATTACTTCACGAAGTAATTACCGACACATTTTTTTGTTGCTATTTACTTCCTCTAACTGAGCGGCCAACTTGCGCAAACTGCCTCCCAAACTTCGGTCTGAAAAGTGCAAGAGGTCTGTCCTCGTCTGACTCCATCCACATCCTATATAGACACAAACAGCATGCAAATTAGCTGGAAACCTCGCAAAAGAGTGTACATCTATTCAACCGTGCAATTAAATCACGCAAACTTTTATTAACATTTTTTTTTCAAGTCTTAAATTTACCTGGTGAATATTTTTTCTTTCCGCGTATTTTTCGTGGAAAAAATTTATTATAATGGCAGTCTATGGACTTTTATTGTAGCGAAATCTTGAATGAGACCTTTCTTTCTACTCGGGGCATCTTTTGTACGTTCTGCTAACTTATTCACTTGTGGGGTACCTATCTGTTTAGGCCTTTAGCGGCAGGCTCATAAAGCACCCAAAGCGAAGTCATAAATAAGGAGCTGCCTGTCGGGCGACTTGCTTGCACCGGTCGCACATTTTGGAATATGCGCAATTTGGCAACACTGTATTATTCGAAAAAAAAATCGAAACCCGTAACTTCTTCTTCGCCTTTCGGATGATGTTGTAATTGGTTGAAATTTCGTTTAATGAATTTATCGACCGAGATCGCATCGGACAAGTGCACGGTACGATTGATCGAATTCGTCGACTTTAAGTTTATTAATTTATTGACATAAAAAAGAGATAAAGTATTGAGTTGATATATAATTAATCCTTGTAGGAGGAACGTACCCATTATTCAATCAGTATTTGAGTTTACTTCTAAGATGTAAATAATGCAGTATACTTTAATAATAATATTTGGCTAATTTATATAGCGCCCTTTTTGTGAAAAATCACCTCAAGGGCTCTGTACAAATAAGTACTTAAAGGAATTAATATTACTAGGCCATAATTATATTGATCATAGTAAAAATACTAAATTTTTTAATAACACTTAACAATAACAGTAGTATTTATAGATAGATAATATTAATAATTTGAAACAGGCAGGTACCTACCGTACTTACTATGTACAGCCAAATAAGATGATGTTTGAAGCCGAGAAGATATTAG
This sequence comes from Limnephilus rhombicus, assembly GCA_929108145.2. Classification (NCBI taxonomy): domain Eukaryota; kingdom Metazoa; phylum Arthropoda; class Insecta; order Trichoptera; family Limnephilidae; genus Limnephilus; species Limnephilus rhombicus. Next base: position 25,368,959 of record OV815274.1, read on the forward strand.
ATAACCCCATAAAGCTTCACCTCTACCACAGGCACAGATCAGTCCATAAAACTAATAGCCAGTACACAATGAGATGAAAAAAAGATTCGACAATTAAATTTTATTGAAGAGTCGAATGATCTCTCGAAAAGTACCTATATTAATCTCTTTATGATACCGCTGTGATCCTGACTCTAAATTATGAGCGATATCATTATAGAATCCAGCGAGACGCCATCTTTGAAAGAGTTGAAAAAGGAACGAGAGTGAATGAAATATATGTTAACTGTCAGAATATTAATAGGTAACACAAAAGGAGAATGAGGAGTATTTATGATAAATGTGCGGGGAGGGTTTCTCATTATAGAGATGGCCAAATCAAAAGTCTTTATCGCCTGCCTCTCACATTCATCATGCATTATACGCCGCCCATTTGGATAAATAACTGGCCTGGGCCGGGCGACTGGGCGAGCAGAGAGCAGTGCACATGGTCGGTCTGCTAGCTGCTAGCTACTATCTGTTCACCTACCCTCTTCTCGTCTTCTCGTCTCCTGGCACTCGACAGCCAGCTGAGTTACTGTTCTACACTCCGGCTCCCGTCTCCTTCCCTCTTCCCTCTCTCTCTCGTCGGCCACGCCAGCGGGGGATCTACCTTTTCTGGTCAAAAACATTCAAACCATCAAGAGCTCACAAAATATTACTATGTATCAGCGATAAATCTGCTCCATCTAGTGCGGTACAATGGACCCGTGATATACTCGTGGCTATGATGGAGCTATTCCTCGTCGGACGTGTCCACTTCACTGGCCGTAGTCGCAGGACCAAGATAACTTTAATTTTATCCAACACAGCGACAGATAAACACACTGAAATGGAAACTATTTTTATGGTGCTTTTGATAAATTTATTATCGTCATAAATTAAATTTGTGACGTCTGACTACGAATTGATAATTATATAATTTTGTATCCAGTGGCGTGGCGAGTGCCTGATTAGCTCGGGCTTTTACTCAACTATGTTAAATCACAATGAATTATTATCAACCATTTTATTTTTGGATTTTTTAAAATCACTTAACGTATGATGTATCACTAATCTATTTAGTTACCATGAGCAAGATCTGAAAATAGGGTTTGAAGTGAATTATTGTAATGTCGTTTTTATTTTCATAAGATAATAATAGTTTTATTATATTATTCTAAACTTTATGACTTAATGACCTAAAAAACCCGAAAAATCACCTAAAGGAAGCAGTACATTTTATTATGATTTCTTAGGCTCTATCTAATTTTATTATTTACAAATCGATACAAAAAACATACTTACCTGGCAAGTCGCATTTGATAAACACACTTTTAGAAAGTTTATGCTTGGAGAAGATACGACTTTGCACGTGGAGGACACTATATTTAAAACACCGGAAATTGCATGATTTTATATTTGCTGCCCCCATCACTGTTATGTATTACATTTATGAGAAGATTAGTACCAAAAGTAGAGTGAATATTTATTTTGAAAGACTTGAGAATTTAGAACTCTTCAGGACTGGAGAATTTTAATGAAATGACCTTTACAAAAGCTTAAATGTACCTATATTTTTACTAGAAGCAACTAATAAACAATTAAACACGTACGTTTATTGAAATGATATTTAATGTATTGAGCTTATGATATTTTAGTTCACATAATTCAGCAAGTTGTTGCTAAGAGCTTCATTAAATTGATTACAGCACGTATTCCTGTAAGATGAGCAGAGGAAGAGAAGTAGAGAGCGGTAGAAGGTAGAAGGTAGAAGGTAGAAGGTAGAAGGTAGAAGGTTGGAGGTAAGCGGTAAGAGCGATATCCTGATATTAACCACTATTCAAAAACTCCCAACACCGGCAATTAACTACCGTGGGCGGAACCTATAATCAAAAGATAATGTTTATTAAGATCGGATCAAATATTAAATAACAAATCATTTCTACATGTTCATGTGAAAGGGTTCAACCGAAGCTCTACCTATACAGGTTCTACTTCTGGATATTTATTATTTAAATACCGCTCAGTAGATAGGTACCTACTTATTATGAAAAGATAAATAATTTAAAATTATACAATAACTTAGTAAACTGTTTAACTTTATTTAAACTTTTTAAATTTAAAATTTTTAAACGATATAAAACTTTATTCCACTTAATTTTATTTAATTATAATATATTATAATGGAATTCCACCATGAATTATCAGATTATCACTCTCAAAAATAGAAATATTAAATTTTTTTTTTTTTGTTGCACACTAACTTTTCGTTTTCTTTTAAATTATGATCACATCACAAAGTATCAATAAGTAAATTAATATGTTGAGTACAGATTAAAATATTGCTTAATTTATATAAGACAGTAAGATTTGATGTACAAATTTAGAAACAGTCGAGGGCTTCGCAACTGTAGAAGTTATGAATTAAGAATATGTAAAACCAAGTATACCCACTTGGTCGAAGATACATAATTAATATTTTGTTTTCTATCAAAACTTTGTTGTTAGTTCATGTATTATCTTATTTACAAATTTCCTCCATTTATCATAGTTTTTGTATTAATTTATATTTACTTAGCTGTTTATAACGATCGTTGATAATTTGTGTTACTTTTATTTAATTGTGAAATTATAAAACTCCATACAGGCGAACCTCAGTGGGGTTAATATTGATGTACTAAACAATGTATTTTAATTGTGAAGAAACAATAAATAAATAAAAATAAATATATCGACTGTAAATAGGGATAAATTTTCAATAAATGAAAACTTTACAGGAGACGATGTAAACGAATATTTTAGAAAAATAGTTTAAGAGAATAAGTTTTTACTGATAGCGTTTTTTTGTTTTCAAAATTGTTAAATATAGCAATACTACTTATGGGAGATTTGAGTATTGAGTAATTTCATCTATGGTTGTACATCTAAAAAGTGTACCTGCACAATAATTTAGTTTTTAGTTTTAAAAATGCCAATCAGCACAAATATCTTTACCGTGTTGTACTTCGAAGACTAATCTATATTGACGAAAGCACTAAAAACAATTTAAAAAAAAAAGTTTGTCTTGAAATGTTTTAGCGATTTACAGTCGTTGTGGATTTGACAGTCGGTCGTTCGTAAGTCTGATAAGATTATAAATATATACATTATTGAATGTGCCAGTGACGCGCGACGTCCTGAAAGTGAGGTAAAGTCGGATTAGTTTAGTACTAGCAAGTTCAGTTACTTCACGTAGTATAAAAAAACCAAAAATTCGAAATCGGAATCCCCGCCTCATTTTGGGAGGGATTTAAAAATACGTCAGAAGACTTTTTGGAAAGGTGGGAGATAGTATTTGAGAGTTGTTTTTGATAGGCTGATTTCGTAAAGGCCTGTAAAAAACGTTAACTCCTCTCTTATTCATTGTTTATCATAATAACAAGGAAATTTAAAATTGATTTCACGGAACCAAGCGACGCGCGATGTGGAGTCTAGGAACGTCCGTTCACCACGGTAATGAAGCGCTAACTGATACAAAATGCACATAGTATTTATGCCGGACCGCATAAGGTTTAATTCTCAATTCCAAATTCGTTGAACACCGCCCATTTTGATTCATGCCAAAAAAATTAGGGTGAAATTGCAATGTTTTTATTTTTTATTTTGTGAAATTCTAGCAAAAATATTAAAATGCTTTCCGATCATTTTCCAAAAGACTTTAATTGTCAATGTTATGTTTTTTGTATAAGGTATGATAGATTTGGAGGTTAATCTATCATTTTAATTACACAAATTTACATCGGTCGGTTTGCAACAAACGTTTGCGTTAGTTAGCGTGTAAATTAATTTGATATGAAAAGAATATAGGTTGATGTTTTCCAATTCATTTCATTTACCATTAAATTTCATTCAAGTTGATTGATAATTAATTCATATTGAAAATTATTTTTAATATTTATCATGAAAATAAAATTATTGATTTTAAAAATCCATGGAAATGACAGATTACATTTCTTTGCTTAGAGTTTGAATCGATTTTTTTCAATTGGACAAGATCTGTTTTTTTTTGCAGCGTTCTGCATTTCTCATAAAATTCAAAGAAAAATATCAGATATTTATGTTACAATAATAAAGTAAATGTTTGCATCCAAAATCATATTCATGGAGATGGTTATGACACGAGACTCTCCATTTTGATATTTTTTGTTTATTCAGGACAAAACGCAATATAAAGAAAATTAAATTAAATTAAAAATAATGGAATTAAAAATTTAAATTAAAATTAATTAAAAATTAAAATTAATTGAATTAAAAATAAAACCTGTAAAGAAACGAAATCGTCCATGAAATAGAGATAAGAGCTGTTTGATATTATTTATATCCGTTATCCACCATAGAAAGTCTCGTTAAGGTTTCATTCATTAATTTTGTCCAGTTTTTTGTTATTATTTTAAATAGTCTCTGATTTGTATGAATATAAAATATCAAGCATAATCAATGCACTCAATTTACATACAAAACTTTTGTGATGTCGTCATCAGTCACCACTTTTTCACCATTCAGGAAAAAAAATCGAAATGTCAATAAAACTTTGGTAGCTAAATCAGAAATGTGTTACATATTTTTTGTGATATTTAACATAAATGTTTTTTTTGCATTATCTCCACACAGAAGGTCCCGAGGACAGAAAATGTGGAGAGTTTTTATAGGGAAAGCAAGTTTTGGGAAGGAAAAATGTCTGAGGGGTGAATCTGGGGGTCAATGTTCTAATAAATCCATCCCTCACAATGCGGTGCAATGCGAAGGGTCGAGAGAGTCCGGTTGGAGAGTTCCTCTCAGAGGTTGGAGAGAGAAGTCCCTCTGTCCAACCAGTCTCTCCCGGTCTGACCCGCCACGCAGTAGGTGGACACAAGCATCCGCCTCCAAGACACACTTCTAATACTTATTATTATTAGAAACATTATTTTTTACATATTTCTTCGAATTTTCTTAAACTAGGCACATTTGTAATTTCACTTAGAAGTAAGCTATATATTTAGATTCCTTCGCACAAAAAACCATTGTGTGTTTGTTTTATTAATATATATTATTTAATTTATTTATTTATCTTAAAAATGTTACATATTATGATATTACTTGTCTTCCATTAAAAGCATTTGATTGTGGATGGAAGAAGAGTTTACATATTACATAAGTACAATTAATACAGTCACGTGTTTCACATATATGTATAGGTACAGTTTATACACAGATTATATACAGTTAAATCCTTGAACCAAAAGACATAAACGTCATGTATTCGGTAAGAAGAAAAATGGGTATAATTTTAAGTGTGACATTCAATAATAATAATAATTGGACAATTTGTAGAGCGCCGTTTTTGTGAAAAATCACCTCAAGGGCGCTTAAATTTAAAATTCATGTGGAAATAGGGGATTTATTTATTAATTTTAAAGTATGATGATTTTTTTTCTGGCTTGTGTTCGTTGTAGTTTGCTAAAGTAAGTAAGGTGGTTAAATTGTCTAAAAATTGGAAATTCTTTTTTTAACACTCATATCCCTACTATCCCTTTATTTATTACTCATATCCCTAATATCCCTTTATTTAACACACATATCCACATTGTTCCTTTATTTAACACTCATATCCCTACTATCGCTTTATTTAATACTCATATCCCTAATACCTTTATTATAGAAACTCTTATTGTTCCTTTATTTAACACTCATATCCCTACTATCCCTTTATTTAACACTCATATCTCTACTATCCCTTTATTTAACATTCATATCTCTACTATCCCTTTATTTAAAACCCATATCCCTATTGTTTCATTATTTGACACTCATATCCCTACTATCCCTTTATTTAACACTCATATCCCCACTACCCTTTTATGTAACACTCATATCATACCTTAAGCATTTTCTGTATTGATTTATATTTATCACACTTCAAAAATTTTCTCATTGGATTATTAGCAATAATTTGATTAAAAGCGATCGGTATAAAAGAAATTTTTCACTTGATTTCATATTTTATTCATAACTAGCTTTTAACCGCGGCTTCGCAAGCATGGTTTTAGGGGGAAATCTATATATATGTATATAAAAGTAAAAAAATGCTAGATTCTGGGTTTGTAGTTCCCGGCATGCGTTGCTATACCACTTAATAAAGATATTGTTACTCCCAGCGTGTCCTTTCCCTTCGTCCCAGTCTTCTTCCGCCTCCTATTCTTCTACCGCATCCCCTTCACATCACGCGTTCCCAATCTGTCTTCTCCGCTTTCCCTCTCCCCACTCCCCTCCCCCCTCCCGCATTCCACACATTCGGTACCTGTACATTCAGTTTTCAAACAGCTCGCGTGCCACCTATTGCAATTTTTTATTCCAATTTCTAATGCCAGAGAAATAAAAATATAGAAACCTTGGTTGATTTTCATAAATATATAAGAAGATAAATATTAATTTATTTTATTTTTACTTCTGACCTTAACAATAAAATTTACAAAATTTACTTACCAATAAAAAATAACCAATATTTGAACAATTTTTTTTTGCTTTCAGATAACACATTACAAAACAAGTTTCAAACAAGGACTGGGATATTAACACCTCACAACAAAGGTAAGTTAAATTAATGTTTAAGCTCACAAGATCATTAAAAAAAAAACCAGGTTTTTAAACATTCATTTTATGCATACAACATTGAAAAGATAAACCGGTATAAGCATAATATATTTTTTTATATGTACATTGAACAAGAGTCCCAACTGCTCCCGTATGGAGCCAGTGGAATATGGTATCCCTGATTGGGGTATGTTGCGAGGATACAGATAGTGGGGTGGGGAAGGAGATAGGGAAGAGAAAGTTGCTAGTTGCTATTTAGATCACCAAACATGGCTAAAGCCATTTCAATTCTAAATGGTAGTCTTACACCAGGGCGATACTGAGAGTATCTTCCACTCTGGAACGTGCCGAAAATATGTTACATATTATTTTTAATTAACTAATTGCGAAATAACACAAATTCGGATTGACCACGACCACGGAGGCAATGTCAAAATACACCAATTATTTTTTTTAACTTTTGGGCCTGGGAGAGGCCAATCAAATTGATTATTTGCTCAAGAAAGAAATTCGATATTTGAAAAAGTTTGATAAATTTCACCGGTAAGATTAAGCTTTTGGGCACACGCACAACGCTCTTTTCTATCGGCTTATATTATCTTCAGTGGCATAATAAGTAGGTAACAATAATAATAATTGGATAATTTGTAGAGCACCGTTTTGGTGAAAGATCCCCTCCATGCACGTTCGAGGTTTTCAGATTGGGAGGTTGGCCGCCCTACACAAATGTATGTACATATTTTTACATCAGCTTCACACAGGAGGCTCTGAGGAAAACAATTTCCCTGGGAGCCTCTGTCATCTTTGGGGATGCTGTGTGGAGGGTCTTTTTAGGGAAAGGAATTTCTGGGAAGGAAACAGATTTGAGGGGTGGGTAAGAATCTTAGGTACAGTACGTCTAGAAGTGACGGACGTGTAAATCCATTCCTCCCACTGCGGTGCAAGGCGCTGTGTCGAGAGACACGTGGGTTTATACGTTTAGGAGTGACGGATGTGTAAACCCATTCCTCCCACTGCGGTGCAAGGCGATGTGTTGAGAGAGTTCGGTTCGTGAGGTCAAACGGTCTCCTTCAACCAGTCTCTCCCGATCCAGCCCACCACGCAGTAGATGGGAAAACGCATCCGCCGCCAAGACCTAGACATGGTTGACCTATGGCAGGGGTATCGGTTATCCAATAAATGGTTCCTGGGGCGGCAGTACTCATACTCTCCTCCCAAATTAAAAATAGTCAAGGATATTTCAGTTTTCTATAAAATATAATACTCTCCTCCCAAATTAAAAATAGTCAAGGATATTTCAGTTTTCTATAAAATATAATACTCTCCTCCCAAATTAAAAATAGTCAAGGATATTTCAGTTTTCTATAAAATTAGATTAATTAATCTAAGTGAAAAAAGGGGCGAACCTTTTACTTAATGTTTGTTGCATATATACTGAATTAAAATCGCCCGCCGATGCAGGCTCAGCCAGGTAGAAGGTATAGTTAAACCTCCACCTACCCGGCGATGCCCGTAAAGTTGTCGCGGGCGGTGACAACAGGTGAGTGTGTTTACTATGGCCAGCGGGTGTGACAGCCCTCCCCCCCACCCCTCGACCCCCCCCCTCGGGTGGCAGGAGGTGGGTGGGGGAGGGGGACGGCCGCGAGAGCGCCGCGGACGCCCGGTTTGATTGAAAGCCAGCCTGACAGACAGACGGTAGGGTGGTTTTGGCGAATGTTTGCGAAATTTTTGCAATCGTTTACATTCGTGTTTTACTCTGCTACATTGTTTTTATGATGAAATTATGAAACAAACAGTATCTATTTAAATAAAACTAAGTTCGCATCAGCACAGTACTCCTATTGAGAATATTTATTAAAAACGTTGTGAATAATTTGAAATATAAAAATTCTCGAACAGTTATCTGAAATTGTACAGTTTTTTTTCTAGATTTTGTGGGTGAATGCAATTATTATCCATTCGCGATGTCGTTTCTATTATGAGCGATGAAGCCTGTAGTAGGTATCTACTTATCTGTTAAAAAACAAGACTGATGTATTTTTTCCATTCTTTTCTAAACGTTCGTTAAAATTTCGGGCGTAAGTGGGAAGTAAAACAATATTAATATTTCTAATTAACGAAATCGATATGCTTTGAAAATGGTTTTGATACCTGACAGCATGAATCCCTTTTTTAAATGATTCAATTTTTTTGTTGAATTACAAGGCAATATTTACTGCCTTTGCGAAAAACAAGAAAGATTCAGCATTTTTTTTTCTTGTGCTTTCAGTAGCCTAAGGTTTATTCATGAATTTTCATGGTCTGGTAATAATTTGTTTTTAACTATTATTATTGTCTACGTCAGAGGTTCCCAAAGTGGGTGCCGCGGCGAGGCGCCCCTGATGTCTCTACTAAAAATAAAAATTGACATGAACGAATACAAACATTTTATGCAATGGAAAATCACCCGCATAGCCGGGATCAAGCTCCCAAGATTTTACTACGCAGGAAGAAAAAAATATAATTGACCTCTCGAGCGACAGCAGCCTAAAAACAAAATACGCTTGTTCGGATTTGACGGAGTTTTGGATATTAGTCAAAAATCAGTATCCGATTCTAAATGCAAAAGCTGTAAGGGTCCTCATTCCCTTTGCTACTTCATATCTGTGCGAAGCTGGATGATTTTCAGCGGTTACGGTTATAAAGATCAAATACCGCTCGAATATAAATGTGGAAAAAGAAATGAGAGTAGCTGTATCAAGCCTTATTCCCCTGTTTGAAAAGTTGTGCAGCGAGCTGCAGGCTCACCCGTCGCACTAATAAGTTTTCCTACCAATAAATGTACTTATTCATTTTAAATACGAGTTGTATTATTCAGTGGAGTAGGTAAAAAATTGGTCCGTCCAGGGGTGGGGGGGGGGGGGGGTGGCGGCTAGAGAATTGTGCTCTTGGGGGTGACACTCGGTCCCGGGGCTACCGCAATAGACATTATATGACCGGGGTGCCGTGAGAAAATTCACATTTTCTAAGGGTGCCGCGACTTGGAAAAGTTTGTGAACCCCTGGTCTACGTACTTAAACGTTGTCTTTACGTGAAAGGTTTTGTATTTATAACTAAATGCGAAAACACTCATTTTTAAAGTTAAAAATATTGCGAAATTAAAAATACTAATCTTGATTAATATTACAAAAGTAATGCTATCATCAAATCTGTAAATCACAACATTTACATGTTGACAATATTCAATAATATCAGTATAACAACACGGAACGACAGGTGTTAGCAACCAAGTTTGTAAGGAAATTTTCCAAACAAACGGAATGCATGAAAGCAAGGATAAATGCTGGATAAATCTTGAAACCATGAAAAATTTTGTTCGATCATTTTTTTCCTTGCCAGGAAATACTAGGAATACTTGAATGCCGTTTTACCCCCTTTATGGGCTTTAGCTAATTGTATTTGTAAAACATGTCTAAAACGGGTCTTACAGTCAGTTAGTCGTTATTTTTAGTAGTGAAGTTATATACAAAACTCCCACACAGAATAAAACATATAAAAACAACAAAAAAATAACTGAATTAAGAACATCAAATCTTGGCTTAAAGAAGTTTATATCGAAAAAAGAACCTACAAGTATTTGAAAACGTCTTCATAGTAGTTTCTGAAATTTTTTTTTTGCCTAAACCATGAATTTTACCATGGAAGTCGCTGAAAACTTATCAAAAAACATCTACGAAAATAGCCTATATCTTTTTTATATTTCGTATGTATCTTCTAAATGTGTAATTTGTTTAATCCATATCCATACTTATATTATAAATGCGAAAGTGCGTGTGTTTGTTTGTTACGCTTTCACGCCTAAACCACTAAACCGATTTTAAAAATTCTTTTACCAATGGAAAGCTACATTATCAGGGAGTAACATAGGCTATAATGGTAAGTTCTGGCGTTATGAAATTTGTATAAATGAAAATTTCATATATTTTAGCGGCAGGAAGGAAAGGCAGTGGGAAGATGGGATTCGCGGAGAGGGAAGAGACGGGGGATGGGGAAGGCGAGGAAGGTGGAAGGGAACGGGACGCATGGGAAAGGACATGCAGGCAGAATCAATTTATTTCTTTGAATGGAATTGTAACGCATGTCGGGTACCAGCTAGTGTAGTAATAAAATAAGAACAAATTTGAAAAAAATATACCAACCAAGAAAATATAACAATTCACCTAAGTAATTTAAAATTCACACTAAATTTTGAAGAAAACAAATGATGCAACAAGTTTTATAATTGAATTTCTGATAAAATTCGGATGACATTTGTTTTAGTAAGCGAAATGAAGACATCACACTTATTCAGCGAGAATTAAGTATTTAGTCAATTGTTTAAAAACTGCTTTTATTGGAGTTTTTTTAACTTTTCTAACTTACAAAAATAACCTATTTGTTGGACATGCAGGTCCTTACCGTGGAATTGAAATATCCTCGTTAGTGCCTGAAAGCTGAAGACCATGGCTGAAAGGTTTCCCGGCGTCCGCGGAAAATGGAAAGCGGAAAATGCATCAGGTGCACGCGATGCACCCGGTAGGGGCTGTGTCTACTGTCGGCCGCCGCCCGCCGCACTCCGTCATTCCGACATCGTCATTCTCGCCCGTGGCGCTCTGCCGGCCGGTCGCGTCACTAACTGCTCCTCCGCACAACAAACACCGCCCGCCCGTCATCGAACATCGCGCCGGACCCATACCCAATTCGTTGCAATCGTTTCCTTACAACTTTCCGCCTGCACTACACTTCACATACCCTGTTGGAACACGCCGGAAAACTTAACCTCAAAATTGTGTTTATTTACAAAAAGTTTGTGTTGAATTTTGAAAAGTGTTTTTGTGTTTTGAAAGCGTGTTTTGTTTGTGTCGTGACTTAAAGACGTTATTTATAGTTTTTCTTTTAAATCAAACCAGTATACCAACATTGATGTCTTATGTATATACATATAAATAACGTTATGTGATCGGGAATAAATAATAAATTGTCAGTGCGGATTTTCAAGCAGATAAATAAACAAGCGACGGCATGTTGTGAGTGTGAAAAGTGATCGGAATAATCAGAAATCCGTTACAAGTGCCAAAATATCATTGATATTATCTTCTGCAGTGAATATTACTTATTGAAATAAAACAAGTGATTTGACACATTGTCGAGAGGAGGTTCCATAGAACCAATTGTTCTACACATTTTATTCGTTCACCAAGAAGCTTACAACATACCAAGGTAAACAAAATTCTAACCTAGAATGAGTTTGACAGTTTTCTATTTTAGTTGTTTTATGAAGTATTTCATTATTAATAAAATGAACTTTCGACTTCGTAAATACCAGCCCAATTTACAGATGTTTATAACCGGTAAATTTGCCATTTACCCAGTGATCCCGAGCCTCCACATTGATTGCATGTAGATACCTAGTAGGTACCTACGTATTTGTATACTTTAATAAGTCAGGTACCTGATACATCATACATATAAACTTCTGGTAATGTTATATTATCGTGAAATGGGCTTATATTTATATGCTTATGGGTCCGAGTGGTTAACCGATGGTTCGTTACCCCTATCCATGTAGATTCTTCATATTATTATTATCAGTCAATTAAGTAGGAAAAGTATAAACAATTTAAAGAGATTCTTTCGTGTGTGTTCTATAGCGTAGAACTACTGCGGGGTAAGAGAGGACTGCGAGCAGGTGTTCTAACTATTTAGAACCGATTTGAACTACCTACTATCGGTGTGCACAAATCTTTACATAGTATAAAGCAAAGTCGGTCCCGCTGTCTGTACGCTTTGATCTTTTAAACTACGCAACGGATTTTCATGCGGTTTAAGTACATAATTTGTCAAGGTTTTGTGTACATTAGTTGAAATATATCGATAATATATAAAGGTCTGCAAGCGGTCTGGCAAGCGGGCGGTGTGGATTTGATATGTATGCAAATGAACAGATGGCGTTGGTTATAAAGGTTGGGTGTCGCCGGGTCTGCTAGTACCCAATATAAATTATTTTTTTGAATATGTAAAATAATTAAAAAATATATGCAAAATATTTACCTACCCACTCAAACTTCAGTAAATATGCTTTGTCACAGTAAGGCAATAAGTACCTACTTACTTCTGCAATGGCAAAAAAACATATCCGATTTCAAGGTAAAATATGTTTTTATTTTAAACCTCTGTTTCTAAAATCGTTGAAACATGTAATCCAGAAAACCGATTGAAATATTTTCTGGTTTATGAAATTTTTGAGTTAATTAATTAATTCGACGTGGTACAATTCATTGAGCGTAATGCACTATCAAAACATAAAAACTTTTCAATAGTTTCCTAAACGCATAAGCCACTACTAATAGTAGGTAGGTACTTACCTACCTATAATGTAATGATAAGAAAAATATTGCTGTCCTGTATAAAAGTTTAAGATATGCATTAAATAAAAGTATATTAAAATCACATCAGAAGAAGACAATTATTATTGCAATAACGAACTTCGCCAAGATGATCAAAGATAAAGTTATCAAAATGAATTTATTAGGTATATGTACTATTTGTTAAGGGCTGCCAAAAAACTTATCAAAACTAGACACTTTCACATAACTAAGTAATCTGTCATAGCCGTATAACAGAATCAGTTGCCTCCACGTACATTTCATGTAGGTAACAAAATATTATTTATGTTTGAAATATGTATTACATATTCAATCTGCGTCCAGAAAAAAATGCTACAACATTCTATGAATACAATGATATGTTTATAAGTGTACCTCACTAATTGCTATAAATATGAGTACATTTACAATTTCAGTCACGTAGGTATGCATGTACAAAATAAATAAAACACAAAAATAGTAAATAATTATTGCTTCATGCACGCTCATCTCAATTTTTTGATATTTTTTCTTTCTTTTAATTTTGTTTACAAAATATCGAATTCCAAACTAGGCACTTGCCCGCATTGCTTTTTAATTTTGGTCTTTTTAGGGTCCTATACCCTTCCTTTTAGTTAGCTAAATTAGGTGAGTTTAGTTAGATAGAGGAAGCTGTTCAAACAATGGAAACATTGTGAAAAAAGAATTAGGTAAGGTAAATAACCTACCTTCCTAAACACCTGTAGGTAATAGCACATTTTATAAGCTTAGAAAGATTTGTTAGAATTATTTAATTATTGGTCATAATTTTTATTTTACATTTATATAAATTAGTAATATTTTAACAAACTTGCAAATTATCATCAACGTATTTTTTGTTTTCTTTTATTTTCTTCTTATTTGCTTTATTAAGTTCACTTCATGAAGTATCCTTTTCTTTTAATGTTAGGTACTACAATGTTACTGATGATCCTATGTCTTTATATTATTCTTTGACTTTTACTAACCTAATATACATTTACCTACACTAACTTCATCTAAATCAAGCGAACACCTCAATACAGTTTCTCTTATTCTTATTGAGGTGTTCACAAAACATTACCTACCTACTACTTAACCAGTTATCTTAGCTTATTGAGGTGTTCGCAACACAATACCTACTACTTAAACATTTAAATACAAAATTAAAGATTATTTTACACTCTACTGTCATGTTTTATATCTATTAATAATATTTTTTTTATTAGTTACACTTATCATTTATGTAACTGTTTATACGAATACAGAATAAATAAATTTAAAACATTCAGTCAGTTTTGCATCACAAAATTAGCCAGCCCTCTCGCAAGTCGCTAATGTCTGACGATATTTATAATATTTACGATCACTTGACTGCAGCATCAGCAGTTCGGTGGCTGGTAGCTGGTGGCGGTGATGCAAGCACTCCTCAAATGATTCCCAGAGATTAATGTCTGCAGCGAGAGTCCGAGCTTTGGACCCGAGCCAGAGCTTAAAGCTGCACACCTATTTGACATTTCTTGGTTATTGCTCGCGCATACCTTTCTCTGCGCCTTTCGATTGTTTATGACCGCTGTAAATCATCAATATGATCTCATTACCCCTACTTTGTTAGGATGAGATTCTCTAGGTACTTAGAGTCGTCCAGTTTTAAGCTGCAATTAAGAATAAGCACTAATCAATCATAATTTATTGTAGTAAGAATCCTGAGAATATTAAAAAAAAGTTCTCCACAAATACCTACCTAGTAGGTACCTAATGGAATGGTGTGCATTTCCCCTGCATACCACCTTAGGTACATAACTATGACATTCTTTGAATGTCTGTTTATACCTACTTAATTGTTTTGGCTTGAAAGCAGTTGGTATAAATGATGACATTACCAATTATTTATGGCCCTTGTAAATTTATCAATGCGTACTCATTACTCCTAATTTGTTGTGATGAGTAACCTCATAAAACGCTTCAATAGGGGATGCCGTAGTTCTACTGGCTCTTTGCATATATGTTATTTTTAAAACTATTTTTTTTTAAATAATGCTTATTTGACATGTAGGCCATAAATCATCGTTATTTATTAATAGGTGGGTAATTTCATTGTGCATTTCACTTACAATTACTACCTTACCAACATTACCAATATCTACCGTATCTTTTTCTGGCGCTAATCTTAGTTGTAAATATGTGTGTTAATAAGTCACCAGTTTTAGGTTAGAATCTATATGTCTTAGTCATAAGTCACTAGCTATAAGTCTTAGATGTAAGTCACTAGTTATAATTGTAAATCTTAGTTGTAAGCCAGTAATATAAGTAGCTATAAGTCTTAGATGTAAGTCACTAGTTGTAATTGTAAATCTTAGTTTTAAGCCAGTAATATTAATTCTTTTATAAGTTATTTGTACAGCGCCCTTAAGGTGATTTTCCACGAAAACGGCGCTATATAAATTTGCCAATTATTATTATTATTATCTGCCAAAAAAAAAGTTATGCTTACTATAAAAATATTTGAATTTATTAAATGAAGTGTTACTGCATATTAGTTTATATTCATGTAGTAGGTAACTAATTCAATAAATTATTTAAAAAAATTGTTGGTCCAAATTATGTCACTATAATTGATTTATGGTTCGCAAATTATTAACGTGTGTTCTTATTTCCCCTTTATTACTTTGTCGTCCTAAGTAAATGCAGTTGAGATCTTTGGTTTTAAAACACAAAGGTGTAGAAAAATAGATAATTTATTATTTTGTAAATAATTTCACTGTAAATACCTATTACAATTTTGTGCATTGCATTTGAATTTTTACTACCATTTGCAGCCATTTTGAAGTATAGATACTATAATACCAGCTCGTAGTGGAGTGGAACTGGCAACACGGTATCGCTTCCAAGTAAATAAGCACACATTTCTCCACTAACAATTATTACACATCTGCTGGATCTGCCTTGATGGTGGACACTGCAACGCTGTCCGAAACGTTGGCTAAACGAGGTAGCGCAACGCTGCATAACACCCCAAAAACAAATAACAAAAATACTTTTGGCCGTGAAAATCTAAAAACATATCTGACTGACAATATTTGATTCCTTGGTTTATGTGCACCAACTTAATTAATTAAATGTGGTTAATACCAATACTTATGCCTCTGGAAGGACTGCAGTAAATATAAGAAATTAATATGGACATATTTTTTAAAATACTGCAAAAATTTCTGGAAAATATTATATTCTATATTTAATATTAATATTATTTTATAGTTACTTAATATGAAACGCAGAACTAGTTTTAAGCTTATAAATTTTTACCCCCTTACTAATAATATAAATATCTTTTAAATTTTACACAACTGATATAACAACCTTTTACCACATTTTAATGGATTTTGTAAGATTTAAAACATTTATTACCAAGGCACGAATGTGGGATGTGGTAATAAATAAATAAACGTAACCTAACCAGTCTATTGTAATACAGGTGATAACTAACAAGACAATATTGCTGCGAACTGAGCCGGGAATTGTGGGAAAGGAACGAAGCTACCACAAACGACGCGAAACACCGATTGCAGTCGCTTTGTTCCTTTCCCGTAATTCGTGGCTCGCAGTCGCTCAGCTCGCGTTCATGTAAACGCAGACGATACCTAACCAGTCTATTCTAATATAGGTGATACCTAACCAGTCTATTGTGTTATAGGTGATACCTAACCAGTCTTTTGTGTTATAGGTGATACCTAACCAGTCTATTGTAATATATGTAGGTGACACCCAAAGATATTCAAATACAAAAGAGATATGTTATGATGTCCGCGCAACTGTAGGCGGACTACGACCTAATCAGGGTAGTTTGCATACAAAAAGAATTTATTCATTACGTTAATTTTTTTGAAGATGTGCATTAGTATTGGTTATCGATATAGTTTGAATACGGAAAGAATTCGATAATTTAGTCTAACGTTCGTTTGGTTTATTCGTTAATTATTCGTCCATTTAGTTTATTTGTTAATTCGGAAAACAATATCGGCGACACCCGGAAGCGCAGTCCCACCTAGCAAAAACTGCAGATAGCACAACTATTTCATTTCAATATCTTTGGTGATACCTAACCAGTCCATTGTAAGATAATGACATGATAAATTAAACTTATGCGCTAAAACCATTGACGTATATACTTCAATGGCTAAAATATTTATTTCAACATTCGCGTCATCTAAATTGCAAGGCAAAAATGTGTCTTGGTAACTAACAGCAGTAATCTTTAATGGTGAGCTCTGCCTTAATTTTGCTGTGAAAATTGAAAATTTTAAGCGGAAACTTCACTGGTTTATGCAGTAATAATAATAATGTTTGGGTCTTTTCTACAGCTCTGTTTTCGTGAGAAAATCACCTCAAGGGCGCTTTACAACTTAATTTATACATTTAACCTAAACGCTATCACTTCCAACTTCGATTTATTACTAGTGGCTTATAACTAAGATTGATAACTAGTGACTTACAATAATTAAGACTTACAACCAGTGACTTAAAACTATACTTAATTTTATGACCGAGTGGATATTTACACAATACTGCTGTACTCGTATTATGACTTGCAACTATCTTAAAACTGATATTTGCGATGAACATTATTACGCAACTCAGTAAACACGCAATATTTAAAAAAAAATAATAAAGTTTTTAAAAAATGTAAAAAAATAGAAGTTTTGGAATTAGGTCAACATTAACCCAACATGAGACCAAATATATCCCAGCTCACATATGTCTCGTATACATTGTTGTATTCCCCTTGCTGTCATTGTGAGATATATGATCTAAACGGTGTTAGAAAGAGAAAACTCTTCGCTTTACATTCGTTATTAAATATGCACTTCTATGAATCCAAAGTTTCCGGTAGCAATTTGAGAAAAATATATAAAATTTCGAAATTTTTTTATTAATTATTTTTTTATAAATGAAATGAAATAATAATAATAATAATATGTAATACATTTTATTTGCCTTATAAAATATAAATGTGTTTTACTTTTTTCATCATCAGTAATTTTAGTTAGAAAAAACGTAAAGAGAGCCATTTTTTTAACGTTTTTAAGTTTGTAAGTATTAAAATTTTAAATATTTCATAAATTATATTTTTATTTCTAATAAAGACATTTGTAAACATATTTCATCACACTTCAAAAACACTTTTTAGTTTTCAGATATGTTCAGAAATATTCCATTTATTTGTATTTTATTTCAAAAAATATGCCAGGTTTCTGAAAGGTTTTAAGATCGTAACTTATTCCAATCAAGTGCAATTTGATCTGTCAAAAATATATTACCAAATTGTTAAGTATTTTTTTATTTGATTTATTGGCATAAAATTGA
Source organism: Limnephilus rhombicus (assembly GCA_929108145.2). Lineage (NCBI taxonomy): Eukaryota > Metazoa > Arthropoda > Insecta > Trichoptera > Limnephilidae > Limnephilus > Limnephilus rhombicus. The sequence continues at coordinate 25,387,333 of OV815274.1, forward strand.
TTTTCGTATGATGCTGGTAGATCCTAAAGCGAACTTATTCATAAATTTTCTTAAAACAATTCAATTCTATCCATTAATTTTGTTAAAAGTTACAACGCCACGTCAAGAAAATATCTTATATCATTTGTGACACGAAAAATTATAAAGTATCATGGAGACGGACATTGATATATTTTTATTGTCAAGATGAATGTCTGCATTGTGTTAAAAATCAATTTTCTATAACCCACGGGCTGTCGCATCTGCTGCTAACACCACAAATAATAAAAGCTCTATTAATATATTGTCTATTGTCGAAACATGCAACGTCATAAATATACAAGCATTGTCACATTATTAAAAAAAGATGGAGGCATTAATTTCCGTTTCGGCTGTCGTTTTCCAATTCACATTAAAAATACACAATAAAATGAGATTATCAATATCCAGCCAACGTTTGCTTTAATTTAAAGGCACTTCCCGATAGGTACCTACTTAACTTTTTCATCTGATTTCTTGAAAAAGCGCATATTTTATCTCTTTTAAAATGAAGAAATCCTTAAGTTAAAGTTTTTTCTTTATACCTTTTCAAAAATATTATGATTTAATTTAGACAAATGCAAATTCTGCTGTTTAATTATTACTAAGCTTCACAGCTGTTTCCCATTCCGAAGGGATTATCAAACTATCATGAAGCAACTTGCGGATGATTTATTTATATTATAGGCAATATTACAAACAAATTATAACGAAATAGAATTTACAAATTACAAATGGTACATCCCCTTTCTTCCAGCTATTAAGTACGTGTTATATTTTAGGAAAAAAAAAATGAGGTAGCTTATTAATTTATATAAGGTATTCATGTACAGTATTATGACATTTGTTAAAAAGACTAATTAAACACATATGGGTAAATAACTTCATTGTATACAACCTTACCTGAAAATATTTTTTCCATTTCAGCATTATTATTACATTTTATTTTATTACATCTGTGTTTTATTTTATTTCAATTCATTATTTCACATTATGTTTTTATTGAATTTTATAAAATTGTAAAATGGGTCCTCAGCACGGGTAAAGCACCCAGTAAGGCCCACATTAGACGGCCCGTATGTCCCACAAAAAATGTATTGAAATATGTAAAGTTATTGAATCAAATGAAAAATAAATAAAATATTCCTATGCAGGTACTTATTAGAATAAGTCAAAGACAAATGTAGGTACCTCCTGCAGGCAGCTTTTTAAAATAATATATCAACCAGCAAGACGAAAAAACGAATGAATCTTAGATTATGAAACGTAAAAACGTTTGAGTTTGTTGAATCATAGCGTTAATTTAATTGCGTTTTTACCTAGAAAGGCACTTAATTAAAATATGTATTTTGAGGGTAGTTTGAAATATATTCTTTGATATTTACTTCTTGTGCAACACTGTGGAGAATGTTCAAATAAAATTAAGCAAATTTCTTTCCTGTTATTACATGCAATAATAATTATACTTTTGAATGTAGCTATAACTTTGTGGTTATCCATTATAGATAAATGAAACAATGTTACTTTGGATACGATTTTAGATTTTCACTTCCAAAAATTATTTTGTTATTAGTTTTTGGGGTATTTTGCCGTGTTGCGGCATTACTTTGGATTTGTTCCTGAAGTCCTGGAAGACCGAAAACTCATAGAGCACGCCTGATTACGGAGGCAATTGAAATTCACAAAAACCCTATAAAAATTAATAGAGACGACGGAGCTAAACTCAATAGTTCTTGGTATCCGGTAATTGACGGTTACATCAAGGCTAAACGCAAAAAAACACGTTGAAGTATATTGTAGCGCCAGCTCGTAGAGAAGTGGAGCTGGCGACACGGTATCGCTCCTAAGTAGATAAGTACTAACATCATCCCTAACTATTACACATCTGCCCTCATGATGGACACTGCAACGCTGTCCGAAACGTTGGCTAAAGAAGGAGGTAGCGCAACACGGCATAATACCCCAAAACCTAATAACAAAGTTTGTTTGAACCACTTGTATATTTGAGTAAAGCCGACCGGTTTCGAACGACCGTTTGTATACGTTTGCCCTGAAGAACGAACGGTCGTTCCGAAACCGGTCGGCTTTACTCAAATATACAAGTGGTTCAAACAAAGTAAAATTGTTTCATTTATCTACAATAATAATTAATCAAACGATTTATAAAAATTCTTGAAAGTTAGGTAGGGAAAAATACATGAAGATACTAATAATTCAACATTCGAGTACCTCTGCGGATGTGGTTACCGTATAAAAATAGACACTAAGTAGTGACCGACCGAAGGTTCGGTTTCGGTTTCGGCAAAAAAATCTAGTTTCGGTTTCGGGAGAAAACCTGCCGAACCTTCGGCCGCAGCGAAACTCTGCTTTCTTGAATTATCGCCAGTCATTCGGCTGACTGGGTGAATGCGTGGCTCGTGTGTCACCCGCCATCATCAACTGAGTTCGCCGGCCAGACACTAATACTAAGCAAAAAAATATTATTTGAACGGTTTCGAAAGACCTCTAACTAGAATAACAATTGAATTGCTCGTACGAAATAATTAGTCGGCGTTTAACAGTAAATTTGCTTGTTTATAGCAAATTAGTTGAATAACCCATTTATCATGTTAACTGGTAATAAAAACCATACAACGTTTTTAAATAATTAAATGTAGTTTTTTTCCGTGTGATTTTTACGTTGTATTTTGTTTGAATTCAGAACAAGTAGATTATGTAATAATAATAATAAAAACGTTTATACTCAATATATTTTTTACAATATTACAGATTTTGTTTATTTATCATTGATTCTATTGACGAAAAGGTCTTTGCTTAGTTATAATTCAGGTTTTACCAGGAATGTAGCTGGTTTTTAGCAGCGTGTCTAATATAAAACAGAAAATATATAATTAAATTAAAATAAAATAAATACAGATAAATTAAATTAAAAAAATAATTAAATCAAATCTCTAATTTAAAACACATTATACAAATAACAAAAATATGAATTAATAGTATAAATTAGAATTCAAATTAAAGCAATTCAAATATAAAATAAAATCATTTCAATTACTTATAAAATATAATAAAAATAAATTATATAGTCTAATCAAAAACAAAAAAACAACGTGGCGAACCACTTGGGGTGACCAATGGCAACTGTGTCTAGTTGACACAAAAATAATACATATTAATCACCAAAAAGGGAGCTATGCATTTTTAAAATTTATTCATCCTTCAATTAGTTTAATGGTATTTCAAGAATTATATTTACCTAACTAACTAACCTTCACGCCGTTTCCTCGCAGGAGTAGGTAGAGAGGAAGGACCGCCAAACAACTCGATCTTGGCACACACTCCTTGCCTCATTCACATGCATCGTCTCATATCTTCTATTATTATGACTCTTGACATGGCTCGACACAAGTATCTGATTCACTTGGTCGTGCTTCGAGCTTCCACGACTTCCTCACCATTCACATTTTTTAAAAAATTATTTATTAACCAAGAATAACATTACAATATATATATATATATATATATTATTTTTTTGGTATATACCACCTCACTAGGCTGAGCCTGTTCTGAGGTGGCAGGAATTTAATTTAATTTTGATATCTTAATCTTGGAAGATAAAAAATATAATTTTAATTTAAATAGATAAATGGAATAAAAGAAAAAATATAAAGAAATGAAAAAAAAGATATGAGATAAATAGATGAAAATAGTTAAGGAGAAAAGAGAAAAATACAGGCGCTGAGTGTGTTGTTTGATCAAGTTATCTGCACGCAGTATGCAATACCCTTGTTTACTACCCACGTATTTAGATTTTTTGTCACTAGAATATCTTTTATATCTTTTTCAATTAAATTAAAACATTTTGGAGCCAAATTGTGATAATGTCTTTGTCCAAATGTAGTATTTGTCTTCGGAGTCATGTGTTGATGTCTTTGTCTTGTGTCGTAATTGTGTTGTGCAGTATTATGGTTTAGTTTGTCTTTTATATTCTTTATATTCATTCGCGTTATATATTCTCCTTACATTCCTTTCCTCACTCAAATCATCTGAGCGTCCCTAATATTTAAAAAAAGCGTCCCTAAATATTTAAAAAAGTTTAATTTTAAAATTGACTGAGAAACGATTTTCTGAAGCGATCATTCTTATTATTAGTGGGAATTTTGACATTCCTTCTTCTTGACCAGTTCTCGAGCCAGTCGGTTTAATAAACTCCGCTGCTTTATTGCCAAATTCCGCGTCTCTTTAACCTGATTAATGTCGTCAGCATTGAATCACTCCGATGTAATATTAAAATGTTTGATAATTAGCATTTCGTTCTGAGGCGATACGCCCAATGGGTCGCGTGAAATATATCTCCCCGATACACAGTGGAAAAATGGCTGTTCCATCCGAAAATAAGCGTATCTCGGATCCATTATTAAAGTAATATTAAACACATGCTAGTTTTCGGGCTTTCAAAAACAGATGTCGTCAATAAATCAATCGGCCAGGGAGATTGTTGGAAGACGGGACGGGCCGGGAGCGTATTTGTCGCCTGTGCGTGAGAGAGTATTTTTGTTTAGGCATTATTGTGTGTAACGCGCATTTTACTGGTGGATGGTCCGTATGATGGGTACTGGCAGCGAGATGCACAATCGTATTGGATGATTGCTTTATACATTTCATTATTTTTAGATTTTTTCCTCAAATTACATACATGAACTTATTTCTAGGTTTTTTTTTTTTTTAAAGAATAACAAACATTCCCGGGTCACGAATAACCCAACAATTTTTGAAAATCTCCTACTACCACCACAGAAAGCCGAAAATGTTGCTTGTGTTCTGATGGAGGACTTAAGCCAGCCGAGGAATCGAACACGCGACGCTCGGGTGGGACCCAAGCGCTATGTCCACTCAACCGCTGACCGGTCAAAGGATGAATAGTCTTACACTGATTATTATACTAATTTGTATATGATGATTGTATTTATTTGTAAAATCATTCACACGGTATACAAAAATAATGTTAACCCTAAAAATTTTATATTAGTGTATTTTTAAAAATGATTTCCACGTACTAATTCAGCTCACCTAAATCATAAAATTAAGAAGTAGGTATTATTCCTGGTTAGTTTTAACACAGGAGGCCCTGAGGAAAACATTTTTCCTCGGTGCCTATGTCTTCTTCGGGGATGCAAGGGTCTCTTTAGGGAAAGGAAAAAGAGGAAGTTCTGGGAAGTAAAAAGTCCGGGGGTCAGTGTTTCTAGGCGTGACGGACGTATGAATCCATAACTCCCACTGCGGTGCAAAGCGATGGGTCGAGAGAGTCCCTTTGGAGAGATCAAATGGTCTCCTTCAACCAGTCTCTCCCAATCTGGCCCGCCACGCGGGCTCCCGTGCTAAGCATCAAACGAAGCAAACTACTTGGGGTGACCTATGGCAAGGCATACCAATTTGTTATCTAATAGTGCTACGTTTGTGAAATATTACTCCCTGTTCAGCGCCTTTAATGTGATAAATCGAAAAAAATGGCGCATTATAAATTATCCATGCATTGAAGGTGTTTTACAAGCATTGGCGGTTAACCGATAACTAATAATAATAATAATATTTGGATGACTTGTATAGCGCCGTTTTTATGAAAAATCGCCTCAAGGGCGCTGCTACAGCTAAATTTACATTCAAATATTTAAAACCTTCTATTTAGGTACCTCACGTTATCATATCTACGTAAGTACCTACTTAAATTTAAATGTGACGTCATCGCGATAATTAAAACTTAGCTTAAATTATCTACCATTGAAAGGTTTATCTACTGTACACGGTCAAACTTTAATGATTTCCAACACTTTTTTTTAAACTTTCATCAAATTTTTCTCGTATGCAAAAAAATCTTACTACAAAAATAAAGCTCGCAGGCATCTGAAAGCTTGAATTTCATCTTTATTACAGCCTCCAATCCACACAAACAAATCATACGACTGCTACCCACTTGGCATTCCACTTGAGCTTGAGAACCGTTTTGGGCACTTTACCACCGAAAGTGAGCTTTATGGGAGCTTTTATAGGCCGTAAATGTTGCGTTGTGCCTAGCAGGAGTTGCGCCTATCGCTCTGTTAACTGTTTACGGCACCTTAAGTGACCGACAAACGTTATCGATTATACCCACTTCCTAGGTAGCAAGCTCATTGTAAAATACTAAAGATGAAAGCGTAAGAATACCAAATAAAAGCTCTGCTGTTTTGTAGCTACCTGAAATATTTCTTACATCTTGACTACACATTTCAGAATATAGAATGTAATTTTGAACAGATGTTTTATGGCTTATAGCATTTGAATCAAAATGCATGAATTTTTCTGTTCTGCTATATACGAGTAAAATTACATTGATTTCAAAGTGAAATACAGGCAAAAAAGAGGACACGTTTGAATGTATTTGTCCTCACCAATGGCATCGAAAGTTTCAAAAATGTTTTACGAACTTATTTGGAATGCTCGCTCCCAAGTCCCCTCATACTTCTCAATTCCAAAGTGGGTTCATGGCGATGATTATCAATTTTGTATAAATTCGATTCAACTCGAGGATGTCTGGTTTTTGTTTGTTTCATTCTTCAGCTTCTTAACAAAAACAAAATCATTTAAAAAAATCTTCTAGTACCTACACCATTACAAGCAAGAGTCTATTTAAGATGATTAACTTGTATTTTGTTAACAAAGTTTTAATTTGCACGCGATGGAAACAAATAAATGTCGTTAATCAGATTCACTTACTGTACTCTTCACCACACTACTGATTTAAAAGATATGTGATATCGAAAATTTACATCAGAAATTTCTACTCTAAACAGGCCAACGAAATTATGTATTTGTTCAAGAAATTGTTTAGATATTTCTAAAAGTTTTATCAATTTCACCTGCGTTAAGTGTAAATTCACCCAGGCACGCCCAAACACTTCTTTCGCACGTCCCTCTTCAGTGGTCAGATAAATTAGAGTCAGCTTCTCTAACTGCTTTATCCCCGAGAGCGATGCATTTGATCATAATTTTCTCTCTATTTAACGACAAAAAAAATTTAACGGATACACTTCTATATATAAAATCTCTCCCGGTGTCTTGTCCTCCCCTATTTCCCTCCTCTTTCCCTTCCCCCGCCTTGGCAACGTCATGATTGTAATTAACATCAGCCATAAATCGGCCGTTACTGTCATATCATATTGATTTAATCGCCATGTCGGCCGTCAGTCAGCCGGGCCAATTATAAAGGGTGGGTGGGGAGGGGTAGCTTTGCCAGGGGGTGTCTGCTAACCCTCCTACCAGCTGTACTCTGTGGTATAGTCCGTGTCTTATGGTCCATCTATATCATATCCAGCCAATGCCTATAAATACTAAATACTACGAAACATAACAGAAATACGTCCAATGACGGTGTCATTTTATTACACAATACACACTTCATTGCATACAACCGTACCTCGTAATATTTTCGCAATTTTTTCATCATGTCTTTAATATTTCTTTTTATACATTTTATTTCAATTTGCTATTTTGTTTTATTTTTTATTGATTTTTTTTTCAAATGTAAAATGGGAGCCTCAGCACGGACAAAGCACTAAGAGAGGCTCACATTATCAAAGGATTTTTATTTGTTATTTTTTTTCCATGCAGATTTTCTTTTTGAAATTCTATTATCGCACATTACCTAACTCCGTTGTAATTTGCCTAGTGTCTGAATAATAAAAAAAACGAGTGTGCGTTAGACCACACGACTGAAGTAAAACTTCTACTCCATCTATATGATAGGAAGAGAGAAAGAAAATGTGCGCGCGCACTGCTCTCTCTTGCTCATACAGTGTGATACAGACAATAGGACTGCACTTTTTTTTTTTTTTACAGTGAATACCGCACAAGAATCTCAACTGCTCCCGTCTGGAGCCAGTGAGACTATGGCATCCCCAATTGGGGTATGTTGTGAGGCTTAAGGTACTGGGGAGGGGAAGGAGGTGGGGAAGAGGAAGGTTGGGAAGTACCTGGCTATTCAGATCTGGTCACCAAACACGGCTAAAGCCATTTTCAAGCAACGTTTCAATTCTGAATGGTGGTCTTACACCAGGGCGATACTAATAGTATCTTCCACTCTGGAACATGCCGCAAATATACTATATATTATTTTAAAATGAATTAATTGTGAAATAACACAAATTAATCAAATAAAATTTATTTGCGCATGCCGGGTTCGAACCCGCGACCTCCGGATTGTGAGCCAAGAGTCTTACCCACTGGACTACGGAGGTCGTGTGTGTCTAGATATACAAAACGTAACTGGCTATGAGAGGAAGAGAGAAAGAAAATGTGTGCTCGCTCCTCCCTCTCTTGCCCCTACAGTAATATACGAAACGTAACTCTCTCGCATTCTATCTTCACTAAATTATATCTCCTTAACTATCGTTCGCCTCGATATTCGTAACGCTCTCGTCACGCATTCGCCAGCTTACTCTCTAAGTCAAGCGTGCGTAAAGAAGTTTTACTTAAAAAACAAAATTTAAAAAAAATTTAGATCAACGTAAATGTTACTAAAATGTCTTCTACTTATTGCGAAAGTACTTCCTACCTATCCCCTTTTGATTCATCGGATTACGTTCAATATGAATACCTATCAGGTTTTAAAAAAGGTATTTAAACGAAGAACCCATTTGAAGTGAATGATTTGATTTAAGTGAAGTGTGTTATTTAATGCAAGTATCAAATATTTTCGATAAAAGATAAAGAAACGGGGGAGGTTTGACATTATTGGCATTCTCAAGTTTGATGTTCTGACTGATAAAATACTGAGGCGACTTTTAATTACTCTCCATCCTCTTTATCCGCTTGATATTTCTTTGTCTAATAAATGTCACTGGTATTTAAACAGGCGATGACACCTAAATGAATTTAATTAAACCGTATTTAAACTTTTAACCAGGATAACAATTCGATTCCCTTGAATGTTTCCGAAAAGGGATAAAGATCAAATTCAATCAAAAATATCTATGTACAACACAGTCAGCAAATTAAAAGAATAACAAATAATAAAAATAAAACCATACTGACTTGTAGAATATTCTGCTTCATTTTTAGTAATTCGCTACATAGGTACATCATAATCACTGCGATTGTAAATTGGTGTAATAACGTATTGTAATATTGACTATATTATTATCTTCTTAATATATAAAAATGAATGTTTCTTTATTTGTCCCCTATGCGTTCCTAAACCATTCATCCGATTGCGATGAAACTTTGGTGATTTGATGTGCGCAAGCCGGTGATGGTTTCAATATATAATAGTGTGCTCTGTCATTATGAAATTATTTCCTATATTATCCATTCGATTGCGACGACACTTTGGTGAGTTGTTGTGCGCACGCCAGCGAAGGCTTATGTATATACAAAGATATTGAAATTTAAGTAGATGTGCTATCTGCAGTTTTTACTACGTAGGACTGCGCTTCCGGGTGTCGCCGATATTGTTTACCAATTACCAAATAAACTAAAAGAACGAATAATTAACGAATAAACCAAACGAACGTTAAACTAAATGAAAGAATTCTTTCCGTATTCAAACTATATTGTTAACCAATACTAATGCACACCTTCAAAAAATCAACGAAAGGAACGAATTCTTTTTGTATGCAAACTACTCTAATTAGGACGTAGTCCGCCGACAGTTGCGCGGACACCATAGCATATATCTTTTGAATTTGAATATGTTTGTATATATTGGTGAGCTCTGGCGTTATGAAAGTTGTGTACAAAATTTGCAATAGGTGGCGCGCGAGTTGTTAAGAAAAATGAGTGTATTTCATGTTGTTTAGCGCTACAGAGGAAAGGGGGAGGGGAATAAGGGAAGGGAACGAAGAAGACGGTTCGCAGGAGGGGAGACCAGGGAGGGGGGAAAGCAGGGAAGGTGGAAGAGGTACGGGAAGGGGGAAACGGAAGGCGGGGAAGGTGGAAGCGGAACGCTGGAGAGAGGGGTCGCGGGACGGGTGGAAGCGGAATAATGGAGGGGGGAAGGCGGGGAAGATGGAGGACGAACGTGAAGAGGAAAGGGACGAATGGGAAAGGACACTCTGGGAGAAACAATTTATTTATTTAAATGGCATTGAAATTTGAATGTTACATTGTTTTAGAAAATGTGATCACTTCCAGCAGCAATACAAGCTAGTACAGTAGTTCTGGGTTTGGTTTTAAAATAAGTTTATTCCCAACCAACCTTTATCACTGTTCAATAAGAATTTTAATTGTACATATCTTGATTCGGTCTGCATATCTCATTAATATAAAGAAACGATGGTGTTTATCAATGATTGCAGTTAACATGTGGAATGGTAGATTCGTGACTGTGGACAGAAAAGTTAATTACTACAAAAACATTAAATTTTCTCAAATGGCATATAAAACGTATATGATTTGACAGTTCTTTGCTTCTAACGTGTCTATCTTTCAGATCCTGCCATCTAGCAGCAAAAATGGTGCGAAAAAACCCATTCGTGTTTTGCATATTGGAAGGTAGGTAGGCACTGTTAGATCAATTTTTTGTTGTTCAGTCGTCACCTCACTCCTATTACTTAGCCTGGATCAAAAATATCTCCAGGTTCGAGTTACACACCTTGAAATAACAAATGAATTTCAGCTTTATTTTTCACGTAGCTTCAAGTGTTTTTTCGTAAAAATATGACCTTTTCTTGATACATTTTTTTTTAAACTGACACGTTCGCTTTTGAAATAGCCTCTCTTATAATTTATGGTCGCCATGAAGTTTTAAATCAAATGCTGACAACTTCACACGTACACTGACGTCATAAAAAATATTCACATAAAATGCTCAGCAAGTTAAAAATACAAGTTCACCCCCTCTGGCAATCTACATTGCAGAACTACACTTTCATGATGGTGTTACAGCCGTATAAATATTATTGTTTCAATTTATGAAAATATCATAATACTTGAACCCAAAGTTAGATTTTGCTTCTTAACCCCTCAGGCTAATTTGTTTGCTTTTCGAACTTATATAGGTCTCTCGAACTTATATACGTTTTATTTTTTTTGGTTATCAGTAATTTAAGTTGGAAAAAACGAAGGGTGTGCCGTTTTAAAACGTTTTTATATTTGCGTGCAAAATATTTATATTTAAAAAATTACATATTTATTTCGATTTGTTAAATTTTAAAGCGTTTTTATCACCTTTTAAAAACAGTTTTTAGTTTTCGGAAACATTCAGAAATATTCCATATATTTGGATTTTACTACAAAGCGGAAATATTTTTATCCTCTGACAAAATATGAATATTTGCTTTATATTTGCCTATATGTATAGTCCACAGATAAGACAAAGATTTTTTATTTGAAGCGAGAATCGCAACCCTAAACTTTTGACCGAATATTTTTTTTTTTTTTTTTTTACAGTGAATACCGCACAAGAATCTCAACTGCTCCCGTCTGGAGCCAGTGAGACTATAGCATCCCCAATTGGGGTATGTTGTGAGGCTGAAGGTAGTGGGGAGGGGAAGGAGGTGGGGAAGAGGAAGGTTGGAAAGTACCTGGGCACTCCCAATCTTAGAAAATAACATTTCAATAATGCAGTTTTAATTTATCCTCTCCTTACCTATGTACTTTCCACTTGAAAATTTCTGCACAACGAATTAAACAATATTTTCTTTTGTACGTCTACTTTTATTGTGATTTGTATTTTTGAAGCCTCCATTATTCGAATTAGGTATAATGTATTTCATGATTTTGGGGATTTTCCGCATCGTTAACTCAAAAATACTTTTTGAAGCGAAAACTCCTTTTGCACCGTTGTGACTTGAAACTCGATGAAACGAAGCGAACGACATAAAAAGAGACAAACACAAACATCCATAGGATTTAGCCTGCGAGAGAATGTGAAAATATTTATTTATTCACGGGTACTCGGTTTCAATATAATACGATAAACCCACGGTACCACGCAAGTTTCCTTTGGTCATGCGTTATAAAGCGCCTGACGAACCTTAGCGTTCAGCGGGCCAAGTATCGAATCCTACGAAATCCAAAAAATAAAATAAAATATTTTTGTGAAATCATTATCCAATCTTCAAACCATTCCAAAATGAGCAGGCAATGAAAACACAAAGAAAGCTACATCTAGCGACTCCGAAGAAGATAACACGAATAGTAATAAGAGGAACAAATGTATAGGAAAAGGCGCACTGGAATTCGACGACAAAAATATGGAAAAAATCATTCTTCACATCGATAAAAAACCAACGTGCTTTAGAACACACGACTGAAGTGAAACTTCTGCTCCATTTATATGATAGGAAGAGAGAAAGAATGTGCGCGCGCACTGCTCTCTCTTGCTCCTTCAGTGTGATACAGACAATAGGCCTGCACTGTGTCTTAGGTATACGAAACGTAACTGGCTACTAGAGAAAGAGATAAAGAAAATTTGTGCTCGCACCTCTCTCTCTCTTGCCCTTACAGTAATATACGAAACGTAACTCTCTCTCTTTCTATCTTCACTAACTTATATCTCCCTCTCAACTACCGTTCGCTTCGCTTTTCGTAACGCTCTCGTCACGCATTCGCCAGCTTACTCCCCAAGTCAAGAGTGCGTGAAGAAGTTTTACTTTAAAAAGTGCTTCGTGGTCTCCCCACTCGTATTTAGTTTTCTGAAGGTTTCACTTCTACCGCATGTGAATTGCACACTATGATTTTTTTTAAATTTGATTTTACAGTCTTTTTGTGTGAATGTCACAGACGTTGACCAGATTTCATACCCCTGAGACCATGCTGTGAATTTAAAGTAACTTATCAAAAGAAAGAATTAGTGAAATTTTCCCAGTGTGATAGCAGAATCAAATTGTCCTCGTTCATGTCAAACGAATTGTTCACCTCACCGTTATCCCTCTGCCCAGTGCATACGACACACCGGGATACAACACAAATAATGACGTTTCGTTTGGCTTTATCATTTCGAGTTGGTAACGTATCATAAACAGAATCAAGCATTTGTACATTTGCGGGCTGGGAGGTGCACCCACACAGTGAGCTTCAGTATGCCTGAACACGAATATGGAATTCTTATCTGAAGAAATTTTTTCCCATTTCTCGTTTACCTGTAATAGATTTCCGCATTTTTTTTTACATTTGCTCCACATATTTTTTTTTTTTTTTTATTTGGAAAATAGAAATTAGTCATGGTTAATACATATATAGAAATAGTATAAATAAATCGTCTGTAATTGGCATGACCAGAGTTTGATAATGCCTCAGAAGGCGAAACAGCTGCCACGCGTAATAACAGTAGTTTCACAGCAGAAATTGTTAATAAATTAACTATTTTTATTAATTTAATAATAATGTTATTGAATATATAACATAAATTAAAATGAAAATGTAGTTCTACAAATTAAACCTGATCACAATAAATAATAATAAAAAATATCCACACATCTTTGGGGATGCTGTGTGGAGTTTTTTTTTAGGGAAAGGAAGGAGTGGAAGTTCTGAGAAGGTAACAAAGGTTTGAGGGTAGGAATATGGGGGTTAGTGTGTCCAGGAGTGACGGACGATAGGTCCATTCCTCCTACTGCGGTGCAAGACGAGAGAGTACGGCTGGAGAGGTCAAAAGGTCTCCCCCCAAACAGTCTCTCCTGATCCGGACCGCTGCGCAGAAGGTGGGCAAACGCATCCACCGCCAATACATAGACAAACCTCACCCCATGAACCTGGGCACTCCTGCTAAGTCACCAAATGTATCGAATCACTTGGAGTGACCTACGGCAGGGGTATTTGTTTTGCAACAAATGGTTTCCAGGACGGCGGTACCCATACCCGCCTTCAAAATTGTAAATTTATGTATATTTGCAGAATTTTTTCACCATGATTACTGCCTGTCTCCTTTAATTTATATTCTTCAGTTGGGTTGCATTCTTGAATTCTGCTAATATGCTCATTCGGCACTCTTCAGTCAATTCCTCTTTTGAAAGTCGGTAGATACCTGTCGGAAGCAATCAAATTAAATATCACTTTAAATGTGTGTTTTAGCTTTTTTAACTGTGGGGACCACACAAGCCTCGAAACGAGATTATTGTCAGGTTGAAAGAAAAAAAGGGGGTAAAAAGAGTGAAAGGAAGAATGGAAAGTAGGTACATAACCTTGTATTGAAACGTATTATTTTCACAGCTCAAGCTTTTAATTTTTATTTAAATTCCGAATGGTTGGTTCTCACAAGTTTGATGAGACAAATAAATTCCACTGGAACGATTTGTGAGTGAATACGTAATTACTAATTAGTTAGATTGTAAAAAAAGTTTAATATGTTAAAGTACATTTTACTTGCATTTCTTCAGATTTTGAATTTTTGACTAGACTGAAGGATATTTCCGCTCAGATACTGTCTTTGTGGGAAAACTACAAGTATATATTATATTTCTCAAGTAACACTTAAGAAATTGAGAGAAGATAGGGACCTACTTAGTTGACAAAATTTGGCCCTTGTATTAATTTATTGTACCAATACGAAGTTAATGAGCAAAATAATATTACTAAAAATATAAATTTCGGTTATGATTCTATATGTGACTACAGTTTAATGAACTCAAGAAGTTACATTTGCTTTGAATTTAAATGTCATTTTTTAAATTGGAACTGATCAGGAGAACAATTCGGACAAGCGATAAAGTAGTTACCTACCAAAATTATAGTTAATATTATAGTCAAAATTATAATATAGTTTTTTAATTAATTATAATTTTGTATTTCTTTTGCTTATTGTTAAAATCTGAAAAAAATTATTTTTTTGACAGACGTAATTTATTCAAGATCACTAACGGCGTTCATTCGAAAGGAAAACGACTGATAGTCAATAAGTTGTTTTTAAAAGGATTTAAATTAAATAAAAAAAAACATTAGGTTTCCCAAATCAAACTCTTATACTCCCGTGATTTTTCACGGTTCTAGTAATGTTATAAAAATGGAAGCTTTTGTCAAGAACGGAAGTTTTTTAATATTACGGTTTCGTAGCTCTAAGGGTAGTTTTCCACTGTTCCACCACGAATGCAGCCGACTGTTTCCGAGCTTGTAGACCGACGGGAATGGGGATAAAAAACAACAATCCTTCACTGAGGAACAAACATATTCCACTACAATTGGTTAATTGATTTTGGAAACATAATTTTCTGTCTGAGCGATCAAAACCGGCTTATGATTCGCTCAGCCGCGCGGTTCACCACACACACCCACACCTGCACTGCCACGTACACAAATACACGACACATACACACACGTGTACACACATGAACCCACATGCGCATTGCACACATACCATCCACATGCAAGAATATGCACCACACTCGCTGCAGTAGCGCGTGTATATGACATCCATATGGAATATGCATATTTATGCATCATATTACCGGTAGGGGCACCACCTGCCACAAATTGCTTTATAATATCGACCTATTACGTTTTACGAAGCCTACTATTTGGTTAACACTTTGCACTTTTTTAAACATTTGAAATTTCAAGAACTGTGCAGAATTTGGAAGAATATAATGTGTGGTTTGGAACGATGATATTTCGCTTGCTAATTTTTATTTATTTTTATTATTGTATGCGAATGATGCAGAGGGGTATCAACAGCTCTCAACCGTCTAAAGCCTACGAGCCCAGTGAGACTATGGCATCCCCAATTGGGGTATGTTGTGAGGCTGAAGGTAGTGGGGAGGGAAAATAACCCGTCTTCTTCTCTTCCTCACTGCGCCTTGGAGGAAGGTGGGGGAGTATTGCCTATACAGATCTGGCTAATAACCAGTGTCAAACACTAATACCATGAAATGAAACTTATAACAATTATTATAAGCAATAATTATCAGCCTGAAACACTCATCCACATTGAAAAATCTTCCGAGAAAAGATACATGACGCCAACGGGACTTGAACCCGTGCCCTTCTGATTGCCGGTCTCCTGCTCTCCCAATTGAGCTATGGCGGCTTATCTTATACCCGCCAAATGATTCAATATATACTAATGTTTCATTCAACAATTACTGCTTATTATATTTTTTCCACCTGAAAACAACCAACTTTATTTTTGCTAAACGTTAGTTTAACAATTAAAAATAATAATGAAACTTATAATTTTGTAATATAATTATTCTCCGATGACAATATAAGTACCTAATAATACACATTTTATATACGCAGTGTGTAATGGAATAATATTTACACATAACTAATTTTCGTACATACATACATATAGTGCCTTTGTAAGCCATTAGTGTTGTTAGTCACTAGTGTCGATTTGTATGTGTATAAGTAAAGATTAAAAACTGATTCAAGTTTTTAATATTTTATTATCTGTGAAGCATCTTTTTGGTAACTTTCCACTGAAACCTTTTTGTAATCTGTTTTAGACTTCTTTTTAGATATATAATACAATTATGCAAATATGCAGCTAATATCTTTAACGGACAGAAAGGTCTAGTTCTAGAAGTTAAAGCTTTAAATTATTTCAATATCATTTTGGAAGTATCAACATTTTCCTGCATTTTAAAGAATTTTGCAAGGAAAAACTATTATTTCAGAATAAG
This sequence comes from Limnephilus rhombicus, assembly GCA_929108145.2. Lineage (NCBI taxonomy): Eukaryota > Metazoa > Arthropoda > Insecta > Trichoptera > Limnephilidae > Limnephilus > Limnephilus rhombicus. The sequence goes on from OV815274.1 coordinate 25,403,943, forward strand.
GTTTTAGATTTTCACAATTACATGAAATGAATTAATAATATCGGATCTCGGATATTCAAGTATATTATTTCTTGGGTAGGTACCGAGCGAACAGATTATTTGTGATAGTTTTATGATGTTGCAAGCAGATTTGTATGTAAGTATTTTATAATATCCTATAAAAACAATATAATCGGTCAAGCGTAAAAATTACATATACCTTGATGGAATTAAATAATGAGCTGTCTTCTTAGCACTAACTTAAGAAAACTTAACAATTACGCCAACTTGAGATAGCACGCTTAAATTTTTGTTACTCCGAAAGTTTACACATCTTGTAATTTCAATTCCACCCCTCAAACAAACACAGAAAAATAACACACATGTTTCGCATATCGTTTGCCAGAGTCCAACTATTGACTAATGAATTTCCCGTTGTTATGGGTAGGTATTTCAATTTGGGAGGCCGGTACGGGCACAATACCTCTGCCATATGCCACCCCAAGCGATTCGCTACGTTAGGTGACATAGCAGGAGTGCCTGTGCTGGCGGTGGATGCACCTGCCCATCAGTTGCGTGGCGGACCCGATCGGGAGAGGCGGTTTAATAAGGACTTTGGGCTTTGACCTCTTCAGCCCGACTTTATTGCCCCATCGCCTTACACCGCCGTGGGATGGATGGATTTGTATGACCGTCACTCCTGGACACACTGACCCCCAGATTACCAAACTCCACTCGAACATTTTCTTTCCCGAAAGTTCATCTCATTCCTTTCCTTAAAAATTCCCTTCACATAGCATCCCCATCCAATGATTACTGGATATTAAAAAAAAATAGTTAAAGAATGATGGTAAAACTTTTGCTAACTTGAGTTAGCAACATTTATTTGTATTTGAAAACTTGGGACAGCAAATAATATAATGTATCTTCTGTTCCTTGAAACCAATACAGGGATTAAATCACAGGTGTTGCGATTGATTCCAGTTTGTCCGTCTGTCATTGGCCGTGCCAGGGTTCACTTCCCCGAAGCCAATCGGACATGGGAATGTCTCGGTGTCCAGCACTCCACTAATAATGACTTGGAAAATGTGCCCTGATCATGATCCCAGATCGAGCTGAGCGATTGTCCGCCAGATGACATGATACGCTCTTTGTACTTTTGTTTCCCGCGTCGCTTTTTTCTACGCCTTTTTTCTAGCGCTGTCGTTATCGGCGCTCTGATGATCTGGTGACAGCTCGACGGCGCTCTTAAACACTGTGAAGATGACTTTGTTGGTTGTGTAATTGGATAGGACGGAAAATATTCTTTTTCCGCAAAGATATTTCCTGAAAATGATTTAATTTCATTGTGTTGCGTTTATTAGGTTACACGAAATACTATCTTTCATCTACCCCTATTATTGGTAAACGATTACTGTAGGCTAAAGTTAGTAGTAGGTCATACCCAATCTACTTCAAATTGTAAGCTTCAAACGGTTTGTTAATTTCCTTGGAACATTTCAGTAGACACCATGCTCCACGTATCGCGCACTATAGAAGCGTGGGTAATAGGAACGCAAATACTTACTACATATTTATTACGCATTTATTTAATATTTTGGGAAGTCGATGGCGATGTCCTAAACTTTACGTTTTACTGAAAATGTTTTTGGTATCTTATTATTGCTATGCATTAAAAAGTGAGGGTCTCCTGGGCACAAGATGTTTATTTTTTAAACATTCATATTATTATAACATATATATTATTATATTGTATGCTTTTCTCCACAATGATTTACGAGATTTTTTTTTTAAATTTTCAAAAGAAGCAAACACATTGTGACTTGACATTTTAAATAGATTGTCCAGCATTCTATATTGGACAAACGTCACGCAATGTGGAAACTAGAGTAAAAGAGCACATAAGGTGCCTAACCAGTTCAGGGTTTTCAGAATTCGCAGAGCACCTAATTAATAAAGACCATACTTTTAACCGGGATACGGGTATTAAAGTCCTACACAAAAATGGGATAGGCTTAAGGTTAAATAACTTAGAAGCTTTAGAAATAAAAAAAATCAGTTAATACAAAGGCTGAAATCATAAATAATCAACTTAATTTAACATTCAGCCCTATTATAAGTATGTTTCCCGTTATCCCAATCGCTCCTCCCCCACTTCCCTCCCACAACTGACGCACTGTCCCGCTCTAATTTACTGTCTCTTTCTTTTACATTTTGTATATTTCCCTGTATTTGTCAGTATTTTATATTCAGTCCTGATGATGGTACGGAGGTACCGAAACCGGTAGACGGAAGAAATAATAAAGTGACGTAAACAAAGTGTTTTCTTTTTATTTATTTAGATTTTTTTATTTCAATTGTCATAACAAGAGTTTTCCTGCAATGCAGATCGTTATCACACTGAAGTGTAATTTTTATATAGTAGGTAGAAAATTATGTTACATCTTCACTTTAGCAGTATAATGACCTATCTCATAGCTTTAAATAACAGGATAGACAACAAAATCATTTTTTGCTAATATAATTGGTTTTAGTTGTTTTAGTGGAATGGAATTTATAACTGACCTTTCTTATAAAAAAAATATTACACAGGTTATTCGAAGATGAAATTAGCAACTCATTAGAATATTGGTAACTAAAAGCATTAACTCTTGAAATATCTTAGCATGTAAAATACACATATCACCTCTGTCCGAACCACCTCTCATAACAGCCATCTCTGATCTTTAGCTCCAAAATATCTGAAAAAATCCTTAACTTTATAATTCATTTTTTATGATTACAATCTTTAGATCATAGGCGTCAGTTAGGTATGCTGTCCTACCGGTATTACAATGGAAAATGCTTTGCGGAACTAGCTTCATCGACCGTTTTCACTCCTTCCTCTTCTCAAAAAGACCCTTCACACAGCATCCCCAAATTATTGACATTATTTTCTTTAGGCCTTCTGAGTGGAGTTAATATTAAAAAAAAAAAAAACATTCGTACATTCCATACATACTTTCAGGGTGAAACAGACTCTCAGTGCAATCCCAAATAAATTTATAAATCAAAACACCAGTTTTGTACAATACCTACGCGTCAAATTTTAATGCCGACCTGCACTTTATACGATCCATTTTCGCGCAGGTACGAACATTTTACAGACTTTAGAATGACCTTAAGTGAAAGAGAAAGATGCGTAAAAACATATATGCGACAGATAGAGGCATGGGCTACTTTTCGGACCTTAAACTTGCCATTGCGACGATTTCTGTACCAACGTCAGGTCGGTGTTCAAGATTGACACGTACTATAAAAGGATCTTAAGAGGGAATAACCAGATAAAACCGGAAATATGTCATTTTTAAATCAAATTTTATACGTATTGACTATTTTCCACAAAAAATTATAAATTTGGTTTCGAAAGATTGTTCTTTTATATAGTAAAGCTACGTGTTAAATTTTGAGAAAAAAATCTTTATTTTTAGTACAATAAGGTTTCACCGTAGGTCATTGGCAGATTCGTTAAATTTTCAAACAACGTTTTGTTTTATACAACACACATTTCAAATCACATAATCATGCAGTAAAATAAATCAGTAAATTATCTGGGAAAGCTGTTTAAGAATTTTAATTTTAGTTTAAATAAAATCATTTTAAAAAATATTCATTGTTGAAAAATTATAAATACTTATGATAAAAAAAAAACAATTACAAAAAGTACATAGTTTTATAATCTCACGCCTTTCAGCATTTTTGAATGTAGGTATAAATTAAAGCAAATTTTAAATGAAATAAAATCGATATTGAGTTATTATTTTTAAAAAACTGGTACGGAAAATAATTAATCTTTCTCATTGGAACCACCCTGTACGATCGTAAGAACATCTTTCGACGAAATATGAATTCTCGGCTGCTGGCTGGTTAATTGCCCTTAATAACCAGGTATATTTCAACCCCTATCTTCCCCTCCTCGATTGTCTCCCACTACCCAATAATTTCCACTATTGTTGAATGTTCATCAGTCGTGCCGTGATGGCGTATCATAAAACAGGCAGGTACCTCGAAAACATCATAATAAAACACAGTACAAATTTAAATATTATTTTTCGTCCTCTGTCGGTCGGTAGGTACGTTGGTAGGTACCAGCGCTTCGTTCATATAACTCTATCGGCCAGGTTATCCGGAGGTTATTTAGGCCATTATCATAAACATTGACATCTCGCTCCCACCGCTAATAATGCCGTATGCTAATGCCCGCGCCCACGTCTATCAATCATGCAGTCTCAGGCGGGAGGCAACAAGTCACACTCCGCTTGGATCTTTTCTGAAAGGAACAGACACTTTATTGCGATGATGGGAGAAAAACAGACAAACCGAATCGAGATAACAATAATAAATAAATTTATTCGTCAATAGATTTTTACAAAATTATGAATCTCGCTTATTTAACATTGACAAATGCTCAGGATTTCTCCCGGAATGCAGCTTATTTTCAGCTGTGATTCTAATATAATACACATAATATAATATATAGGTACCTACAGGGTGTTAAAGCACGTACTTGACTTACTTTCACCAGTGTTTCCTGACAGTATTTGGAGTAAAAAATGTAAATGAAATTTTACTCATCGCTGACTTTTTCATTTTTACAACGACTTTTTGTTGTCACTAGGTAGTCACTCAGCCGAGTAACCGCCCAACCTCTTACCACGTCGCCATCTGTCCAATGACTACTATTGTTTTAAGTTTTTGTAGAAAACAAAAAAAAACAATGTCACTGGAGACCAAAATTTTTTTAAAAATTTATTACTCCAAATAAATACCTACAGCAGGCGGGCCGGATTGGGAGACCGGTTGAGGGAGACCTAACCTAGACCTCTCCAGCCGGACTCTATTGACCCATCACCTTGCACCGCAGAGGGAAGGATGGATTCATACGTCCGTCACTCCTGGACCCATTGACCCCCAAATTCATACCCACCTCTTATACATTTTTCCTTTCCAGAACTTCCTCTCCTCCCTTTCCCCAAAAGACCCTCTATACAGATCCACAAAGACGACATAGGCCTTAAGGGATTTTTTCCTCAGAACCTCCTGTGTGGTGCTAATGTAAAAAAGAATGATTAATGTGAAATTAAATCATATAATTCAAAATTCAAATTAAAGCAAAGAATATTAAAATTCAAAATAAATAATATAATCCCAAACACAATTAGGTATTCATTTAATCGTAAATTGTATCAATTAAGATGTTGTGCGGTTGACTGTACATCAGCAACCATTCGCCGCAGAGCTTCTTTTGAAGCATGAAACGATAACGTTATTCGAATGGGTAGTGGGTAGTGGTATCCAAAGTTTTGACGATGAATAACCGAAACTGCCCTCAAATACAGCAGGTTTATGTCTGAGGAGAAAGAGTACCTAATTTGTCACTTTGGTGTGTACTGAAAAACAACAAACTTGCCAATCAAATATCCTATACCTATACCAAACAAAATGACGGTGATATAATCATCGACCAAATATTAAAATAGATAAGTGCTATATTGGAATCGTGGTTGTTAGTCTCTAGGGTAGCAGTTTTCAAACTTTTGAAAGGCGGCCCCCATTTAGTAAAAAAATAAAAATTCACCTACCACCCTACCTTTTTATATCAGACTTTGCACAAGCGCACTTTTCTTCAATGGTTGCGATACAAATGAAATACAGAAACAAACTAAAATTTGAAGATGACCTCATAACTCTACCTGTGTCTCAAACACAAAGCCACTAATTAGCCGCACTACTTCTTCCATAAAATTATACCCTTGCTTACTTATTGTAATAAAGTAAAAAAATATATTTTATAATTTTATTTATTGAAATCTCGCAACACCCATTTTGAAAATCACTGCTCTAGGGAAACTGTGTGGTCTATTTTTTGGTTTAAACCTCTGTCAACGACAATGTAGTGCTTTTTTTAATGACAAGTAAAAGAAAATTATTGAATTGAGGCAGTAGGTAGTGTTTAAATAATTATCGGTCATAATATTGTGAACTTCTGAAATGATTTTTGTGATTTTGTAAACTGAAAGCATTGTGTTAAAAAAAATAGCTATTTAAAAATCTTGAAACAAAAATTACAACTCTCCAGTAAAATTTACATTAATTTGTGTAAAAACTTAAACTGTATGTTTCTATGATTTATCATACATATTTTATTTTTATTTTTTATTAGTGACTATTTAATTACAGGTTTGATGAGATACAACATACGATAATGTATATAAATATTGATAATGTATGTAAATAGTGTTTGTTCTTAGTCCTCCTCACTAGGTGGTCCTGTGCTGTGGCAAAAAATTTATTTATTAAAAATACTGCAAAACACATGCCGTTAACATAAGTATGACCCGAAAAAGTACAATAACGTAACGTAAGTAAATAAAGAAACGGGTATGAAATATAAAACTCAAAAAGTATAAAATAACTAAAAAAAAAAATTTGAAAGCATAAAAGTAATAAGTATAAAAATTTACAAAAAGTAAGATTAGTAGAAGATGAAGAGAAAATAATTAGCGTAAACTACCGAGAGAATTGTATAGGATAATATAATGAAAATAATAATGCGATATGATGAATGTATATAGTACGTACCTATTCGAAGTGAAAATAGATAATACAGGAATTGTTTGGATTTTATTTTAGCTTTTTATTCCACCAACATCACTCTAGAATTTTGGAAAAAAAATTACAACTCACCCAAATTTACTGAAAGTTATTGTGGTTAGTATATACTAGCAAGGCTACTAAATCAGTTTCATTTCAAATTTATTTACTAAGAATCGTACCCGCGGTCATGATGACACTATAAGAAATAATTAGCCATTTTATGAGTCAAAAAATTACCTGCCTCCTCATCGAACAGTATTAATACGGTAATATCTGCATGGTTGAATTTCAGAACCCAGCTTCGAGTGCATGTCTGACGCCACGTGTACGTGGAATTTCACACAAAGCTACCGTTATAATTCGGTTTCGAATTCAAGAATTCGTTACAAGATGTCGCTACTTCTGTCAGCAGGTCGTATGGGGACGTCTCCCTCCTAGATATAACTGCTACGAATTTGTGAATATGATTGGATTGACGGTAATACATGTTGTATCAAGCGGCTGTATATTACATATGACGTCATTGCTCTGTCTCGGGTACTCCCGGTAACTAGCTACACTGGATGACAGTGGTTCCGATGAACGGGCTTTTTTTGGAACCAGTTCCTGTTGGATTTATAAAATGGTTTTTGGTTTTTAACAGCTAGTTACAATTATTACGAAAGATTACCATCTTATCAATTTTTTTTTGGTGCTTGTTCTACAAACAGCTTATAATGAATAAACGAGCGCCATTCACCATCATATTAGTATTAGTATTGGATATGAACAAACTGTCAACTGACCACAGTTCACAGATGGAGCAAGTTTTGAAATGGCATTCTCTGGTAGTCGAAATAAATAATAATGATTAAATAACATTTTTTTTCATTTAATTACTAAGTCCATAGTGATCTACTTTATGTACATACATATTATTATGACTCTTAATATGTTTGATAGGTTATGTTAGATTTATTACTACCTCTTCTTCCCGATAATAAAAGTGTGATCTGGAACTACCTGCTTGATGTTGTTTAAGTAATAAAACTTTAATTACCTTGATGACTTATTGACAGTAAATAACACATAAAATCATTATGCGGGTTTGTCATAAACCTACATGTAAATCGTTACGCGATTTGTAATTAATAATATTTCATAAAATTATCAGGGCTAGCTCATTTTAAAGCAAGCAATTTAACACTACGTTCTTTAAATTTGAGCTAAACTCAAAGCATATCTCATTAGGATATCATTTCCCAAAATGTTATGTACCTAGCTAAAATCTTATTTCAAAGATAACCCGCCTTACCAAAACAGAAATTTAACATTAGTTGGATTCTTCCGTAATTTCAATGTTTGCTGTAGTTTATTTCACAAACCTATACCGTTTCGCAGTCTGGGATATTAGTTTTCATTTGTTTAATAAATGCGAATCGTTATGTTCTAGGTTTATTGTTTATTTGTTTATTGCGGTATTTTAAATAGGTACATAGTTATCTATGTCCTAATACAATCCTCATATATACATACACTTAAAATAACACATCTATACCAAATCTATCACATATCTTCGCAATTTAATTTTAAATGCCTTTATGCTCTCTTCCAATTTTATTTCTTCTGGTAATTCTCCAAATATCTTCAATGCTCCGTACATCAATGACTTGTGACTCTGTATTTTTTTCTTGAAGGGGAGTCTTAGTTCATTTCTTTTCCTCGTCTCATGTGAACGTTTGCTTTCTAGTTTATCTATTTTTCTTAGTAATTCAATAGACGTATGGCCATTGATTATTTTGTAGATGAACAATATAGTATTGAAGTAATTAGGTGTGTTGACTATAGTTTCTTATGTTCTAACTTTATAAACCCACATGCAGGTGCTTAAATTGTACAGCTTCTACAAGAACCTCGTCATAATCAAACATTTAATGAATGAAAAAGCCACCATCAGCAGACTATAACACCGTTACTTGATTGAATTTCATCCCAGAAATTTGATTGATCTCTCACATCAAACTCCAAATTGCCCTCAAACGTAGTACACGGCAGTATCGGGTTCAGGTTTGCAGTTTTACAAGGGCATGAGCAGGCCTGATTAAGGACCATAAAACGTAATTGAAGATGTCTGGAGAGGAATCGCAAACAGGGCAGCAGCATGGACGGTGATAGGCGGGCAGTTACCGGAGATCGATGCCAGGGAAGTAGAAGACAGGCTATGCAGTATGCAGCCGGTACGCGCCCGGGGTCCTAGTCTCTCGCCCTGGTATTGATACCAGGAACGCATCAATCTTGTGTCGATTGTTATCTTGAGTTGTACGCCTGCACTGCACTTATTCTATCACGCATAATGTACTAGGGGTGACAAATATCGATATTAAAAACATCGATGCTTTATTTAACATTTTTTTAACAAAATTGTTTTTGGGACTGCACTTGTTTTATCCATTGATGATTTATTTATAATTTTTTATACGTAATTTGAATGAACTGCTCTTGTTCGATTGAACACACGAGAAGTAACACAAAATGATTTCAGAGGCATCGATGTTTAATTCTACAAAAACCCCTATTACTTTTACCATGTGCTGCGCATGATGTCTTTGAATCGGTAAATTGCAATCTGATCCGACCTTGTAACACATCGAAAGCGGGAAAAAAACTGCTACGAGCGAAATTACTCCCGCAGATCAGAAATATATTTTTTAGATTTTCGCAAAAGAATGACCAGTTATAAACAAAGAAGCATCAAACTTTCTGCTCCGTTATTTTCAGAGAACTTGGTTTCAAAACTGTCAGTTGTAATATTAGACAGTTCAAATAGCTTTTAAAGCTGTGCCATGCTACAGTTGTAGAGGTTAATTAAATTCCGATTTATTCATTAAAACATACGTATTAATATTATTTGATTTTTTCATGTATCAAAAACTGCTTTTTAAGAAGAATCGGCTCGTTTCATACAAATTTTAATTTTCGATTTGAGATGAAAATACCCAGACAAACGGAAAAATTATTTTTGTGATCAAAAGGTACATCACAAATCTATTACGATATGAACATTTTTTATTTTTTTATCATAAGATATAGGCCATTAAAGATTGTAATGTTTAATGATTTGAAAAGCAACTTGGCAATTATTTGTGAGTAAAAGAAAAACACTTAAACAATAATTTTACTATATTTATTATAAAAATATGATGAAATATAAAATAAAAAAACAATAAAAGAAATAATTTTTGTGGGTGTAATTTTAAATTACAAATTACCTATTTACGTCGGAATAAAAATTTGTCGTTTATATCTTAAAAATACTACCCAAAAATCGCATTTTTAACGATGTTTTATTTTATTTTTCATCATACTTTTGAAATAAATGTAGTAAAATTATTTTTTTAAATGTTTTTCATTTACTCACAAATAATTGCCCAATTTGCCTCTAAAATCGTGAAACATAAAAATCTTTAAAAGCCTATATCTTATAATTTAAAGCAAAAATAAATTAGGTAGTTCATATCCGTACTAGATATTTTATATACCTTTTTGATTATAAAAAATAATTTTCCAGTTTGTTTGGGTATTTTGATCTCAAATTGAAATGGGCCGCGCAAACGTTCTTTTAAGCTTTTTAGATCCTATGAAATGCACATCTTTAGTTAAACAATTATATTTCCACACATAACTCGATAAGATCGCTGTTTGCTTTAAAAAACACAACCCTAAAGTTTAAGTGCAACAAGTGTTTTATTGGCTATTTGTGAACCGGACCGGACGTCCATGTAAATGATTAAAGCTTTTTCAAACCTGAGAATCAATAATATTCCTATTAATAATTTATTATCAAGTTATTGGCTGACAGTTTTAATTTTACAGTATGACTCATTCTATTCCTGATTGGATGTACTCATCGATTTGTCATGGAACCGGTTCAGGTTTCAACGTCAGGGACACTTTATTCGTGATCAGTAAATTATACCAGTTTGCACCGATAAAATGCATTTACATAAAAAAAATTGTAAGCAATTAGTGAGAATCTATCATTGAAAGCTATAAGGCAATAATTGACTAATGAATCGCAAAAAAATAATTTAACAGATTTATGCACAATGTCTTTCGTAAAAAATATATTAAGGTTACTGAACTAAACACACTATACAAGCTGGGCTACCCAGCCATGATTCAAAATTTGGTGTTTTTGGTTGTAGTTCTCTCATGTAAATTATACCAGTTTGCACCGATAAAATGCATTTACATAAAAAAATTGTAAGCAATTAGTGAGAATCTATCATTGAAAGCTATAAGGCAATAATTGACTAATGAATCGCAAAAAAATAATTTAACAGATTTATGCCCAATGTCTTTCGTAAAAAAATATATAAAGGTTACTGAACTAAACGCACTATACAAGCTGGGCTACCCAGCCATGATTCAAAATTTGGTGTTTTTGTTTGTAGTTATATCATGTAAATACGCTATAGTTTGGTTTATCCAGGGGTGCATAACTTTTTAAGGCGTTTCGAAAGAATGTAAGTTAGCCAAGTCCTTTCTCAACTGAATGATACATTGTGACATCCCTGATGAAATACTACTTAGTTTTGAAACATTCCTAATTGACTTTACTGGTTAATAGAGCTAATATTTTAAATAATATTTTTTTTTAAATTAAAATTTAATACAGTTTACAGGTACATAAATGTGTAAGACGCAAGTAATACAAAACATGTTCGTATTATAAAACATGGGTTATGTTGTAATGTTCGTAGGTTTTATAGTTGGATTATGTGTTTTTATTTTATATCTTATTAATCATCAACGACCTAAAGGACTTTTACATATTTTTACTGTTTAGTGCATTCAGAGAAGAAAACAAAATTTAAGGTTTAAATAATATATATATATATATATATATTTTTTTAAATTGACAAAATTCATTAAATTAACCATCACATTTCTCCGCAGAGGTAGGCAGAGAGAACGGACCGCCAAACAACTCGGTCTTGGCACACACTCTTACACACACCAAACTCACATTCATACATCGTGTCATTGGTTTGGTAAAACCCTTCAAGCCACAAAGTGAAAATTTTACAGGAGGTGATAGAAACAAATATTTACAAATTTGTCAAACTAATTAAAAATCTTGAAGTTTAAATGAAAGTGGTTGTTTGTTTTTCAAAATTTCGATGTAAAATTTGATGTTTGAATTATTTCAGCTATGGTTTTTTTTTAAATAACCTGAAAAAATTTAGGCATTCTTTAGTTTTTAGTATTAAGAAATGCCTTAATATGCATAAATTTATTTACCATGTTGTACACTATTTTGAAGACTACCTACTTTATATAAAACCACTAAAAGTAACCTTCCCAAAATATGTTGCTTGGAGGGTTTTGTCAAAGCACAGTCGATATGTAAGAAAGAGAATAAAAAAGTTTTTAAACTGCAGATAGGATAAAAAGATAATAAATATTGTGTAACGTTGGTTCATAATAAAAAATAATTATATTGTGTGATAGGTGAGTGGCGGTTAAATTAAAATAGTAACAATATAGTAATTATGTGCTGAAAAGAAAATAATAGAATACTACATTAACACAATAAGAGAGACCTAGATTTCTAAAACTTCAATTCCTAGAAAAAAAGGTCTCAAGGTTCTCCTTATATTTCTTCTTTCGTTACCCACATTCGGTGTGACATTTTCGTGACTTGTGAACAAGGACACTGTTAACGAGTTTTCCTTCTTCTTCTTCTTGTGCCCTGTCCGTTCAACGGACGTTGGCTATCATGTTGGCTATGCGGACTTTGTTTACTGCAGCCCGGAACAGCTCCACGGTAGACTGGCCATACCACTGTCTCAGGTTTTTCAACCATGAGGTTCTCCTTCTTCCAGGGCCCCGTCTTCCGGCAATCTTTCCCTGCATTATGAGATGCAGGATCTCATACTTCTCTGGATGTCTCATCACATGTCCAAGAAATTGAAGTTTTCGGATTTTTATAGTTTTAATTACTTCCTTTTCTTTATTCATCCGAACCATAACATCTTCGTTTGTAACCCTGTCCATCCAGCTTATTTTAAGTATTCTTCTGTAGATCCACATCTCGAATGCCTCAAGTCGCCTAATAAGTTCTTCAGTAAGCGTCCATGCTTCCATTCCGTAAAATAATATCGAAAACACGTAGCATCTGACCATTCGCATTCGTAATCCAAGGTTGAGATCATGACTGCAGAACATTTTTTTCATGCGGATAAAGGTTGCACGAGCTTGCTCAATGCGGCATTTGATTTCAACTGAAGGATCCCATCTATCATTTACATTGCAGCCCAAGTATACAATACTCTGTACCTTCTCTAGTTTTGTTCCAGCAATATAAAGATTTTCATCCAATGCGTTATTTTTGCTTATGAGCATGTATTTTGTCTTATTTATATTCAGTTCCAGCCCAAAATTCTCACAAGTCTTCACTACTTGATTCAGCAAAAGTTGTAAATCCTCAATGTTACTTGATAGAAGTACTGTATCATCTGCATAACGCAGGTTGTTCAGAATCTTCCCATTTATAACAAGTCCTTGAGTAGCCTCTTGCAGAGCTTCATTGTTTTCCTACGACTGACAAACAAAATGTCTGCATTTGGGAATCAACGCAAATTGACTGCTCATTGCACACTCTTTCATTCCGTGCTACAATATAATAAAATAACTATTTGCAATTGCGTAACAAAATACACTGATTGTGGTAGCGATGTAAATATGTATCGGCCAGATTAAACGACGGCCGATCCGTCACTGTCACGTATTGAAAATCTATTGCAACTCTATAACCGGAGGACGCGTTGCAATACTTGATTACATATCCATCAGTCGCATTGCGTGGAACAGATCGCACTTGTGATTTCATGTTTATTATTAACTACATTAATATGCTTATAAAAATAACATGTTTGTCATGCACATTGGTTAGGCTTACGACTTACTTACGATTAGAATTCACTGAATAAAGTATCCCCATCCCACGAGATAGATTATTTTTTTAAGTTAAACTTCTTTACGCACGCTTGACTTGGGTAGTAAGCTGACGAGAGCGTTACGAAAAGTGTGATCGGGCGTGGCGAACGGTCGGGCGAGACGAACGGAAGTTCAGAGGGAGATAATAAGTTAGTGAAGTTTTACTTCAGTCATGTGGTCTAAAAGCACACTCGTTTTTTTTAGTCCTCGCAAGTGCTCCTCTGTAATTTGTACAGGGTGTAAGGAACGAACTTGAGTTACCTTTACAAGTGATTCCTGAAATAATTTGATGAAATTTTGGTCTCCGGTGACATTTTTATGTTGAATTTTTTAGGTTTTGGACAGTTAGGGCGGGATGAGGGGTTGGGCGGTTAGTCGGCTGAGTGACCATTGACGAAATGTGGAAGATTTTTTTTTGTTGGATTTTGAAGAAAGAAAAAAAAAGTAACCGGAGATCAAAATTTCATTATTCAATTCAATTTTTTGCAATTTTTAACCCCCCCCCCCCCCCGGTGACCAAAAACCTAAGCAACCCGCCGCTCATTTGTATGGAGCGTGACATTTTGAAGACCCCCCCCCCCTAAACGTGTCACGTAGTATGGGTACGTTCCAAAGATATTCAAATACAGTAGAGATATGCCATGGTGTCCGCGCAACTGTCGCCGGACTACGCGATAATTAGCGTAGTTTTCATACAAAAAGAATTTGTTCATTTCGTTGATTTTTTGAAAATGTGCAATAATATTGGTTAAAAATATATTTTGAATAAGGAAAGAATTCGTTCATTTAGTTTAACGTTGGTTTGGTTTATTCGTTAATTATTTGTTCTTTTAGTTTATTTGTTAATTGGTAAACAATATCGGCGACACCCGGAAGCGCAAACCCACATAGTAAAAACAGCAGATAGCACATCTACTTATATTTCAATATCTTTGGTACGTTCCCTTACCACCCGATTCGGGATAGCTTTGAGGCAGATTAATGAGAGGGCTAGAATAGTCCCGGGTTAAATGAAGAAGGAAAGAGGGATATCACCTCATTCCACATGCTGCTTACTTTATATAAGATAGTGTCGGAGACGCAAATCATTCTCTTGCTTCAAATATCGTCATCGTCATATTGCCTTTGCATTAATCACGGCAAACGATATATTAACAATATATCGTTAATATCTTCTTATATATAAAAATGAATCGCTGAATGTGTTGCTAAGCGCATAACTTTCGAATGACTGCATCAAATTGGATAATTATTTTTTTTGTGTGTTCGTTATTGTCAGGACAAGGTTTTTATAAAACTTCCGGTGAGCTCTGGCATTGTGAAATTGTATTAAAAAAAATGATATTGGTGGCACGCGAGGAAGCGGCTATTGTTATTGAAAGCGGGAGGGAGGGAGAGATTGGGGAGGGGAACCGGGGAGGGGGAGGGGAACCTGGGAGGAGGAGGGGGACCTGGGAGGGGGAGGGGGGTTCGCCACGCAGGGAGAAATAATTTCTTTATTAAATAGCATAGCGACGCATGCCGGGACCAGCTAGTTGTTAATTATATGTGACGTTTATATTGTAATCAAACGAATCGCCCTCCTTCGCAGAGATCAATCGAGTCTTTTGGCACTCTAGGACAGAGGTGGCTTCAAAATGTAGGTATCGGATGTAGATGCGTACTTGAAATTTGTATAACATCAGAAGCTGGTTAAGAATCTGCTGACTTTAAAGTGAACACCCAGTCTTTTGGAAACAAGATATGAAATCGAAGTTTACTTCGCAATTAACACGATTATTATTTTTTCGCATTGCGTAGAATCGATCGTAATTTTGATTTTAACATGTTCACCGAAACAGTTTATAATAATAATCAATCTTTTATAATAAAAAAGCTATGAATTCATACTCAACGGTTCGCAAAAAAGGAATCATTGTTTGTTGTTTTTGTTCCGGAGCTGTAACCTTGGACAGTATTTTGTCCAAAGTTTTTGGCCGGTGATTGAGAGCCTGTCAATCGCGTATTATTGGACTAATCTTGCGGGTAAAGATATTTTATTGTATAAATTAAGTTAAAATTAAATATACGGGAATGGGCTTTTGATTGAGTGGTGTATATTTTTTGACACTTGTGGTAATGAATCATTCCATTAAATGGGCATTAACAAAAGATGAATAGAGTTTATTTTAATTTACAAACCAAAAAGTTTTTCGGAAATCTTAGTACCTACATCTTAACTCTAGAGTGGAAGATTCTCTCAGAATCGCCCTGCCTAGCGATTCCGTATTTTTTGTGAGATAGTTATTGAATAACGGACGTTATCTCCTGTCAGATTTGTGTGATTTTTATGGTTTTTATTTGCGTTTTCTATGTACAACGTACATTAAATGAGTAAATGCGTACTTGCAGGAATTCATATTTAAATCGATCTATACTAAAATATGTGACATAAAAACCACACAAATCTGACAGAAGATAACGTCCGTTATCCAATAACGATCTCACAAAAATACGGAATCGCTAGGCTGGTGTACTATTCAAAATCGTCGCCTTATTATACTATTCAAACATTTCACAAATGGCTCCGGACAGTTGATACTCTTATGCTGAAACAAGTAGATACCAACCTATCAAAAAAATATTATTTTCTCTATTCGTTTTGTTGTATTTGACAATAAAAACAACTCTGGGACACGCCAGGAGTCAGGACGTCCATACAGTGGGATTCACAAACCAGAATTTGGGGAGTATTGTGAGGATAGAGAAAAAATGGGAATGGGTAAAGGAAGATTGGGATAGATAGTTAAAGCCATCCCAAGCGACTTTCCGATTTGTGATGTATATTTGAATAGTGGTATTTCACTATATTTTTCACCCCGGATTGAAGTTTAAATATGTATGGTGAAGTTAAAGGCCTTATTAATTAACATGTTTTACACAAATGATAAACAACCATTAATGTAGGATAAATGGTTAATTATCATTATTTGTGTAAAATTTCAATCACTTTTATTAGTAAGGGGAACTATTTTAATTACTTACTATTACTAACTATTTTTCACCTTCATATATTTATGATTACTAAAATTGCTGCTTTTTCTAAAACATTTTTTAAATTTTATTATTACACATTTATGTAGATTTCTAAATACCTTTATTTATCTCAATATGTATCTTTATGTGCATATATCAATCGTCCAGTTGATTAGTCAGACATCTCCGAAAAATCTAAATTTAAGTTATAGTTTTCTAAATGCAGTTATATGTGAAAGTGTAGATAGGTACTTTATATCTGGTATAATAGTAAGATTACTCGTAAACACCACCAAATCAATTACAATGCAAAAAAAATGTAAACTGTGTAATAAACTATGTAATATAACCAAAACAATATGTTTTCTGGGTTTCTAATAGAAAATATCAAAATATAATAGTAACATACGGGACCGCTATACCTCCCGTGTTATTTTATAAAATCACAGACATGCGAAAATAAAAATGTTGATGTATGGTAAACATTCTAATATTGCTTTCCGCATTATCTCAATACTTAGTATACCAATCAACAATACATATTCAATATGGCTCCTTTTTCTTAGATTTATTTAGGTATCTAAATATCTTTATTTATCTTTAAACGTATCTTTATGTACACGTATACGATCATTAATTTATTGTACATAACAGTAGTCAGTAATCATGTTAAAAGTTTTTTACAAAAACATTTTTTATTTGTTTTCTTTTAATTTTAAAAATAAAGAAAGGCAAACATTCCCAGATTACGAATAACCCGACAATATTTAAAAATCTCCTACTACCACCACAGTAAGCCAAAAATGTTGCTTGAGTCGTGATGGGAGACTTAGCCAGCCGAGGAATCGAACACGGAACGCCTGGGTGGGACCCAAACGCGATGCCCATTCAACCACTGACTCGTCAAAAAGAATAAAAAAACAGAGTGTTAACACGTTTTATTTGTCTATCGTCCAATTTTGAACCCGAGACCTATGGCCAAAAGTTGCTTTTACCACTCCGCCACGGAGCTCGTCGATCAAATTGGTGACATATCCAAAAATACATTTAATACACATTCTAAGAATTTTTATTATAGCACGCGAAACTAGTGTACGCGGGTCGTTTGATTCGCCGCGGTCGGCAGTTAGCATTCACGGCCAGCGCGACACTCGGCGGCAAATCAAGAATCAGCCTCCGCATACAAAACACCGGCCGCGCGTCATATCGCCCGTGGAAGTGCAAACACGACTCGGTGTGGGTTTCACCACAAAACAGAATGGTTCCGCGCGTTTTCATCCGACGACAAAACATCCCCCGACAAAATATCCTACTGACAAAACATCCCCCAACGAAATATCTACTAAAACCTAACCTAACCTAAGCTAACCTAAACAAAAATTGGGAAAAATAATACAGATGACAAATTATTGTTCAAAAATAGTTAAGTTATAAGAAAGAATTCAGCGTAGTGGAGATATATTTTGTCCTTGGGATATTATGTCGAGGGATATTTTGTCGGAGGATATTTTGTCGGGTATATTTTGTCGGGGGACGAAAACGTGCATTACCAAACAGAACAGTGAAAATTTCAAAAAAACATAAATATATTTAATGAAACAATTTTACAAAAGCACCAAAACAAAATATATTATAAATACATGTAAAATGCAAATATAAAATATTGTTACGAAGGCAGTTCAGTTATGTACAATAAATACTGTATATTTCTTACTATTCATATGTAAAAGCCCCGAAAAAGGGCGTTAATAAATAAATTAATATATTTTACTAATTTTATTAATTTATAAAGTAGAGTGTGGCGGGCG
Organism: Limnephilus rhombicus; assembly: GCA_929108145.2. Taxonomy (NCBI): domain Eukaryota; kingdom Metazoa; phylum Arthropoda; class Insecta; order Trichoptera; family Limnephilidae; genus Limnephilus; species Limnephilus rhombicus. The sequence goes on from OV815274.1 coordinate 25,422,362, forward strand.
GGCAGGCGGTTGGTGGACGGTCGGAACGGATTTGATTTGTGTACAAATCAGTAGTTTTATTCCGACGATATATTCCGATTTTATTCTAAAATTTTTCACACTTGACTAATAAAATTACCCAATTCCCCGTACATTATGGGCGTAATATAATATAAGATTTTTAACAATAACTAATTTTAATTTTTTTTTCTCTATTACCTATGTATGTCTATTTTTAAAATTAGTTCTGTCAAAACACTGAAGAAGTCAAACATGTCGGTTTTTGTAAATAATTAAGTGGTTAATACAAAGTTATCTATTAATTTTAATCATTTTCTATTTTGTCACTGGTAAGATGACCTATTATTTTATAATGTTCTGTTTTACCGGTCACCCCGCGCGTTATATCGTCCGTAAAAGTGCAAACACTGCTCGGTGTGTTGTGTTGTCGGACGGCGAATATTCTAGTGGCACGTCAGGCCGCTGGTTGCGCGCGCACCCATCAATCAATCAAAATCAACATCGGAATAAATTATTATATTACATCTGCATCGGCCGCCACGACTCGCAGGAGCGACGTGGTAACTCCGGACAATCGCCAATTTATATGGGACACTAGATTTTTTAAATTATAATTCACTTATTCTATTTTTTTTTTTTTTATATTCTCCTCCACACAGGAGGCCTTGAGGAAAATAATTTCCCTCAGGGCCTATGTCATCTGGGATGCTGTGTGGAGGGTCTTTTTGAGGAGAGGAAGGAATGAACATTGGTCTTGAAGAGACCTATGTTGTAGGAAGGAGGAACCACAGAGGCCGGCAAATCATTCCACAGCCGAGCTGTTGAACATAAGAACGAGTCGAAGAAACGACCCGTTCTCATGTGACAAATGTCAACCGTGTACAAATGTTGAGCACGCGTTTGGCGTGTTTCCCGACTATGCACCGGTGCCGAAGGGATCAATGATGCTAGTTCCTCGGAGCATCTTCCATTGTAATACCGGTAGAACTTCGGTATTCACTTTTTTTAACATTAACTCCACACAGGAGGCCATTAGGAAAATAATTTCCCTCAGGGCCTATTGCCTCGATGACACACGGCGAGTTACAAGCTACTATCTAAAAGCGGGTAAATCGGCGAGTGAGATTGTCATGATAACACACAAAACTGTACACTCGCTCAGAAGCGTAGGAAACTGAGGCCGCTGCTAGCGCCAGTAACAAGAATGAAGAACGACTGAGTGAACTAATTCTTCAATGTTTGACAGTCGAAATCAGCTGTTTATCGGAAGCCATGTTGGAAACATAAATAAACCAATCACGAGCAAGCGGAGCAAGCGTGTAGGCGAGTAAAGTTGACGACCTTTCAACTTTTTTTCGTAGATTGTCAACAATCTGCTAGTTGCTGCTAGTTAGCAAGTGACACGATTACACTGGGCGAGTTTACTAACAGATAGTGAATTTCCCAGATAGTAGCTTGTAAACTAGCCCTGTGTCATCGACGCTTATGTCATCTGAGATGCTGTGTGGAGGGTCTTTTTGAGGAGAGAAAGGAATGAACATTGGTCTTGAAGAGATCCGTGTTGTAGGAAGGAGGAAACACAAAGGCCGGCAAATCGTTCCACAACCGAGCTGTTGTGGAACGATTTGCCGGCGAAGAAGTACATTTGTCACATGAGAACGAGTCGAAGAAGCGACCCGTTCTCATGTGACAAACGTCAACCGTGTACATATGTTGGGCACGCGTTTGGCGTGTTTCCCGACTATGCACCGATGCCGAAGGGATCAATGATGCTACTTCCTCGGAGCGTCTTCCATTGTAATACCGGTAGAACAAGGATATCATTCCCACCCGACGTCTTCAAATAACGCGGGGCGCAACTCGCAAACTCGCAAATTCAACCGTGCGGGGCGCACTTGTTAATTGTACTGGGTTAGCAGTTGTGTACTATTAAAATATCTGCGGGCCCTGTACAGTTTCGTGCAACATCAAGTGAAAATCGCCTTATAAAAAAAATACAAGTGTGCAGTTCAGAAATCTAAAGTAGACAAGAGTGGGAAGGCTACAAAGCACCGCAGAAAGAAGAGAACGATAGGCTACGAAGCACCGCACAAAAAGGAGACTGATTATACTATCTCATTCTTCCGCAGTCTAATTCCTATAGATGTATGTGTTTGTCTCTTTTTAGTGTTGCTATTTTTCGTTTCTTCGAGTTTCAAACACAACGGTGCTAAAGAAGTTTTCACTTCAAAAAAATTACCAATAGCCAAATATTCTCAATGCTCAGAACTCTAACTCTGTCTGCCCAAAAAAAACTTTCGAATGATGAAGCCATGAAAATTGGGACAGGGAAATGATTTTCCTCAGAGCCTCCTGTGTGGAGTTAATATAAAAACAAAAAAAATATAATTCTGCACAGCTTTTTGGCTTATGTAACTGCATTACCTTTTCCATAAATAACATTGCTATTAATTCGTATCGATTAAATTGAATCCAGAAGTTGTGATGCTCTGAAGTTTCTATTTTAGCTTATGTCATCACACGAACCTAACATCAAAATTCATCTAAAAATTTAGAAGAATTTTCTTTCTCTAATTTTTTTTAACAAGTCAACTGTTTCGCATAATACAGGTTTTATATAGCGTGTGTAAAAATAATAATACCTACGCCTAAATGGTGAAATTAATAATACTAACGAAAGCGATTGAAATCGATTAGCGTATGCACGTTGGGCCTCGTTGACGTGGCTTTGTTGGGCGACTTGATTAATCACAACACTTTTGACGTTTCTTTGTGTTGACCTTATAATTGTTATTTTGATCGCTATTCACAGTTAGTTATATATTTTTATCGTTGTTTTGAGGGGTTTATAGCATGAAAACGTGATTCAGTCATTCATTTTTTTTTGTTTTCTCAGCAATGCGAGGAATTTAACACTATTTAGCAGGTATATCAAGTTAGTTTTGTTGGCTGATTAAATTCATACCAATTAGAGTTTTTCTTCCTATATAAAAGGTTTTGCGTTGAACAGCAGCATCTTTGGACAATCTTCTTAGTAGAGCGGTAAGATTCTTGTATTTTACCCAAGAGATTGTGGGTTTAAATCTTGGCATGGGCAAATAAAAACTACATAATTTGGACGTCTGTCGATTATTTCACACGTTTATTTATTATAAAACATTTGTATCCTCGCTTAATATATCCAGATTGAAAAATACTCTCAGTATTACCCCGGTTCTTGAAACGTCTTGAAACGATGCTTTTTATGTAAATACTGCACAAGAGTCATAACTGTCCCCAATCGTATGGAGGCAGTGAGTCTATGGTATCCTCAATCGTGGTATGCTGTAAGGCTGAACATAGTGGAGGGAAGAAAGAGATGGGGAAGGTGGAGAAGTACCTTCCAGGCTATTCCGATCTAGACACAAAACATGGCAAAAGGCATTTCAAGCAACTTTTCAATTCTGAATGGCGATCCCAAGCTGAGAGTATCTTCCATTTTTTAAATTTGGTTTGACGTACTGTGTTTAGTAACTATATCTGAATAGCTGCGTTTCAGCTTTCTACTGCATTCTTGCCAACCCATACCCATTCTCCCCCCCAGAAATCTCTGAATCTTCCCTTAAAACATTTGGAAGCTTTCTATGGTTCCACTAGCTTATATATTATCAAAAATTCGTACCAAATTGTTTAACAATATATTATTTAATAATTCTGAGTTTCGATGGTATTGTCATGAATCTGCTATGCTAATTTACATTGATCGCTGCGTCAGGTTATTCTGGTTGCACATGCATTTAAAAAAAATACATACATCGCCTGTCTGCCACGTCCCGGTGACAAGGGACACCTACCCACACAAAATGAATTTTATTGTGCATTACAATGTTTATACATTTTTATCATGGTATGTCCAAGGTGACATTGTTTAATTACTCGTAATCATTGTGATTGCCCATTGACGTATATAGGTACCTACACCAAATATATTTGTTAAAATATATTTGGTGTATTTTAAATATGTATATTACAATGTTTATTCCTGGTGCTTCTAAGGTGACTTTGTTTTATAACCCGTAATTGCAATTTTTTTAATATTCTATATTATATCTACCTACACTGAACGCAGTTTGTTGAATATAACAGTTTTTGTCAAATATGTACTTATTGTCATGGTTGGTACATCAAAGGTACCCGTGATTTTATTACTCGTAAATGTAATGCTACGTCCAGACTGAAGCCAACCTTCCAACTCCGAACTTAGTTCGGAGTTGGAAGGTTGGCCCATCGTGTGGTCGCTGCGGCCAACCCTCCAACCCCGAATTCCGTACTCCAAAATGGCGGACATGAAACAGCTGTAGCTACGCTGTATCTTTTTCAGTTGCCTACAATTATTACGTACGTATAATCATATAATTATATACACGACATGTTTTCAAACAATTGTTATACCACTCTCCGTAATAATATAGTCATTTTAATAGTACGCGGCACGGTGTGGACAGCTGCGGCAGGCTGGTTCGTGTGAGTTGGCCGTCGGGATCGCCTCGAAGGCGATCTCGGGCCAACACGAACTCCAACCTTCCAACTCGAACTTCCAACGCACGAACACCCCTCCACACGATCGTCCAAACGTTTGAAGTTGGAACGTTGGCCGCAGTGTGGGCTTACCATAATACCCCACTGGCATATCTACAGTAAATAGGTAGATTTCAAAATATAATGTTGGTGGTTTACATTTGCTCAAATAATTGAAAAGAACGACCTGTGAAAATCGCGATTTTCAGTTAAAAATTCAGAAATATCCATTCATTAAAATACCACATCTAATATTTATCTAATTTAATCATTAGATAATGTTTCTCTGCAATTATTACAAAAATTTTAATATATTTTTAACGGAAAACTGTTTTTTTATACAAATTAAAAAAAAAAACTCTTTTATGATGATTACAAAAAATATATCTGTATATCGAAGTTGTTTGATTTTTCGTTCGCCAAACAATCTTCTGACCCCGTTTTCTCAAAAAATCGCGTTTGGGTCCCACCCAGGCGTCGCGCGTCGCGTTTTAGATTCCTCGGCTGGCTAAATCCGACACAAGGAACACTTTTCGCTTACTGTGTTGAGAGTAGGAGATTTTCAAATATTGTTAGGTTATTCGTAACCCGGGAATGTTTGTCTTTCTTTTTTAAAAGTATTAATATAATTTTTTAATTACATTAGCGATATATTGATATTTTCACGGTAGCTACTCGTAAATAATGCGCCTCCCAATTAAAACACCTACACCAAATACAGTTTTTAGCATAGGTAATATCTACAATGCTTAAAACATATTGTCGTGGTACAATCAAGATTGCTTCGTTAAATGACTGATAATAATTTTATTTTATTTATTTATTTATTTATTTACATATACATATATATTAACAATACATTACAATGTGAACATTTGTCTGTCCAACTGGGTAGAATACCCGTTTCAGGACAGCCAAATTGTATATTTAGTTCATAATATTCTTAACAAAGGAATAGTTTCGTTCAAGATATCAAGGGAATTTGCTTCTGTCAAGACAACTTTTGAGAACACTAAGAATTGTATATAATTAAGGGATGGTTTCTTTATGTCTTTAAAAGAATCGCAAAGATGTGATTTTTTTCAAGGTCAATTTGGAGAACGTAAATAAATGCATTCAGAGTGAATGCATTTATTAATGTTCTATGAGTGTTTTCTTTAGTGAGATCACAAGTAGGAGATTCTTTCCAGGCCATTTTAGAGAACATTTACAATTGCATAATCAGAATTTACACATTTATAAACCAATATTTGACATATGAATTCACAATGTATTTATAACTGTTTAATTTTAAAGTACTATAATTTTTAGAATTTCTTAAATAGTATAAATTACACAATTATAATCCAAATATATGACAAATGATTTTTCAACCTCGTTTTGGAGAACATTAATTTATTTAGTTGTTTATTTATTTCTTTTATTTTACTCGCAGAGGGCTTTTACATAAATAATAAATAATAAAGGCAGTGAGGCAATTGTGACACTTCTTTGACGTAAACCAAATACAATTACGTGCATAGCAATTCACTGTACTGTTTATACTCATTGTCATGGTAGGTACATCCAAGGTGTCATTGTTTAATGACACGTAAATTTTACACCCCATTGAATTACGCGTGTGTTGTGTAGGTACGTATCTACACATAATAGGTCAATTGCTTGTTACAATGTTTAAACATGTTATCGTAAAAATATATTATAATGTAACAAAAATAATCGTGGTTGGCACATCCCTGAAGCCCCATTGCATACCTACGCCAAATATTTATTACAATGTTTCTACACATATTCGTGGTCCATCCAAGGTGACATTGTTTAATTGCTCGTAATAATTGTGACACCCCTTTATGAACACGGTCCCTTTTCCGCCAGAGTTAATGCTAAATAATTAATTGATTCCGCGTCGCGTCCATTTTTTTGCCCAGCACGTAAGAATGTTATTTATCGTCGCGGGCGAAGTCGCATGGGAAGCCATTAGGTTTATTATTTGGTTTGCATTAACAAGTAAATATTGACGAGGACGTTAAATACAATCGAATAGCGCGATAATTCGCGCTGTTAAAAAGTATGTGTGTGTGTGGATATTTACCTACCTAAAACCGTTATGTTTACCGTTCATTTATTTTTTAACCGGGTATGAGTTTTCTTTTCGTTTTTTTTTTAAATATAAATTTGTTTCATTTTAGTATTAAGTACTAAAATAATGTCAAATACAATTCAGATTTCTGATCGAATACTCGATTTTAAGAATAGTACCTGACTTGTAGTAACTTTTTATGTATCGTAGGAAGATGTAAATAATAGATAATATATGTACCTGCAATTAAATTATTTTCGTAAAAAAGTGATACCTAGGTACATTCATTACACGTTTGAAAACTTCAAGTGTCCTTAGAATTGAACATTTAAAAAATGTGTTTGTGATATCATTGTAGGTATGTGGACCATTTTGTACAAGATACGATTTTTTTTACATGAATACCTCACAAGAGTCCCAGCTGTTCCAGTCGGAGTCAGTGAGACTATTGCATCCCCAATTGGGGTATGTTTTGAGGCTGAAGTTAAGTGGAGGGGAAGTAGATGGGAAAGAGGAAGGTGGGAAAGTACCTGGCTATTCAGATCTGGTCACCAAACACGGCTGAAGCCATTAAAAACACGACTTAATCAAATAAAATTTATTTTCACACGCAATTTAAAGATTATGTATTTTCATTAAAAAATACATGTTTATATTGGTGAATTTTTTTCTCGTTAAACGAAAATCGAAACAAAAGTTTAAATATTTATATTTTTGAAGACGTTTTAGAAATAATTATCTAGAAGAAACCTGTGGCGAATTATTAAAAAAAATGTGCATGCGTTATAAAATAAAACTCATTTTATTAGCTTGTCACGAAATTACCCCTTTCACACTTTTGAACGAAGCTCGGCTTTTTTTCTGAGTAAATAATTGATACATCAAAAGATATTCAAGAGGTCTAGCTGTTGAATTTTAATAACTTTTCATTTCTCGTGGGTAAATGTGCCACAAATTGAAGCGAAAATAAATGTTATGCACGATGTTTGATTAATGTTACTCGGCAGTGAACAGTGGGTAAGTATTATATATTTTAGAATAGTGCGGTTGATAGGTATTAGATACTTGTGTGTAGTAGTAGTAGTGAATTGTTTGTGCGATACACAATACGGTCGGGGCCGCTGTGACTCGGCGCAAAGTCGCACGAAAGCTTCCACTATTGTTATCACTCAAAGCAATGTCTTCGCATGACCATAGTCTAAGTTAAATAAATGACATGGGAGCCGATGACGATGCGCAAAAACACCGAAAGCTTGTCATTATCGGCCATTGTTGCGGCGGAAACCGCTTGTAGGTTCACTGCATAAAATACTCCTGTCGCCGAGAGCTCCGCTGAAACCTCTCTTTCTGTAACATCCATCGTTTATAAGGAAGAGGGAGAGGTTACAACGGAACTTTAGATACTCTGCATGTATGGTAGTTCCGTTGTAACCTCTCTTTCTGGTACATGCGTCGTTTATGAAATTGAGGGAGAGGTCAGAACGGAGCTATCGGTGTGGCCACCGGCGACCGAAGCTCACCGGGGAATCTTACCCCGGGGTTTAATCAAACTAAATTTACGTGCAATATATCTTTCAGTCTTTCATACATCAATCAATCAGCCATCGTATCATAACAGAAACGTTGCAGCAGTGGCGTCGCGGGCAATTTACCGACCCCGAAGTCCTCATTTTGCAAGTAGGTAATTCATAATGTCCGTTCCTTTCTTCCAGGGAAGTTTTGAATCCATAACTTAGAAAATGTTAGCTTAAATTTAATTTGTTCTCCATCCTTGGTACCTTAAAAGCCTTAGTCTCTCCTAAGCAGGTAGGTACATATTTTGTAGACTTTGAAACTTTTTCTACAGCTTTGTTTGGGATGACAAACTGAACGTCTTAACTCTAAAAACTACCACAGAATTCTGCGAGGTTGTTGTGATCTGTTTTAAAATATCGTGAAAACTATAACTGAAGTAAAATGGTTTACCATTTTCTTAACCTTTTTAGAGCTTTTAATCAATTGCATTGAAGAAGTTTTGAAACTGTTCCCCTACGATGACAATTAAGTCCAGTGGTGAGTAAACCACGGTCCACATTTTGAGCAGGCCTTTTCGTACTTGTCCTACATACTTGGCTAAATAAAATAATAACGTGGTATAGAATAATCAACGATTTCTGTTGCTTTACGAAAATGTTTGGCTGAAAACTTCAGCTTTTATTCTAAGTTTTAATCAGTCGCTTAAAACAATAAGATTTTTCTTACAGATAAAATTTCGTGGTTCACCCTTATGTGAAGAAAAAATCACCTTCTGGTTGAGATCGATGTTTGATGTATTTTAAAGGTTTATTAAGTTCCAAAAGTGACTTCTTTTCAAAATTTTGTTTAACTTTCTGAACGACAAAAAACAACAGTTGCTCAAAATTGCAGGTAGGTATTTTTTTACGAGTTCTTTAATATTTTAGAATGATAAAAAACGACCTTCGAAATATAATTTTTTTGGCTGCTTTTTACATTCTATTCTTATAATAAAAAAATTTTAATTTTAGAAAATCTATAAAAATTGCGGCACGCATTTTGCATTTTAAAATGTTTTTGCTGTAGATGCACTACCCGCCGCGAAAAAAATTAAAATACATAAAATTGGCTCTCCAGCTAAAAAGTTGATCATCACTTTTTTTTTTTTACAGTGAATACCGCACAAGAATCTCAACTGCTCCCGTCTGGATCCAGTGAGACTATGGCATCCCCAATTGGGGTATGTTGTGAGGCTGAAGGTAGTGGGGAGGGGAAGGAGGTGGAGAAGAGGAAGGTTGGGAAGTACCTGGCTATTCAGATCTGGTCACCAAACACGGCTAAAGCCATTTTCAAGCAACGTTTCAATTCTGAATGGTGGTCTTACACTAGGGCGATACTGATAGTATCTTCCACTCTGGAACATGCCGCAAATATATTATTTTAAATGAATTAATTGTGAAATAACACAAATTAATCAAATAAAATTTATTTGCGCATGCCGGGTTCGAACCCGCGACCTCCGGATTGTGAGTCAAGAGTCTTACCCACTGGACTACGGAGTATCATTAGTCTAGTCAGTAAGTTTCAGGTTCGATTCGCCCGTAACATAAAAAAACGTTATGTCATCACTTTGGTGTCTATCTGTGTACACATAGGCGCTGCCAGTGCGAGTATTGAAATGTAGACTGTTAAGTTTGGTGCACTTTATAAAAATGGATATATGACTTTCAGTAGAGAGATTGTGTCGAAAACAATAAAATAAAATTTAAAAAATTAACAATGACATGTTTTGAAGTCGCAGTCTTGGGCAAACACCGAACAGTTGCTCCGCCACTGGTTTCAAGCCATATCGGTTGTCAGCCGACATGTAGACAGGTTAGTCAGTGCTGGCGGTGTATGAGTGTATGAGTAAAGTAAGTAAGCAAGTGTTTGCTAGGCGGATCGATATGGTTCCGTGTCAGTGTATTTTTGTTTATGGCTCCACTTTGAGCGGATGTCCTTCGTAAACTGGTGCAAATTTTCATAATAATATTATTCACTTCAGTTTGGTCAGAAACTTTACAACCCTGGGGTGTAATTGAGATTTACAACTATATTTACGCAGTCGTAAAATTCCCTAAACTATTTAAGTTTCAGAGTCGCAAACTTTCAGTGCTTTCGGAAATACGAATCAAAGTAATTTGGCAACTAAAATGACGATTAAGATTGTTTGATTTAGAGTTATCAACGGTTACATTGTTGTTTGTTAGTGGAATTATTCGCCGCGGACACATTTTTATAAATTTATATGACACATCAGAAAATAAAACAGACATTCAAAAGAGTACAGAACATTGCGGGAAATGTGGGTCAAGGTAGCCTGTTACGATGGACTGTAATGCTACAGTTCAGCGTCCGAGTACAAATAATATTATGGACTATTATATTTATATAAATATGTAGTTAGATAATACTAACCATTTCAATTATTATTTAGGCATTTTATAAACAAACTCAGTTTACTAACAGACTTCGTTTGATAATTCAACACATTTCCTTCTTCATATTTAAATACCTACCTATATCTATATACTTCACAATTGTGTTTGACAAAATTATTTGCTAGTTATATCAATGAAGTGACCTCGTTATAACAACAAACGATTTTATGAAGATAAGCAAGATCTCGTTTTTTACGTGATCATTAAGTTCAACTGTAATTTAAAAAATATATATTTGTATTTAAATTTTGAAACTTCATAGCTGATAATGTAAATTTCAAAACAATGACATTTAAAAGCGATGCAAATTTCATGTCATCAGAGCACACTTTCCTAAACTTTTTTCCTCTTCAGACAGACAGATTTTCGGAAAATGATTTGGTTACGAGATTAAAATGATGAATTTTACCATACTTGGTCAAAAACTTTTAAGTTTTTTCAAACTCTTTTAAATAGAAGAAATTTATTGGCCACCGATTCCGCAAATAAAAATGAACCCTTGCCGACCAATCCATTAAAAATCCCCTGCAGCAAACACTCCAGAATGGGAAACAAATTACTGACCTAGTCACCAGTAAAGCAACAGATGATGAGGTGGCTTCCCGCCCCCCGCGCCGCCGCCCCCGCCCTACCGCCCCACCGCCCTGAGAGGGTCAGGTCGAGGCGGGGGTCAGGGCTGCTCTGTTAGGGGTAAACAACCTTTTAACTCCTGGAGGAGTGAAAACTTAAGAATGGTTAGCAAATTCGAGATTTTCTGGTACCGCTGAAAAGACATCACACATTAGAAATGTTTCCATCTAGATTTCATTGAAATCTAATTTCGCCACTGACTTCCGGGTGTCTTCATGGTGTTGAGTTAAGTTTTAACTCTGTGAAGGGCTCTTCAGGTGAGATTTAAAAAAGCCGCTTTTAAATTCTGCCTAATTATCCTCCGTGTGAGGTCAAGAGAACATTGCCCTGCCAAGAGTTACTTTGTAATCTAACTTTATTTTAAATGCGTTATTCGTGAGGAAGATTAGAAGTTGATCAACGGAGCTATCAGCTATGGTGGGCGTTTATAGAATAACTTACGTTCTGTAGGTAAGCAAGGAGAAAATTTGCACATTCGAGTTCAAAAACGTTCCCTCTTTAACCCGTTTAATCAGAGGATACCATATTTGTCCCGGATCACATAGGTCTCATAGAAATCGTTGTGTCTCCCTTACTATCATTGTGAGAAATATGATCTAAACGGCATAGGAAAGGGAAAACAACACGCTATATACTGTAATCTAAAAGTTAACCACAAAATAATTAAAATGTACACCTTTATAAAACCAAAGTTTCCGACCGCAATTAGAAAACAAAATTAAGAAACTTTGTGAATTTTTTATGAATTATTTTTACGTGAAACGACAAAAAAGTGACATGACAATAACAAATGGTTATTATTTATTTGTCTAATAAAATATGTGTGTGTTTTATTTTTTTTCGTTTATCAGTAATTTTAGTTATAAAAACGTAAGGTGAGCCATTTTTAAAACTTTTGAAAGTTTGCTTTCAAAATTTTGATATTTAAAAACATATATGGTTATTTCTAATAACAAAATTTGAAAGCGCATTTCATCACCTTTCTGAAACTGTTTTTAGTTTTCGGATGCATTCACAAATATTCCAATTATTTGGATTTTATTGCAAAGCCGAAATATTTTTACCTTCTTACAAAATACGCCCGAATTTTGAAGGGACCTTACAGACCCAGCAACGGCACTTAGAGTAGCACCCTCCAGCTCGCGCTCAAAAGATCCGTAACCCCAGGAGAGGGTGGAGTGTGAAAAAACGGCACAAACTGATGAATTGATGGCGAGACATTTGGCAACGTCATTAGGAACCCGGTGAGTGGATGGGTCGTATGTCCCCACACCCCTCACCCACCCGCAGAACTCGAAGAGAATTCCGCCTTATTTATCACGGGGCAGTTATTGTTGTTTCGGGATGTTTCTTTACTACCATCCACCCTCTCATCTCTCCGCTACTTTATTATGATTTTAATTGTTTCGCGCTTTGTTCACAGCTACTCTAAATTTTAATTATCTCGCTTGAGTTTTTTAAACTTATTTTTATTGAGTCTAAAATTTAATGTAATAATAAGTAAGTAGTCTACGCGTTCAGCAAGAATTGTTTTGAGACGGTTCATGGAGTTTTGCATAAATAACACAAAATACCCATAACTCTATACTAATTTATTACTCTTTCGTTGTAATCAGCAATTTTTAAGTAATATTATTTTTTGCGTTTGTATGGCTAATTAGAACTCTTCCATGGTAATAAAAACACAATTTACAAAAACGATGTGTATGGCGCCCGTAAGACACGTGAGTAGACAAAATAGTTTTATTTTGTCCTTATCGACACAAATTTTTATATATGTATTCAGCCACTTATATATAGTACCTACCTTCAGAAATATTGTATCTAGGTCCTTGGTTGAAAGATATGGGTAGTAATAGTAATTTAACAGTTGTGTAATAATAAAAACTAAAAACTAACCATCACGCCGTTTCCCCGCAGGGGTAGGCAGAGAGGACGGACCGCCAAACAACTCGGTCTTGGCACACACTCTTTGCCTCACTCACAGTCATACATCGTCTCATACATTCTCTTCTATTATTCTGACTTTTGACATGACCCGATTCAAGTATCTGATTCACTTGATCGTGCCATGTCTTCCTCGGGCGTCCCCGACTTCTTCTACCATTCACATTCGCGTCGTATATTCTTCTTACACTACTTCCTTCGTTCATTCGCTCTACATGCCCAAACCATCTGAGGGTCCCTTTCTTAATCTTACTCATTATGCTTACATCAGCCTTACATTCTTTGCGGATATCCACATTTCTCACACGATCATACATTGTTTTACCACACATACGTCTCAGGGATCTCATTTCAACAGCATTCAGTTTACTTTCATCCTTCCTCTGCCAGTTCCATGCCTCACTGCCATACATCAGGGTAGGTACCAGGACTCCATTGTGGACTGCTAGCTTCGCTTTTTTTGACAGTTTTTTATTAGCGCCAACGGCATTCAGTCCACCATTAATGGAGTTACCGGCATTCACCCTTCTTTCAATATCTCTTTCAGCCTTCCCATCTCTCGTAAACATACTACCCAGATACACAAACTCATCCACCTGCTCCAAATATTCATCATTCACAACTATGTTGCATACTGTTTTCGTACTCTCCCTTTCAAACACCATGACTTTAGACTTACTTACATTCATCATTAGCTCATTCTTCATACATACTTCGTTCATCCTAGATACGAGAGACTGTAGATCTTCCATAGTGTTAGAAATCAGCACCGCATCATCAGCATACAACAGGCAACATACTTTCAGATTACTCAATTTCGCGCCCAATCCCACCTCTTTCAATTCTTGCATACAATTATCCATGTATAGATTGAATAACCATGGTGACATTACGCAGCCTTACTTGACACCTTTTGTGATGTCAAACCACCCCGTAAAACCACCGTTTACCCTAACACACGCAACGCTTCCCTCGTACAGAGACGCAATTGCCTGTATGAGATTTGTATTCACTCCATACTTGGACAAAACCTTCCATAGCTTTTTCCTGTGGACTCGGTCGTATGCTTTTTGAAGATCTACAAAGGCGCAGAAAAGTTTCTGGTTTTTCGCCAGAAATTTTTCAGTAAGCATACGCAAGGAGAAAATCTGGTCCATGCATCCCTTTCCACTCATAAAGGCACCTTGCACATCCCATATTTTATCCTTTGTTTCCATTCTTACCCTTTCAATCAATATTCTTCCGTACAGCTTGCCGACTGAACTTAGCAGGCTAATAGCCCTATGATTTCCGCATTCCATACGTGACCCTTTACCTTTGTATAACGGCATGATTACAGCCCTTCTCCAATCTAATGGCGTGTAACCCTCCTCTAAACACTGGTTAAAAAGTTTGCACAACCATGTGAGAATAATATGGCTATCTCCTTTAAAGTATTCGGCAGCAATATTGTCGAAACCAACAGCCTTACCATTCTTCATGCATTTTATCGATTTTTTTATTTCATCCACGCTGATTTTGATTGAATTCACTCCGTCATCGTTCATACCCGATTCACTGCTTGTCTCACTATCACCCGGATTGCTTTCAAAAACCTCCTCAAAATATTTCATCCATCTCTCTTTTATTTCTTCCTCATTCGTCAACATTTTTCCATCTTATTAGTAATTATTGTACTTATTGACACATATTTGTGTGTGATTGAGTTTACAACTGATTGAGTTTATAATAATAAATTAGTAATAATTATACTTATTGACACATATTTGTGTGTGATTGAGTTTACAACTGTGTAATAATAATTAGTAATAATTGTACTTATTGACACATATTTGATGCATTCAGCCACCACAGTACCTACTGACCGGAATATTACCCAGATTTTTGGTTGACGGATCTGTGTAAAATTACATACCTAGTAATAATTGTACTTATTGTCACATATATGATGCATTCAGCCATCATATTACCTACTTCCGAAGTATTGTACATAGATTAGTGGTTGAAAGATTTGTGCAATAGTATTAGTAATTATTGTACTTAATGACTCGTATTTGATGCATTCAGCCATCATAGTACCTACCTACCTTCCGGAATATTGTACCTAGGTTTTTGGTTGAAAGATCTGTGTAATATCACATATTAATAATTGTACTTAATGACACATTTAATACATTTAACCACCATATTACCCATCTTCCGGACTGTTGAACCTAGAACCGTGGTTGAAAGGTTTGTGTTTTATTGATTATTGTACATTATTAATAGCCCTAGGTACTCCATATCAGTATATTGTTGGTAATTAGGTATTATCCGCAAATATATGATAGTATTAATTCGCTAGCGTCTGTACGGTTGAAATTTAAGAACCCGAGTTCGAGTACATCTCTGACGCCGCGCCGCCCCTTATGCAAAACCATATTCATACGTGAATTTTAAATATCCAGCTTAAAATCAATTTTTACCCAACGAATATATTGTTCTGTAAATTTTAACAGAGGGCACGGCACGTCAATGTACTAGGTACGGCAAGCACCCCTAATTTACCCAGGGGGTGAAAAATGCCCGATCATGTACTCGCTTCCTAAACCGGGACTAATAAGTCTACTTAAACCGAATTAAAACTGATAACATATTGCTTTGCGGCATTGATAGCAAAAAGTAATTAACTGCTCGTACGAAAAGTAAATCGTGTGGACGTTATCTTATGAATCTATTGTTATGTGTCACGATACAGGATATTAAATTGCATATTATGAAGTTATACTACTGGGGCGATTTTGGCCATATATTGGCGCCATTTTAAATGTCTCCGATTGCTTTTCGGATAAAAATGGCAAATATCTCCTTAATTCGGCAAAAAATATAAAAAAATATTTGTAGCTTCCACGTTTGTTATTTCGGACTTAAAACGAAGCTATTAAAATGCTTTATCTATTATGACCATAGATGTCGCAAATCCGAAATTAGTAGACTATTTTATAACGATGTTAAAAATAATTAAAAAAAATATTTTTTTCATGCAGAATTTCTGATCAGCTGTTTACGGTTAAAATTAAGTCATTTTTCCATAGGGGTCGTCCATTAATCACGTGATGTTTTTTTAGCAACTTTTTAACCCCCCCCCCCCCCCCGGTGATATGTGGTGAGGTTTTAGAGTAACCCCCCCCCAAAATCACGTGTATTGTTTTTAGTACAAAGTATTTTGAAATTTTTAGAATATTATCACGAAAAATAAATACACGTGATACCTCATTTTAACCCCCCCCCCCCCCCCGTCGTGATATTTCGTGATTTTTTCCGAACCCCCCCTCCCCCCCTTTGGAGCCTCACGTGATTAATGGACGACCCCATAGATATGCACCTTTCATTATCAAGTATACCACAGACAATATACAGAAATCGAAAATATTCTATTTTGACTCGAATAAGTACCTCTTACTACAGTTTCAAAGTAACAACCACACAGGATTCGCGCAGTTATAAACATTACGATTTTTTATTTTATTTTTTGTAAATCCTACAAATATGAGATAAACGGTCAAACACAGGTTAATTCATTGGCTATATATTACTATAATGCCTGTATAATAATTTATGCCTCCATGTTAAAATTCGAATGTATGATTTTTTTAATATTGGCGAAAAATTAAAAAAAAAATATATCTTCTGAAAATGTCGAGCAATCGGAGAAAAATTTTTAAAATGCGCTGTCGCTTCAGAGGTTATTAATTTATGTATCTTCATCAGTAGTGGAAAGATGAAATTAATGTACATAGCATAATAATAGATCTAGTATCAATATTTCTATGATTCATTAGAAACATCCATAATTTATCCATCAAAGTTTTGCTGGTGGTAGTACTTAGCAGTTAAAATCCGGTCCGCGAACAAACAAACAACAATGATTTTGGAATCGCAATTGTAAGCAACTTTGATCACTCTTTATCTCGTGTCACAGAAAATCCATTTGTACTCATGACAGTATTCTGTGACGTAAAGAAACTAAGTCCCTGTCTTCATTTTTATTGATTTCTTTTATTGGCTGCATCGACTTACAAAAAATCGATTCGTTTGTTGTTTCCGTTGCGTTTTGTTCGGCGTCAGTCATCATCCAGCGTAACCGATAACCACGACCCCCACCCTTGACAAATAACATTTCATAACAAAGCCCCGAGAGAATAGCAATTAAAACGCATCAATAGCGGCCTTAATCGGTATCGATCGGACAGGAGATTCAGATACATTCCGGGGGTATCATGCCGACACCGGAGTGCCGAGTCACCGCCGGACCATCAGTCTGTTGCTCAGAGGCCTGAGGGACAGCCGATGGATGGCCTGACCTCAGTTTGGGAACATCAAGAAAAGACAGACCCCACAGAGCACACATTTTATTAAATCCCCAAGCGATTAATACACTCAGCTTGCATACCTAAGTACACTATTAAATTTTGGTTTAGTTAGTGAATTATTTTCGTACCTTGAAGATCTTGAAAGGAATGACAAAGGTATATCAACCCACTCGTATTTGAAGGTAGTTTAAGACTGCGAAGTAAGCGTTGAAAAAGATTAAGAAGATGGTTTGAATGTGAGATATGTAAATACAAATGTTAGAGTGCTCGTCAATAATAAAAAAACGATTATATCTAATATCAGGCGTCTTCTTCTTCCTTGCGCTGTCCCAACTCATTGCCTAGGTAGGCTGTTGGGGTCGGCTCTTCTCGTTCTCAGGTTGTAATATCTTCTGTTCTGGGTATCGCCTTCGTCCAGGCCGTTTCTCTGAAGAATTTTGGAACATTGAGTCATCCAGGTTCTTCGGTCTTCCTCTGGATGACTGTCGGTGGAGCTCCATAGACATTGCCTGCCTCACTGTGTGGTCTGATGGTCTCCGTCTTATGTGTCCATACCATCTGAACTGTCGTTCTTCCAGCTTACTATTTATGTCTGTGACACCCAGGCTACCACGAATGCGTGAACTTTTGATCTTATCTTTTAGTGATACTCCTGCCGACCATCTAAGCATTCGCATTTCTGCTGTTTCAAGTTGCCTAGTGTAGGAGTTGTACATAGTCCATCATTCGGAGCCATACATTATTGCGGGTCTTACAATAGTCTGGTATATCTTTCCTTTCAGTTTTAAAGGTATTTTGGAGTCACACAATATTCCTGTTACGGATCTAAATATCAGGCGTATGTCAGCGAAAATATTTAATAATGTATGACTTATAAAGAAAAGCAAAAATTCCTCGACAAATGTCTAAAATATCATTTAAAGAAACATTTCGATTTTTTTATACCGGTAACATGTTAAATAGGAGTCAGATGTGGTTTTAGTAAATTTCCGAATTTTCAAGTGTTCAAGTTAAATACGTAATTAATCGGTAGAAATTCGGAATGTGGGGTCTAAAGCGGGGGTTTATTTTTTATGATAATGCAAAGTCCAAACTAATAAATATACAATAGGTAGGTATAGAGCCATGATGGGCGTATTATATACCATCATCATCATCACTCTTGGCTCTACAACCCCTGGTGGGAATAGGCCTACTTAAGAGTGTTCCTCCACTCATCACGGTTTTGTACCAGCTCTCTCCAGTTTACAATCTTAAACAGAAATTATAGTTTTGGGTTGTTAAAATATCATAGTTTTATTCTGATAGTAAATATGTAACTAGCCCGTTCCCACGATTGAAATAATATCTACACCTATTTACCCACTTGACCGTCATGACAGTCCGGTTTGAAAAGTCGGCAATCATATTTATTTCTATTATTGTAAAACACCTCCATGCCTTTATGCTTATTGTTATAAATGCCAGTAGATCCTCTTAAATTCATAATGCATTATATATTTATATTATGTATATTTGCACGAACACAAATAATGCATAAATCAATGGCCATTGAAAGGTCGTTCAACAGCCGCAACGCAGAATTAGTCTTAATAATACGAAGCACGAATAATGGCGTAATGAATTTAACAATAACAGTCCAGAGCGATTTGAGTGTGGTCGGAACCGGAACAGGATTCAGGCACCTGTTAACGGTAACCAGTTACCTGGTGACAGGTAAATCGCTCCAAGAGTATTGCACAGATATCGATGGCCTAACCACGGAAACAATGAGATCATGCAGTGACACGCAGAGTTAATGGGGCCGGGGGGATATGGGGGATCTGGGGACTGGGGGATGAGTGAGTGGCAGTCCCCCCCAGTTGGGGGAACAAGGGAGGGGTACAAAGACACCGCCGCCTCGTCTAATTGTGTGAAGTGATGGGAGCATTGTGGTCCAGTCTCGTCATAATCGGGCCGTGATCGATCTGCCGAAGTTCATGAACCACCAGTTCCATTTAACAATGATAGTTATTATTGAGATATCATTGTGTAACACTCTTTCGCAATAATGGCTCGGTTTTTACTGTTCCTGTTATGAAGATAGACAAAAAAACAATTAGATCGTTAAACTCACAAAATAAATATTTAATCAAATGAAGACAATATTAGCGATATTCAATCGGAAATCCTGGGTTCGAGTCCCAGAGGTGCCTACATCTTTTTCTGATTTTTAATTCTGTTTTTTTTTTTTTTTACATGAGCTCCACACAGGAGGCGCTGAGGAAAATAATTTTCCTCAGGGCCTATGTCATCTTTGGGGATGCTGTGTGGAGTGTTTTTTTTTAGGAAAAGGAAGGAGAGGAGAGTTCTGGGAAGGAAAAGGGTTTAAGGGGTGGGTAGGAATCTGGGGTTCAGTGTGTCTTGGTCATCCGCCTCCAAGACCTAGACAAACCTCACCCCATGAACCCGGGCACTCCTGCTAAATCACCAAACGTAGCGAACCATTTGGGGTGACCTATGGCAGAGGTGTTGGTTATCCAATAAAGGTTCCCGGGGCGGCGGTACCCATTCCCGCCTCCCAAATTGAGAATTGTAACGTAATTGGCATATTAAAATAAAATTAATATATAAATTCACAGTAATTTTAAATGGCGGCCTAGAATACCCTTGAATGGTGATAGTCAGAAATAATTGAAAAAAAAACAATACAGATGCATAAAACAATGACAGGCGATTGACATTGTCATGTTAGTTAAGAATGCCCGCCATCTTAAACTTAAACTTACGAAGACGACCCTTATGGAAACTGGATGAAAAAAGCGTCGTGTAAGACTTCCATGAAACAATATTATGTTTTATTCGTGAAATCTATGTGTACGTAGGTAAAAAAGAGTAAATCCGTATCTGACCAGTAAATATTATTAGCACACAAACGCTGTACAAAAATATTATTTTTTACGAATTTTCCTCGTATCGGTCGGTGGATTGCTGATATCTTGCGATGCCCTCCGCTATCGTGAAATCGGTTTCGCTCCGGTCATCTTCATGCGCCGTCCCGCCCCCCCCCCCACTTCCCGCAGCATCCGTGACGCCATTATCTTCCATCTGGACCATCACGTGTACGGAGAAATGAAATTATCGATCCATCTGCTGTTATTTATGCGGCATCAATCCGGCCACCAGCCTGTGGAGCGGCCACTCGGGATGTTGAAGGATTCATAACCGTTTAGAAGAAAATCTAGTTTTGCCATCTTATGTTTATAGAGATCTATCAAGATAAGAGGGCACGAGTTTGCTCAGGTTGTGCGAGTACCTTCCCTGGGCAAAGCAGGAAAGACTTAATCAATGTAATATTATTATGATTGAAGGATAAGAAGTAAAATAAAGCGTTCACATTGATTTAATAAAATAAGAACACATAAAACTCCCAACGCCTGTTCTTTGAAAGATGGAGATAGAAACGGAGGAAATTAAGAAACAGAAGGAAGAGGAAGATAATAATTACAACCACCTGGATGAAATAAAGCTAGCTACAGCGAATTCAGGAACGCTTTAAATTTAATGTTAAATAGTGGTGCATAATTACAACACCAGTGTGAGGCTTACAAAATTTAGTACATTTGGCCTGTGGGGCCTGAATTAAAGTTTATTCCGTTCTGCCACCGAGTTATTATTAACGCCCAATTGGACTTTTACATGGCGTAGTTACATTTGTTATGTAAGTTGGTAGATCTCAAAATTATTTAAACGGTCGAAAGGGGAAAGGTGCCTGAACTTTGGAAAAAGGCGATCGTACAACCAATCCCTAAGAAGGAGACCGATCCGATCCTTCCAATAGCACCAAAGCCATCACTTCCATACTCTCAAAGGTGGTTAATAACAAGTTGCTCACTTACCTCATGAATAACAAAATCATACGCGATGGCAACATGGATTTCGACGAAATCGATCAAGTGGCTATCTGCTCGTTTATGTGGCACATATTTTGGGGCGGTACTTGGAGCGTTTTGGAGGAACTCAAGTCGGGTAAGATATCTCCAAAGCCTTTGATAAAATTCTAGCACCGGGCGCTTGTCTTGTTACCTTGCGATCTTTCTTGAGGGAAGAACAATTCAAACCGTAGTTGACGGCAATTCTTCCTCTCCGCACCAAATCAATGCGGGGTGACATAAGGATCTGTTCTGTCGCCAATGCTGTTTTTGTTTCTACATACATTCAACTACATCACCGTTCACGAGGGTTATCTTTTTGATAACTCCCTTCCACTTATGAATCGCTCCGAAAGTTTTGAGATAAAAAAAGTTGTCCACGACCTCGAGAAGTTTCGTGCCTGGGGTAAGGCCAACCTAGTCTCTTTCAACGTGTAGAAAACCCAAGCGTGTCCGCGACATAGAGGGAGATCAACGACTGTCTGGCGCAATTTGATGAAAGCACTCTCCCCAATAAAGATTCCATTAAAATGCTTGGAGTAAGTATATGAGAGCTCCTCAGGCATCGGGGCTCCTTAGAAGCTCGAGTAAAACTAACCTCCAAGAAACTGAACGTCTTGTAAAGAGCTATCAGATTCTTCAGTAGTGACCAGCGGCTAACCCTGTACACATCTCAAGTACGTCCAACAATTGAATATGGGAAACACCTCCGGGCAGGAGCTCTACAATACTTGATAAACCTACTTGATTCTGTGCAAAGGAGGGCGGTCCGTCTGATTGTCAAACCGTTGTAGACAGATTGCCATCTCTAATGCACAAACGCAGTGTTGGCATGGTAAGTCTGTTCTAGGGGTATTTTAATATAGGAGTTAGCAGCATTGATCCCCGAAGCACCGGTGCACTAGCGGAACACCCATTCACATGATTGCTTCATGAGAATGGGTCGCTCAATCAACTCATTTTTATGTAAGTCGGTTCATCCGTAGAACGAGCTACCGGCAACTTTTTTCCTCCTCCATACAATCCGGGCCTCTTCTAGACCCGCATTATTAAGAGCCCGTCCCTTAACCCGCCTTACAACGCCGCCCAACCGGGTGGCGTTGTAAGGCGGGTTAAGGGACGGGCCTTGCCCTGCCTTTAAACTGTAAATTCAGGGGAGCTCTTGTGAGGTGTCACATAAAAAAGACGAAGTGCAAAGTGGTCAACAGACTTCGCTGAGCTCATTAAATTACGGTGTTCTTAATGAAAGCATTTTTAGGCAGCATTCTTTAATAGTCGTAACACACTTGTTTAAAAATGCTGAGTGCCATGGGAAACTTATGTGGCCTTCGCTCGATGAAATTATCCAGGAGAATTGCATTGCGCTCGCCTCTGCCGAATAATACAAATCGGATGATCAGTGATCAGGGTATAGGTAACTGGCCGTCCGATGACTATCTATTCCGTCAGCTTGATGGACAGTGCCTTGAGTTTGTTCTTTGTGATGATGAATGGGAGAGTTGTCAAATAGCCTCACCACAATAGCCTCGACAGATCGTTTGAAACGAACCGATTATTGTACCGACTTAGATATACCAATCAGATAAAGTTTGGTAAATTAACTGGACGCCCGTATCAATGCAATTCGAATCAGGTATTTCTTTCGGTACAAAGCTATTGTTTACTCACTTCTCAGATGAGATCTCTAGGAAACTTCGTGATTTCTGTCATCGTACGGTCGTTATTATGTATCATTTGATCAAGATTTAAACATCAGAAAAAGCCTCCACGTGGAAAATCGATTTGATTGGAAAAAAGGTAAAAGGTACCGACCTGCTAAGTAGCCTAAATACGATAAATAACATCATAACTAGTAATTCTGTGAACTGTACTTATAATCAAAAAATATGTTTCTAATGTTTACTTATTTTAAACCACAACTAAAATGCCTCTGAAATCGTAAGGTTTGTAAGTAGTTACTTAAATACCAATCTAATTAAAATAAAAAAAGACGAAGTCTTTTTGAAAAAAAAATCATCAAAATGGCCACCATCTTGAAATCGGAACTAGAACGTAAAAAACAAATTTTCAAACACGATTTGAAATGTCAAATGGTCGAATTAAAACAAGAGTTCGCTACGCTGAATCAAAAATAAACAAGTCTGCATTGAAACAGGTAAATAACAACCATACATTAAAATATTACGGGTCATTGTATGGCTGTCAAAACATACTTCTAGGTTCTTTTTTATTACTTGTGAACCAGGAAAAAAAATCATACAATTTCCTACTTTCAGATATGTAGGTAACGTTTTTCTCGAAGAAATCAAAGTTGTACTAAACTTGTAAAACTATGAAGCCACAAGATATACAAACACGTGGTTCCTGAAACTACGTGTTGCGTGCTTTAGTCTAACTTTAGGGGAGGAAAAATTTATTGCCCCGAACTTAATATGCCTATATGCATACTTAGATTATACCCCAACATGATTGTACTTGTTTCAATAATTCGCTGTTCTCATGGATGATTGATTAACTGTGCAACTCTTGTTAAACTAACCAAAAATCACAATTAGCAACATTGCAGAAAGTTTTAACATTTAAAGTCTTCAATGGGCTAAGGCTTTATTTTATAATCTACTTCCCAGCCAATATACTTCCACTTCCCAACGTTTTCTAACGATTAGCAAGCAGATTCCTCGCTGAATATCATTTGAATTTTCAAGTTTAGTGTTCAACATTTTTTTAAGAAAGACGAACATTCCCGGGATACGAATAACTTGACAAACATTTGAAAATCTTCTATTATCACAAAACTAAGCGGAAAATGTTGCTTTTCGTGATGGATAACGTAGCTAGCCGAGGAATTGAACACACAACGTCTGAATGGGACCCAAACGCGATGCAAACTAAGGCCCTGACCGGTCATTAGTTATATTAATGATAATAATAATAATTTGGATGATTTATATAGCGCCGTTGTTGTGAAAAATCACCTCAAGGGCGCTGTACAAACTTATAATACATTTCTAAAATCTAAAAAACTACAAGCCAGGCAAACAATTATAAACAACTTATGGCTAAAAATTGCTTACACCGGTTCATTGATCACCGATACGAAAATATATGTACAATATTTTGACCAATAAACGCGATGCTGCCTAAACTTTAATGAAAACAGGACCATACTTACCTGGGAGGTCACTTGAAATTAACACTGTATATTGTCCATTTAAAGAAATTTAGATAGAGTTCGCACGCAGAGGACATTATTGTGAACACATGTTATTTAATCCTGAAAAATATTTTAATATTAATATGTAATGTATTCTTTGATGAGCGTATTTTGGAAAGTAAAAGCAACATGTAAAGGTGGGTGGTGCAGTAGTACCTATAAGGATTTGATCTTTCTAAATGTGATTCGTCAAGAGACAGATTGATGTGTAAGGAATCGAGTAATTTTAATTCAGTAAGAAAATTGTGATTAAGACATATCATAGACAATACAAGTATGATACTCTAAAATAATATTAGTTCTATTATGTTCCACTAGTTTTAACGTTTTCTTTTGCATTTTATTAAAACCTCATTTAAAAGGTCTGGTGCTTTTTGTTAGTATATTGTTCATTATTTAAGATTGCTTATTAAAATTTATATTACCCGTTATTAAATATTGTAAATACACCGTGGCAATCCAGATTCACCTGGAGCGTGTCGATGTGGGAACATTCATGTCAGAGATAACGTTATTTCGCTAATAATTTGCATCTCACAGTAAGCAATAAATAATTCGCGTCGCGTTGGCGAGATGAGTAAATCATAAATTAAATCAAATATGTATTTAAATTACGGACAACCTCTCTGAATACTGTTAACCGTTAGTTTAGCGAATTATTTATTATCTTTACGTGTAAAGCTGCGTTTCCACGTCACGGGTGCTTACTCAAAACTGGTTAATGCTGAAAATCTTATCAAAGTAATAAAATTCTTTGGCTATCATAAATCGAATCGTGCTCATGTGTAAGCTCTTAACCGCCATGGAACATGGCTGCTGTGTGCACACGTTCTGATCGTTTCGGAACTACTGTGGATAATAATATCACATTAAACAAGCGGTTAAGCTAATAAATCTGCACACGAAAAGTAGGTATTTCTAATGAATATTTTAATAATAGCGCTCGTGGTAAATTAATTGAAATTCCTGTGAAATGAGTTTTTAATATTTATATCAAAATTAAATCGTGTGTTCGTTGTAAACACCGTAAATATTATCGTTAAAATGTTACAGGATTCATTCTGATCTCACAATAGGATAGTTGTTTTTAAATTTTATTTGTTAGTATTAATAACCTGGTGAAACAGATTTGAAATGCATCACATGAAAAAAATGCATCACCAAAAATGTCGTCTTTCGATTTTTTTCAGAGTTAAGTTGATATTTTGTAGCATATTCATTTTGTGCATAAAGTTATGAAAAGTCCAAAATACTATAAGGATGAAATTGTTTTAAATAGAGATATGCGTAATTACAAAACCAGAAATATAAATAGAGTTAGATATCCACATATGAAAAAATCAAAATCACATAACTGCCAAACGCGCAGAGGACTAAAGATATAAATGCCTGAAAGTATGAACAACGAAGAAATAATGAATGTTTTTAAAAATAAATATTGTGCTTACGGTAAAAATATTTAAATTTATAAAATGAAATGTTACATTGTCCATGTAGATACATGTTAGTTCATATTATAAATTATAACGTACTATACACTAACAGCCTTACTAAAAAACCCAGTGAAAATTTTATTCAATTGACAAACGGCCGCGGATGTGAAAACATTACTAATTAAAAAATTGTTCATGGAAAAAAATACACTTGGTTTACACGGCCTGAGAGGGTAGTTTATCTCTGTTTTAGTAATGACATCTGAACAAAATTTTAAATTTTTCCAAAGTATTTTGAATGTTCTATATATTCATTATTTTTGAAGGTGTCGTACAAACAAATACCATTTATGA
Organism: Limnephilus rhombicus; assembly: GCA_929108145.2. Taxonomy (NCBI): domain Eukaryota; kingdom Metazoa; phylum Arthropoda; class Insecta; order Trichoptera; family Limnephilidae; genus Limnephilus; species Limnephilus rhombicus. The sequence continues at coordinate 25,448,814 of OV815274.1, forward strand.
AAACTAGATAAAATTACCTTTTAGATTTGTGTAATTAAAATACACTTTAGTTTTTAAAAACTGCCATATATTAAGATTCAAATGCGAAAAAAAATGTTTTTTTTTTTACCAAAACATATTTGATGAAAGTGTACAGAAATTTATAAAAAAACAAAATTTTAAAAATACGGACCTTTTATATAATGAATTTGGAACGAAACTGTCACCTCACTTTTTCCTCGTGCATACAATAAAAAAATGATAAAAAGTTTCAAAGTTTTTTTATTGCCAAAAAACTAACCTAAAAACATAATACCGACTTTTATAACACATTTCTTGCAACTCTAAAGACGTTAATTTCATTGATATGTTTAGGAACACATGTATTAGATATTAATATTTTTAAAAATCACCACTTTTATGAAATTCGCATAAAATTAAATCCTTAAATGTAAATTTGAATTTTCATTTTTTACATAAAATACTTATTGAAATTTCAATTTTCAAAGTATGATTATGGTTATTATAACTTGACTAAAACTTATTAAAAACCACAAAAAACACGGTAAATATATCAATTATGCGAATGTAATAGTGAATTAGTCATATTAATAGATATTACGATCAGATTTGTGTAATATTTCACACACACCCGCGGAGTGAGTTTTTTTTGGCGGTTTCAACGCGAATGACGAATGCGAAGGCGCCGCCATCTAGCGGTTCTGTAGGAAAACAAACAATTAAATTATGTACAGTATAAAAAATTGCATTGTTGACAGATTTAAAATACATTTTAAGATCAAATCTTATTAGTAATGTTATCGTGTTTTAGTGTATTTTGGTTTTATTCATGATGCTGCTGCAACACAGGTTATCGGCCGTGCTGTGGTTTTTTTAAGTAAGGCTGTAACTCAATAAATAATAATAAAAAAATCTTAAATAGAAAAAAGCGAACTGAAAATGGTTGAAGTTGCTTTGAAAAATATGAAACAGAAAAAGCTGTGCAAATTTAATCACGCCAGAACTCAGTGTTCCAAAGTTATTTGACATCTAAACAAATGTTCTGCTGTAAAGTTTGTGAGTAACTGTGAAACGTTTATTGCATTTCTGGATTCCGTCGATTTCTTACATATCCCCATTAAACATTTGAAGTTTTTAAGCTCTTAAAAAAAATGTTATTTGTATACACATTCTCCACGCCAAAACGCAAATTATATGAAATTCCCTTCATAGAAAAAAATCGCAAAGTATGCTCCGAAAATTATTATTTTCACGCTGATTCAGTTATTTTACAAGTTATATGTATGAAAAAATTCACAGTGTTTCTTTATATGCTGTTTTAGACAGCCCCCAAATTTTTGATCTATTTTAAACGAGTCCTCTTTTATTAAACATTTTCACAATTTTCGCTTCAATTTTAGCGTTTTAAATATTAGCGCACTCTCTCCAACATTCGTAATTAGTAATTACATGTTATCTCTCCATCTTCCTCTTTTAGAGCGGGGATACGGCGCCTTAAGTCGATATCCTGTCAGGTCGTTAGCATAAAACACGTTTTTATGCAATGGATATTTACCGCTACTAGAATAAACTACAGCTTTCCTTACACGGATTCACTTTGTTTCGATTTTAATAATCGCACATCTAATGGATAGCAGCGAACAAACACAACACAGCTTCTGCGAGTAAGTGTAATTACTATGTGGTTTCCGTGATTTTATCTCTCGGCTTTCTGGTAGCCTGGCATCGCGTGGGCAGGGACACCGGGCTAGACCGGGATGTACGTAGTAAAGGTACTCTCATGTGGTAGATATACACACCTTGACGTATATCCTGTGGTAGATACACATTTTGACGTACGTCATGTGGTTTTCTATCCAAAATTTCTGCTCGTAAAAATATGTGAAATATTTTGCACACCGTACAAGAATTGCCATTAATAAGCGATTTAGTGAAACACGGCTTATCAACTAAAAAGTTCTCTGGTGAGCTCTGGCGTAATGAATTTTTTATAGATTTTTCTGTCTAGAATTTCGTAGAAGCATCGTTTTCATCACACGCTATAGAGCTTTCAATTATCTTTACATTTCTCCTTTAAAAAGTAAGATAAAACCATGTTTGAAAAAATATATTAAATGTGAAACCTATATTATTCACTGCTGTTTGTATAAAAGGTATTAAAGGAACGTATCAACTTGTTTAAAGGCAGTAATAAGACTTGTGTTGTATGATTTGTATTATGTGAAATGATGGTCACATTATCTCCCATACTTTCATCAGCGAAAACAGCCCATTGCACTTCGCGGACCTGCATCAGAGCCATACTTGGAGATAATAATGTCGGGTGGTCCAGTTTAATATATCTCTCTGGTCTCAGTTGAGTTAAGTGAAAGGCAATGTGGGAGAAAATCTGCAAATTTAAAATCTTCAGGGTTTGAATGCTCTAACGAACTTCGATGTTTACCTCATTAGTGAGGCAGCCAGATGTTAAAATTAAAAACAAAAATAACTGCCCAGAGTCAATGAAGCTGTAAGATTGAACACCTTTAGGGGATTGTTGAGAGCTTGAAGGAATCAGGTGAGGGAAAGGAAGGGGCAGTAGGAAGGTTGAGAAGTTCCTGGATTTTCAGATCTGGTCACTAAGCACGGCTAAAGAAGTCATTAAAAATACCCTTGGTCTCTCTCCGAGGCAACACTCACAAAGAAAGAACTAACGAACGAAGATCTATTTTTTAAGGCCATTATTTGGTTGTAAAAATCAGTCGCGACGCCTACTAAAATGAAAATTTACTAAAATATTACTAAAATGCAAATTTTGGAATGCCGATTTCCAAAGAAGAATATTTTTCTAACATTGCACGTTTTACATACCCATGCCTTGTTTTAACACCCCGACCTCGGGGTTCGAGGTGGAGCTTACTGCTCTGCAATAGAGGTCCTTGAAACGACTCCAGATACTAATATCTACAGCCTGTATGTCGGACGAATATCTGCAGCTCGTATGTTGGACTAATATCTATGAACTTCAGAGTGAGGACTAATATCTACAGAGCTCAGGTCGGTCGAATATCTATGACGGTCCCAGGGGTGACTAATAGATATCTATAGAGCGTTTGTTTGACTAATATCTACAGAGGGCAGCTGAGCAAGAGGTTGTACGGAAAAGCATAAATTACCTCAATTACGTAAAGGCTGCGTACATGAAGTTTTTGCATAATATTACGTATTTTGTTGTTTATTGAACAAACATGGAGGTCATAATACAAAGATATTTATTTATTTAGAAATACACGGCACCATACCTAACCTAACATAACTGATATAGAAATGGTCATGGTAACATACTAAATAATTTAGAAGCACTCGAAACAAAGAAAGCTGTTAAAACAAAAACCCAAATCCTTAATACAGTAGTTAAATGTGTCCAATAGTCCGATATTAGGGATTTTTACATACATACATACATAAATTAAGTTTTTTAAACTGCATACGCAATATAACGTTATTCAAATATGCTATACATAATTGCAAATCCACCCTCTGCCAGTGCTGTAGATATTCGTCCTCACCTTGGTTCTCATAGATATTAATTAGTCAGCAGTTTGAGCTGTAGATATTCGTCCTCACTTTGGTTCTCATAGGTATTAGTTAGCAGTTTGAGATGTACATATTCGTCCTCACTTTGGTTCTCATAGATATTAGTCATCAGTTTGAGCTGTAGATATTCGTCCTCACTTTGGTTCTCATATATATTAGTCAGCAGTTTGAACTGTAGATATTCGTCCTCACTTTAGTTCTCATAGATATTAGTCCGATTTGTTCAGTTTTTGAAATTACTGTAGATATTAGTAGACGCTTCCCTTGAAACTTGGTAAAAACCAAAGATATTGAAAAATAAGTGAAAAATGTGGCAATAAAAATTACCTGAAAAGTTACAGTTAGGGAATACACTAACTACTACAAGCAGTCGATAATTAAAATACAAAGACTGTCGTTTTGTTTTATCATGTTTCTTTCCACGAGAATTGTAAATCTCAAGCAGTCGATATCTAGTATTTTCCCTTTGATTGCTATGCAGTCATCTTGAAGCTGTCGAAATCGACTGCGTATAGCAAGCAGTCCACGAGTTACTTGCCATAGGTTAACGCATTTTATGTCAATTTTTGTGCCACCCGTTGCATGTATGCGCTATGTGCAACGCGCTTGCATCAGAGGCAAAGGCCTTTCTTCATTATCACAACAGAACTGCAGTTCCCTGCACCGGTCATATCGACAGCCGCATTTTATGGCAGCATCGCATCGGTTCGAGGATAGGGCGACTCTCAGTGATATTCTTGTCGGCGCTTTCATTATAAGAAGCCCGATCGACGGAATTTATTGACCAGAATGTAAACGTCGACTTTGACTACTTAAAATTATTATCATTAATGAAGTTCAAGTGAAATGGAATGCTGTAGTGTTAAGTGTTTCGATAAAACAACAAGTTTTGAGAATATTTTGGGAAGTGGAAATTTTATCTGCTGGTTTATTAATGTCAGGAAAAACGAGTAGGTAATTGCAACGGATCAATATGTCAATATCTAATATACAGTTCGGTAGATTCCTAGGTTAACTTCTGTTTGGTAATGTAGAGTAACTTCATTATTTTATTAAAATTAACCGCCAAAACATTGGTACACCAGTTTATTCATGCGATTCAAAACATTGAATTGTACTTTTAATTTAGTTTTTGTTTTTAACTGACCAATTTCACTCTGCCGCAGTCACCGGTTAGTCTCGTGCCATTTGACATTTTAAACATTAGGATGAATGTAAAAAAAAATACTTATAATGATAGGTACTACTTTGACGATCGGTGTGGTCTAGGGGTAAAGCTCTTGACTCGCAATCCGAAGATAGCGGGATCGAATCCCGACCTGGGCAAATAAATTTTATTTGATTAATTTGTGTTATTTCACAATTAATTCAATTAAAATAATACATAGTATATTTGGAGCACGTTTCAGAGTGGAAGATACACTCAGTATCGCTCTGGTGTAAGACCACCATTCAGAATTGAAACGTTGCTTGAAACAGCTTAACCGTGTTTGTTGAGCAGATCTGAATAGCCAGGTATTTCCCCATCTTCTTTTTCCCCATCACAATACGTATTTTTTATTATGTGACGATGGAAAAGTATTAAATTGACTCAATAGAACTGATTTTTTTTGTATATTTTCTAAGTTAATAACATTTCATGTTACCGCAAGGCATACATTAATTACGTGAGCTCAAAATGGGGGGGGAGGGGTCTAGTAAAATCTCATCAAATCTCATTAAACTGAGGGGGGATTAAAATAATATATATATATATTATTCTAGAGATGGCCTTCATGTGTCCAATTATTTCAACAGAAAAAATAGATGAATGTCCATGGAGTGAGTAAAAAATTAAGGAAGATCGTGCTGTTGTCGGTTTTTACTTTTAATTTTATCAAATTGAAATAAATTTGCTAAATATAAGTTTTAAGATTTTCACGGCCAAAAGCATTTTCGTTATTTGTTTTTGGGGTGTTATGCTGTGTTGCGCTACCTCCTTCTTTAGCCAACGTTTCGGACATCGTTGCAGTGTCCATCATCAGGGCAGATCAGGGCAGATGCCGGATCTGCCCTGATGATGGACACTGCAACGATGTCCGAAACGTTGGCTAAAGAAGGAGGTAGCGCAACACGGCATAACACCCCAAAAACAAATAACGAAAATTTGCTAAAAGTTATAAAGTTGTATCATTTTTATTGTTTATGAAAATAATGTAGTCCTTTAACAAATGTAGTGTAAATTTCACGTGAGGGTGAGGGGGGGGGGGGGTCCTTCCAAATCTCACTTAATCTCACGAAGGGGAGGGAGGAGTCTAAATTGATAAAAAACAGCAGTAATTAATTTATGCCCCCCGGGCGCTAAAGATAACTAACATCCATCGCCTTGAAAAACTAAATCATGTTTAGGTATTTACTCAATTATTATTATTTTTAAATGTACAGTATATATATAGACTATGACTGTTTAACTAGAATATTTTAAATTCCCTACATATACCTGCTTCTTCATTTTATTTTTTCCTTTCTCTTTTATAATATACTTGTAATTATCTACCTTTAAAACGTTGTTATTAAAACTATGTTTTCCAATGTTTATTTGCTTTTTACATGAACGTTACTCTCAAAAAAGGTTGTAACGCGTTTTTATTTTGTATTTTGTTATTTTAATCCGTATCTTTTCAAAATTAATTAAGACATTTTAAAAATATATAGATTAACTGTTATTAAATTTAAAATCCAAGATAAATTCGGTAAAAAACTTGAAATTATCTCAAATTCGTAAGTTCCCTATCTAAGAAGTAATCATTTCAAATGTGTTTTTTTTACATGAGTTCCACACAGGAGGCCCTGAGGAAAATAATTTCCCTCAGGGCCTGTGTCATCTTTGGGGATGCTGTGTGGAGGGTTTTTTTTTAAGGAAAGGAAGGAGAGGAGAGTTCTGGGAAGGAAAAGGGTTTAAGGGGTGGGTAGGATGGGGGTTCAGTATGTCCTGGTCATCCGCCTTCAAGACCTAGACAAACCTCACCAAAATGTAAATTTTTCTACCAATTACTTCGTTTGATATCTATTTTCGGAAAGCGAAATTAAATAAAATTCCTGAAAAGAGATAAAATAACTTATTTAAAATAAAACTTCTAAATCTAAATCAATATTTTCGATTTTTAATCCTCTGGCGTTAGTAGTTTGAGGCAAATAAAATAGTTTATGTGGTGTCTGGTCTTGTATTTTAGTTGTAAGAATGCGGCGTTTTATAAGCGATTGGTTCTCCCTACCAAACCGTCTAAGTCTGTCTGCCACTGGGACTGCCTGAGCATTCATCAAACAAAACCCACCGGATATGAAGTGACTTCTACCACAATTTATTGCCCCCGGAAACGATTGTGATCGTGTAAAAGCGAAAAACAACATTCCCTCGTAATAATTAAACTAATATGAAACGTAAGTTATACGTGTGAACTCGTCAGGTATATCAGTCAGGTATTATTCTAATTTCGTATATCTTCAAGACTATAGTGAAAAACGTATTAATTGCGCGTGAAGAACAACACAATAAAATTGTACTGTATAAACTACACTTATATGTTGTTTCTCGCCCACACAAATCTTTAATCTTTAACTTTATATTTAACTAGCTGGTTCCCGGCATGCGTTGCTATGCTATTTAATAAATAAATTGTTTCTCCCTGAGTGTCCTTTCCCATTCGTCCCGTTCCCCTTCTGCCTCCCCTTCTTCTCCTGCGTCCTTTTCCCCTCTCGCGTTCCCAATCCGTCACCTCCACCTTCCCTCTCCCCACTCCACTCCCCTCCCCCCTTCCCCCGTCCCGCGAACCCCTCTCCAGAGTTCCCCTCCCCCCTCCCAGATCCCCCTCCCCCCTCCCAGGTTCTCCTCCCCCTCCCTCCCTCCCGCTTTCCATACATTCAATTTTCAAACCTCGCGTGCCACCAATAGCAAATTTTTTTTTACAAATTTCATAATGCCAGAGCTCACCGGAAGCTAGTCACTTTTCACTTTTAAAGGATCCCATTCGTTAAATTCTAAATTCCAAGATTTAATCATTCCTGCTAGGGGAACGTACCCATACTACGTGACACGTTTAGGGGGGGGGGGGTCTTCAAAATGTCACGCTTGGTACAAATGAGTGGCGGCGGGCTTAGGTTTTTGGTCACTGGGGGGGGGGGGGGGGGGGGGGTGAAGTTCAGATATGAATGAGTTTTCCAATCACAACTTTAATTACCACACTATACGATCAAAGCATGTACGAAAAGGGTTTCGTAAGCAGAAGATTTTACATTGCAAAGATGTTTTTAAAGACTTATCTGAAATGTGCTGGATTGAAAATATATTCTACTCGCAGTATTTAATTTAAGTTTCCATAAAATTTTCTGGCGATTAAAGGTTCAATCCAGACACATATGATTTTGCATCGAATCGCATTAAATCTCCTAACATCCTACAGGGTGTATCAGGACACATCTGGCAATCTTTAACCAGTAATTACTAGACTTATTTGGAGTTATAAATGTAAGAGGCATTTTGGTCTCCAGAAAAACCAAAACTAAAAAAAAAATATATTTCAATTTCAACACCATAAAATCACATGTTATCATGGGTCACCTAATCGTGCAGCCAAATCCCCCTCTAACCTGACTGTCCAATACCTAAGTAGTTATTTTTAACGTATTTAAGTGAAAAATAATCATCAGAAACCAAAATCTCACCTACATTTTTTTAGTTCAAGTAAACTCAAGAACCACCGGTTAAAGTTTATCGATTAGTTTTGATGCACCCTGAACCCTGTATATAATGTTTGCGTCTAAGGTACTGTTCCAAACCATTAAACGCGTCCTATGTATATAGGCAAAATATCACTTTATCTAATATATTCTCCGAGTGATAAAAAACAAAACGTCATATACCTACTATTAACCCCTCACTAATAAAGGTTTTTATTAATTTATTAGTGTTGTTTATCAGTTGTGTAATACGTTGTTTATTAGTTAGGCCCTTAGTGATTATTTTATACTTTACTATCGTATTTTATCTTATGAAAATTTATGTATTACTGTCAATTATCATCTGTAAATTGTGTGTACGAGGATAGGAAAAATATACCTGTAGGTACATTTTTATTAGGATATTGAGATTAAAAATTGCGACTTTTACGTACACTGCAGAACTTTGAACCACAATATCTGTTCATTTTTATCTACAAAGTTCCAATCACTTTGTTTCTTATTTTTTTGGTTGTAACTTGTAACATTCCGAAACGGTTGGCCAGTAGCTTCGATCGGTGGGAAGGACCGACTCAGATTAATTGCCGAGTGGATCCGTGGCGTGATCTGTCGCAGTTAGTGTTAGAATTATTGCACATTTGACGCAAAGACTCGTTCTTCCGAGTATCTGTTCGCGTTTGCGTACGGCCTCTTTCATTGTCTGATTTTATTGATCCACACCTTGGACTAATTCGTGGAATAAATTATTCTGATTTACACCCAGTGTCGTGAAATGTTAATTTAATTTGTGATTTAAGCTGTTCAATTAGCGGAGCACCACATCTGGTTTCCAATTTGCTGAATTGGTGAATTGGCAGAATAAATGCTACTCGAATCACATTCGAGTCGACTCAATGATGAAATTAAGCCTCACGTTAATTATGTGATGAATTATGCCTGTTGAAGTAGGTGCAGGCCGATAGTGCTTTAACCCCTAGAGCATTTTTTAAGATCTATGATGGGTGTTTAACCCCGTAGAGGGGTAGAGTATTTTTGTGAGATATTTCTCTCAGTCTGACAGTCATGTTATCGCATTTTGTATTACAATGAGATGTGTGAAGTAAATAGTGGAAAGAGAATACCGTAATTTTTATTTGCAATTAAAAGTTTACCATAGACGCCCCCGAAAAATTCGAAAAAATTTCATTCATCAACATTTAACATTTGAAAAATATTTGTAAAAGTTTGCAAATTTAAAAAAAATATAACGATAAAAAAGTGAAGTGACAATAACTTGTATAATACCTTTCCCTTATTATATATGTTTTTAGGTTTCGTGTGAAATGATATTAGGGGGCATACATTAATACATTAAAAAAGGAGGGCGGAGGTGGGGGTCTAGATTGGAAGAAAAACTGCTCACGTAATTAATGTATGCCCCCTAACAGTTTGTACTATAAAATCAATCGATAAGCGACTTCAAAAGCTTTCTATGCTGGCTTTCAAATTTTTAATAGGCATATTCAATTGCATTTATAGATTTTAACATCTGAAGGAGTCATTTATCTACTTTCAAAAACTGGAATTTATTTTAAAATAATTCAAAAACAGCGAATTTAAATGGAATAGAAAGTAATGCGAAAATATTTCCCTGATAACCCGCGTTTTGGCAGTTCGATATACATTGCAAAATATGGAGGCTCTAGGCTAGGGGTTAAATTATATGCAGATATTTGGAAATTCCCTTACACCTTTACACCTCTAGTCAGAATGTATTCTGGTAATTCATTTTGAGCACCACTGTTTTCTTGGATGCAATATTAACTCCCAACTAATGATGGTATGGCAGTATGGTCAGTAACTTAAAAAAAAATTATGATGAGTGTACGCATGGCTTCATGGCCAGAGTGGCGAATCCGGTTTTATTTAAGGATAGGGAGTTGTGCTTAACTTAACGTGAACTACTTTTTCGTTAACTGTGATTCGCAGTTTTAGTCGTTAATTTTCAGGTCGTTATTTTAAGTTTAAGGACAATTCATTAACCTTAAGTAGAACTAGAATCGCCCCTCTGACATCTTATATTTGCTTCCATCTTGTGAAGGAACAGCAGCACAATGAATGATCTAGTATTTATTTCTTACTGGTGACGGTATAACAGTACGGTCGGTTAAATTAGCTTTTTTTCTATCTCGTTTAGGTTTGATAGCATGGATGGTGGTCAGTGGTCTAGCATTTGCACCTATCTAGTGAATTTATGACAGCACGGTCAATGATCTGAAATTTGTTCTGAAGTAGTGAAGATGTGACAGCACGGTGAGTGATCTATTCAAACTACCCGTTTTATTAACACCTTGATGTTAATTCTGCTATTAAAACAAACCAAGCGGTTATTCCCAGTACTTATCACTGCCAAGTATTATGTATTTTGGAACGTCTTCGTGATATAAATACCTAGTTAATAAACTGGACAATCAAAGCTTTGCGAATAATACATTGTAAGTGAAACAAGAGAGCCTAAACACTGATGTAAACTATACTGGCAGTAAACTGAAGCATGTTAAGTTGCAATAGAACCGACACATTATTATTATTATAACCGGAGAAGAGACGCACGCCATTCGCTATCAAGAGATATTAGCGTGCCGGCTAATTCCATGACTGAAGTCTGAAGGATTAACTGCGAGGAAAGTGCAGTCGTAGCTAAAATGACAATTGACATTCTGGATTTAGATCATCCTTATAAATGCGCACAAAGAGAACGCTAAATAGAACGTCGAAGACGATCTTGATACGACATAAGTTGGACGAGCGATTCAACTGTACTGTTGTACAGATCTAATGGATACAAGCCAAACCTTCGAAATAAAAGATTTAAACAAATTTAAGTATACATTGCATTTTACTGCAACTACATACTATTTATTAATGTGAATTTGTCTCCGTGCTGATTCTGTAAATTTGACGCGGTCTTGAATGCAAAGCATTTAATAAGTGTAATAAATAAACATATTAGCTCTATTAGATAAATAATCGATCTACTGCATACCAAAACGTCGACGAAAAACCAGTGTAAGTGAATCAAAATTTTCAGCGTCCCGACGCAATCTGGAAATTTGTCTCGGGCGTCGCGTGCTTCCGTTTGTTTTGGTGTCTGAGCCAACTCTGGGTGTATTTGTGTGTGCGTGGATGATATATTAAAATGCGTTCGTGTGTGCGTCTGTGCTGTAGTGAGTTTGCTTGTCAGTGTGTTAGTTGCCATGTCAGTTGTGTGGTGGTGAGTGTTTGCGTGCGATTCCGTTGTTATTTTGTGGCAATTAGGCGGCGAGTGATACGCACACTGACACTGGCATCCGCGACACTCGCGAACCTGGGATGCCGAGCCTCACCTTAGAGTGTGATCTATTTGTTTGAGAATTGCCGCAATTAGAGTGCTTGACCTGCGCTGCTTACATTTCTGCAGTTACAAATAACTTTCTAAGAAACAAGAGAATCTTTCACTTCTTCGTATGACACGTTCTCCTATCGGAGGTTATTTATCATTAGAAGGAACCGCGTATTACGAAGGTTTCGAATCCACGATGTTCGAATTTTTCTCCACTACAATAATAATAATTAAATGATTTGTAGAGCGAAGTTTATCTGAAAAATCATCTCCAGGACGCGGTATAAATATATATTATCTTTCTATAATGTTATATCTTATTTGTAAATACAGACTAGACCAACAATGTCTTCTGTCAATCATTTTCTGGATTATCGGTTGTGTTACCTTGTATTTGCCTTTCCTTAAGATGATACTATAAGTAATTTCAGTAATTTTGCCCAGTAGACACATAAAATTCTGCACTTGCTACCGATGGGTATGATATTATGTCAATTGTACAATTTAAAACAAAAAACGGCTTCAATTTTACGGGACAATGCGTGGAAGGTCTTTTTTACATAGACGTAAACAGTTGGAAAGAACTGAAAATTATGCCAATATAAAGTTTGTTAGTGAATCAGTCACATTCATCAAGTATTTTTTATAATGTGTGATCAATCACTCGGGATCGTTTTATAAAACAGTATAACGAAATTGCAATAAAGTTGTCATGACACGATGCTATTATTCCATCAACTACCAGTCGATTAGTTCAATCCGAACGTTTCAAAACAGAATGATTGATATATTTTCTCGCTGCAAGTTGCAAGTTCCCAGTGCCCGAGATTGGATCTAGGCGAATGTATGTGTGTTGTCGAGATGTATATATTTATTGAAAAGCTGAAGAAGTACGATGTTGCAGTTGGTGAGTGACGTCAGAGACGCGGATGCATTGCGCGATTAGCCGCTCGGCTTAGCTTGGCCAATGAAGCGAATGCTCCGACTTCATCCACTTTCTCATTGTGTCCATTTCAGAAGCGGATTACGTTCTAATAATAACTAGGGCAATATTTCTAGCACCCCCTATAAATATGATTGTTTTCTAGAATTTTTTGTTCTCCTTTAAGTCATTATTATTTAGATTGGTATTGCAGGTGCATTCACGCTATCATCAAATTGAAAACCTAACCCAGGGGTTGGCAACATTATTAGCTAAAGAGCCAAATATGTACTTTACAACGATTCAAACAAAAATTGAGTGCCAAATCTGTTTATTAATTTAGCAACCATTTATTATTATCTCTAAATACAGAAAAAAACTTTTGTAATACCATTCACTTTGAATAAAAATGCTACCCCTGAGAATTTAAACATATGTATACATTCATATAATTGTAATCCAACGTCATATCTATGTAAACTTAACTGCTCTATACTCAATGTTAAAACAAATGTAAAATGCCTCGGTGTAATTATAGATAGTAACATAAAATGGAAATTACAAATCAATACAACTGTACAACGTTAAAGAAAATAAATTAACGTTTTTATTAGAATACGAAACATATTAAATATTGGATTATTAAGAACCATATATTTTTCCCTAATTCAATCAGTATTACAATATGGAATTGTTGGCTGGGGTGGTGCTTTCAAAACTTCTCTTTTAACTTTAGAAATTATCCAAAGAATATTAATAAAAATAATTCTAAAAAAGCCATACGATTACCCTATCATCAAATTATTTCAAGAATTTAAAGTCCTTTCACTTCATACTATTTATAAAAAAAATACGCTCTTACAAATACACAAAGATTGTTTCAATAATGTGAGCTTAACTCTTTTTTCGAACAGCAATAGAACAAATGTCCTTGGTTCATTTGTTACACTACCACAGCCCAACAATTCTACAAATATATTGGAGTTAAATGGTTTAACGAATTACCCTTGAAATTAAGATTGGAAACAAATTACAAAAAATACAAAAATTCAATAAAAACTCTTTTTATATAACTTATCAACACAACAACTCAATTATAATATTAGATATCCCTTTTCTCTCATTATTTTTTTCCTTTCTATTTATCTCCTCCTCTTCAGTCAGTTGAATTTCTTATCTATTATTTAGTTTAAAAAATATATATTTATATATTTTTTCTTATTTACTGTTAATTATCTATTTTTTGTTTAATATATAAAAAAAAATATTTTTCCTTTGCTAAACTGTGGTTAACCTGCGTATTATTTAATGTATTTTAATAGAAAAACTTTATTTCTTGTATATAAACATGTAATTGATACCATTATATTTTATTAAATAAAAAAAATAAAAATAAATATATAAATTTAGCCCTTCATTAAATTATGGGTAAGCTGAATAAAATTTGATTTCAAACTTAATAAAGATTTTATTCATTGGTAGAAAAAAATGTAATTAAGGAATCAATAAATTTAAATCATGACAATGACCGACAAACACACAATGCGAACAATGTCCTTGCATCTTCTTGGAAAGTTTGAGTAAGTCAGGGTTGTATGTTGTTATTCTTAATTTAGGCAAGATTTCAGGTTCTCATCAATAAGACGTCTTCTCAGTTTACTTTTGATAGAGTTCATGCTTGAAAAAGATTTTTCATTTAATATGTATATATATGTATATTGTATTTTGATATATTATTTAATATATTAAATTGTAATATCTTGGTTAATAAATAATAAAAATAAAAATATGTTGAACCAAAAAGGGAAAAAAAAACAGCAATTTCAGCAGCATTTCAGCTGATCATAATCCTTCTCCGGGTCTTTCAACCACTTGTGTTGTGAACTAAGCTCACATATGTTCTTCTGCAATATTTCCAAATCAACTCAAAGACGTTCAAATTTAGAGCTCCGTATTCCCTTTTTTTAATATCCAGCAATTGTATTTCAAAGTTAGCAATGTCAATGCCAAAAGGAGAAAATTTCAAATCTGTTATCGAAGCATTAAGAGGGTGTTTAACGAAAGGACAATCTGCTGTTTTTAAATTCCTGAAACCTGCTGAGAAATGCTTCCCTCATATTTAAAATTGTTGTTTTGAATAGTGTTTGTCCATTGAGGAATTATTTTCTTGGCGATGCTTCAGCAGACTCGGAAAGTGAAATAATGTTCCCTCTCAAAATCTTGAGCAAAAGGGGATAATTCGTTTTCGAATGAAATGACTTTTCTAACATCGAAAAAATTGTCTTTCCTTTCGGAGATTTGCGCGCATGTCCGTGGACATTTGTGTTAAGGGGCCAAAGAGCCGCAGGCGGCTCCGGAGCCGCACTTTGCCGACCTCTGACCTACAGCAATGAACTAAAACTTATCACCATCGACATCAACCGTTTTTGACTTGCCAGGTTACCGTGTCTCTTTTGACCAATTGTTGTTCCATCCAAGTACTGTGAAACAATCGGCCCATTATGAAATAATATTAGAACTTGAATTTTCACTATGAAATTTTGAGATGTGTGATTGCCTAAACGACGGTGCTTTAAAGAATATAGGACGTCTCTCACGGCTTTGGTCATAAATCTTACTTTATTTCGAAACGTATGTGAATCTGTCACTTATATAATTTAAAAGACTCATAGAAGAAACAGTAACTTTTATTTATGTTTTTTCAAACATTGATAACACTCCCTTGGAAACTGTCACCCTAACCGCCCACTTCCTTGTCCGCTACTGGTATGCCTTACAATAAGTGTTTGTAGTACGTTTAAGCGCAGTTTAATAAATATGACAAATGTGAAGTATTTATAACGCGGCTAATACCCTAGGCTCGAACAATAAATACAAGAAAGAATGATTAAAATCTAAATACAACTGTTTCCCTCAACTGAAATATAAGAGATTATTGAGCGAAAACATGCATAAATATTTTTAAGCAGGGAATGCTTCAAATTCCTAACAAATATTTTGACAGCCACAATCATTTCATCTGGGAGTTATCTCTGCCCCATTCTACGAGTAATTTGCTGCTTATGTGTTTACAAACTAAATATCAAATTTTTCTTTAGATAATCACATTGTGGAGTATTTCTTTCTAAAAATACCGAGAATCGCATCGTCTGTTTTAATCTGATAAATAGCCGAACATAAATTAGTTCAGCAAGAATTTGTAACCGTTCCCTGGACGTCAGTATTGTCAGACTATTATGTAGTGGACAACAGGTCATCGTATCAAAATATCTAAATATCCCAGAGTGTCCGTCAGACCGAGTTCGCGGTCCGTGGATTACGCGATTGGGTTCACATTAGCTCGCAGTATTGGACGGGGTCTGATAGACTGCATTTGTTAGGGACTTGATTGAATAGATTGCCTGTCAGACATAACAGTAATTATAAGCAGTGCTGCATTGATTGAAAACATAATGTTAATTGATATTAACGTCTGGATTACAGTGTTTAATACGCTCCTCAAAGCTGTAAAATTCACCTTGCTTTTGTAATCTTTACACGTAAAACGCAAATTACCTATAACTTTATTACTAATAAAATTATATCGCTACTATAGAAAGGACAATCCTTTCACTGCACTTTAATTTATTTTTAATGGTAAGAATACCTTGATGGTTAAAGTTAAAAGTCACCTAAATGTAACTATAAATTTAAACCACAATGTTCAAAACTGTAGGTATAGCTGAAAATCTGTGTGCTGAATTTGCGAAAGATGATAATCGTGTGCTATGGAACAATTATATTTGTTTTTAATTTTTTATGAGTATAATCTCAAATTATAATATTTAATTAAATGAAGACAATATTAGCGAAACTCAATCGAAAATCTGGAGACAGAAAAATCAGAAAAGATATTGGCTCCGCTGGGACTCGAACCCAGGACCCTTTGCTTACATGGTAAGAGCTATACCGATTGAGCTACGGAACCCATATCAATTCGGTCACTTTTAACTGTATCATACTTCGACTAAGAACTATCAACATTATCTTCATTTTCTTAACGCACATATTATTGGCTGCTATCTTTGTATACGATTGCAAGATTCAACTCGAACTAAATGCAATCTAGATAGTGTCGGGATAAATTTTTTATCCATTTTATTTTTAATACGCGACATCTATTGACTTTTAATTTAGGATGAATATTTCTAGGATGAATATTTATTTTAAATTTTTTAAACTTTATGAGTAAAATCTCAAATTATAATATTTAAATAAATGAGGACAATACAAGCGAAACTCAATCGAAAATTTGGAGACAGAAAAATATTCATTCATCCTATCATTCTCTATAAATAAATATTCATCTTAGACTTGCAGAAAAGTCAATAGATGTCGCGTATTAAAAATAAAATGGATAAAAAATTTATCCCTGTTTTTTTTAGCAGCCAATAATAATATGTGCGTTAAGAAAATGAAGATAATGTTGGTAGTTCTTAGTCGAAGTATGATACAGTTAAAAGTGACCGAATTGATATGGGTTCCGTAGCTCAATCGCTAGAGCTCTTGCTATGTAAGCAAAGGGTCCTGGGTTCGAGTCCCAGCGGAGCCAATATCTTTTCTGATTTTTCCGTCTCCAGATTTTCCTACTGTGCAAAAGCAAAAGAGGGCAAAAAAAACGTATTTTACAAAGCAATCATTTAACAGTGGCGTACGTGGTTACAGCAATCCTTGAGCATACATGAAAAAAAAATCACAATAAAAATCTTAATAGACTTGGCAGCCTCAAAACAGCGCGAGGTGTCGGTTTAGTCTTCATTTATGGCCTGTCAAAGTGTTGGAGATGGCGATGGCTATTTCGGGCCTAGGAGCATTTCCCGAGAAGTTTGACGACAATGTCGCCGCGGCCATCAGCACGGTGATTGATGGTCGTGGTGGCTCCCGATTCACCGCCACATGCCGCCAATGAATCAATCCAGAGGCTACCTCTCTTTCTCTATCTGAAGCTCGTCTCCTTCTATCTTCCCGATTCTCCAAATAGAGCGGATTGTTTACAACTTCACCACAATGTATTTAATACTTACTCTGTTAGAGGAATCCGGAGGCCACTTTCTCTTTCTCCTTTCTCCCTTTTTTCCTGCTCTCCAAATGGGAGGGACTGTTATCTTTATTTTAGAATAATATATGGAAATACACAGAAATCTATCTTAAAGGTAATACTTAAAAACATAGAATGACACACTGACCAAATATTCAGTAGGTACTAATGTACATTTTTGACCAAAAAAAACAAATTTAAACAGTCACAATTTAACATTAATGGACCAATTACACGAGTGTACACACAAAACATAAAAAAACTCCGTCGGTAAGCACAAGCTTTGGGCAGAGACACCACAGATACCAAGCAATAAAAGCATTCAACAATCTTTCACTCGATACAAAAAATGAAGGAAATTAAAAAACACTTAAAATTAAAAGATGGATTAGAACAAAATACTTGATGCTATTTAATCAATAAAAAAAATTATTGGACAGTTACTGTACAAGTACATGAATCGGGATAACACTACTCTTTCTATGTCTGCATTTCTTTTCTTCCTGTCTTCCCAACTTTCCAAACAGTGAGGAACTGTTTACCATCTTTATCACGTAAAATGGCAATGTATTGAATAATTTTCATACTGATAAATGAACTATGGACTCTTGGACACCCCGACAAAAACATTTTAATGTTAGTTTAGAAAGTCGTCGGTATTCGATATTCTCTGTGCTATTGCGCTATCTATATCTACAACTAGTGTTATATCCTTTGTAAACCCTTTGTAGCGTGGAAGGATTAAAAAAAACTTACTAATAACTATTGTTACCTTTCTTTCTGATTGTGATGGTTGTTTATCCATTTAAGTGTCAATTTTGGACATGGTCGTGTTAGAATTTTATTTAATTTTTCTTGGAAAATTTGTGTGGAGATTCTTATTCTGAGTTTGCGGAGAGGACAAAGTCATATTTTGACTTGTCGGCCAGAAATGCATAATCAAATATCTAACCATGACGCCGTTTTCTCGCAGAGATTAGGCAGAGAGGACGGACTTCCAAACAACTCGGTCTTTGCACACACTCCTTTCCTCATTCACATTCATACATAGTCTCATACATAATCTTATGTTATTCTGACTCTTGACATGGTCCTACTCAAGTATCTGATTCACTTGATCGTGTCATTATCTTCCTTGGGCGTCACCGATTTCTTATACCATTCTACGCTTTCATACCCAAACCATCTGAGAGTCCCTTTCTTAATTTACTTACTCTTTAAGCTTACTTTTTTTATTTATTGGATAACCAACGCTCCTGCCATAGGTGACCCCAAGTGCTTCGCTGCATTTGGTGACTTAACGGTGAGGTTTGTCTAGGTTTTGGCGACCTACTGCATGACTTAACCTAGACCTCTCCAGCCGGACTCTCTCGACCCATCGGCCTTGCATCGCGTGGGAGGGATGCATTCATCATTCACGTCCATCACTATTAGACACATTGACCCACAGATTCCTACCCACCCCTCATTATTTTTCCTTCCCAGAACTTCGTCTACTCCCTTTCGCTAAAAAGACCCAAAGATGACACAGGCCCTGGGATTTATTTTCCTCAGGATCTCTTGTATTAAAAAATCCTTGCATTCTTGCGTAAAGTGTGTGAGCATTATTGACTAAATCATTGCGTATTCTTATTCGAATTTTGCAGACAGGTCCTAAGTGTACCGATAATAAACGTGGCCGGAGCGCGTCAAGTGACACCGCGGCCGGCAGTGGCAGTATTACGCGCAGAGTGATGGGATGAGTTTAGCAGTTTAGTGGTCGCGAGAATAAACACGGGCTTATTTCCACAGCTGGGGGGAGAGGATGCGGGGAGGGACAGGGGAGGGTGGCGCTCCCGCCGCATTGTTCCCGAATTCTGCGGCCGGATTGTGTCATTTGACAGGATAATACAATAGATTTACGGATATTTACATATGAATCGTGAATATCTTTTGATTTAATTTTACAGTGCTGGACCACCTTGCGCATTAGACGTTGACATTATCAGAGGTGACAGTTGAGCGAAGGTTTTTCGAAACGTTCGACCTCCGATGTTTACGCATTTTTCATTGTTCAAAGAGCTTTCCCTTTCATTTCCTTTCCATTGCTTTCCTTATCACTGGTTCGATTTCCAGCAAGGACAAATCATTTTATATATTTTACGATTTTTCACAAAAGAGACTGACTCTAAATTTTAATTAAGTTTTGTATGACGTTTCTGAATGTTCTGAATGACGATTGACGATACTTGACATTAGAAGTGCTATGTTAAGTAGGTACCTACTTTTTATGTTAATTATTAGGATATAAAACATATTTAAAATTTCATATTTGGCGGTGTTAGGAAAATTATATCACCTCTCTTTCTCAACTTCTACCAGTCTCACTACAATTCCAATTGTTGGTGCCCAATAATATCACAAACAATCAAAACATTAGTTCATGTCCCAAACGGTTGCCAGAAAGCACACATCTTTCAATCAAATTAACTAAATCTCCATAGTTGTCGACTATGCATTGCTAAAATTTCATAGAATTAACGCACTACCCCACATTTGAAAATCCAAAAGCTTTGGACATGTTTGGAAATAAACTATTGCTGTTTGCTCACCAGAAGCTTTGGCTATCCGGGAGCTATGGACATCTGGAACTTTGCATCATTATGAACTTTACCTCTTAGCCAGGTTATTGCCAGTACCCATAATAAACCTAACTATGCCAATACATTTATTTTTAACAAACATTTAAATACTTTACAGTGACATTGTGCCTGGTGTATTTTTGTATTCATACAGCCTACAAGTTAGTGTAGTGGCAGTAAATTTGCCAGGTGTAAACACGGCTCGGTAACAAGTGTTTTTGTATTGGTTGTTGCTTACACAGGCGCCCGCCGCCCGAGTGCTCAGTAAACCGCGGGAAGCAGAAATACACTTCCCACGGGCATAACTCACGAGCTGTACAATATGCAGGCACACGCATCAAAGGGATGGATTGCAGCATTGACTGAGCATAATGTGGCATATAAATGAACGGACACTTAAACAAAAGTTTCCGTTACACCATATGTTTTGTTATGCTTTTTAGCGGGATAATGCACAAATAACGAATTTCCTCCAATGTTCAAGGCCCATAATTTGTTTTGCGAGCCATTATAAGGAAACTAGTGCTGGCACTGTCGTTATTACCTCCCCGAAGACTGATCGAAAGGAACAATTGCACCTCAAACCGATAATACGTAAATAAAATCGTCTCAATCGAGGTTTTGTATTCCCAATTTTTCTCCTCCAAAACTGGACCGATTTTTAAGATTTTTTTTAACCAACTGTATTGGAAGAAAATGTTCTGTCTGTATGTTTTGGTTTTTTATAAATGTATTATGGCTGAACGCCATCAAAAGGAAATTTTAACTATTTTTGGATTATTTACTCCTACAGAAATTGCTTATAAGAAAGAAAATCGTACTAGCACGTTAGTGGTTGATATTTATATTATATTAAAAAAAACATTTGCACTAGTGTCAAAAACCGGAGAGGAAATTGGGGAATACGTTTGTATGGACAACACGCTGCCCGATTTCCTTTAAGCATTATTAAAAAATCGTAAAAAAATCAGTTGGGGAAATGTAATTAAATATCATGTCTGTGAGCCATTTGCATCATTTAATTCAACCAACAAAAAAGTTATATTTGGTTGTTGAGATTTTCACGAATGTAGTAATTTGAATTGATGCAATTGCCCCCATGTTTGCTTTTACTTCAACTGACCTTAAAGTAATTTTTGAAAAGTGTTTCCACTGAATGTAATTTTAAAATAGAACTTTAAGATTTTTATCTATTATATATCAGTTTGTGTCTATTTGTTTCAGGTAAGAACCAGCAACATGTTGTATCTTGGTACATCTCTCAACGTAGAATTGTGACAAATCTGTAAGGTAATATAACAATGTGTTTTCTTGTTGGCTTCGTTGAATCATTGTGTCAATGCTTTACAAATAATACAACATTATTAGCAGAAATTATTAATTACAAATAATATATAGTATTTTGCGGCATGTCCAAGTGGAAGATACTCCCAGTTTCGCCCTGGTGCAATGCATTGAGACTATAGAAACTCTGATTGAAATGGCTTTAGCCGTGATAAGATCAGAATGGCCAGGCACTTCCAACCTTCCTCTACACCAACTCCTGCCCCTTCCTACTACCTTTAGCCTCAAATCGGGGATCTCCTTATTGGGGATTCATAGTCTCACAGGCTTCAGACAGGAACAGTTGCGCTCTTGTGCTATATTCATGTATTTATATATTATAAATCAGATTTATAGTAGTCTGATCAAAGTTTCTCACTGGATTAAAACACTTCCTGCATAGTAATCAGGAGATTTATCACATCATGGAGATGGGATCACATATTGCTTCGATTCAAAAATAGTGATGTCTGGATGAATTATTACTGTAACCGTGAAGTGGATTAAGAATTGGCCTGTGCTTGAGGATTGGCCCTTGCCCTGGGCGCAGAGGGCAGAAGGGCCGCCCGCTGCCTCCTGACGTCACTCTTGTCGCGCCATCCGTCCGTCATCAATCTCCAACTGGAACACTTTGATCCCGCCAATTTATTTCCCGAAACATTTCTCCGCTTTAAGTGCGATGTGATATATTAGTTGGCTATTTTCGATGCCGGAATGCGCTCTCAGATTCTCCCGAGCCACGGATCCCTGAGCCGGTTCCCCGTCCCCTGTTCCCGGCTACAAGCTCGCGAGAAAAAAACTTAACGTTTTAATTGTTGCTCTTTCGCATCGACGCCCCCGCACTGTTTTGACAGATGAAATTATTAAAATCGCCGCGAGAAAAGATATTGAATGATTAACCGTTAAAGCCGGGTGTCTATTTGGAGAGGGGCAGTTGATGCGCTAACATCTTTATGTCACGGCTATTTTAACGTTTACTGTCTCACGGAATTAAGAGGTATCGGACAGTATATCTGTTACCCTCTTGTGTATATTTCGGTAAAATACACTTTGGATTTGCCGACACACCATTAAACAAACCATAAAACTTCAAATAAATCAAACAAAGTATCTCGAAATACTATTTTTACAAAACCAGAAAACAAAAAACATATTTGATAGGCGCGCGTTGCAATAAATTATTCCGCTATTCTTCACGAAGAAACTCAATGAGAGTCGCTATTTACAAATTAATCGCGATCCGGAGAGAGCCTGGCTTTCGTCAGGAGAGATATTCAATTCCAGTTTAGATCTTTAACCTTTCGAAGATACGGTACAACTATTAACAGATATGCTGGTGGATGCAATCCCACAATGACAACGCTAGAGATATGGGAAAATTGAAATATCCATCGGGGATGAAGCGTGGGTGGGGTGGGTGGTGCTGGTGCACGCCGATACCGACAGCCAGGCCGGGCAGATAAAGACGGAGCGATGCGAGTCGATAGTACACAACAGAGATGCAGATGGCATCAGACAACTGCCTTTGAACGTATTCTTGATACGAATGGAAATGTTGGCAACGAAGAGAATAATACGGTGGTGGAAAATCTACCCAAACTTTTTAATATTTTTCTGAGATAATTGTTCATATAATTTATTTTTATTTTCCACACGTTTTATGCGGCAAACTATAGAAGTATTAAAACTATTGTGGGTCCCGATTTTCAACAACAACTTTGGAAAAATACCCTCACTTAGCTGCCTGCCTCATTGTTAACGGAGAGAAGATTTATTAATATAAAGTATTTTGTATTAGCTTATGAAGCCGTATCGACTATATTTTATCGTAGGTACCGTGTTATTGCTAATTAAATTATGTGTTATTGCGAACTGATCCCGTAAGAGATAAAATAAACACCGCGCAATCTCGAAGAGTAGATAAAAAAATCAGGATTCAAAGAACAAACTTTGTCAAAGTGTTGCTGATCTGACGTTCGTGAAACGTGCTCTCGAACCCAAGATGAAGAATCCATTCACATAATAAGTAGTGCAAAATAAATAACCTACACCTTCAGAACTCATAAGATATGCTGAGGTCCGGTAACTAGAGTAAAATGACTGGGGCACTTGTGGAAGAGGCCAAATTCCGAAATGGAAACTATTAATAGTATCTCGGTGAAGCCATAAAAAGAAAGTGATCAGAATTTATTTTTCGATTATTTTCCCTTAATTCAAAGTGGTCAGTTTTTGAACACCCAGTAGAAACAAAATCTGTCGTTTTGGATTCTCTTTAGACGGCATCTCATAATTGACCGAGCAGCGTCTGGACAATTCACATTATCATTCAGACTAGGGCTCTAGTGCCTCTAGTTATCTAGGATTTATAGAACTCAACTTCCTTACTGGACATATAATATGTAGTTCGACTATAGTATGCAAAATTTATTACTGCTGTACATTTATGACTTCCTAGAATACAGCGTCTCATTATCATCATCCTCAGTCACGTTATTCATATGCATCGTTGGATTTACCTATACACAGTCAAAAGGTGTAATAATATTTGAAGAATTTATTTAGTCAAAAGGTGTTATATTATTTGAAGAATTTATTTACCAGATATTTCTAACCTTCCTCTTCTCCACCTTCTTATTTCCCAATTTATTTCAACCTCACGACCTTCTCATAATACTGAGAAAGCCACACAGTCACTGCTCTGGGCAATAGGAAATCCAATCCAATATAAAACACAACAACCACCACATAATTCACACCAATATAAAACCATCTCATATCACAATATCTGTTATAGAGCAATCAGAACTATGTACTCAGATAACATATTGATACGCGTAATGAATACTACTAAGTTACTAATACTACAAAGTTCCAACACTTAAAAACTTAATTTTTAATTTTTAACTTTATGAGTAAAACCTCAAATTGTAATATTTAAATACATGAAGACAATATAAGCGAAACTCAATCGAAAATCTGGAAACAGAAAAATCAGAAAAACATATTGACACCTCTGGGACTCGAACCCAGGACAAACGCGCTAACCACTGCGCCACGGTGTCGATATGAAATTCGGTCATGTTTAACTGTACCATACTTCGACTAAGAACCACCTGCATTATCTTCACTTTCTTTAACGCATATATTATTGGCAACTATCTTTATGTATGATTGCAAGATTCAAACTCGAACTAAATGCTCCCTAGATAGTGTCTGGATAAATCTTTATCCATTTTATATTTAATATGCGACATCAGTGGAAAGTTTAAAATTGGCATAATTAACTATTTTATTATTACACGTATGTATAATTTAAGATTTGCTATCAATTTTCCCAAAAATAAATAAATAAGATAAGCTCAACTTAATGCAATTTTATTTTTAATTTTTTCTCGATGTCGCCGTCCTGCTTGCAGTAAATGAACAAATTGATAAGACTGTCTTTTGTTTCGTTGCCTGCTACGAGAGGATCCGGCGGGAGGAGAGAGGATGGTTGGGAGGGGGGGGGGGGGTAATAATTTAGAAGTGACAGTTGTCAGTGAAGATCTTCCGAGAGAGAGACAGGGAGTGTACCGCCGCTGCGCGGCGTCGTGTGGCAGATGTCTTTTGAGCGCCTCGCCAGCCCCCCCTCCTGATACACCCCTTGCATCGGGTGAGAAACCCCATTATAGAATTATTGCAATATTTGTATGCTAGTTAATGCAATTTCAGGTGGAAATTCTTTGAAGAAAGAGCTCGTATCTCAACATATCCGTATTTAAAATGGGAATATTTAATCAGATTTTTTTAAAGTTTTGTGGGGTTAATAAGACGTTTTAGACAGATAATAAAATAAGAAATTTTTGTAATGCCGTTTTTACCCAGCAACTTCTCCAGAGTTTTTAAAACGGTACATAACCCTAATAATTTTTGTTCGCTCAAAACTCACATTTTAATCATTGCCAGCGATTTCGTAACTATAATAACTTTTTTATTTCCTTGCCGCACAAGGAATGCGAGTTATTATTATATTTTAGATTAATAAAAACAGTACCTTACCATTAATATATTTTGCATACAACGATTTTAAAACTTTATAACCCGTTTTTCAACTATAAAGTTAGCGGTAAGCACCAGATTTTATTTTTCTAGACGATGAATTAATAATTTCGGGAGGACAACATGGAGACATATTTTAAATGTTTATAAACACGTTCTTCAGAATTAATTAAAATGAACACGGCAGAAAGGTCGAATCTCCAGGCCTGCTAGGGTGAATTCGACCGTACGTTCGTCCAATACGCCGTGCCGCGGCGTATATTTGTTTACACGCTTTCTTCACTTACGTCGTTAAGATTCCCACATTATTTTTCTTCTTCTTCTTTTCTTTGATACGGCAAATTCGACAGTAGGTCCGTCCAATAGACGGGACGCGAGTCGCAATTTGTATACACGGCTTCTTTACTTACGTCGTTAAGATTCTGAATATATTTTAGGGTATATTGTCGTCTTAATACAATTGCCTCGTCCTAATTTTTGCAATTATATTGATATTTGAAAGCTCAATATTTAACGTTATTAATTTAGATATATTAACCTAAAAAATCTAGAAAACAAAAGCTGTGCACGTTTCATTACGACAGTGCTTACCATTCAAGAGTTTTTGGTGCTTCGGACAATCAATCAGATTATGTTAAGATCATAATTTCTGAGATTTTTGGTGGAATTCAACTATTTTCTTTGTGCGTTGTTCGTGTCTTGATAAACCAAATGCAATTCTAGAAAGAAAGACGTATCGTTGACACGTTGATAAATAATGCAGTGTTTTTAATCGATTTCACCAGTAAAACATCGGTGACTTCATTGTAAATTATGAATATCTTCCGCCTTAACCATTGTCTTACCGCTTTCCGTCCAGCAGCACACGTCACAAAAAAGCCGGACGGACACTGAATAAGTGACGGGTGTAGTGGACGCGACACCGGCACGGACGCGGACTGTGACGGACGGCGGACAGCGGACCTCGGACAGCGGACAGCGCGCGGCACAAAGGCGTCCGGACACTTGTGTAATGTATAATAGACCCAGAGACGGGGAGGGGCGAATGACAACTGTCACCGAACATTATTACGCGGGGCTGGCGTCTTCCTTGCCCACTCCCGCGTCACTCCCGGTGACGGGCGAGACAGCGCGGTGCATTGCGAGGGGGTGCTGTGGGGTGCCGTAGGGTGGCCGTCTCGGGCGCACTCCCGCCTGCCGAGGGGGCGGGAAGTAGGCCACTAGGTAGGGTAGGCATCAGATATACCGTGCTGAAGAGGTGGTGCACACTTCTGTTTCTTGATTTGGACGTTTTGAATTAAGCATAAGAAGATAAAGTCGATAAAGGTGCCATAGCCTTCAGACAAAATCTATACAGATAAAATCTAATAATAATATAATCTATACACAACAGACAAGCACTTTAAATAAGTCTCTCTCTCTCTCTCTCTCCGATGGCGCAACAGCCCATATCGAGCTTTGGCCTTCCGCAATATTCACCTCCAACTGCCTTTGTCATAAGCGGCTGACTTCCAGTTTGTTACTTGGAGAAGCTGTGCTGCATCTCCTCTTACCTCGTCTTCCCACCTCAGTCTGGATCTCCACACTTTTCTCCTTCCACCTGGGTGTCCAGTCATAATTATTTTTAGGACGCGTGCGTTCGGCATTCTACATATCCAGCCCATCTCAACCTGAGGAGTCTCTTATGGGCTGAAACGCTAGGGGCGTGATATACATCATAGAGTTCTTTGTTGTGGCGGATACGCCACTGTTACCCCTCTTTCACGTGTCCACATATTCTTTTCAAATAAGACTAGACCCCAAAAATACAGCACAAATGTATATTTTAAACTAAAAAACGAGTGAGCTTTAGACCACACAACTGAAGTACAACTTCACTAACTTATCTCCCTCTCAACTTCCGTTCGCTTTGCCCGACCGTTCGCCTCGCCCGATAACACTTTTCGTAAAGCTCTCGTCACGCATTCACCAGCTTACACCCCAAATCAAGCGTGCGTAAAGAAGTTTTCTTCAAAAATCAATTCAGATTTTGAAAATGTTTGATCAATTTTTGCCGACTTAAGAGAAGTCTTTTGGTAGAGGCATTTCCTTAAGTTTTTATGTCAATGTATTGCATTGAATTTCACAATTTTTACAAGAAAATAGAGCTGTTCAAATGTATTTATTTCCATATGTTGTCATTTAGCAAGCCTTACACCTTGTACACTTCAACCTGGAATCTCATCTATTACAACGCAATGTTTAATGACCACATGATTGAGAAAAGCTTCTGCGTTTTACATCCCATTACTCAGAGGGCGCTTTCTAGTCGCACTGCCATCGTGGTGCATTTCTCAAACTAACTTAATCTATCCATTAAAACACACGATGTCCGCTACCCGTACCAGTGAATGTCCTCGCACTTCTGCAATACTGCGACTCGCAATGGTAATGCGTTCGTTTATTTCGCAAAACACGAGTTCTCAAACGTTATAGAATTTTTATTTGGAAGTGAAAACTGCTTTAGCACTGTTGTCATTTTAAACTCGACGAAACGAAAAATAGCGACAACAAAAAGAGACTAACACATACATTTATAGAATTTAGAGTGCGAGAGAATAATCGGTCTCCTCTTTGTGCGGTGCTTCGTAACCTTCCCACTCTTGTCCACTTTAGTTTTCTAAAGGTTTTTCTCGAGGGAAGCGACAACTAGATCATAAAGGATAATCTCGATTCTCAAGTGTTTTAAGCCATTTTGAATCTGGACATAAGTTCTGTTTGAATCGACTATTCATCTTCCTGTAAATTGTTTGTTGTGTTCCGGCTCTGGTTTCAAGACGGTGGCTGTTTTAAAACTTGTGAGAAAAGATTATTTTTTTACATTAGCACTACACAGGAGGCCAAGAAAATATTTCCTCTCAGGGCCTGTATCATCTTAGGTGATGCTGTGTGGAGGGTCTTTTTAGGAAAGGAAAGAGAGGAAGTTCCTGGAAGGAAAAAGGTGTGAGGAATGTGTAGGAATCTCGAGGTCAGTGTGTCCAGGAGTGACGGACGAATCTATCCCTTCCACTGCAGTGCAAGGCGATATTCTGGGAGAGTCCTGCTGGAGAGGTCTCCCATCACCAGTCTCTCTCGATCCGGCCTGCCACGCATTTGGTGGACAGGCGTATCCGTTACCAAAATCCGAACAGACCTCACCCCATGAACCCGGGCATTCGACGGCCGGCATAGTCCAGCGGTAAGGCTCTTGATTAATTTGTGTTATTTCACAAATTATTCATTAAAATAATATATAGTATATTTGCGGCACGTTCCAGAGTGGGAGATACTCTCAGTATCTCCCTGGTGTAAGACCACCATTCAGAATTGAAACGTTGCTTGAAATGGCTTTAGCCGTGTTTGGTGACCAGATCTGAATAGCCAGGTACTTCCCCACCTTCCTCTTCCCTATCTCCTTCCCCTCCCCATTACCTTCAGCCTCACACATACCCCAATTGGGGATGCCATAATCCCACTGGCTCCGGACGGGAGCAGTTGGGACTCTTGTGCGGTATTCATGTAAAAAAAAATCCCTGCTATGTAACCAAACGTAGCGAACCACTTGGGGTGACCTACGGCAGGGGGGTTGGTTATCCAATAAATGGTTCCCCGGGGTGGCGCTCTCAAAATCGCCTCCCAAATTGAAAATAATGTGAAATCATTGTGTTTATTAATTAAGTACGTAGGTATTTACGTGTCTATTAAGAATATTCTTCCTTCCTTTCTTCTTTCTTCACCTAATGATCTAATCTTATCGTATTAGATCTTATCGCTGGCATAAATTAATTGCGATGCGTTATTTATTGCTGCATGAAGAACGTGGTAATGGCCAACATGTTGAGGTTCGCTGCGGCCTATTGCATTTTGAATTTGTCATCGGCTTAATTAGTGAGGAATTCAGCTCGGAGTCGCTGAAAAATCTGCCCGCAAACTGAAATAATTGTAAATCCATCGGCTTTGCGTTATTTATGCACTTGAAATCTGCGAACACGACCCGGCCAGGGACTTACTTGTTCTATGTAAATGAGGAACACAGGACACGGAACACAGGTGAGAAGGCTTGCGTCTTGCGTCTTGTGTCTTGTGCTGACAAAAAGCGGACATTTCCTCCGCTGATCTTTTGGAGTGACTGAATTTGTAACATGACACCAATTATTATTATTCATGGGGACTCTGAAGTGGCTTGTTTCATTGGGTAATCTATTCAAATGCTGCAAATTAGTGTTTTCATTTTATTACAGTTACCTAAGAGAGGTAGTCTGGGATTTAATTGTTTTTTAGCCGCTGGTTTTCAGATTCTTGTTTGTGGTTTCTATGGTTACGATTGAAACAATTTTAAACGGGCTGTCCCTAAAATAAGGTCTCCAAGGTGCTGCGGTCGCGAGGAACAATTTTACGCGAGATCCGGAAAAACTGGCATTTAGCCTAGTTTCCCTATGCCAAATCCCCACTCAAGCTGCACTCTCTGCGACAATAGTCTCGGCGTGGCAGCCGTTCGTGATGAAGCTTCCGCTCGCCGCACCCGCCAGGTGTGAATTACGCTTTATAATTACATTTTTTGCGCTAAGAACAAAACCCCGGTAGAAATTCATTCTCAGCTATTTGAAGTGTACGGAAAACAGTGTATGAGTGCGAAAACGCGCGCAAATGGTGCAGAGAATTTAAAAGCGTGCCGGGCGGCCATTGGTTTCAGATAAAAAACATTGCCAAAGTGGAAAAAACAGAGATTGCAAATCGACGGGTGACGGTTCGGGAGCTCTGTAATATGATCCCTGATGTCAGTAAGACTACTATTGACAAGATTTTGAAAAAATTTGGAAGACCACAAAGTCTGTCCAAGGTGGGTCCCAAAATGCTCACCGGGTTGAAGCAGACCGCAGATTCCCTGAGTGCTACGACATCGATGGCGAAGAATTCTTGTACTCAATTGTGACTGGGGATGAAACCCGGATACACTACACGACCCTAGAGACAGAGGAGCAATCCCAGTGGCATCATTCAGATTTTCCGAAGCAAAGTTTAAAAACGAATTACAGAGCGTAACTCACACCTGGCGGGTGCGGCGAGTGGAAGCTCCATCGCGAATGAAATTTTACGGACAACCCTCGTATTATCATAATGAAATTCGACCACGAGTTGACAGTATCAAAAATAGTTTTCTTTGATACGTATTTGAGGTATTGGAATATAGCGATGCTTTTAGGAATTTGGCCTGTTTCATACAAATCTTAATTTTGGATTTAAGATCAAAATACCAAACTGAAAAATTATTTTTGTGATGAAAAGGTATATCAAAATATTTAGTAAGGATGTTAGCTACTTTATTTATTTTTGTTTTAAATTATAAGATGAGGCCCATTTAAGATTTTAGTGTTTCATGATTTTAGAGGTAACTTGCGCAATTATTTGTGAGTAAATGAAAAACATTAAAAACAAAATTGCACTATAATTATTTTAAAAAATAAGATGTAAAATAAAAATAAAAATTAAATTTCCTTCAAAATGCATTTTTGGGGTAGTAATTTTAATATATAAACGGCAAACTTTTGTACCGACGTATAGGCAATTTTTATTTTAAATTTACACCCGTTAAAAAAATTATTTTATTCATTTTCATTTTTTATTTGATATTTCATCAGATTTATATGATAAAAATATTGAATTTTTTTTTGTATTTTTCATTTACTCACAAATAAATGCCTAAGTTGCCTCCAAAATCACGAAACATTGCAATCATTAATGGGCTGTATTTTATAATTTAAAGCAAACATAAATAAAGCAGATCATCCGTACTAGATATTTGATATATCTTTTGATTTAAAGAATTATTTTTGAGTTTGGTTGGGTATTTTGATTTTAAATCCAAAATTAAGATGTGTATGAAACGGGCCGAAACCTGCCGCGCAAACGGGTATTATTACTCCCAGAAAACATCAAACTGAGTCAAACACAGAGAGAGTTTAAAAAATATGTTAAAATATGGATACATTCTAATGATCGAGCCTATACTGGTGCCCTCACCCAAACGCCCAGTCATTGACAGTTGTTATTGTAGTAATAACCTTGCAGTTTATGAATTGTGTAGGTATATGCAAACAATAATGTTAACTAAAATAAAGTTTTTGCTGTATGGAAACCTACTTTACACATTTATAAAAAAACCATAGATAAAATTGCGAGAAACAATTAACAAAATTTCTGCCTCAATACAGGTTCACCTAGTGAGGCAGGCAATGCACAACTAAAAATACTGTATAACTATACTACTCCTGTGTAACCTTTCTTACGTTACTTTCTGTTTGTTAATTTTTCTATACTGATTGATGTAATCTATTTGTAAACTACATTGAGTATGTAATTTTTTTTATTTTTTAGTTATATTGTTGTTATTTCATTGAATAAAGATTATTATTATTATTTTGCCCGAAGAATTTACGGCGGCAGCCAAATCCGGCCGGCAATAATTATGAAAAGTAATTTCTTTTTCATTAACCCCACAAATGTGGAAAATAATTTCCCTCAGGACCTACGTCATGTTTGGGGATGCTGAGTGGAGGGCCTAGGAAAGTTAAGAGAGGAAGTTCCGGGAAGGATAAAGGATATGAGGGGTGGTTCGGAATCGAGGGATCAGTGTGTCCAAGAGTGACGGACGTATGAACCCATCCCTCCCGCTGCGGTCCCACCCGCCGCCAAAACATAAATTCAATACTATTACTGAAATTAAATTCGACATGTAGAGCGAATGAACGAAGGAATTAGTGTAAGAAGAATATACGACGCGAATGTGAATGGTAGAAGAAGTCGGGGACGCCCGAAGAAGACATGGCACGATCAAGTGAATCAGATACTTGAGTCGGGTCATGTCAAAAGTCAGAATAATAGAAGAGAATGTATGAGACGATGTATGAATGTGAGTGAGGCAAAGAGTGTATGCCAAGACCGAGTTGTTTGGCGGTCCGTCCTCTCTGCCTACCCCTGCGGGGAAACGGCGTGATGGTTAGTTAGTTAGTTAGTAAATTCGACTACTACAATTCAGACATGTGCAGTAGCGTATAAAAAAAACTTCTTTTAAAAACTTATGTTATGAATAAAGAAAAAAAAACCTTAAATGGGTAAAATATGAATGGTTCATATTTAGATAGGTAGAATTCTGTGATGGTAATGTTTAAAATATTGGTGAGATTAAGAAATCTGATATTATATTATTAAAGTTTCTTTTAGTATTATAGTGAGAATACATTTCAGGTAAAGTACCTACTTTTTAAATTCTGGGATTGTAATCCAGATTCTAGCATTTTTGTGAATGTATTTTAGAAACTGGTTATCCAGATCTTGCTTGTATTTGGTGACAATATTGCAGATGTAATGAACTAAAAATATACCGGTATGATTCTCAGATTGTATTCCAGATATCGGTCGCGCAATGAATTAAATTTCCACGATCATTTCTAGCTCATTTATAGGTGCAATTCTTCGGAATGATCAATGCACGTGATGCTATCAAGAGATCGCAAACAAATATGTACATCAATAACGCGTTTATTATATGCAATACCCTTATGCGTTGGAATCATTAATTTGAATTAAGATCTCCACTAGATTGGCGTAGGTACCTAATGATAAACTGTCAATATTAATGCGATGACGCTAAGGTCTTGTTTTATGATGTCATTATGAATTACAACGGGGTCAGTGTGATTTCTTTGAATTTCACATCAATCGCATGATTTATGGAGAATGACGCAAATGTTTTTTCACATGACGTATGATTGAGTTACAAATCAAAAAATCTATTATTGGAAAAATGACGATTCACGATGTGTGTACAAACTTTACATTGTAGGTGTGAAAAGACCAAATAAAGGAAGCGAAGAATGTTTATTTCTTTGCGTTAAACAATGTTTTACACGATGTTTATTTTTGTACTGCTTCCACATGGGTCATCTTTTCACTTTTCATATAAATCCAGGATGAAAAAGGACTTGTTCCATTTTGATACCGATTTTCGCACAGCTTAAGATGACGGATATTATTTGACATCTGTCTGTGGGGTGCCGTAGGGTGGCCGTCTCGGGCGCACTCCCGCCTGCCGAGGGGGCGGGAAGTAGGCCACTAGGTAGGGTAGGCATCAGATATACCGTGCTGAAGAGGTGGTGCACACTTCTGTTTCTTGATTTGGACGTTTTGAATTAAGCATAAGAAGATAAAGTCGATAAAGGTGCCATAGCCTTCAGACAAAATCTATACAGATAAAATCTAATAATAATATAATCTATACACAACAGACAAGCACTTTAAATAAGTCTCTCTCTCTCTCTCTCTCCGATGGCGCAACAGCCCATATCGAGCTTTGGCCTTCCGCAATATTCACCTCCAACTGCCTTTGTCATAAGCGGCTGACTTCCAGTTTGTTACTTGGAGAAGCTGTGCTGCATCTCCTCTTACCTCGTCTTCCCACCTCAGTCTGGATCTCCACACTTTTCTCCTTCCACCTGGGTGTCCAGTCATAATTATTTTTAGGACGCGTGCGTTCGGCATTCTACATATCCAGCCCATCTCAACCTGAGGAGTCTCTTATGGGCTGAAACGCTAGGGGCGTGATATACATCATAGAGTTCTTTGTTGTGGCGGATACGCCACTGTTACCCCTCTTTCACGTGTCCACATATTCTTTTCAAATAAGACTAGACCCCAAAAATACAGCACAAATGTATATTTTAAACTAAAAAACGAGTGAGCTTTAGACCACACAACTGAAGTACAACTTCACTAACTTATCTCCCTCTCAACTTCCGTTCGCTTTGCCCGACCGTTCGCCTCGCCCGATAACACTTTTCGTAAAGCTCTCGTCACGCATTCACCAGCTTACACCCCAAATCAAGCGTGCGTAAAGAAGTTTTCTTCAAAAATCAATTCAGATTTTGAAAATGTTTGATCAATTTTTGCCGACTTAAGAGAAGTCTTTTGGTAGAGGCATTTCCTTAAGTTTTTATGTCAATGTATTGCATTGAATTTCACAATTTTTACAAGAAAATAGAGCTGTTCAAATGTATTTATTTCCATATGTTGTCATTTAGCAAGCCTTACACCTTGTACACTTCAACCTGGAATCTCATCTATTACAACGCAATGTTTAATGACCACATGATTGAGAAAAGCTTCTGCGTTTTACATCCCATTACTCAGAGGGCGCTTTCTAGTCGCACTGCCATCGTGGTGCATTTCTCAAACTAACTTAATCTATCCATTAAAACACACGATGTCCGCTACCCGTACCAGTGAATGTCCTCGCACTTCTGCAATACTGCGACTCGCAATGGTAATGCGTTCGTTTATTTCGCAAAACACGAGTTCTCAAACGTTATAGAATTTTTATTTGGAAGTGAAAACTGCTTTAGCACTGTTGTCATTTTAAACTCGACGAAACGAAAAATAGCGACAACAAAAAGAGACTAACACATACATTTATAGAATTTAGAGTGCGAGAGAATAATCGGTCTCCTCTTTGTGCGGTGCTTCGTAACCTTCCCACTCTTGTCCACTTTAGTTTTCTAAAGGTTTTTCTCGAGGGAAGCGACAACTAGATCATAAAGGATAATCTCGATTCTCAAGTGTTTTAAGCCATTTTGAATCTGGACATAAGTTCTGTTTGAATCGACTATTCATCTTCCTGTAAATTGTTTGTTGTGTTCCGGCTCTGGTTTCAAGACGGTGGCTGTTTTAAAACTTGTGAGAAAAGATTATTTTTTTACATTAGCACTACACAGGAGGCCAAGAAAATATTTCCTCTCAGGGCCTGTATCATCTTAGGTGATGCTGTGTGGAGGGTCTTTTTAGGAAAGGAAAGAGAGGAAGTTCCTGGAAGGAAAAAGGTGTGAGGAATGTGTAGGAATCTCGAGGTCAGTGTGTCCAGGAGTGACGGACGAATCTATCCCTTCCACTGCAGTGCAAGGCGATATTCTGGGAGAGTCCTGCTGGAGAGGTCTCCCATCACCAGTCTCTCTCGATCCGGCCTGCCACGCATTTGGTGGACAGGCGTATCCGTTACCAAAATCCGAACAGACCTCACCCCATGAACCCGGGCATTCGACGGCCGGCATAGTCCAGCGGTAAGGCTCTTGATTAATTTGTGTTATTTCACAAATTATTCATTAAAATAATATATAGTATATTTGCGGCACGTTCCAGAGTGGGAGATACTCTCAGTATCTCCCTGGTGTAAGACCACCATTCAGAATTGAAACGTTGCTTGAAATGGCTTTAGCCGTGTTTGGTGACCAGATCTGAATAGCCAGGTACTTCCCCACCTTCCTCTTCCCTATCTCCTTCCCCTCCCCATTACCTTCAGCCTCACACATACCCCAATTGGGGATGCCATAATCCCACTGGCTCCGGACGGGAGCAGTTGGGACTCTTGTGCGGTATTCATGTAAAAAAAAATCCCTGCTATGTAACCAAACGTAGCGAACCACTTGGGGTGACCTACGGCAGGGGGGTTGGTTATCCAATAAATGGTTCCCCGGGGTGGCGCTCTCAAAATCGCCTCCCAAATTGAAAATAATGTGAAATCATTGTGTTTATTAATTAAGTACGTAGGTATTTACGTGTCTATTAAGAATATTCTTCCTTCCTTTCTTCTTTCTTCACCTAATGATCTAATCTTATCGTATTAGATCTTATCGCTGGCATAAATTAATTGCGATGCGTTATTTATTGCTGCATGAAGAACGTGGTAATGGCCAACATGTTGAGGTTCGCTGCGGCCTATTGCATTTTGAATTTGTCATCGGCTTAATTAGTGAGGAATTCAGCTCGGAGTCGCTGAAAAATCTGCCCGCAAACTGAAATAATTGTAAATCCATCGGCTTTGCGTTATTTATGCACTTGAAATCTGCGAACACGACCCGGCCAGGGACTTACTTGTTCTATGTAAATGAGGAACACAGGACACGGAACACAGGTGAGAAGGCTTGCGTCTTGCGTCTTGTGTCTTGTGCTGACAAAAAGCGGACATTTCCTCCGCTGATCTTTTGGAGTGACTGAATTTGTAACATGACACCAATTATTATTATTCATGGGGACTCTGAAGTGGCTTGTTTCATTGGGTAATCTATTCAAATGCTGCAAATTAGTGTTTTCATTTTATTACAGTTACCTAAGAGAGGTAGTCTGGGATTTAATTGTTTTTTAGCCGCTGGTTTTCAGATTCTTGTTTGTGGTTTCTATGGTTACGATTGAAACAATTTTAAACGGGCTGTCCCTAAAATAAGGTCTCCAAGGTGCTGCGGTCGCGAGGAACAATTTTACGCGAGATCCGGAAAAACTGGCATTTAGCCTAGTTTCCCTATGCCAAATCCCCACTCAAGCTGCACTCTCTGCGACAATAGTCTCGGCGTGGCAGCCGTTCGTGATGAAGCTTCCGCTCGCCGCACCCGCCAGGTGTGAATTACGCTTTATAATTACATTTTTTGCGCTAAGAACAAAACCCCGGTAGAAATTCATTCTCAGCTATTTGAAGTGTACGGAAAACAGTGTATGAGTGCGAAAACGCGCGCAAATGGTGCAGAGAATTTAAAAGCGTGCCGGGCGGCCATTGGTTTCAGATAAAAAACATTGCCAAAGTGGAAAAAACAGAGATTGCAAATCGACGGGTGACGGTTCGGGAGCTCTGTAATATGATCCCTGATGTCAGTAAGACTACTATTGACAAGATTTTGAAAAAATTTGGAAGACCACAAAGTCTGTCCAAGGTGGGTCCCAAAATGCTCACCGGGTTGAAGCAGACCGCAGATTCCCTGAGTGCTACGACATCGATGGCGAAGAATTCTTGTACTCAATTGTGACTGGGGATGAAACCCGGATACACTACACGACCCTAGAGACAGAGGAGCAATCCCAGTGGCATCATTCAGATTTTCCGAAGCAAAGTTTAAAAACGAATTACAGAGCGTAACTCACACCTGGCGGGTGCGGCGAGTGGAAGCTCCATCGCGAATGAAATTTTACGGACAACCCTCGTATTATCATAATGAAATTCGACCACGAGTTGACAGTATCAAAAATAGTTTTCTTTGATACGTATTTGAGGTATTGGAATATAGCGATGCTTTTAGGAATTTGGCCTGTTTCATACAAATCTTAATTTTGGATTTAAGATCAAAATACCAAACTGAAAAATTATTTTTGTGATGAAAAGGTATATCAAAATATTTAGTAAGGATGTTAGCTACTTTATTTATTTTTGTTTTAAATTATAAGATGAGGCCCATTTAAGATTTTAGTGTTTCATGATTTTAGAGGTAACTTGCGCAATTATTTGTGAGTAAATGAAAAACATTAAAAACAAAATTGCACTATAATTATTTTAAAAAATAAGATGTAAAATAAAAATAAAAATTAAATTTCCTTCAAAATGCATTTTTGGGGTAGTAATTTTAATATATAAACGGCAAACTTTTGTACCGACGTATAGGCAATTTTTATTTTAAATTTACACCCGTTAAAAAAATTATTTTATTCATTTTCATTTTTTATTTGATATTTCATCAGATTTATAAGATAAAAATATTGAATTTTTTTTTGTATTTTTCATTTACTCACAAATAAATGCCTAAGTTGCCTCCAAAATCACGAAACATTGCAATCATTAATGGGCTGTATTTTATAATTTAAAGCAAACATAAATAAAGCAGATCATCCGTACTAGATATTTGATATATCTTTTGATTTAAAGAATTATTTTTGAGTTTGGTTGGGTATTTTGATTTTAAATCCAAAATTAAGATGTGTATGAAACGGGCCGAAACCTGCCGCGCAAACGGGTATTATTACTCCCAGAAAACATCAAACTGAGTCAAACACAGAGAGAGTTTAAAAAATATGTTAAAATATGGATACATTCTAATGATCGAGCCTATACTGGTGCCCTCACCCAAACGCCCAGTCATTGACAGTTGTTATTGTAGTAATAACCTTGCAGTTTATGAATTGTGTAGGTATATGCAAACAATAATGTTAACTAAAATAAAGTTTTTGCTGTATGGAAACCTACTTTACACATTTATAAAAAAACCATAGATAAAATTGCGAGAAACAATTAACAAAATTTCTGCCTCAATACAGGTTCACCTAGTGAGGCAGGCAATGCACAACTAAAAATACTGTATAACTATACTACTCCTGTGTAACCTTTCTTACGTTACTTTCTGTTTGTTAATTTTTCTATACTGATTGATGTAATCTATTTGTAAACTACATTGAGTATGTAATTTTTTTTATTTTTTAGTTATATTGTTGTTATTTCATTGAATAAAGATTATTATTATTATTTTGCCCGAAGAATTTACGGCGGCAGCCAAATCCGGCCGGCAATAATTATGAAAAGTAATTTCTTTTTCATTAACCCCACAAATGTGGAAAATAATTTCCCTCAGGACCTACGTCATGTTTGGGGATGCTGAGTGGAGGGCCTAGGAAAGTTAAGAGAGGAAGTTCCGGGAAGGATAAAGGATATGAGGGGTGGTTCGGAATCGAGGGATCAGTGTGTCCAAGAGTGACGGACGTATGAACCCATCCCTCCCGCTGCGGTCCCACCCGCCGCCAAAACATAAATTCAATACTATTACTGAAATTAAATTCGACATGTAGAGCGAATGAACGAAGGAATTAGTGTAAGAAGAATATACGACGCGAATGTGAATGGTAGAAGAAGTCGGGGACGCCCGAAGAAGACATGGCACGATCAAGTGAATCAGATACTTGAGTCGGGTCATGTCAAAAGTCAGAATAATAGAAGAGAATGTATGAGACGATGTATGAATGTGAGTGAGGCAAAGAGTGTATGCCAAGACCGAGTTGTTTGGCGGTCCGTCCTCTCTGCCTACCCCTGCGGGGAAACGGCGTGATGGTTAGTTAGTTAGTTAGTAAATTCGACTACTACAATTCAGACATGTGCAGTAGCGTATAAAAAAAACTTCTTTTAAAAACTTATGTTATGAATAAAGAAAAAAAAACCTTAAATGGGTAAAATATGAATGGTTCATATTTAGATAGGTAGAATTCTGTGATGGTAATGTTTAAAATATTGGTGAGATTAAGAAATCTGATATTATATTATTAAAGTTTCTTTTAGTATTATAGTGAGAATACATTTCAGGTAAAGTACCTACTTTTTAAATTCTGGGATTGTAATCCAGATTCTAGCATTTTTGTGAATGTATTTTAGAAACTGGTTATCCAGATCTTGCTTGTATTTGGTGACAATATTGCAGATGTAATGAACTAAAAATATACCGGTATGATTCTCAGATTGTATTCCAGATATCGGTCGCGCAATGAATTAAATTTCCACGATCATTTCTAGCTCATTTATAGGTGCAATTCTTCGGAATGATCAATGCACGTGATGCTATCAAGAGATCGCAAACAAATATGTACATCAATAACGCGTTTATTATATGCAATACCCTTATGCGTTGGAATCATTAATTTGAATTAAGATCTCCACTAGATTGGCGTAGGTACCTAATGATAAACTGTCAATATTAATGCGATGACGCTAAGGTCTTGTTTTATGATGTCATTATGAATTACAACGGGGTCAGTGTGATTTCTTTGAATTTCACATCAATCGCATGATTTATGGAGAATGACGCAAATGTTTTTTCACATGACGTATGATTGAGTTACAAATCAAAAAATCTATTATTGGAAAAATGACGATTCACGATGTGTGTACAAACTTTACATTGTAGGTGTGAAAAGACCAAATAAAGGAAGCGAAGAATGTTTATTTCTTTGCGTTAAACAATGTTTTACACGATGTTTATTTTTGTACTGCTTCCACATGGGTCATCTTTTCACTTTTCATATAAATCCAGGATGAAAAAGGACTTGTTCCATTTTGATACCGATTTTCGCACAGCTTAAGATGACGGATATTATTTGACATCTGTCGTTTTACGTATTTATGTTATGTGGGAATGTTACTTGTTTATTTCGTTTTAACTAACTAACTAACTAACCATCACGCCGTTTCCCCGCAGGGGTAGGCAGAGAGGACGGACCGCCAAACAACTCGGTCTTGGCACACACTCTTTGCCTCACTCACATTCATACATCGTCTCATACATACTCTTCTATTATTCTGACTTTTGACATGGCCCGTCTCAAGTATCTGATTCACTTGATCGTGCCATGTCTTCCCCGGGCGTCCCCGACTTCTTCTACCATTCACATTTGCATCATATATTCTTTTTACACTACTTTCTTCGCTCATTCGCTCTACGTGCCCAAACCATCTGAGGGTCCCTTTCTTAATTTTGCTCATTATACTTACATCAGCCTTACATTCTTTGCGGGATATCCACATTTCTAACACGATCATACATGGTTTTACCACACATACGTCTCAGGGATCTCATTTCAACAGCATTCAGTTTACTTTCATCCTTCCTCTGCCAGTTCCATGCCTCACTGCCATACATCAGGGTAGGCACAAGGACTCCATTGTGGACTGCTAGCTTCGCTTTTTTTGACAGTTTTTTATTAGCGCCAACGGCATTCAGTCCTCCATTAATGGAGTTACCGGCATTTACCTTCTTATTTACTTCGTTTTAATGTTGAAATATTGATAAAAAGACTAGATACATACATTATGTGTTTATTACTGACTAGCTGGTACCCAGCATGCGTTGCTATGCCATTGAAAGAAATAAATTGAATCTACCTGCATATCCTTCCACCATCTCCACCTTCCCCCTCCCTCGTGTCTTCCCTCTCCGCAAACCCCACCTTCCCCCTGCCTTTCCTCCCTGCCTCTAAAATATATGAAATACACACATTTTCATTTATACAAATTTCATAACGCCAGAGCTTACCTTCATATACAGCCTATGTTATTCGCTGATAATGTAGCTTTCTATTGGTGAAAGATTTTTTCAAATCGGTTCAGTAGTTTCGGAGCCTATTCAATGCAAACTAACAATCAAATCTTTCCTCTTTATAGTATTACAAAGATTACGAACGTGTATTGCTGTTTGGTTTTGTGAATTTCACTTTTATATTTGGTGATTCGTGACAAATGCTTTCATGTGATCTATAATAACGTAGGTACAAGGTGCTACCAATTTGATGATTTAATAGCGTCACAAAATATTATTTCTTCTCTAATGGCAACTATCTGTATAAAATCGTAAGTAGTTGTGAAAATAATGATCGTGTAAAGCAAAGATTTTTCCTATGGGTCCCGGCGTAGTTTTTTTTTCAATTGAATTGCAACATTGTCATAAAATGATCAATCAGCGCCATGTGATTTTTTTATTGACCTTAGAAAGGTCCCCGTTAACTCTGATTCTTGGTTCGTTTCAGTTTTCTATAAAATTGCTATCTGCTCACAAACATAATAATAATAATATGATAGTTGTGCTTTTCCGCTGATTAAAAATTCTTTAAAAGTTGAATCTGGCCTATAATCTGTAACTTCAACCTTTCAAATGTCAAACAAGCAAAATGGCACTGATTAACTATTTGATGGGTTCACGACGAGTTCATCGAAAATCAATTCATCGAAAATCAATTCATCGAAAGCAAATTC
This sequence comes from Limnephilus rhombicus, assembly GCA_929108145.2. Classification (NCBI taxonomy): domain Eukaryota; kingdom Metazoa; phylum Arthropoda; class Insecta; order Trichoptera; family Limnephilidae; genus Limnephilus; species Limnephilus rhombicus. The sequence continues at coordinate 25,491,060 of OV815274.1, forward strand.
ATCGAAAACGAGTTCATCGAAAACCAATTCATCAAAAATCAATTCATCGAAAACCAAATCAGCGAATGATCAATTTATCGAAAATCGCCAATTCATCGAAAAAATATATTTTGTTGATATTTGAGAGAAATGCCGAGCAGACCGAGAAGTTAAAAAAGCATTGGTCAACCTAAACTAACCTAACCTAACCTAACCTACCCTAACCTAACCTAACCTAACCTAACCTAACCTAACCTAACCGAACCTAACCTAACTTAACCTATTTAACCAATTTTTAAATATTTTTTTATCATCACTCTTAATGACCTCTCTGAGTTGTTAATGAGTTGGTTTCATTATAAGTTGTCTGGTCACCGTTCCTTAGATATCCCTTTTTTGCAGTATCAGACAATCGGAAATCGAAGGTATAACCTATAAATTTTACATTGTCAGTATTGTCACTACGAAACTGACAGTTGCTAAACACATTTAACTCAGTTAAACAGACCTTTTTGGGTATTTAATTTCGACAGCTCTAATATCTACAAAAAATAGGTTTTTCGATGAATTGGCGATTCGATGAATTGATTTTCGATGAATTGATTTTCGATGAACTCGTTTTCGATAAATTTGCTTTCGATGAATTGATTTTCGATGAACTCGTTTTCGATGAATTTGCTTTCGATGAATTGATTTTCGATGAACTCGTCGGTTACCATTTGATGACAATGTTACATTATTTCAATTAGTGTGACCTTTTGCCTTCATTTCACCGTGCATCCTTTTTACAACAGCGTGCTACACCGTACTCGGCTGTGTTATCTTCAGTTCATTAAAACCTGTACAAATATCTGTTCTCTGTATAATCCAGCATCTCGCACTACGGGTCCATGACTCTTCTGCATCTCGTGTCACATCCCACGCGATCTCCTTCAAGTGGCAAAATGTCAACTCTACTCTGTGCTGCCTGCATAGTTTGATATGTCTTGTTGTATGCGTGACGTTTTGCTGTATTTGTGCGCTTTATCAGGTATATTATATACACTGGCTTATATAATATTGTGTGCTTGGAGTAGGAAAGATATGTGTGCTAGTACTATGTATGATCGAATTACGAATGAGGTGATGTGAACTTTGAGAGTGGCTGAACTGTGCGTCATGATTAAGATTAAGAGGAAATACTAGCGGCGTTTTTTCCATACAAACGTATTCCCCATTTATCTCTCTGGATTTTGACCCTAGAGCAATTTTTTTTACGTAATATAGATATCAACCACTAGCGTGTCGGTACGTTTTGCTTTTTTTGATAATGTATTTCTTATAGAAGTTCGGACCTTCCAAAAATGAATAAAATTGCATGGTTTAAACGCCGTCAAAAGACGTTCAGTATACACAATAAACAATGTATTTTAAAAAAAAGCAAAACGTACCGACATAGAATATTTTCTTCTTATACAGTTAGTGAAAAAAAATAATTTAAAATCGGTCCAGTTTTGGAGAAGAAAAATGGGGAATACAAAACATCGATTTTGACGATTTTATTTAGGTATTTTCGGCCCGATATGCAGTTGTTCCTTTCGCTCAGTTTCCCCGAGGGGAGCGCGGAGTGGAACAGAAGACATTCGTTACAATACCTATCGACGATATTTTTAAATGACCGGCATAGCTCTTAAGAACGGACGTTTAGATGGTCGGGAAACGTAGGACGAAGAGGATGGATGAAGAATTCGGGGATACCCCAGCAAGACACGGCACGATCAATCACATGAATCAGTTCAGTAATAGAAGATTTAGAAATAGGGACGATGTAAATAAATAGCGTGTGTGGCATTTAGTCCTTTCAGAAACCTCTTACCCCTGTGCAGGAATGAAGTTATATTTTTAGTTAGAGTAGCTTTTCTTTCATACGTAAGAAGAAGCCACAAGCCAAAAAGGTGTACATTCCTAACTAACTAACCATTACGCCGTTTCCCCGCAGGGGTAGGCAGAGAAGACAACCGCCAAACAACTCGATCTTGGCTCACACTCCTTGCCTCGTTCACATTCATACATCGTCTCATACATGCTCTTCTATTCTTCGACTCAAGTATCTGATTCGCTTGATCGTGCCATGTGCCATGTCTTCCTCGGGCGTCTCCGACTTCTTCTACCATTCACATTCACGTCATATATCCTCATTACACTCCTTTCCTCGTTCATTCGCTCTACATGCCCAAACCATCTGAACATCCCTTTCTTAATCTTTCCCATTACGCTTACATTAGCCTTGCATTCTTTGCGAATCTCCACATTTTTCACACGATCGTACATAGTTTTACAGGGAAATGAGATCCTCAGGGATCTCAATTCCACAGCATTCAGTCTACTTTCATCTTTCCACTGCCAATTTCCATGCCTCACTGCCCTACATCAGGGTAAGTACCAACACTCTTCGCTTCTTGGGACAGTTTTTTGTAGGCGCCAACGAGTTCAGTCCTCCATTAATGGAGTTGCCTGCATTTACCCTTCTTTCGATATCTCTATCAGCCTTCCCAACTCTCGTAAACATACTTCCCAAGTACACAAACTCATCCATCTGCTCCAAGTATATTCTTAGTTTGCCTTAGGAGGCATACATTAATTTTGTGAGCAGTTTCTCTTCCAATCTAGACCCCTCCCCCCCTTGGTGAGATAAATTTAGGCCACTTAGTTATATTCTTTTCAAGTTACGTGAGATTTTGCTGGACCCCCCCCCCCCCCTTTTGAGCATATGTAATTAATGTATAATCCCTTATTTCGCCACAAACATGGGTAATAGACATACAAATCAAAAACCGCCAGGTTTCAAGCGCAAAAGTTACTTTTATTTATTGTTTGGCAATTTTTTTGAGAAAGAATAAACAAAAAAGGCTTAGATAATATAATCAAAGGAAACTTTCTCGAATAATCTTAAACATAATATTGTATTTTTTAAAGTTGTTTCTTATACAAAACGCTTACGTTGTTTCTTATATGATTCATACTTTTCTAATGCAAAAATATATATTTTTAGTACTTTACGCTAACGTTTTTTAAAAATGTAATAAATAATTTTATTTTATTTCTTGTCAAGCGAAACGATAGAAAAATATTCAATTTATCCCAACCATGTTTTTTTGTTATTAATAATGAAAACTGTATCTTAGCAAAGATTAATCTAAAAGAGTAATTTCACGCTAAGCTTCGCCTTGAGATAATTTTTTTCATTATAATCTAACCATTTAATAGATGATACTCTACGAGTACCTAAATATGCCTTTCACGTATATTTGATTGGAAAACAACGTCGCCACTGACTTGGTATATTTTGGTTGTAGCTCATTTAGCTCACGCTCTGTCTCTCTTATACTGCCTGATATTGTATATCGCCATTCCATTTGATCGAAATTAAAATTTCATAATGCTTACGAAAACATTTACTGTATTTGAAATTTAGAAGCAAAGAATGATCAGAATTTTCTTTTTCGTTTATTCTTTGTTTGTAAGTATTAATTATTTTAAATTTTTAAAAATTAATTTATTTACTTTTTTAATAATTTATTAATTATTAATTTAAATCCAAAGTAAAGTAGTTTATAAATAGTCCTCCTCACTAGGCATTCCTTTTCCGAGGCGGGTGAGTTGGCGTTACGTCATGATTTCCTCATCTTCATGTTTGTTGATTTTTTTATATTTTATTTATTTTGGGGAAAATTGATAGCAGATCTGAGATTACACAATAAAACAATAGTAAGATAAATTATTATTTTTAATTGTTAAACTAACGTTTAAGACAAGATTTTTATGCATAGCACAAAGGGTAACAATTATTATAAGCAATAATTATCAGCCTGAAACCTCATCCACATTGAAAAATCTTCCGAGAAAAAATACATGACGCCAACGGGACTTGAACCCGTGCCCTTCTGATTGCCGGTCAGCTGCTCTCCCAATTGAGCTATGGCGGCTTATCTTATACCCGCCAAATGATCCAATATATACTAGTGTTGCATTCAACAATTCCTGCTTATTATATTTTTTCCACCTGAAAACAACTTTATTTTTGCGAAGGAGATACTGTTTGTGTTAAATCCGTCGCTAGGTGGCGTCGAGACAAATTATGTCTTCATTTATTGGGGAAATACTTAAACTTGTCAAATATTAATTATTATTTTTAATTGTTAAACTAACGTTGAAGACAAGATTTTTATGCGTAGCACAAAGGGTAACAATTATTATAAGCAATAATTATCAGCCGGAAACACTCATCCATATTGAAAAATCTTCCGAGAAAAAATACATGACGCCAACGGGACTTGAACCCGTGCCCTTCTGATTGCCGGTCAGCTGCTCTCCCAATTGAGCTATGGCGGCTTATCTTATACCCGCCAAATATTCAATTCCATTCAGCAGCAAGGAGATTTTTCAATGTGGATGAGTGTTTCAGGCAGATAATTATTGCTTATAATAATAGTAAGATAGTTAATTATGCCAATTACGAACTTTCCACTGATGATAGTGAATGAATAATAAAGTGTGACATTATAAGGGTGTTTTATTAAATTAAATTATTATTTTTTTTACAACATATGAAACGGGAGGGGGGAGGAGGAACATAGAAATTAGGATTAAGAGGCAAAGGAAGGGAATATATTGGGATTAAACTTTCTAGTTTGAGTCATGTTGCTTAGTGAGTTTTCGTTTTATGTCATGTAAAGTCGAGTTAAAGATGTCAATGTGGTAATGATTTAAATTAAATGAGTGTGTGGATCTATAGATAAATGAGTTCTGTTTGGAGTTGGTCTTGCAAAGAGGGAGATTAAAAGTAAGTGACTGTCTGCTTTTGCGATTTGGAACATGGAATGATAGGCGTTGAAGAAGATCAGGACTATCAATTAGGTTATGTCTAATTTTAAATAACATAACCGAATCTGCTATATTTCTTCGGCAAGTTAATGTCTGCATATTGAAGAACTTTGCAGAGTCTTCATTACTAACGTGAGATCGAAAAAAGCGGAAGTTAAGGTACCTTAAGAATCTATTTTGAACACTTTCGATTCTATTTTTGTGTATTGCATAGCCTGGGTTCCACACTTGAGATGCGTATTCAAGGATAATACGAAGTATGAGAAATATAGTATTTTGAAAGTAATAAGATCTTTGAATTGTTTACAGGAGCGGATTATGAAACCATGCATGGAAGATGCATTAGTGACTATATGGTCGATATGTTTATTGAAATTCAGTTTACTATCAAGTATAATCCCTAGGTCCTTAATTTCTGATTTCATGGATAATGGTTGATGATTAATGAAGTATTTCATCATCTTCATGTTTTTTGATTTCATCATCTTTATGTTTGTTGATTTTATCATCCTCATGTTTGCTGATTTTGTGTTTTATGTTCATGTTTGTTGATTTCATCATCTTATTTATTTTCATCATCATCATGTTTGTTGACTACGTTTGTTATTTTCCTCATCTTCAAGTTGTTCGGCAGTATTTTTTGTTTCAACAACTTCATGTTTATTGACTGTAGGTTGTGCTGAATTTTATGATTTCCTCATCTTCATGTTTATGTATTTTGATGTTGTTTTTAAACTTGTTTATCCCCATGGTATTTTTAATTTAATTTGGAAGAGCATTAAATAATTTTGTAGCATAGAATTTTAGTTTTCTTAATAGGTTGAATATTTGGTTTGTGACGAATGTGGGCAGATATATAATAATACTGTAATATCCTTGTACTTCACGCGTTTTGGATAAATGAGCAGTGAATAAGCGATATTTGTTTCCCGCTGATTGACTGTTAGTTTTGACGTAACATGATCAGTATTTGGGTTAACCCGTGATGTGGTCAAAATAACTTTCAGCGGTAAATGGAAATATGATTATTTTTATATAATATTTAACCCTAGAAAGATAATCATGTTTTGATATACGTAAAATTGATGCATGAGTTTTAACTAGCTGTAATATTTTATTTTGTTAATTGATTTGAATAAACCAATCGGTATTATATTTTTACAAACAAATGACATAATGACAAAATAAATGACAAATACAACAATTTGTAAACATATATATATATATATATATATATTTATTTTTTTATTTAAAAAAAAAACGAAACGCAACCTTCTTCAATAATCAACAAAACGTAGAAATATTTTTAATTTTTTCAAAATCACTTATTTCTTACTGATAATCAGCCATTTTGACTAATGTACTTAATAATTAAGATTTATTATACTTAATAGTAACATACAGTTACATAAAAAATCAATCAAAACAGCTTTGAAACTTATCAATATTACGCTTTTTGACTCATTCGGTGGTTATATCTGGTAACACCTACCTCAGAGGCGCGCGCGCCCCACGGAAGGTCCAAGCAGCGAATGAGATGTCTAAAAAGCACAGCGACGGATTCGCACTAATTAGAACGAGAGAGAAATAATTCTAACATGCATGCGTAAATTTAACGCAGACTATCTTTCCAGTGTTAAAAAAATACGAACTTTGCTTGATTCTTTCCTATTTAGGTGTAAACAATGTAATTCGAAATATATACTTAAAAAATTGATATATATATATATATATATATATATGTTATGATTAAGGTTTTCACGGGTGTAAGATGTAGAACAATTTTCTCGGTTTACCCGCGTAACGTAGTCCTTAAAAGGACTTTTTAACTCCTGACGTTTCGGACAGTGTGATCTGTCCGAAACGTCAGGAGTTAAAAAGTCCTTTTAAGGACTACGTTACGCGGGTAAACCGAGAAAATTGTTCTACATATATATATATATATATATATAATATATATATATATATATATATATATATATATATATAAGTGTTCCATGACAAATCAGAAACAACTGAACTCAACACTCTTTGAAAAGTCATTAAAATCGGTAAAAAAAACGAAAAATATTCCATCAACCTGACCGAACGTCACCTATTTAGCCAATTTTTTGTATATATTTTTTCATCACTTTTAATGACTTTTCAATGGAGGTGTTGAGTGTTGAGTTATGTTCATTTTGAGTTGTCAGGTCACTATATTTAAGTCCATTTCATAATTCATTTCTCTAATATCTAAGACGATTAAAAACTTGGTATATGAAAACTTAGTTAATTTAGTATTACCACATACGTAGTTACACTCTAAATAGCTGCGGCTGAAGGGTTGAGAATGGCTCTTATTTTTTTTTTATAGTAATTTAAATTTTTATTTTATTTGATACAATAACTTAACGTATTTAAAATGTTATTTCATAATGTGGGCCTCACTGGGTGCTTTACCCGTGAAGAAGCCTCCAATTTGTATCTAAATAAAATTATTTAAAATATCAAATAATAAATTTCAATAAAATAAAATGAAACAAAGATGATATGAAATAAAATACATAAAGGCGGTAATGAAAAAAAAGTCAAATATTATTACGATGTATGGTTGTGTATAGTTATGTGAGTATTGTAATGGCAGAGTGTATATATTTTATTCTTTTGCGTTATGAAATTTACTTTATAATAACTCTTTTGTTCTTTAATCCATCTTCTGTTTTTGAATTTTATTTGGTGTCCCACATTTTTTTAATCGAGTTAAAAACGTTGAAAGCTTTTATTACCTAGTATTTTTGGTGTTTTTGTCCAAAGCTTTATTTAACATTTTTTTGTACGCTTGTTTATACGTATTTGTTGAAAATTGTTTTATTGATCAAAAAAGTAGTTTTCTTCGGGGACGTTCAGAGAGACGTATAATCAAAATTTCACAATAATTCAAACACTGTCCGCGACGAGATTTAGTGACAACAGAGGACATCTTGATCTTGGAAACTTCCCAAGGCTTTATGTGAAAACTGTACAATTTTCTGAATTCTGTAAAAAGATTGAAATAAAATATATTAAAACTTTGGTGCGAGTCGTACCGCTTCACTTCATTTAAAAAAAAAAGTAACTTTTTTGCAACGTACCTAGTATACTTTCAAACTTTCGCACAAAATCTGTTTTATGGTTATATTGTAGATTTTATTATATTAAACAATTAAACAACAGAGTGGAAGATACTCTCAGTATCGACCTGGTGTAAGACCACCATTCAGAATTGAAACGTTGCTTGAAATGGCTTTAGCCGTGTCTGGTGACCAGATCTGAATAGCCAGGTACTTCCCCAACTTCCTCTTCCCTAGCTCCTTCCCCTCCCCACTAACTTCAGCCTCACAACATACCCCAATTGGGGATGCCATAGTCCCACTGGCTCCAGACGGGAGCAGTTGGGACTCTTGTGAGGTATTCATGTAAAAAAAAAAAATGATATTTTCTAAATCCAGTTTTTTGTTTATGTTTTATTATTCAACGGAAAACAGGTTTTTTCAGTCAGCTACTTAAATAAAGGAGATTACGTTTGAAAAAAGAGGTTACATAAATTAAATTTCGAAAAACTACGAAACTCAGAAAAAATATCACGGTCGATTTAGTATCCGGAATTGATTACTTCCATAGTAGAGTCGATACCGCTTAATTTGAACACCGGTTTATCGGTGTACAATTAAAAAAATCACCTTCTTTATACGCTTCCTTTTACGGATTTTCTATCTAAAGTTAGGACAAAATAATTTAGGTAAAAAAATTCAAGGGGACTTAAATAAATTTAATTTGAATACATATAAAGGCTCAATCATTTATTTTTTTACTTCGCTTATTTGTGACAGCCGCTTATTTGGGACAGTCGCTTATTTGGGGCAGCCGCTTATCGAGACAGACGCTTATTATGGATGAAATGTTTGGAATCAGATGTGTCCCAATTAAGCGAAATCGACTTATTTCCAAATTATCAAAATTACTCCTTCCATAACTCTCCGATTCAACAAAAAGAGTGTAACGTAATCCCACTAGACTCTAGATAATATACAACATTATATTTATATTATTTGTATTTTATAAAGTGCACGTGCCTGTTTGATCGAGTAATAAACGCATTATTTGATGGATTAGCAGCCTCGTACTTCCTGATCCTGACTGGGAAGATTACTGCCCTTATAATTACCGATCTCGTCGGAAGCGTATAAATCAACTTTATAATTATTTCGAGATAGAGTTGCGCGGTGTAACGTACGCAATGCGTAGGGTAATAAACCTACTGGGTTGTATCAGACTTATTTTTAAATCGAAGCCGTGATTGCGGAATTAATGAAACAACACAAATCATCGACGACGGGTGAGCATCATGAACAGTCTCATTGCAACCGTGTAGTTTTTAATTACTACAGAAGTTTCCTCCTTGAGAAATGATGGATTTTAGCGGCATTAAGAGCCTACATAGATATGGGATTTCCAAACTGTATATGTTTATTGTTTTGTGTTTAATTTGTAGAACTATTTAATTTTTTAATTTTTAAAAATTTAAATTGACATTTAGATTCGTGTGCATAAGTCGTCTCAAAGTGTTTAAACCACTGTTTGAAAATGGCCTTGTAAGCCGTAACAGCTGTAAAAAAAAATAAGAACAAAAATACTTGCAGAACTCGATAATTACATTATTAAATTTAAATTAAATTAAATTAAATTTAAAAAAAAATCCCAAACTGTGTTGCACAATTTTAGGCAGGTAAGCGTAAAAAAACTCTCGTGACTCCTACGAAACTCATCTAAACGTTTAACGTGATGCACCACATTGTGTAAAATTCGGGATCGTGCCGCTAACAATAACAGTCCTTGCGTAGATGGCGATAAGGTTTAGATTTCCGTTTTACACCAGCCGCCCGTTTTGATTTATTCACGAAAAAAACATCGCCAAAAAGCGTGATTTTGCGAAGTTCGGGCACAAATATATATATTTTTTACATTAGCTCCACACAGGAGGCCCCGAGGAAACAATTTCCCTAGGGGCCGATGTCATCTTTGAGGATGCTGTGTGGAGGGTTTTTAAGGGAAAGGAAGGAGAAGAAGATATGGGAAGTAAAAAGGTATGAGGGATGGGTAGGAATCTGGGGTCAGTGTGGCCAGGAGTGACGGATGTATGAATCTATTCCTCACACTGCGGTGCAAGGCGATGGGTCGGGAGAATCCGGCTGGAGAGGTCAAAAGGCCTCCCTCAATCACTCCCCCCGATCCAGCCCGCCACGCAGTGGTTGGGCAAACGTATCCGCCACCAAATCCTAGACAAACCTCATCCCATGAACCCGGGTACCCCTACTAAGTAATATATAATTGTTTTACGATCGTTTTCTAAATATTTTTTTCCACATTATATATTAAAACCATTACCGTAAAGGGGTTCGTAAGTGGAAGATTTCGAACTATAAAGCAGTTTTTATAGGCCCGATATTTTTTTTTCTGTGCCTATAAAAAAACAAAAAAAACACTCGATTATCTCAAAGGAAAACATGTGTTCTACTTGCAGTATTTAATTAGAGCATCTAAAATATTTCTGAGCGATCTAGTTTTCAAATCAAAATTAATTAATTTTAGACCCTCCACACAGCATCCCAGATGACATAGGCCCTGAGGAAAATTATTTTCCTCAGGGCCTCCTGTGTGGAGTTAATGTAAAAAAAAAAAAAAACATGATTTTCCATCGCTCAGTAATAATAGCTAGATACTCTCCACGGTAAAACAAGTTATTTTCTAGCATTCATTTTATGTAGATGCATTTTGAATATGTCCATTGGTTCCCAATTTTTAGCGGAAAATGATAAGACGTTATTTTCTTATGGACGCTGGTTTCAATTTTTCTATTTTTTTAAATTACTTAAAATAAGATTAATAAATTGGCTCGAACTTTGGGAGCCTCTGACCTACGCTAATTTTATTTATTTCTTATAACGTTTTCTCACCATTATTAAAGTAATAAATATATATATTTTTAATTAACTTGGTATCTATGTCTAATAAAAGTCGAAGAAGTCGCTGCCGTTTCCGTAACATAATAGAGAACTCCAGTCTAATTAAAAAAAAATGAATAATCACCTTCTAACTTAAATAACTGCATTTTTTTTTAGAGTTAGTTTTATTAGTTAAAATAATTGTCAAAGTTCTAATTTTTCAAGATCCCCCGAAAACCACCGCATATTGTGTAGTGAATCGTGTGACGTCATCACTCCTGAAAATTTATTTTTATTTTCAACAGGTGTTGTCATTTTGTATGATAATTATACGGAAGAAAGATGATACTATTCGATAAGTTAAAACATTATTTAGGTGGAATTATTTATTTATTATATTATATTTTTCAATATTATTACGGGAGAGTGGTAGATATAGAAATTGTTTGAAATTATTAATTTTTTAGCTTTTAAAATCAATACTATCTCAAACGGAGCATCACCTGCACACTGCACAAATTGTAGGCAAATAAGATACAGCGCCGACCAGCTGATCGATCACGGCCGTTTTGATTTTGAAGTTCGCGAAGTGAGTCGTTCGCGAACGAGTCGGCCCAGCGACCCGGATCCGTAAGATCCGGTTCCGTAAGACCGATCTTCAAAGCTACGGACACACTTGCTCGCGGTTCGCGGATCTTTGCGAATTAATGAGCGGGTAGCAATTGCAACTATTCTCTATCCGCGTTTAGAACAAAGCTAGCGAAGTCAACAAAACTATGCTACGATTACTTCCTTAACATTGCGAATTAAACACGAGCGAATTGGTATGGTCGATGATAAAATAACATGTTAAAGTAAACAATTTCTCCTTCAATATAAATGCCTAAGAACACCTACGTAAGAAGGTATCGGATAAGTTACATCCGAGTATTTGAATAATTATTTTATTCGACATATTATTGGTATTAAGCGATAATTTTGGAATGTCCATCATATCATTGTTCAAGACCTCGGAGACAATAACGATGATTCACTGGCTTTCAATGTTTCAAGTGAATCATCTGAGGTTTTTTTTTTAAATGACAATGATGATATTTTTAGTTTCGGATTAATTCCTCAGCCAATTTGGTAAATCTCATGCCACATAAAGTACAATATGTATTTGGTAATACTACCTCTACCATTATTTAAAGGTAAAAATTGTTGTCATTTTTTGTCAGACAAATAAAATAAAATTTAATAAAATAATTCAATTTATTTAAATAGTGAGATTGAATGTGTTAGCAAGCAGTGGGGAGAAGGGGCGGAGGCATGCGCGTCCACGGGTTGATCTTATTTTGGATCGAGAATAGGTAGCATGCTCTTTGTTTTCTAATGAGCAAGTGTGTCCGTAGCTTAATTCAGTCGTTCAATTGAGCCGATTCACTGAACCGGATCTTTTCATTGAACGAGACCCAGCAAAGCGGCTCGTTCAACTGAGCCGCTTTGCCCGTCTCTAGGTACCATTATGATATAGCTTTTATACAATTTTTTAATTTTTTAGAACAGTTTAAAGTTTTTAAATATTTTAGTAATAGAGATAAACTAATAGAGATACCTCTATTTTTGATACTGAATTATTTAGGCCTAAATAATGTTTCAATAAACACAACAACTTAATCTTTATAAACAGTATGTAAATAAATGAATAAATTAATACGATGGCTTGTGTCATTCCTACATTCCCGTATATTTCCCATACAAAGACTTTACGGTGACGTCACGACACGAGGAACATTGTCGTCACCACTAAACATTTCAATAATGCCAACTTGACGCTGTGTTTTGACGAGATGTTTAAAAATGCACTTTTTAATAATTTTTTAAAAACTCTGCTTTTAATATTATTAAATAAAACTTATATATCCAGAATCAGCGTTTGTTGGTCTATATGAACTTATTTTTTTAAAGCCATAATATTTTTCATTGGAGTTCTTTATTAATTCAAAAAATATAGTTCTAACGCACTAAGAGATTTATATCGTAATAAGATTAATTTAAAGCCACATTACTTTAAATTTTAAAGTATTGTGGGTATGATAAGTTTTAAGATTTTCACGGCCAAAAGCATTTTCGTTATTTGTTTTTGGGGTGTTATGCCGTGTTGCGCTACCTCCTTCTTTAGCCAACGTTTCGGACATCGTTGCAGTGTCCATCATCAGGGCAGATTCTGCAGATCCGGTAGATGTGCCGGATCTGCCGGATCTGCCCTGATGATGGACACTGCAACGATGTCCGAAACGTTGGCTAAAGAAGGAGGTAGCGCAACACGGCATAACACCCCAAAAACAAATAACGAAAATATTGTGGGTATGTACCCAAATATCAGTAAATGTTCAAATTCTCACTAAAACATTTAATAAAACGGCATGTTTGTTACTTAAAAGATCAATCCAGATAGATTCCTAATCATCACTAAAATATAGATTATTTCCAAAAATGTAATAAAAGTAAAAAATATATTAGCATGTTTGTTTTCTCAAATAACAACTTACTTAAGCAGTTAGAATACGAGATTAATGGATGCATTCTAAAGATTAATTCTAAAGAATGTAGGTACACATCGGTAATTACATTCCGCGCATAATAGCATTAGCATTAACTCCTTCCTCTTGCCTTCTTGGCTGAGTCACTCGGACCCTGGTTGGTTTGGAGCGGACGCTGCAGTGTGATTGAGATTCATGGATCCAGCGTCACATCACTCTTCATATAATCACGTCTGCTGGCTCTATTACGCGCTGGATTTATGACACCATATAGACGGTGTCTCTCCTTTTCCTTCAGCTTCTCTTGCTCACATCTAACTAACTAACCATCACGCCGTTTCCCGCAAGGGTAGGCAGAGAGGACGGACCGCCAAACAACTCGATCTTGGCATAAACTCCTTGCCTCGTTCACATTCATACATCGTCTCCTTCCTCGGGCGTCCCCGACTTCTTCTTCCATTCACATTTGCGTCATATATTCTCCTTACACTCCTTTCCTCGTTCATTCGCTCTACATGCCCAAACCATCTGAGCGTCCCATTCTTAATCTTACCCATCACGCTTACATCAGCCTTGCATTCTTCGCGGATCTCCACATTTCTCACACGATCGTACATGGTTTTACCTCAGGGATCTCATTTCTACAGCATTCAGTCTAATTTCATCCTTCCTCTGCCAGTTCCGTGCCTCACTGCCATACATCAGGGTAGGTACCAGCTCTCCATTATGGACGGCTAACTTCACTTCTTTGGACAGTTTTTTGTTGGCGCCAACGGCGTTCAGTCCTCCATTAATAGAGTTGCCTGCATTTACCCTTCTTTCGATATCTCTGTCAACCTTCCCATCTCTCGTAAAAATACTTCCCAAGTATACAAACTCCTCCACCTGCTCCAAATACTTCGCGAATGTGAAATCCATGCTATACAACTTTAAACGTACGTTAAATAAATAAATAAATGTGTGTACTTTCGTGTTTTAAACTAGTTGAAATCGGCGGCATCGCTTAGAAAAAGCAATTGCAAGCCATAGACAATCACACAAATTTGACTGTCGATTATGTACCTTGTCTTGATGATAGCCAACTTCCAATAGGAGAGGACACCATAAGAAGAAGAAAAAAATGTGATTCAGTTGCATAAATAAAAAGAAATCTTTTTTTAAATCAGTGACGAAGTAAAAATTGAGCGTCTTGATTCTTTTCCGATTTTCTGAAAGAACCTTTTTGGTTTTGTGTGTTTTAAATATAGGACCTATACGTACCTATATTATAGGTAGATATATTTTTCTCAATTCCAGTGTTTTATTTTAAATTGAATCTCGCAAATAGGAACATAATAACAAACATCTGAACTTGAACAGCATTTGGTACGTAATATTTGTATTTTACATAAAGAGATGTAAGAGCCACGATGAAACATTCCAACAAACTTTACAGCGATAGATTAATATCTCATTTTAATGAAACTTCAATCATCTTTGGACAATGTTAATGATGTTAGATGCGTCAGTGTCAGTCAATGTCAAAATGACATTGTCTCTTGATGTCAAAAACTTTAGGATTGACGTTAAAACCATCAAAAGTTCTGACTTGACACTGAATGATGAGTTGCACCGTCAAAATAAGCTCCTACAAAAGCTAGCAGTCCAGAAACAAAATATTATATTGGAGGATTTATGGAAATACTAATGCATTTGGAAAAATGTTAAACTACTCGTAACTATTGCGCCATTTGATCTTAGGGGTGTGCAAAGAGGATCGAAAGCTAAATAACTCTGTCATCTCTATGATCTCCTTGTTTCTCCTACATTTATTACCATATTTTTGCTGTCACGTCCATATAGTATCTACAATTTCTTCTTTTGATATTAATAATAATTTTACACCTGTCTAATAAAACATGTCTGTTTTTTTTTTAGTTGTCAGTAATTTTAGTTAGAAAAAACGTAAGATGGAGCAATTTTTATAACTATTTTAGGTTTGGATTAAAAAAATATATATTTCAAAAATTATAAGTATGTTTATTTCGATTTGAAAAATTGGACACGTATATTTTTCACCTTTCAAAAACAGTATTTTTTTTTTTAAATATATTCCATTTATTTGAATTTTATTTCATCGCGGAAATATTTTGACCTTTTAACAAAACTTAACTCAGGCTTGAGCGTTTAATTTGATTTTTTTTTACAAAATTGGGTTTAAAAATAATTAAATCGAAAAAAAATCATTTTTCCTGTCTAAATATGTTTTTACCTCACTGCGTTACAACTAGGGATGTGAAAAAATAATCGATTTAGAAAAAAATCGATATTTTTGGCGATTTTAATTTTCTAAAAAATCGATTTTTTATGCTAAAAATTATTAAAAATCGATTTTTCTCCAACAAAAATTATTTTTTTTTTAGGCGTTTAAAAAATCGATTATTTATAAATCGATTTTCTCCATATACAATCCATTTTTTTAGGCGTTTAAAAATCGATTATTTATAAATCGATTTTTCATGCTAAGAAAAAAAATCGATTATTTAATAATCGTTTATTTATGTAAAAGTCACATCCCTAGCTACAACCATAGCCTATCGTAACATTTATTGAGTTGAGTTTAAAGTGATTGAACTCAAAATACCACGTAATAACCTGTAATGCTCGCCAGTGGCTTTCAAGGGATTGGCAAGTTGGTTGACAAAGCGAAAATACGATCTTGTATAGATTCATTTGAATAATGCATGTACGAGTTCAGCTAAAATTGAAATCAGCGAGCACTTTGTAAAAGTAGTACCCTGCTAACGAGTTTCTCTAGATCGCGAACAAACGAGTATGCATTATTTCAGCGGACTGTTCGACTGACGAATTAATTCGCAAAGCTCGTGAGCTCATTATCTGAAAGCTTTCCGAACCTTTGCTAATAAATACGTCACATTCTATATTCCGAATTCAATAATACTCGATTCACGTTCGCGATCGCGCGCAGGCAGCGTTTCTTCACCATTGTTGACCCGGCAATAGGTAGTAGCACCTACCTACAAACATGTTGAACGTGTTTTTGTTACGACGCCGACGCGACAATTTTAATATCACTTCGGTATGAATAATTTTTTCCAAGAACAAATGAAATGAAAAAAATAGTGTTTGATTAGGTAAATTATCAAGTACGGCAAGACAACATTAAATTTATGTTTATTTAATGCTTTTATTTACCAGTAGACAAGAAAATTCTACTAATTACTAATTGAATAATATTATGGCAAGAGCTACTACTAAATTTATGTAAAGTTTTAAGAATGTACATATTTTCGAACATCTCGGGAGGTCTTTGGATCTATTGTATCAAATGAATAAAGTGAAACTAGATAACGTAGGAAGAAGGGAAAGGAGATTGGAAGAAGTAAATTTTGTACCTGGCTGACTTACGTACAATTTGAGACTCCAGATACTAATATCTACAGCCTGTATGTCGGACGAATATCTACAGCTCATATGTTGGACTATTATCTATGAACTTCAGAGTGAGGGCTAATATCTACAGAGCTAAGGTCGGATGAATATCTATGACGGTCCCAGTAGCGTAGGTTGGACTAATATCTACAGAGGGCAGCTGAGCAAGAGGTTGTACGGAAAAGCTTAAATTACTTCAATTAAACGTTTAAAGTACGTACATGAAGTTTTTGAAACCTAACCTAACCTAACCCAACCTAACCTAACCTAACCCAAATCCTTAATAATCAGCTATATGTGTCCAATAGTCCGATATTAGGGATTTTTACGTACATACATCCATAAATTATTTTTTTTAAACTGCATTATTACGTTATTTCAATATGCTATACATAATTGCAAATCCAACCTCTGCCAGTGCTGTAGATATTCGTCCTTACTTTGGTTCTCATAGATATCAGTCAGCAGCTTGAGCTGTAGATATTCGTCCTCACTTTGGTTCTCATTGATATTAGTCAGCAGTTTGAGCTGTAGATATTCGTCCTCACTTAGGTTCTCATAGATATTAGTCAGCAGTTTGAGATGTAGATATTCGTCCTCACTTTGGTTCTCATAGACATTAGTCCGATTTGTTCAGTTTTTGGAATTCCTGTAGATATTAGTAGACGCCTCCCAATTTGACGTAGTTTATTTTATTAGTGTATTAATAGTTTAATAAGCGATAATTTTATCTTTAAAATAATTGTACCTGAATCCTATTATCTTGTTCGAGCATTTTTATATAGGTATACCTTAGTAAAAAAAATATATGTAAATCAACCCATCTCATAAAATAAAATAAATCGTACGTGAAAAAAACGAAAGAAAGAAAAAAGTGAAAAAGTATAATTTTTGAGGAGCCATCTTCCTGTCCATCTGTTACTCTTTAAAAACAGGTTCGTCCTCTTTCAAATATCCAACTCTGAACACCAATAGCAAACTGCTGGGTGACCTGAGGCCTGTGTTCAGTGCATTGAACATTTTGGAGGCGACGAACTAAAATTATTGACGTTGAGCGAATGTGGTTCTTGTCTTGGGGATAATGCGTCCAATGTTCGGTGAGTAGCGCGTGCACCCTTGATTTAGTGGTTCGTCCATACGTAGCACTGGTTTATCTTTGTAAACTGCTGTCAAATAATTGTTATTGCCATTATTAACAACAACCTTAAATTTTTTTAAAACCTCTATTTTCTCAATTTGGGAGGCGGGTATGGGTACCGCCGCCCTGGAAACCATTTATTGGATTATCAACACCTCTGCCATAGGTCACCCCAAGTGGTTCGCTACGTTTGGTGACTTAGTAGGGGTACCCGGGTTCATGGGGTGAGGTTTATGCGGGTCTTAGCGGCGGATGCGTATGCCCACCAGCCGCAAGGCAGGCTGGACCGGGAGAGAGTGGATGAGGTAGGCCTTTTTAACCCCCGACGCAAAAAGAGGGGTGTTATAAGTTTGACTGTGTGTGTGTCTGAGTGTCTGTCTGTGGCATCGTAGATCCTAAACGAATGGACCGATTATGACGCGTTTTTTTGTTGTTTGAAAACTGACGTGATCGAGATGGTTCTTAGCTATAATTCATGAAAATCTGTTCAGGCGTTTCAAGGTCATCAGCTCTTTTTCGTGTCGGGGGTTACTTAAAATTTTGAAAATTTTACTTATGACTTCTCCGGCCGTACTCTTTCGGAACATCGCCTTGCACCGCAGCGGGATGGATGGATTCATACGTCCTGCTCCTGGACACAATGACCCCCAGATTCCTACCCACCACTAATACCCTTTTCCTTCTCAGAACTTCCTCTTCTTCCTTTCCTAAAAATACCCTCCACACAGCATCCCCAAAGATGACATATGCCCTGAGGGAATTCTGTATTTCGATAAATATATAATATGTTATCTAATCTAAACATACAAGTAGGTACGTTAGGTTTATAACTTTATTAAAACATCGTTGGTGCACCTATTCGTGTGCTACCAATGCTTGATTTCTTAGAACTCGTAAATAATGTCCCTTTGATAAATTATGGCCCCTTCGGAACACTGTTTGAGTTTAATGACAGAATTTATTATAACCTTATCAAAATTTCATTTGTACCAAATGAAAATGTAGCAGTAGGTACGTCGTGTACCTACTTCAAAAACGTCATTTTGATTAAATACAGCTTGAGAAACAAAGTTGTTGAAATACAAGAGATATGCTATGATGGCCGCCTGACCTTCGGCGGACTACTACCTAATAGGCATAGTT
Organism: Limnephilus rhombicus; assembly: GCA_929108145.2. NCBI lineage: Eukaryota > Metazoa > Arthropoda > Insecta > Trichoptera > Limnephilidae > Limnephilus > Limnephilus rhombicus. Next base: position 25,510,103 of record OV815274.1, read on the forward strand.
TGAATACGGAAAGAAATCGTTCATTTAGTTGATTTTTTGAAGGTGTATAGTAGTATTGGTTAACAACGGCGACGCGACGCCAGGAAACGCTGTCCCACCCAGTAAAAACTCTTATATTTCAATATCTTTGGTGGGAACCCATATAATGGATGCATTATATGTGCATAATTCTTTAAAAAAATGTTTTAAGTGATCGGATTGTCCTTATGTTGTATTTAAATGAAATTCTAAATCTTTTAAATAAATCGCCAAGATTTGTGAACAATCTCTAAGATTTAATATTATTGAGTGATTGAAAAATACATTAAATAAAAGATTTTTTAGAAAATAGTTTTAACCTTTTTTTTATAGTTCTTTATTCAGTAAAGTTTATACATTACAGTAAATGGATAATTTTTTGGCCATCACACTAGGCACATTCCCGTGTTGTAGTGGCCAATTTTATGTTAAGTATAATAATACAAATTAAAAATAAGTTGAATGTAAAACAAAATAATATAAAAATAAAATAAAATAACTTATACATCTTAAACAAGTATGATGTATAAAGGAATTAAAAATAATGCAAAATATCTACATAAGTTTAAGATATATGAATATAAAAAATAAGTATGGAAAAACAGAAAAATTAAAAATAATATGAAAAGTATATGAAAGAAAATACGTACTATTGAATTAAAAATAATACAAGGAGCATGTATCAAAAAAAAAATAAAGAAATACAAGTACATTTGTGTAATTAAAATGTAATACGAATACAAGTACATTAAGTACAAGTGTGTTTGTAAAAAATACAAGTACAATATAAAATCAAAGAAAGTAGATACTATTTGGTAAGAGAGTAGGGATAAGTTATATCTTGATGAGCAATTTGCATGTGCGTGTTATGGTAACATAGGTATATAGATATATATCAGAAGTTTTTGCGTAAATCCACGTTTGAGCTAAGGCTAAAAATATGTACTTAAATATGGAATTATTTTCATAATATTTTTCGTAATAAATACTTGAGTATAAGAAACATGTCAGTGGTGTTAAACATTTTTTAATGATGAATGTGAAAGAGAAATATATTGTTCTGTAATATACCTAATAAACCTAATATGAAATTGTTTTACTGGGCGATATGTAGGTTTATTATTTTAATAGATGTACATCGTAGTGGTATAAAAGTAACCAATTTAAAAGTTATTAACTTAACAACATCTGTCAAATCTTTCTCGGAGATGTACAAACAATAATGTAATTAAAACGGAAAATATGCTCACTAAAAATGTTTTTTTTTTAAATTAATAAAACACTTAGTTTTAAACACTTGTATTGTTTAAAAAATCAACATGTTTATTCCAGTAAACTCTGATGAAATAAGCTTTGATTACGAAACAATAAAAGTGGTTACAACTAACTTTCTCGGAGATGTACGAACAATAATGTAATTAGTACCGAAAATATGCCCACTGAAAAATGTTTTTTTTTTTAAATTAATAAAACTCTTAGTTTTAAACACTTGTATTGTTTAAAAATCAACATGTATATTCCAGTTAACTCTGATGAAATAAGCTTTGATTACGAAACAATAAAAGTGGTTACAACTAAAATATTTTATTAAATTTGAATTAAAATGTTAACACAAAATAAGTTTGCTATGTTTGAAAAAGTGTTTTTTTTTTTAATTTAAAAAATGATTACGCGTTTTTCATAGCAACATACAAGAAATTCATAGCAACATACAAGAAATTCATAGCAACATACAAGAAATTCATAGCAACATACAAGAAATTCGATTAAAAACAATTAAATTCAATTAAGGGTTGTTTTTGTTCCGTATCAAGTGCCATCTGTCTCCAGAAGTCACCCCAACGGAAATGTTCCCAGTAATGGAATCACAAGTGTGCGATGTAGATGAAAATCATAGTTTTTCACGTTTCACCTATAAATCTTCTATTTTCAGCTTAGTATGCATAAATAACAGGCGGGTGCTAAGGCCGAATGGGGGAGGAGGGTGTTTAGGTGGTTCGGAGGGATGGGGAGGGGGCGATGAAAGTAAAAACATTCACCCTCCAAGATCAAGAATTTGGGGTGGGAGGGGTCACCAAGTGATAACATCCCTTTATTTCTTGACTTATTCATGGTGACCTACAGATATGAAAGATTCGTAATTCATTGAAGTGGTATTTAAATCTTCTGATATTTGAAGTGCGCCCCACGGTTGAATTTGACAGCCACCTCTGGTCTGGAGCTCTAAAATACCTGAAAAATACCCTCGACTCTGTGCAGAAATGGGCGGTCCGTTTAAAAGATTCTCGTATCTTGTTCTCAGTATCGCCCTGGCGTAAGACCACAATTCAAAATTGAAACGTTTCTTAAAATGGCTTTGGCTGTGTTTGGTGACCAGATCTGAATAGCCAGGTACACTTCCCCACCTTAATCTTCCCCATCTCCTTCCCCTCCCCACTACCTTCAACCTCACAACAAAACCTAATTGGGGATGCCATAGTTGGAAACTCCTGTGCGGTATTCATAAAAAAAATATGTCCACACATGTATGCATACATATACATATACCTACATAAACATAAGCATATAAAATTTCTTCTTCTTCAATGGCGCTACAGCCCATTTCGAGCCTTGGCCTCCTTCAAAATAAGCCTCCACCGCCCTCTGTCCTCGGCCGTCGTCTTCCAATCTGCAACATGGAGTAATCCTCTTGCATCCTTCCTGACATCATCCTCCCATCTCAGTCTAGGTCTGCCCGCCTTTCATTTACCTCCCTGGTGTCCTATCAGAACCTTCTTCGGTACTCGTGTGCTTGGCATTCGGTGCACATGTCCGGCCCATCTTAATCTTTGGAGCCTTAAATGGGTGGAGAGTCTGGGAGCTTGGTACACGAGTAAGTAATTTCATAAAACCGACATTTTTTTATGAACTTTAAAAATAGATTAGACACATATAGTAATGCTAGCATCCAAATATTAAACTTTTGAAATGTTAACAAAACATTCTAAATAAACACATGAAAAGGTTAGCCCCGTTCTTGCGAGTATTTTTAATCAGAAGAAGGGCCGAAGATTATACGATCTCTCGGCTAAGGAAAGGTTACTCAAGTTTTACTGTTGTTAAAACCCCTCCGAAAATCGCCATTTAAGCCAATGACGTTATATAAATAGACTCGCCATAGTCTCACATGCTCGCAAAATAATGTGGCAAGTAAGCCACACTCTTTTGTTTTCAGCGGTTTTCAGTAATTTCTTAATTCAAAAGTTATTCATATATTAAAAAGTTATGTTACATTCACACTGAAGCCAAACTTCCAACTCGAATTTCCATCGCATGAACTACCCTTCTACGCAATCGTCCGAAAGTTTGAAGTTGGAAGTTGACCTCAGTGTGACCGTACCATAAGACAATTAAAGAATGTGTGTTTTTTCTCAAATGACGTAAAAAATTGTCGGACGGGAAACATGAAAAACAATTGTATTGCTTGAAATAATCGATAATAATAAGTAATTTGTGTGTACATATAAATTAAATGTTATTTCTTCACTTTTACTAATGTTTGCCGTGTAATGGAAATTTTTTCTCATCATACAGGAGGGCATTTTGGTGCCTTTTAAATGCAATTTTCCTACTGGTAAGACATGACCTTACTTGACGAGTGACAGTTTAGTACTAAAGTACTAGAGAGAACAGTACAATGGTCTTGCGTTTGGCTTCCCACTTTGAGATTTCTACCCCGCGTCTAAAGTATGTAACGTCTTTGATTTAAGCCCTTAAACTGTCTCAAACGAAATGACATTTTACGAAAACTTTTTGTTATTACCGCTTCACAATTAAAGCTCTATAAATGAAAATTTTCTGAACGTAGCCGAATAGTAAAAACTGTTTTAGAAAGTTTATATAATTAGCTTTCGAATTATTATGTTACAAATAAATATTAGCATTTGTAAATATTAAAATTTAGAACGCAAACATTAAAAATAGGTAAAAATGACTCACGTGATGTTTTTATGTGAAAACGGTACTAAAATCAGAGATTAATATGTAAACAACATTACTTATTCTATTGTATAAATGTATAATGAACACTTTTGTCACCTCACTTTTTCATCATTCATATAAAAATATTTAATAAAAATTAAAAATGTCGAGCGCGGTCGAGCCGCCGCGTAAATTTGGGCGTGTAAATATTTGTGTCAACTACGCGACTGACAGCATATTCCTGTTACGTATTTCTATGGACAACTTGAATGGGGATGTACAGCTTGATCTACTATCGACCTTTTACTTTTTGTTTTAGGGATGTAACTAAAACAATAACGGAGTTAGAACGATGGAGACATACGCGCTGACGTATAAACACGCTTATTGTACTTGACTGCTGTCGTATTTCTATCGCATATATCTGCTTAAGTTGCGGAGGGGTTGTACATAGCTTTCTGAAAACTCTGTCTTTTAATGAGTCGCATCAACGCACAACAACGCACGAAAGAAATAGAGTACGAGATTTATGTATTAAATTTCTATAAAGTTTTTTCAAGGAACCTAAATTTCAAAAGTTGAATAGTCTCAGTAAATTCACTGCAGTCCTGCCAACATCCGAATAAAACAAGCAAACTATCGTATAAAACAATACAACGTACGGATCTGTATCGATTGGATATGAAACGGTTGCGCGTTTAGTTTCAATGTATTCCCCCAAAACAAACGAACTCCCATTCTCATACTTATCGTTGTAGGGTCATAAATCCCTCAAGTGCCGAGAGCCGCCACTGGCTCCCGCGTCACTGCCGCATACCGGCAGCCGGCGAGAGGGGTACAAGTGCCAAAACATTAAATTTATTTAATAGTTTAAAAAAAGGCAGAATTAAATCGTTTTTTTGTTTTTGTTACATGGGCGTGAACTTATGCAGATTGTTAAACAAAAATAATAATGTTGATGTTATTTTCATCTTAAACTGATTTTAAACCGACGAAAATGGCAAATAGGAGAAATATTTTAAGAATCATAATGTTGTTAGAACCATTGAAGAGTTATTTTTTATGTTAATGTCGCATAAGAATCCCAACTGCTCCCAACCGCCTAGAGCCAGTGAGGCTATGGCATCCTCGATTGGGGTAAGTTGTGAGGCTGAATGTATAGGTGAGGGGAAGGGGATGGGAAAGAGGAAAGTGGAAAAGTACCTAGCTATTCAGATCTGGTCATCAAACACGGCTAAAACCATTTTAAGCAATGTTTTAATTCTTAATGGTGGTCTCACACCAGCGCGATACTGCGTGTATCTTTCATACCAAAACGTGCCGCAAATATATCTTATATTGTTTTAAATTGTGAAATAACACAATTCAATCAAATGTAATATTCTTGCGCACAAGATTCGAACCCGCGACCTCCGGATCGCTAGTAGAGTCGACCACAGAGGCCGTCTTACTGTACCCAGAAGAAAAATCTTGAAATCAGTCAGTTTTCTCCAAGCATTTAGTTTTGGTTTACATTTACCCCACACATTCCCACGTAACGCAGTTTTTACGGCGGTCGGTTATTTTGTGTCCTTTTTCATATCCTATGTTTTCAATAAAACAGTAAATTTTTAAAGTTCCAAATGATTTTCGTTGGCAGGCTACACTTCTTACTACCTATGCAAAAAGTGGAACTAACCAAAATATTCACCTCGGCCAACCGATATTACAAAGATAAAAATATAATAAATCCTTCAGCATCTGCCTACGAGTATTGAGCCGCAACACAGAGAGGTATGTAGGAATATTAATAGAATGCAGGGTATTGTGATAGGAATAATCCATGGGTGTACTAAGATTAAACCTGGCGGAAAGCCCAATGATGGACAATATAACATACACTTTAAAAAGCCAACGCCAAAATGTTGTTGTGATAAACATAATCCTTGAATAAACCTACTAAGATTGTACCTGGTGGAAAGTCCAACGATGGACAATACAACATACACTTTAACAAGCCAATGCCAAAATGTTGTTATGATAAAATAATCCTCGAATGTACCTACTAAGATTGTAGTGGTGGAAAGCCCAACGATGGACAATATAACATACACTTTAGCAAGCAAACGCCAAAATGTTGTGTTAAAAATAATCCATGAATGTACCTACTAAGACTGTACCTGGTGGAAAGCTCAACGATTGTCAGTATAACATACACTTTAACAAGCCAACGCCAAAATGTTGTTGTGATAAAAATAATCCTCGAATGTACCTACTAAGATTGTACCTGGTGGAAAGCACAACGATGGACAATATAACATACACTTTAACAAGTCAACGCAACGCCAAAATGTCGTTGTGATAAAAATAATCCTTGAATATACCAACTAAGATTGTACCTGGTGGAAAACCCAACGATACACTTTAAAAAGCCAACGCCAAAATGTTGTTGTGATAAACATAATCCTTGAATAAACCTACTAAGATTGTACCTGGTGGAAAGTCCAACGATGGACAATACAACATACACTTTAACAAGCCAATGCCAAAATGTTGTTGTGATAAAATAATCCTCGAATGTACCTACTAAGATTGTACCTGGTGGAAAGCCCAACGATGGACAATATAACATACACTTTAACAAGCCTACGCCAAAATGTTGATGTGATAAAATAATCCTCAAATGTACCTACTATGATTGTACCTGGTGGAAAGCCCAACTATGAACAATATAACATACACTTTAACAAGCCGACGCCAAAATGCATTTAATTCAGTTGTTAAAAAAACCGTTCAGTTCAATTGTTAATATAAGATTCCATGTCCAAAACAAATGACGTGTCATATTTAGTTGCACAAGTAAAAATTAGAAGTGAATTTCATAATAAATTAAGTTGGATTAATAAATTGATATAAACTATTTTATTTGACTTGCTTCCATTGTCTTACATTACGAAATCTTTTCGCCTTACCCTCAGTAAGTAGGTACCTAAAAGCAACTGAATTTCAGAAGAAATGGCACTGTTACAATATGCTCGCTGGAGCATATAATTTTTCACTGGAGCAAAATAAGCAAGATACCTACTGAGACAACATTATTCGAAATTCTACGTCATCGACCAAAGTAGTTACCTATCATTATGTTACCGGCAAATCGTTTAAAAATACATGTAAAACAAAAGAATATAACGAAAACTAGAGGTTATTTAAAGAATTTTGCTTTTTAAAAATATTTTTGAGGAAGACAGTATTTCTTCCTACAACCAAGAAATATTTAAAATGAATGATGCTAGGGTAAATAAAACAGCGCGGGCGATTAGCAGTAAATTAGACGGTGGGTGAAGTCTTCCTCCCTTAAGGGATTTTATGGAGGGGGAGGCTTCACGGGGCGGGAAGGTTTCGAGCTTTTCATGTGCCTTGAGTTTAAGCGATCCGTCGAAGGGACGCATAAAGGTCTGGAAAGAATCTTTTGCGCCGACAAATATTAAAAAAAAATATATTAAAATGTTTCCATTGATATATTCAGTAAAAACTCAATTTCTATTTTTTGAAGCAACAAATATTATTAAATAGAGGGCATTGCCGCCATATAGTTTAGTTTACAAATTGTTTTTTCGTCCGGGATTTCCGAGTCATCGCAACTAGATCAGCTTGCAATGTATCTATTTCCATAATGAAAGCTTTGAAATAATATGTAGGTATATAATATTTCAAAGTAAGAAAAAAAAAATATTCGTAGGTAGTTGATATTTTTTCATTCTGAATTTGAAATTAACTAAAATTACTTAAAAATTAGAGGTCTCAATGGCCGAGTTGATACAGGCACTTGTCCCAGTTAGATGAGATATCCTAGGTTCGAGTTCTTTTTCATATTTTCATTTAGATTTATTAGTATTATCTTCTTCTTCAATGATGTAAGTCTAAAAGTTTATTCCTTATTTTTCGATTGAAATCTCTGGCAAAGTAAGTTAGTTGATATATTTTTTGTTACAGAACGCCAACCAAAAGTAAGTTTATTTGCCATAGGAACAGATCGTTGAAATTCTTTTCGATGTGTTTGAGTTTTGATTTCGCAGTGAAAACCTGCCTTCCAGAATAAACAACGTTCGTTGTGACGCGAATTTAAACCTTTAATTTACAGCTACTCAGGTTAGGTTAGGCTTAGTGATGTTGGTTGAGATTATGCTACTTTAAAAAAACAGTACATCGATAACATTTTACACAAAAAATCATGAATGTCCTACAAAATTTAGGTTCGCATTCATATATTTTGCACGCACCGTTTATTTATTTCTTTTTTAAAAACATTACATATTACAATGATCTTTGGCTGTCCAACTAGGAATTTTACCAATTTTAGGACAGTCAGAATGAACAGATTTATTACACGAAATATTGTTTTGTCTAATATATTGACTTTTACTTATATATTACACTTGGTGGTTAATACATTAAAGTTTTGTTGGTATATACAAGAAGTTGCTTATGAATGTAAATATATATATTTTTAAATCATATAAACAATATAAACGCAGAGAAGAGAAATAAAGAGAAAATTCAAAAAGAAACAAAAAAATTATAAACATGTATGCTTTTCAACCATTCCATGAATTTCTAATTTCGATTTCGATGAATTTATGAAATAGGGAATCACAAAAAAAAAGATAAAGAAAAGGAAATAAAGAATGGAAGTAGAGAAACGCTAAATGCAATGAAAAATTTATGCGTTTTTTGAAATTACATAGGTATAAAAATGATATTAATGTAATACAAATATAATACCAATATACAGGAGAGGTCAAATAAAAAAAATAAAAATTATGACTGTTATTTAGCATGTTTTCGCATTCAGCTCTCCCCAAGACCAGAAGCAAAACATTTACCAGATAACGCGGAATGCTAGCACTTTTATGATTTCAATGCATCGGGTATAAGATTAAGCAATTTAGGGCCTAAGTATGAGAATTGTCTTTGAGCTAAAGATGAAGAAGTTGCACTGGTAGTTTAGGTACACGTTGTTGCAATAAGAAGTCTCAGAAATAGCTATAGCTTCAAGTCATATTGATGATGACTATCTGTCCCAGGAACGACTAATGATGACACGACTCTGGTGTGACTAAAGCGGAACATGTCTACCACTGTTGTTAGCACGGAGATGATAGCCCGATTGAACCAACCCGAATAGAACATTGGGAATTCACGAAAGAGATGATGATTTTCTTATTTTCTTGGAAGCGTCCAGGAAAAGCTCAAAGCAGAATATATAGTCATCTTCTGTACAACTGGACATGCATCAGTTTGAACTTATACATATTTGTCTTCAATAAAATACTGTTATTTTATCACTGTGAAGTTGTTCTTAAGTGACTGAATTCCAAATTAACTTTGTAAATTAAATTTGATCCCTCATTTGTCAACGATTATTTTCACAGTGTGTGTCTGGTAAAAGACTACCATTCAAAATCAGAATGATACATTGCTTGAATTGGTTTAAAAAAGGGTTTAATATCCAGATCTGAATAGCCAGGTATTTCTTGAAGTTGCTCCGCCCCATCTGTAACCATTTAGCCTTAGTACATACTATAGTTGGGGGTGCCATAATCCACTGTCTCTGAACAGTTGGGAGCAAATAGACTACAGCGTATTCGCAGAAAAAAAAACTTTTTTTTAACAATGCATATAAATTTTAACAATTTTAGTTTTATCGTTATGTTTTAAAACAATTAAAGTTAAAGACTTTAAGACGCTCTTTTAAAATACCGACTTTATTTTTTCTCAACCGTTCTGGATATTTCAAACAGACGTTTTCCTTCGTCGGCCATATTTTATTCACTCATCAGCGCACACTTTACGGGCTCCCAACACCCATTGCAGTCACTCACACACAATTTACTCCTATTTCGGACATAAATCTTTGACTAGTGTTGCTTGCACGATTCATCAGTGCCCCCACTCCCTTTCTTCTTGCCCCTTCCCCCTCCCTCCCCCCTCTTCCCCAACCGCCCATCTCTCTAACCAACTTCCCCCCTTTTGCCACTTTCCCACCGGTCTTTCCGTCCTTTCTCAGGATCTGGGTAACGTTAGTGAACGCCTATGAATAAACTGAATTGAAATCACTATACATACTTGTACGAGTATCTACTATTAAGTGCAGAGATTGTGATGCTAAAATATTAAAAAAATATATATTTATGGAACTATCATTCCACAAATCAAATAAAAACAACACAAATTGCAAGCGATGTTGTTTAATTTACCACAATGATGAAGAAAGTTACTCTTTAGGTACACAACTGATAAAACACCAATAATGTATGGTAAATGGTTGTTAATGAGTCGTGTAGAAATAAAAACACTTTATTTATTAAGGGGGTTATATGTGTAAATAAAACATTTGTTTTCTTTTATTTGTTAGTGATGTACATCCATGTATATAACTACTTGTGTTACGAAAACTCAATAAATTTTAAATTGTCAGTCTTGGGTTTCAACTCTAAGCCTTCGGTTCAATAAACACAATTGTTACGCTGCCCACTCATCTACCAGGCCTCAATCAATAATAATTCGTGTAGGTATAACAGAATAATAAAGCGATTTTCCATAATATCCATCTATAGTAAGGTATTCAATAAGATAAAGAAGTAAGATTGAATTTATGTAATTTAGTTCTAACTGCTACCAAGAGTATTTTACATAACATACGGTGTATTTGTGTGGAGTGTTTTGTGGCCCTTTCTTCCGTTTCGAGTGCACCCCCTTTCGAAGTGAGCTTGGTACGGAGGGTGGCGGGTTTGTACAATGATAGCTACTTGGTAATATTTTGAGCTTTGATCCGCTTCGCTATCGAGAAGGTCTTTGTTTTCCGTTGATTAGTTCCTTTGCTGTGGAGCCCGTTCCGTGTTGGGTATAATGGCGCTTGCGGAGTTTCGTTTTGTGTCTGGCTCGGGATTAAGGAAAATACAACAAGTCTTTCATTCTGTGGACCAACCTACGTTCAACATACGAGTACATGTGTGATTCATCTTGCTGCTTTGCTTGTGCAAAGTTACATGGCCAGTATACGAGAGAGCGCCGAATATTAAAGAATTTCAAACTATCTGTGAAAATGGCTCGGTACTTATGCCTCATAAATTCAGTGATGTGAATTCTTCAATGGAAGTAGCTTGTCGGGATTCCTTACATTTTTCATAGCGTTCTTTTCAACCATGAATCGCGTCCCAGAAAAAAGCAGTTGGTTCGACTCAAAATGGCAGAAAAGCGAAGAGCCAATATTTTACAAGTTTTTGACAGGTTAGATGGCTTTCGTATCTGATGTACGACATGCTGGCAGTGGACGGAGGGGTTGAAGGGGGCGTCGGAGGGAGAGGTGGGGGGCCGGACACCTGTGCTTTTTCAGACGCCCGACCAGCGACGCTTTGCTTCGCAGATGCGGCGATAAATTCCCGGAGTTTATGCCGTGGAGCATCCCGCGGGCTCCGTAAGGCGGGGGGGCGGCCCGGCCGGGCGGGGCGGGGGCGGGCGATTTATCGCCGCCACCGTGAGGGGGTGCTCACAAAGGATCCTGAATGATGGAGCTTCAAGCCGCGGCACAACGGGAAAGGCCGCAAAGTGATTTCACGAATCATCGCCCCCGCACCTCGACCACATTCTGTCGTGTGGATGTAAGCCATTCATCGCGAGTTATATGGAATCATAGAAACCGTCTCTTTGTAACCGGACACCGGGTACCGGGCACCGGTCTGCGCCAGCTCCTCTCCTGTAAGCTCTAAGGCACTCTTACAAGACTTGCACAGTACGCAGACCTCTGGGTAACATAACTCGCGGCAAAACACTCACAAAAGCTGGATATTTATTTTATACATCTGTTGTTCTCCTGATGTAATGTCCCTCCATATATCGTCTGCATGCTTTTAGACTGAAGGCTGTTACGCTGGGGCCGGGCGGGACCTCCCTCCGTGGGGGTAGTTTAAGAATTATTGAGAATACATATTGTAACGGGGTACGCGCGCTGCCACCACTTTTGTTTAGTACTCGTGTGTTTTTACTGAGACGGGTTGAACTGATTGTGGGTGGTGACTTCAGACTTGTGACGTCTCGAGCAAGGAATCCTCGGAAACTCTGGATAGAGAAGAGCTCGTATGCTTTCTGTAATAAGCTTAGAGTTTTCAGATAAAGGTTATTAACCCTAGAAAAATAATAATATTAAGCGATTCACAAGAATTGATTTTTTTATTATTTCGCAACGTAGGGCGCTGTCTATCTCAGTTAGCTCAGTTGCCGAGCAGAGCAAGTACAATAATTACGGAGAAATACATACGCGAAAAGACGGATGATTACCTTTTGTGTAACTTTCAGACTTGTTCGTGTAAATGTGACGTGTAAAATTTAAAAAATATATTTTTAAGCAAAAGACTGATAAGCATTTAAACTTTCATAGCATATAAAAAATACGATTTAGACATGAAACGAAACATTATTTTACACTTAAAAAAGACTTGATATTTTGTAGTTGATTTGTAAAAGGTTTACAAAATTTTGTTATTTCTTTAATTACATTATATATTTTATAATTATTTTGGTTTTTTTTAAAGTACAAAACCCTAAATCAATTATTCAACTACCTTTAAACTGTGTAAGTGTGAGAATATGTCACCTATTATTATCTTTAACGTAGCTAAACATATTATTATCTTTCTAGGATTAAGCAGCTCAAATGCTATTTTCTTTTTTAATTTTTTTTTATTGACAGTGATGAAACTTAACTGATCTCTTGAATAAGTAAATGTGTTAGGTGTATAGAAAAGAATGCCACATGATTTTTTGCTCTTCACGTCATTCACATGCATACATCGTATTGTACGTACCTAATCTTCTAATTTCTACTCTTGTTGAATTCTCTCAACTCAACACCAACAGAAGCACTGGAATCATCTGATCGTGTGATCGTTCCACACCTTTTAAGGACGTCCCATTACTTCTTTCATAATATTTATACACATGTAGATACTTCTAATAAAGTCAAAAGAGCCCGTTCTTATATTTAAGTTAAATTTCCCAAATCTTATAATTAAGTTAAACGTGCATATTCTTGTAATTAAAGATCTGTAATACTAAAAACTAGATGTACGTAGAAATATAAACTTACATGTTATTAAATATTTAAATATAATGATTTGGTTTGGTGGATTTGAATGATGAATACTTGGAGCAGGTGGATGAGTTTGTTTATCTGGGTAGTATGTTTACGAGAGATGGGAAGGCTGATAGAGATATTGAAAGGAGGGTTAATGCCGGTAACTCCATTAATGGAGGACTGAATGCCGTTGGAGCTAATAAAAAACTTTCAATAAAAGCGAAACTAGCAGTCCACAATGGAGTCCTGGTACCTACCCTGATGTATGGCAGTGAGGCATGGAACTGGCAGAGGAAGGATGAAAGTAAACTGAATGCTGTTGAAATGAGATCCCTGAGACGTATGTGTGGTAAAACCATGTATGATCGTGTTAGAAATGTGGATATCCACAAAGAATGTAAGGCTGATGTAAGTATAATGAGCAAAATTAAGAAAGGGACCCTCAGATGGTTTGGGCACGTAGAGCGAATGAACGAAGAAAGTAGTGTTAAAAGAATATATGATGCAAATGTGAATGGTAGAAGAAGTCGGGGACGCCCGAGGAAGACATGGCACGATCAAGTAAATCAGATACTTGAGACGGGCCATGTCAAAAGTCAGAATAATAGAAGAGTATGTATGAGACGATGTATGAATGTGAGTGAGGCAAAGAGTGTGTGCCAAGACCGAGTTGTTTGGCGGTCCGTCCTCTCTGCCTACCCCTGCGGGGAAACGGCGTGATGGTTAGTTAGTTAGTTAGTTATGATTTGGTTGAACATGCAGACAAGCTGTCGTGTGATGCTTTGTAGGACTAGCTGATGTAAAATAAACTATAAGAAATTAGCAGACTCGGACACACGTTGCTGTGGCTAACGAAACACAACGCCACGCCATTACCCAACCTTTATGACCACCGCCATGTGTTAAATCAAATCCACACCGCTCGCATGCCAGCTCGCTACCCGCTGCCCGCTTGCCATCCCGCTCCCTTTATTTATATATATCAACCAATTTACACAAAACCTTGTCAAATTATATACCTAAAAACCTTACTCATGAATCACTCTCTATTGGTGTTCTAAAATCTCTAAAATCCGTTGCATAGTTTAAAAGATCTAAGCGCACAGACAGCGGGAGCGACATCATTTTATACTACGTAAAGATGATCGTAATAATTATGTATAAACAAAGAAATAAAATTTTTCGGTAACTACCTAGCTTTACTGTATTTTTTTCAATAATTTCAAGCATACGAATCCGTGAAAAAAACTATGAAAATATGACTAATCTATTATCAGAGTTTTACTCCGCTTTTACCCTATAGTATTCAATTACTCAAAACCAATTGACCTGATCTTCCTAAAGCTGTGGTGATATTTGTTATTTTCCTCCATACTTGTCTAGCCGCTCTTCGAAAAGCCAATCATCGTAATTGTATATTTTGTTCCAGGGTGATGTCTGTAGCCACCAGCAGCCCCTGCCCCGTGTCCTGCTAGGGCGGTGTGGACGCAGAGTGGGCGGGAGGGCGGGGCCCCTCGGCCCGCTGCGCCCCGGGAGGGCGGTGCCCCATCATGCGCTCCAAGCAGCAGCCCAGGCCATCGTACCGCTGGCTGAACAAGCAGGATAACGGTGAGTCGACTATGAATAATAATGATTAAGGCGATCCAATAGTCCAGGAAAACATCGGAATTCACGCTCTTTATGGGAGGAGTTTAAAAATACTTGAGAAAAAGCTTTTGGAAAGGTTGGAAAAGGTATTTGAGATTTTTTTTAGTGGTTGATTTCGTAAAAGCCTGTAACAAATATTAATTCCCTTTTTACGCATAGTTTATTGTAATAAAACTGAAATTTAAAATTGATTTCACGAAACTAATCGACGCGGAGTCACACGTCCGTTTTCCCGCTCCGGCCGGGGCGTGACTGATACAAAATAGGTGTGCCCAGTGCATGGTTCTTGTGCCCATGCCATAAAGGTCACTTCAAGAATCCAAATTCGTAGAGTGCGGGCCGTATTGATTGATGTTAAAAATAACAACGAGAAAATGCATATTTTATTTTATTTTGTAAAGTTCGGGCGTAAATATCAATTTTTTGCGATTATTATGAAAGAAACTGAATTTGTCATATTATACTATAAAACCATACCCGAAAAAGGGTTTATAAGTAGGAGAGTTTGCACTTGAAAGTGTTTTTTAGAGACCTAATACTTTATTAGAGATCAACTTTTTATAACCCTGTTTAGTGATAAAATCATTTTAACCCTAGAAAGATAACTATACGCTTAAGAGGCGCACGTTTTTAGAATGCGTTATTTTCAGATTTAGTTAATTTAATTTTATCAGTAATTGAGTTTAGTTCAAGTTTTATAAATACGTCGTAATTTTCCGGATATTTTATTTATTTTTACGATTATTCAAAATATATAAGTAGATACCTCAAAATATAATAACGACATAAACTGTCTTATTTTTTAGGAGCTTTATGCTTAGCAATCAATACAAACTTTTTTTTTTTAAATATTATCTAATCACAATATAATCAGTCTCAAAATAATAACAACTCTAAAATAATAATAACAAATAAAAATAATCACTAAAAAATACCTAAAAGTTTACCATGCGCCTTTCGAGCGCATCGGCTCGACATTTACCGAAACCAATGTACCCGCGAGCTCATCAACACGGTCGTCTTATACTGATCGATGATTGTGTTGTGACAAGTGCATACACACGCTGGATGAAATGAGAGCGATATTTTAATTTTTCGGGAGCTTCTGCGGCGCAGGTTATCTTTCTAGGGTTAAGTGCGCTTTTAATTGTGTTAAAGTTGGTAACTACTTCTAAAATTTACTACATCCGTTTTTTTAATGTTATGTGGACGTGTTATTCTACTTCAATTATGTGAATTTCTGCGATCCAGAAAAAACTGTATCTTAGAGATAATTCAATTCAAGAGGCAAATGGAGCTAAAGGTTTTAGATGAAAATTTATTGGTCTTTGCGAAAATTTATTCTATGATAATTTTATTAAGATGTCCTCCTTGTGATAAGAAATGAACGGACAGATTTATGTAAAATAATAACTAAAACCATAATATTATTATTTTATTTTAATTTTAACTTTATTAGAAAAACCTCAAATTGTAATATTTAATTAAATGAAGACAATATAAACGAATCTCAATCAAAAATCTGGAAACAGAAAAATCAGAAAAAGATATTGGCACCTCTGGGACTTTTTTGCCCGGAAAGCAAGAGGTCCTGGGTTCATGTCCCAGAGGTGCCAATATCTTTTTCTGATTTTTCTGTTTCCAGATTTTCGATTGAGTTTCGCTTATATTGTCTTCATTTAATTAAACAAAATATTATTATGTAATAAGGGCACCGGTTGTAATACAAGTTAAATTCAAAACAGAATCATTCAAATCAACAACAGAAAATTTACTCATGAACTCATGAGCCATGACAGAGAAATACTCTTTTTATTCAGCTCGCAATTGTAATATTATACAATTATTGTATAAAATTGAATAATATTTAATTGATGAAATAAAAGTAAGGATAACACCTAGAAAATATAAGACTAATATATATAAAAAACATATAAATAAATGCAATATTAATTTTCGTATTATAAATACTTATAATATGGGTTCATGGGTGATTCACGACCTGCTGTTAAATTACAAAATCTAATCTACATAATTTTCTTATTATGAAAAAATATTTTAGTAGCAAACCCACCTACCTACCAAGAAACCTTGAAAATAACAAACGTGTTGAGTGTATATCGTTTTATGTATGTATGGTGATCACATATTATGATTACACAATTTTTTTAGATTAAACCCGTTGGGTGGTCCTTGCTGCGTACGTTTCAAATCCAATTTTTGCTACACATAGTTTCAAATCTACAACTGACAGTCAACTAAGAACACTGTAACGCGGGAAGACTTATTTTTTATTTTTCATTATTTTTTTTCCTTTATTTTTCTGAATTTTTACATTTGATAAGTGCAATGCTAAGAAATCAATAGAGTAATGGGAACCCTCTAAGGCTCAGCCTGTGCGTGGGTAATATAGTTATATACATTCTTTATTGTACCTAGAAAGAACAAACAAAAACATAATTAAAATTTGTCTAAATAATAAGTATACTCGTACAATAGTGTAATAATAAGTATACTCGTACAATAGTGTAATAATAAGTATACTCGTACAATAGTCTAATAATAAGTATACTCGTACAATAGTGTAATAATAAGTATACTCGTACAATAGTGTAATAATAAGTATACTCGTACAATAGTGTAATAATAAGTGTATATATAGTTTGTGAGAAATATAGTGATTTAAATTAAATACATAAAGTTTCAACATCTGAGGAACTAGCGTCATTGATCCCTTCGGTACCGGTGCAGAGTCGGAAAACACGCCAAACGCGTGCCCAACTTGTGTACACGGTTGACATTTGTCACATAAGAACGGGTCGCTTCTTCGACTCGTTCTTGTGTTCAACAGCTCGGCTTTAGAACCATTTGTCGGCCTCTATGCCTCCTCCTTCCTACAACATAGGTGTCTTCAAGACCAATGTTCATTCCTTCCTCTCCATAAAAAGACCCTCCACACAGAATCTCTGATGACGTAGGATCTGAGGGAAATTATTTTCCTCATGACCTACTGTGTGGAGTTAATTTAAAAAATTGTTAAGTCACAATTTCAATTCTTTAAATTTTGTGATATCACTTGTTTTTTTTCGGTAAAAGATTGAAAGTACGAGGTACTATTGTAAATTTATTTTTGTTTTTAAATATATATTTCATAGTTTGCAGAAACAAAAATTATTTCCATCCAGACACGAATCATCTTGGGATACCGTGACTCATCACTATAAGGTTCTATTCCTAGCACCACCATGCTATCACCTATCTCCCCCTCTGTAATAAACCCCTACCGGCTCCCACCTCCCTCGCCCCCTCGCCCTCGGCGTGACTTACGAGACATTACGCGACGCACAATACTAGGATTTTTGACGCGCATTCTAAAAAATTACCGTAATATATTGCTTCACGCAGTTTAACTTCGCCTGGGTGAGAAGTTAAACGGGGACATGTTTCACTTTTTACTTTTTTATTTCCGGTTTTTCATGCATGCAAATAAGCGCTTTATATATTCGTTTATAATATATTTATAGTTGGATGATATGCGAACCCTTTATGATGTGGCGTAGCGAACCATCCTCGGGCTCCGAGGCTAGCTTGTTAACAGCCCACCAAACAACCATACAAAGAAAGTGCATTTCTTGATTACTTTTCATAATGCATTTTTGTGAAATGTAAAACTCAGTATGTACGTTGTTTTCTAAATTTTCATAAATTAAATTTTCTAAACAACTCAATGATAAATCCAGTCGAATGTATAAGGCTCTATCTTTTTTCCGTTATTTGTTTTTGGGGTGTTATACCGTCTTGCGCTACCTCCTTCTTTAGCCAATGTTTCGGACATCGTTGCAGTGTCCATCATCACACATCTACCGGATCTGCCAGATCTGCCCTGATGATGGACACTCCGAAACGTTGGCTAAAGAAGGAGGTAGCGCAACACGGCATAACACCCCAAAAACAAATAACGAAAATACTTTTGGCCGTGAAAATCTTAAAACGTATCTGACAAGGCTCTATCGTACTTATGTCAATTTGGGAGGAGGATATGAGTACCGCCGCCCCGGGAACCATTTTTTGGATAACCAACACCTCTGCCATTGGTTACCCCAAGTGGTTCGCTATATTTTGTGACTTAGCAGGGGTGCCCGGGTGAAAGGGGTGAGATTTGTCTGATTTGTCCCACCATGCAGCTGGTGGGCCGGATCGGGAGACTGGTGAGGGCGATCTTGTGATCTCTTAAGCAGAACTCTTATGGATTCGCAGTGGGAGGAATGGATTCATACGTCCGTCACTCCTTGACCTATTGACCTCAAGATTTCTACCCACCCCTCATACCTTATCCTTACCTGAACTTCCTGTTCCTTTCCTTTAATAGACGCTCCTCACAGCATCCCCAAAGATGATATAGGCCCCGAGGGAAAAAAATCCTCAGGGCCTCAAAATTCATTCTTCCAAAATTTATAATTAATATCATTCAATATTATACTTTCAGTTTCTTTGCGTTATTACAATTGTGTAGGAAAAACATTACGAAGGAAGTTGTGTTAAGTCATCTTTTTGCGTGGTTGTCCAGAATGTTCAGGCAGTCGCCTCAACAACGGAAAGGCTCCGATTCAATTCATATTCAAGTAGGCATGGTACACCTTACGAAACACCTGAAAAGAATAAGTCAGTTACCAAACATTTAAATCGGTTTGCACCTTACCTTATCTTACCTTTATGAACTTTTACACAAACACACACCTTGTTAATTTATTAACGAAAACATAAATTTTCTATTTATTGCATCCGAAGTGAAACAACACACATTCCATACCTATTATTATTAATTACCACAGATAATTAAAATTGATCACCCACAATATCTCATCTCGCAGCTCTTTGTTATTTTATGTTCAGGATGAAACTAGCATTCAGAAGTGAACGTTTTGTTGATTTTATAACCGATTATCAATATAACAGCAATAAATCCCCCATTAGCAGGATAAACTCGTTGCAATCCATCTGCCATTACCATTGCCATGAGATCAACGCATCAAGGCTGATAATGGCAGAGTTGCAGTTGCCACGGCACGGTGCGGTGCACGAAGGTTCAAACTGCAACTTAAGCTGGACAAAAATGTATTGCAAAAACAATATAACTCTTACTTTTGACAAGTTACCGGTGTATTTTATACTTTGTATGTCTGAGAACTTGGTATGCTATGTCCATGATTTTGTAGTTATTTATTTTAGAAAGAATACAATTTATTTATTTTTATTTATTTATTGTTTCTTTACAATGTAGGTAAAATGTTTACAATACAATTTATTACCTTACTAGAACAAGCCTGAGTTGAGGTAAACAATTCTACAAATTAACAAAATTATGTAGATATTGAAAGAACAATATTGTTCTAATTTCTTACAGATTGAGATTATGGATACCATTAAGCTCATAGTAAGTACATTAAAATGTAAATATGTAGACTTCTAATATATACTTAAACTTTGAATTATATTACCAAGAGGTCAGATATGAACTGTGGGAACAAAAACAGTACAATGCAAAGTATTTTATTAAATTTGCAGTACAATTCATTTGATACATAATTAAAATTCGTAATACATAATTAATATTTAAATTATATGATTATACCCATTACAGAGACACATCAAAGTATTAATCTCCACTTAGCTATAGCTTTAGCTCAAATGTAGGTAGATGATTTTTATGAATTAAATTAAATTACTCATTAAATTAAATATAAAGGATAAAAGGTAAAATATACGTGGATTCACTGGCTTTAATTTTAATATATTTTATATCTCTATATTTTATATGGTAGGAGAAATCAAGTTTTGTCCTCACGATAATAATTTAACGAGACTTATTAATACAACATCAATTGTAGGATGGTTTAACGATTTTTCCTGATACTATACCATGACGATATAAATAAAAATATAATGTAAAAGCATTATATGAACGCAAAATTTGATGTATAATAATTTAATCTTATATTTTCCTAACAAGTTATTCGTCTAAAAACCATAAAAAATACGTTTTATTCGGATATTCCGTTATTTATCAAGTCGAAAAATTCACCTTCTTTTTTATGAAGGGACTAATAAGATGTAATGAAAATGAAGTCTTTCATTATTCTTATTTCGTGTGAAATTATTCGTACAGAACTGTGGTGTTATGGTGACCTTATTCCTAATATAATATGATTCAGAATTCCTGACTTGTCTAAGGGAAACCGTATAATTGCAAGTGGCCAATAATTTCAAAAGATGGAGCCACTTTCGTTCACATATGCTGTATAGAAAATCTAATAGCAGATACGCCAGGATTTGTAGTTTCATGTATCTCACCGTCCTGGATTTCTTGGCCTGTTGGTTAAGATGAGTCTATTCTAATACGTAACAATAATAATAGCTTTCCCTTGGGGAATTTTTCACAAAAACGGCACTATGTAAATCATCCAACAATAGGTTAGTAACTACTCATAAAATATGAAAACGAATAAAATTTAAGTGTTTTATCGTGGAATTATTGGGAAGATTCGTATTGTACTAACATATATTATACATATATTTGTCTTGTCCGTTTGTCAATTTATTTTATACCAAATTTACAATTGATTTGAAAAGAAAGAGTGTTAATGAATTAGAAATAAATTTTTCTCCATGTACATAAAGATGTTTCATGAATTTCAATGGAAATAAGGGAAAATTGATTTTATTTTATGTACATGGAAATGATCATAACATGTTTATATTGATATATCTCTTCAGCGTATTTTTAAACGATATTAATAATAGAAAAATGCAACAATATAACTTTGTAAAAACCACTTATATAGTGTGCAAATCCGGCCGGTTTCGGAATTAATTAACAATATTTGACTCCTGTTAAAATCATGTTTTTTGCCACCTGTTTCTGCAAACCGCACGTTTGTGCGGCGACGTAGTCCGCAGGGTACGAGCGCGATACGGCTGTTCCCATAAATCACTTGATTCTGTCACCTTTTTGTATTTAGATTTATGTCTCCGGCCGAACAATGAGAGAAGTGCAGCTGTATGTAATATTCGTTATTACCGCATCAAATTTCTCCTTTTTACGCCGCTTCCCCCCCCCCCCTCCTTCCATTCCTTTTTATCTTTTCACAATTTATGTTTGTTTCTGGTTCGTCTGGTATCGCCTGATTGTGCCCAGACAATTTATGCTTTTTGTTGTTAGCCTGTTTTGTCCGTCTTGTTGCCATTGTGTTGGGACGGCTACCAGCAGGAATCTATCGCTGGATCTGGATTACATACACCCTTACTACCTTCTTGCCAATACTTCGCTGTCATACTTTCAATATTCAAAATCGATTTTCTGATTGAATCTCAACACCATGTTCTTTTACAATAGTTTCAGTAATCTTAATAATAAACAAGAGATCTGCTTTCTTAATCAGCAAAAACTTTTTATCAATTCTGGCGTCATGATTGCGCACAGATTTTTCGTGCATGATTTCTAGGTCGTCGCGACTATTGTCCTCATTTCTATCATGGTTATGAAATGTCCATTTATTTGTCACCAAATAAAACAAGACACTATATTGGGTATCCCATATTATGGTCAAATAATAAAAACAGTGTCGAAAATTGACCGGAGCCCGGTAGTAATGAGGTCTCGCAGTACATAACATTTATTTATTTTATTTTATTTATTGCATATCACAGAATATAAAGCTAAATATTTCACATTTTTATCATCCTCACAAAGATTAAGCCTGTATCGAGACTAACAATTTATACATTTGAGTAAAGCAACATTCCTATAATCACGAAAAAATAAGTTGTACGAGTGTCCAGTATTTTTAGAATGCATTAAACATTAAACACTATTAAACTTACAACTGTTTGTATTTTTCACAATTAATTAATTGAAAGTAACACATAGTATATTTTTAGCACTTTCCAGGATGGAAAATACTCCAAGTATCGCCCTGGTGTAAGATCACCATTCAGAATTGAAAATTGAAATGTTGCTTGAAATGGTTGTAGGCGTGTTTGGTGACCAGATCTGAATAGCCAGGTACCTCCCCACATTCCTCTTCCCCATTCCCTTCTTCTCTTCACTACCTCACAACTTACCCTATCTGGGCAAGCCATAGTATTCACATTAAAAAAAAAAAACTGTCTATATCAAGTTCATCATTAAATTTTTTCACAATTCTTGCTTTTCAACAGAACTGTTTGTAATGAATTCAAAATTATTTTGAGAGTGATTAAATTGGTTCAATAAAATATTCAATGGTTTAATTACACACCAAAAGGAATATTAAATACGTTTCCCAAGAAGCCGCACAGTAATTTAGCTTTTTTCTCTCTGGTGTTTACCACTCGCATCCACTGCCTTTGGGAGAATTTACCAGTAGCCGCTATCACAACGTCCTTATAATATATTTATCGGTTAGACTAACTTAAGTACAAAGCCCTTCAGTACTTACCCGAATGTCTTTCAAGATAACGCGTCTATACTTATAATAAGCCATCTTATATTCAAAAACATAATTCGTCTGAATGTTTGTATAAATCAAGTTCCATTTAAATGAACTTTGTATCGAAAACCAGTTTTTTTATTGCTTCTGTTAAAATATATGCCGTCAAATGTGTTAATTATCAAATTCTGTGATTTATAGCGGGCTCTGGCAGCGTTTTTAATTTCTTTGATATTTATGGTAACCTGGAATTTTCTTGTTTTTGTTAAGTGTGATTTCATATGAAAAAATTATCCTTTGAATCTGGAAATATTAAATAATCGTTTTAGTTATGTAAAAACCGGTGAAACTTACAACAAAGTTGTAGAACATTATCATAAGGTGTGGGTAGAGAGAGGAGTACCCCACTCTCAAAAGTTTTCCGTTTTATAATATAGTGAAATGTCGTGTTTATTCAATTCAAGCATTTCAAGCATTCAAGTCTTTAATCTATTGAAAGAAATACATATTCTTTTGGTTAATCAAATCCATTATTATTTTTTTCAGTTTGATATCAAAACTGGTACCAATAATATTGTTGAAAAGGCTTCTAAAATTGTTATTAGTTGTTTAATGAGAATAAGTTCCCTTTTTTGATTGCTTTTTCCTTTATTTGAAAGTTGTATATTCCTCTGACTCATTCGATTGGATACCTTATTTCACCTTGTTAAAAATAATATCTTAAGACGTATTAAGTAATTAAAAGTTAACAATCAGAAAGAGTTCTCACCGGGTAGAGAGGTAGAGGTATTATGTGGAGAAGGTATACGTACCTATTAGGTAGAATGCGGAGTCGTCTGATACAAGATATATAGTGGCTACCGCTTGTTTTTATTACAATAAACACAGCCTGTCACGTAGATATATGTGTCGATGATGAATATTCATTGGGGCGTCCTAAACGTGAATGGTTCCACAAGTAATTACCAGTTTTTGATTGATTTACAGTCCTGTAATGGCAGGTTCGCTGCGATAATTTGTAATTAAATTGTCAAATGTGGATACAAGAATTTCATTTATTCCACGCATTGACATTTTGCATTAAATACGTTGTACTCTGTATCCGCAATTGGTATCATGTGATGCAACGTTCATTTTGAATTTATTTATATAATTTATTTGTGATTGAGGTAGTTTTATTTCTGGTTGATGTAAATATGATTTCTAAATGATGGAGCGTAATTACTAATTGCGAAATATTTGTTGCTATATTTCAATCAGTGATTTTTCTTCTATTTCTATCTTCCCTACAATGATATAAAGATTATATTAGTTCAAAGTTAAAATTTAAAGCATGATACTAATTAAAAAATATATACAGCAGTGTCTTGAAAACAATATTGGCTTTCAAAAATTGAAAAATCTCACGTCCTATTTTTAAACCCGAAAGGATTGGAGTGATAATGGAGAAAACAATGTAGTCGGTTGCGTGCTAGGCCGTGTCAACTAAGGGTTTGTATGACCGAAGGTTGTGGGCTGGGAGGGAGGGCAGGGAAGGCGGGAGAAGGCCGGGGCGGTCGCGAGAGCCGCCCTAACTACCCCCTCGGGCGCTATCGGTTTTCAATAAAGCAAAAAGCACAACATCGACGCCGAGGGTGGACCTCTTTCTTTCACGGTTTTATTGCCCTAACAATGTGTCCTACATACGAGCTTTCACAAAGCCAGGCCACGTCTTCAAATTATTGTTTTCGGAGACTCGTTGGTTAAAAGGAAGTCAAATGAAAAAAAATACAGTGTTATTACTTACCAACCAGTATTTTCGCTTACCAACCACTATCACATCGGGAATAATTTGCTACCGATTTTAGTGCGAACAAACTAAGCTTCTAGGTCTAGGTAAAGTGCCAATTTAATCAGAAAAAAATGTTGGAGGACGGGTATAATCACGCGGTATCCCCA
Organism: Limnephilus rhombicus; assembly: GCA_929108145.2. Classification (NCBI taxonomy): domain Eukaryota; kingdom Metazoa; phylum Arthropoda; class Insecta; order Trichoptera; family Limnephilidae; genus Limnephilus; species Limnephilus rhombicus. The sequence goes on from OV815274.1 coordinate 25,535,246, forward strand.
AAGCTACAGCATTCATAAATACAATGTATCATGGATTTAACCTTGCTTTCGGTATTTATGTTTTTTTGTTAACGGATATGTCTATCTTAATTGTTTAATGGATTTTTAAATCCAAAATATTGACCAATAAACCACAACTAAACAGGTTATTAACAGTATTTCTTGTGTTTCATTTTTTTTACGTGTACTTACATACCGAAGTGGCGATGTATATAATTTAACCTTTCTATTTATTAAGAATAATTTATGCGGTTCAATGTAAAAATATACCGCAATTAGTGAAACGTAAAGCTGTTCTCGTGAGAGTGTTAATTATTGGTAATAGTTAATTGTATTTGATAAACTGTATACACTGAACGTGGGCATAGCTATGTCAATAGAAAAACGGATAAGTAGTATAATTGAATGTTTCGACTGTCGAAGAGTTGAATAAACATGTATGCTAATTACCGACAAGCGGCTCAAAAACAGTAGGTATCGTGAAAAGTGTTTGGAAATGTAAATTATTATCCGAATCTCACTTGATCATATAGGAACACAATGACCCGACGATGTACACTAATCACGATAACTAATGCCTCGTATAATATCCACCAGAATTATAAGTGTATTATGTCGCTTAACTTGCATGAATAATTCCATGGGATTAAAATGGATGTCGAAACAAGGAATTTTAACAGATTCCTTCAATTTAATTCTTAGAAAATATTCAAACCGTTTAAATCGCCCGCCTACTTCAGAGAAAGATAGAAACGTTTTAAATGCTTTAATGGATTCAATCATTGGTCATTCAAATTCATGGGTATAAATAATTACTAATATATTTCGCATTGAATTTATGATATAAAACCTAATCAAGAAGACAGTGTCGGGTTATAAAAATGCTATTAAATTCTCGATTTATATTACGTGACCTTTTAAATTCGGCTGATTGAACAAATGATTATTTTGTATAATGTCCACACTTATAAGTGGGAATGCTCTGGTGATTTATTGCATTCCTTTCGAACGATATTAAATAATAAGAGTCTCTTTAATCGTCACCGGTCACATTAGAAATTAGAGATATTGGAGCCAAATCTTTATGCTAATTTGCGGGTTACGGGAAAATGTCAGATGTGTTTATGAAGTTTGAATTTATTTGATGACAGCGAACCATTTGAGTATAAGTGTCCCAAAACGGGACCTTCTCGAAATTGGATATTTTCTCGGAGGAGTAATTATTGTTTCTTTTCAATAGCCTGTGTGATAAATAAGGAGACAGTATCCAAATGAAATCCAGCACTTTAGGCAATGTGGCGTCTGCTTCATCCACAGAAACAGGTTTGTCAAAATCTTGCCAAAATTCGTGACGAATTGTATCCTAGCTGGAATCACAATATCAATAATGATCAGTTTATAATGCAAATGTTGAGGAGATCATAAATTCAACCTGGCAATGCGACATGCATGGTCGTAGGAAACATAATATTTTATCGGTATTAATATTTTAATTCTTTTGGATACATTTTATTTTATGACCAGGTTTTTTAAAATTATTGTAATATTACCATTATAACAACTTTTTCAAATTAATGCTTATTATTCGATTTATGAGTAAGTAAGAAAGTTAAATTGGGGGTAAATAAACAAAATTGCTGTAGTTAATATTAATTTTCAACAAAGTGCGAAAAAACCAATATTCTTAACAGCCAATTTAAAATGTGACAATCTTGTTAAAATTATGGTAAAAACCATTAAATTTAACCGTGAAATTCGTTAAGAAATTCTAGCTGCATATGTTTATTAGTTTAATTTATGGTAATGTTTTTTGTATTAATTTATTGCAGTCTAAACTTTTCCTAATCAGATAGTCGAAAATGAAGAAATCGGTGATCATTTCAATAATCCATTATTGCTTTGTCTCCACTTTAAAAAATTAACAAATAAATAACACAAATAACCATAGTTTATTTAATGAAATTGGCGTGCACGTAAGTTAAAACTTTATAATTTCTCGTTGTAGTTCCATATTAAGTTCAAAATATTGCAGAACTGTGTCGTGACAAATTATAATTGGTGCCTAAAATGTCACCAGGCATATTTTTATAGACCTCACGATTTATTTAATTACATATTTTGTATATATTGTTGTTTTACGTTAATCAGCATTCCTTCAGGGCATTATCAAGATCTCTTCTTCATATTTATAACAGACGCTTACCAATAATTAAATTCCACTTCGTGCAATCTTAAAATGAAATGAGTTGTATTTTTTATTAAATTATTTCATTCGCACGGCCATAAATTTTGTCAACATTTTCCAACAATAATTTTTTTTAATTTAACTTTTGCTTTGTCTTATTTAAAAAAACTTCCGTTCTTTCCACGAGTAATAACCAACCGAAATTGAAGAGATGAGAAATAAAAAAAAAAGAATCATACAGTCATAAATGTATTCGAACGGACACACAGATTTTGCCACAAGGCAACATTAGTCTCCTTCATTTAATCGCCAGCGGATTTTTATTACGAGTAATTAATTCGTATTCTGAACAGGGGAGGACCGGAGCTGGCACTTCGGGATAATGGTATTTTCTCTACCGGCTAATATTATAATATAATGCCCATATGGGCACTATTCACCATTTAATTGTTTTACTTATAATTTTATTTATTTAATTATTTATTGCTTCTTCACAATTTATGTACATATATTTTTAGCATGTAATTATTAACCCCACTAGGGTTCGCCTGTATCGGGGTTAATAATTTCACAATTTAATAAAAATAACACACGCAAATATCGGTCATGCAAAACAGTTAAGTAAAAGCAAAATAATAAAATTTAAAAATAAAATGATAAACAGAGAAAATAATAAGTGATAAAAATATATGAATTAATAACAAATGAATTAATAAAAAATATACAAAATTAATAACATCAGACAAAATGTTCTCATTCATTATATCATTAATTCATACCATTTTCAACAATAGATAAAATTTTAAAAAATATATGTCCTTAGGTTTTTTTTTTAAATATGTGTAAAAAATAAAAAATGGAAAAAAACAATGATTTATAAGCGATTACATTAGAGCGAATCTTTCTTATGCAATATTAAAGTGACTATCAAATAATTATGAAATAAATATGAAAGAAACCGTTTTGATCACAACATTATTGTTTTCATTCCATTTAAGTGACCGTTTTCATTAAAATATGATTGTATTTTATAGTGTAAGTGACACCTTAGAAATGCCATCCGTGTGATCTTTTAGTTTTGACAAAGTTATGGGATACGATAACCCATATTTATTTATTTATTTATTGTTTCTTTACCTTTTTAATTTAGGTGTTATTGTTTAAATTGAAATTTTGAACTTCATTTTGACTTGAGATTAACAATTTTATAGAGTACACGAAATAATGTGTTGAAAGACAATATTGTTACAAAAATATATCTCACAGAATGGGCCTCTACTGCACTATAGGAACAAATACATTATAATGTAAAACATGTAGAGTGACCATATGTTGAAATTAGCTTTGAAATAACTTTTTTTCTTTTGCAAGTTGTTTAATCTATAATATTTAAAATTAGGTTCGGTTAGAAAATTAATATGTAATGGTAAGTTAATGAGAAAATAAAAATAATATATTAACAGTAAATATACTGTAATAAATAATCAATATGCTATTAATTTAGAAATGACAATGTAGAAAAAATCAATTGGCAATCCTCGGCTAATACGAATAATTTAACCATTTTTTTAAAAGTGCACAAGGAATTAGATGACTTAATATGTTCTGGAAGGCTATTAAATATGAGTGGAGCCTGATAGAAGTAATTTCTTTGACCAAAAGAAGAAATTGAAATTGATCGATGATTTTTGATTAGGTACTCTTTTTCAGGACTTACAAATTTTTCTTATGTTGCGAAGAAAAACGTTACAGCCCTGAGGAACATAAATCCCCTCAGGGCCTATGTCATATTTAGGAAAGCTGTGTGGAGGGTCTTTTTAGGAAAAGAATGAGAAGAAGTTCTGCAAAGGAAAACGGTATGAGGAATCTGAGGGTCAGTGTGTCCAGCAGTGACTGACGGATGAATCTATCCCTCCTTGCGGTGGAAGAAAATGTTCCGAGAGAACCCTGGTGGAGAGGCAAAAGATCTCCTTTTTTTAAATCCTCTAAACGTCTCTTCCGATCCAGCCTGCCACGCAGTTGATGGGCAGACGAATCCGCCGCCAAGATCCTCACCCCATGAACCCGGGCACCCCTGCTAAGTCACTAAGCATACCGCACCATTTGGGGTGACCTATTGCATAGGTGTTGGTAATCCAATAAATGGCACCCATACCCGCCTCCCAACTACTATCTATGAAGGGAAACTATTTAATTAAGACAAAAACAAAATTGAATAAATTTCATACTCGACGAACGGCCATTACTTGAAAAGCACAGTATTTATAAATTAATAAATTACTATAGCTTAATACCACAGCGTAAAAGAAAAGAACTAAAATATCTAGTATACGTATTTCATGACTCGTAGTATCAGAGTCACTTTCGAGAATTTGTTAAAATGTTTTCGATGTTACAAGGGTCTTATTTGTTTTCCAGTCCAGTCCTGTTTCCTTATGTTCCCCGGATAATATTTTAGCGACTTCAGTCCGCCCTCTCCATAAGATCAACAGCCCATACGACTCGCATACTAATTACCCACTCATCTTCTTCCGCCTCATGTCCGCGGACCGCCCAACTCCCATCTAGGGCCGTGGGTCTGTACTCTGTACAGGACGTACGACAAGTACATTTAAATATATATATATATATATATTTTTTTAGAAAACTTTTCTTATTTTTAGAAAAATTTTCTAAAAATTAAACACAAAAAAATTAATAATACATTTAAATAAATACTAAATATTTTCGTTATTTATTTTTAGGTTGTTAAGCCGTGTTGCGCTACCTCCTCCTTTAGCCAACATTTCGGACAGCGTTACAGTGTCCATCATGATGTGTCGAGTGTCCACACATCTGCCCTGATGGTGATGATGGACATTTTTTTTGTGCATTACAGATTAATATAATCCTATTACAATGCACATAGAATATCAAATTGGATTCATGTACATGTAGGTACATTGTACATACAACATAAATACATTATTGTGTATCACATCATCTGATTGCATAAAAAAAATTACAATAATACATATTTTAGACTAATGTTGAAAATGTCAAGGGACCTAGAGCCCTATTAGACCGTCCACACAGCATCCCACATGACATCGGCCCTGAGGGAAATTATTTTTCTCAGGCCCTCCTGTGTGGAGTTAATGTTAAAAAAAAAGATATCATTTAGCAGTACCATACCTCTTGTCATGCTGTGCTGGGCCAGAACATGTGTTCTGCCATGTGGGATACAGAGCAAGTCGTGGTGGCGACCCTGGCAGTAGTTGTTCGGTACGAACAATTTATAGCATTCTAAGAGGTATGGGCTGTCAATGTAATAGTTCATAATTTTAAAAGCTGTTACTGTTAGGGTTCCATTCCCTCTAGATTGGAGACTTTCGAAGCGCGTTTCAGATGGAAAATCCGTATGATGCATAAATCGCGGATATTCACCCATACAACGCTGTCCGAAATGTTGGCTAAATGAGTAGGTAGCGCAACACGGCATAACACCCCAAAAATATTTAAAAAAAATTCTTTTGGCCGTGAAAATCTAAAATCATATCCAAACACTAAATAATAAATTGTGTCCTTCATAATTTATTAGGTACATTAGCTTTATTCATTATTTTAATAATGTCGTGTAGTTTATTAACCACAAGCTGACCCGACGAACTTCGTACCGCCTCAAAAAAAAAAAAAAAAATAAAAATCAGTTTTTTATTGGTAAAAATTACACAATGAAGCAATTATCGATGCACAACTGCCCGTGTTTTGTTTTTGTCAGTATCAGAGATTGTGTACGGATTTATATTTTTTGTAATTTCCTTACTTTCAACTTACTTACGGGAATTGCGTTTCATTTTCTTTAAACGTGTGAGGGAGATTTATTATAATTATTGTATTTTTCCTTTAGAGGTGTGCAGACATATGTTCACCGGTTGCCTCATTTTCGACTATTGACATTTAGTGTGTAAGAAAGAGGGGCAGCATCATATGTTTACGAACAAAAGCAAACAATCAGCCCATTGACATTTGACGAATTTTTGGAATTTACTCACTATTCAAGATCATATTTATCACAATACTGCAGCTCTTTCAAAAGATTAGAATTCGTTTCTTACAAAATGTATGAAAAATTAATTTTCTGTATAACTTTTTTTTCGTGAATTTTTACGATGTGTTAATAGTTATTCTGCTATTCGGGGCGGAGACAAATCCAACAAATCAAAGATCGTGAAAATCGGTCCAGCCGTTCTCGAGTTATAAATGGTTTAACTAACCCGACTTTGTTTTATATATCGAATTGGGACAAAATAATCAGTGTTCGAAATCAAAAAGTTCACCTATCAGTAGCTTAGAAGGGCCCAACAGCGCATATATCTATTTTGTTTAAAGATAATGGTCGCAATTGGGACTTGTATTTATTATATTTATCCGAGACGCTATCTAGGTTACCAACCAGTTCTTAGAACGATTGTTGCCAATGAACAAAATAGTTGCCCATAATATGGATAAGTTAGTCGAAGATAATATTGTCAATTCTAAAATTTGAAACGTGAGATTGACAAATATGATGGTTTAATGAAAGGCGGCAATGACCTAATTGCTAAAGGCGCCCGTCCCGGTTAGACGAGAGGTTCTGGGTTCGTATCTTCTTCTTCAATTAAATTTCTACTCGATTGTTAAAAAATAAATTAACTGTCCATTTGTAGTCTTCGCCATATTTCGTGATTTGGTTAAAGGCAAATATTATTTTTAATTCTTCGGTACCTATTTCTTTATTCCAATCATTCAACATTTTTGAGAGATCATTCACAAGAGATATTATGTTAATCCTAGATGTAAAAGCATAAATTAATTTGGGACATTTACGAGCACTTTGTTCCTTAAAACAGGCAATCTGCCGAGCTAGGAACTAATATCAACCTGGCAAAGCATATTAACATTTATATACATTTTAAATATATTACAACAATGTAAATATTATTACTACGTTATTTTTGCTATATAAATGTATCCCATATAATGTAATAAATTATAATAAAAAAAAAACTTGTGATAAAAGTTGTGTTGACAGGGCTATAATGCATTTATACACCTGTATTGCAGCTCATATTCGACGTACATTATACTTGTCTTATTATGTACCCACTGTGCATAACACAATGAATATCCAAGTATTCATTATTTAGCTTAATTCTGTAACTTTATTTATTTATAACTTCTCACCATACATACGTTCTTATTTTTTATTTTTACATACAAAAAAAATAACCTCACTAGGACTAACAGCCTGTATTGAGGTTAACATTTATAAATTTGAGTGATTTTACACACACAAAATACTAAAATACATAACACTACATTTAAAACACTAAAATATTATAATAAAGTAAGAAATTAAAATATCATATTAGTGACCAGAAGGGTAATTTAAGTATGATTTGTAACAATATAGACTATAAATAATTCTTTAATTACTATACCCACCAAGAAACAAAGCTAGTTCAAAACATCTAGGGTGACACTCCAATTTTGGCAAATGGAACTCAAATAAAATCTATTTATTTAAAAAAAAGCTTATTATTCAAAAAAACAAATATTATTAAAAAATAAATCTTATTATTTAAAAATTGATATCTTATTATTTAAAAAAAGGACAAGGATGAAAAAATAGTATGCCAATCCTCTGTCAACACAAATATCTTAACATTATTTTTAAATTTAGCTAATGAATTGGAAGATTTAATGTAATCTGGCAGAATATTAAACATAAGTGGAGCTTGGTATAAATAGTTTCTTTGGCCAAAAGATGTCTCAGTATGTATTGCCATAAAGTTCATTGTTGAGTCAATTCTAGTGGTATGGATTTGTTGGGTTCTTTCTGCAGATTTAGTATTGATAAAAAAACTACAAATTATTTTAGTGATGTTCAGCTGTTTTATACACATAATATTAGATTCCTTGTAAAGTAGTGTAGATGGATAACGAAATTTTTTTTGTACGAATTGAATTTTTTTTTTGTAAGAATTAATTTGTGAGCAATATTAAGTGGTTCTAAACTGGACCTTAGACAGGATCCCCAGCATACTATATTGTAAGAAAGTCGAGATTGGACTAAGGCATAATAGACAGATTTTAATTTCTCTTTATCCAATATATGACGAAGTTCTTTAAAAATATATGTAAGTCTCCTGATATTTTTTGTTAACGTATCAGTATGGTCGTTCCACCTCAGATATTTATCAATATTTACACCTAGGTACCTTATACCGTCTACTCTTTCGAAAGGGTGGCAATTACAATTAGAATTTTATTTTTAAACTTATTTTTGTATCATATGTATAGTAATAAATAAGGGAGAGATTGCGACCCAATTTATCTGTAATTATCCGGCGGTTTCTCAATGTTGCATGGAGTCACTGCAATCAACAGCCTGCCACTCCGCTTTTCGTCAGCCAGCAGTGTTCGTCCTTCAGCTTCGTCACAGCGATGTACAAATAAGTCAGAAATGATCAAGTATTTTTAAAACTACTTTTCGTTGCAGTTTCTTTCAGACTTCCCAACAGTAATTTTAGCCCTTATAGGTAATAATGTCGATATAACTAATTTAAAAAAGATTAATTAAAAAGTTTGAAAAAATGTTTTCAACCAATTCTTCAAAATGATCTATATGTTTTGCATATAATTTACAGAAGTCAGAAAATTATAATATAAGCTTTTGTATTTCTTCTCAATTAAATTTTTGTGGCCATACTGTATTATGTTAAATTCCCTGGTACTTTATTAATCGACTGTCTCGGTGTGGAACTTTGATGGTGTAAGATTTCATATTACATGTAATGGTCAGTATTGTATTTGTAATGATGTGGGAGTACCCGATGCATCCTATGTTTCCATATGGATTCTGGTGAATAGAGAACCCTGGCGGCCGGCCCGATGATTTACGTCTCTAATGGTGACCGTATCAAAAGGAAAAATTGAAAATTTTAGACATGTCCTCAATAAAGTTTGATAAATTATTACGGTATTGACAGTGCGGAGTGGACATAAATTTAAAAACAAAGTAAACTTTGTTTAGTTTACGACTCTTCATACAACTTATAAACCGTCCGAAATGTATTTTAATGTGCAATAAAATACGTTCTTTATTTATGAATGAATAAGCCGATAAATAAACACCGATCAAAACAGCAAAGAACATCGATACAAAAAAGGCAACATTTATTAACTAATAAATAAAAAACATTAGAAATGTTATCTATAATATTTCTTTTAAAAAATCATTTATAAATTTAGTACTGGCTGCTTAGAAAAATCCCTACTGGGGTGTCTTGGAATGTGCTCAGAATGATTTTAATAGAATCACAGATGTTCTATGTATCGCTCTGAGAAATACCGCAGTTCAGAATTGAAACGTTCTTTGATATGGCAATAGCCGTATTGAGTGACCAGATCGTAATAGCCAGGAAGGTACTACCCAATCTTCATCTTCTCCATCTACTTCTCCTCTCCACTCCCTTCTGCCTCACAACATACCCCAACAGCGTTACACTGACACTGTAACGCTGTCCGAAGCGTTGGCTAAAGGAGGAGGTAGCACAACACCTCATAACACCCCAAAAAAAATAAAAATCAAATGGTTCAATTAAATTCATTTTCATATTACTAAGTTTGGTGAACGTGAAATTCAAAAAGTTCAAGTGAAACAGTATTAATAAGATAAATAACGATTATTGACGGATCAAGTAGTTTTCAGTCCATTTAGGAACAGGTAAAATCAGGGTCGTGTCTCCAGCAATAAAGTATAGTTTTATCGCGGCGTCATCTGTTGAATAAATTCATTAACTGCTTACCGTAATCCCAAGTCCTCCTGCATAGTTCAGTAAGGTTCAACTCAAATTATCGTGATTTAACCGATTTAGACGATTTGAATGGTGAAGCGAGACACGTATTAACTATTATGCTTCATTGAATATTTTAACCACTGGAGAGATGAGCCGATAGAAGCTTGTTATGGGCGCGCCCAAAGATCCATTTTTCTTTACTTCTGATGAAATTGTAAAAAAACCTTTTTTCGTCGAATTTATAGCATTGGTCTTTTTTGGGGTCTAGGAAAACCTAACACAGAGATAAACCGATAGAAACTTGTCCAGGAATCCGAAGAAAGCTCAATTTAATAAAAAAATTGAGTTTTGCAGATTTGAAATTTGCAGATAAACAATTTTAATAACTGGTTTGGAATCTAGACGTCGAAAGGTCTTATCTGAACTGGCGACAACAGTTTTCTTTCATTTCCCGGTTTTTGGTACCCGCAATCTATTTCGTGGTTAATTTTTTTCTTACATCAACCTAGCGATTCCGTATTTTTTGTGGGATCGTTATTAGATAACGGACATTATCTCCTATCAGATTTGTGTGATTTTTACATATTTACTGCCACATATTTTAGTTTAGATCGACTTAAACATGAATTCCTGCAAGTACGCATGATTATTTAATCATTTAATATACGTTGTACATATAAAAAGCAAATAATAGGCATAAAAATCACAGGAATCTGACAGGAGATAACGTCCGTTATCCATTAACAATCTCACAAAAAATACGGAATCGCTAGGCTGATGTATTTGAAACAATTTCAAATGTAGAATAATTGCGTGGGTCTGTTTTAGCCTAGGAGTCCAAAATTTCAAAGTGACATCAGTCAAAGATTTTTCTAATTTAGCCACTGCTACCTCCTACCGCTACTTTGTCTCCTTTGGGATCTGGAAATCTTAGAATCCCCTCTGTTCCTCTCTCAACCCCCACCCCTCCGTCACCCTTCCCCTGCTAGTCCTTTCCCGTGCTCCGCCGTTCCCGCCCGCCTGCGTCCCCTTTCCCTCCGGCGCGGCGTTCCCCTTCCACTTTCCCCCCTTTTCAAATGTCGAATAATTGCGTTGGTACATTTTCACCTAGGAGTCCAAAATTTCAAAGCGACATCAGTTTTCTTTTAAGTTGGTTTAAATCACAATTCTAGGAATAATCTGATCACTGTTTTTAACCTTTTGTCGGCAGGGTGCCGGAGTGCTGCGCATTCACCACGTACGCGTAATGCACGCTAGTAATATTCCCGCGCGATTTTACTGCATTTTACGGACACGGGTTGATGGTATCTCTATATAGAGAACATTGATTGCATCAATCATTATAATTTCATACGTATTATATAATACCCATAGCGCTTTAGGTAAACAGCCCCATCAAATTTCAGGGAAAAACGAAAGAAATATTATTTAATTAAAAAAGATTCACGTAGAGCGTCATTATTTAGAAATATTTTTATTTCTCTATGATGGCAAGTTTTCAATCGATTTCTACATGACATGAATACGTTTTTGCTATTTTCTTTTAACGTGATTTGGCTTAATTGTAGAATAGCTTGTGAAATGTGGCCAGCAACATTTTTTTAAATTTATAGAAATATGTAAATACGTACAATGGTTAGGTAATATTATTAAACATGTTCTGATATTAACAAATAAATATTAGCAATTAAAGTTAAAAACTACAATGAAAAAAAAAACAAATAAAAAATTCACTTCTTTAAAAAATATATATTTTCTAAACACATTTTCCTTTTCTTTAATATGATAATGTAGCAATTATTTTTTTTAAATCTTCACCTCCCCTGTCAAGGCAATGAATGAGTAGTGAAAAATATTAAAAAGCTCAACAGGAAATGTATAATTGAAAACATGAGCAAATAAAATGATTTAAAAAAAATTGTGCATTTAGGTTGGTACTATATCGAATCAAAAATATAAAGGCAAATGACACAAGGTCAAAAAATTTTAGAAGACCTTCATTCATACGAACCCCGTGGTCGAGGAGTAAAGCACTCGACTCGCAATCCGAAGGGATCGGATCCCGGCAGGAGCAAATAAATTTTATTTGATTAATTCCTGTTATTCCACTATTTATTCGTTTAAAAATAATATATAGTATACTTGCGGGACGTTCCATAGTGGAAGATACTCTCAGTATCGCCGTGTTGTAAGACCACCATTCAGAATTGAAACGTTACTTGAAATAGCTTTAGCCATGTTTGGTGAACAGATCTGAATAGCCAGATACTTCCCCACCTCCCTCTTCCTCATTTCCTTCCCTTCGCCACTTTATTCAGCCTCAAAATATTTTCCAATAGGCCACTTGCATCACATTTAAAAAAAAAAATTCCGGTTCAGGCAAATATTCTAAGACATTCTATATTATTTTTTTTTTTAATCGTATTTTTGAAACCCTGGGGATTTTTTGAAAATTTCAATCCGAAAAATCAGACCATTTTTTATAAACCGGAAAGACGGGACATAATTTTATAGGTGTGAAAAGACGATAATTACATAGCCGAAAATCATTTAAAAAAAGAACGTTTTCCACACGAATGGCACATGAGAATAACGAGGCATACCAAAAATATTAATCTCATGAATATTTTTTTTCCTTGATCCATCTTAGTGATCATAAATCATTATAATGTACAGCGTCTATGTTACTAAATTCAATGTAATATACTTGTACTTATAAATTATAATAATAATAAGAATATTATAAAATTTTATTTTGTTAAAATCAGCACCATAATCATTATACCTCTAAAACACGTACCGACATCATCTTCACGTTCTGAAGAGAACCCCGTACATCATTAAATGTACGGGGTTCTCTTCAGAACATCTGTCAAAAAGTCGAACCTAATGATAAGTTCGCAGAAAACAAACAATAAATCTAGTGAACGAATTAAAAAATTCGCCTGAAATCAAAGTGATGCCATATAAAAAAATAAATCAATGTGGAATTTTACAAAATTAATAGGAACATTTTCGGAGACGGGACATTTTCATGTAATGACGTCACGAGCCCAAATAATGGATTTATTTATTTAAAAAAAAAAAAAAAAAACTGTAAATATCTAACAATTTTCGCTAACATTTTCGTAATCTTAGTAAAAAGATCTATCCACATGATTTTTTCCAAGTCGTTATGAAATCCATGCAAGTGGCCTATTGGGGATGCCACAGTCTCACTGGCTCCAGACGGGAGCTGCTGGAACTCTTGTGAGGTAACATATATAAAAAAAAACAGTTTAAACAAATATAATATAACTTCTTCAACTACCCGCGTGTATATAATAGAAGAGCAGTATTAGACGATGTATGAATGTGAACGAGGCAAAGAGTACGTGCCAAGATCGAGTTGTTTGGCGGTCCGTCCTCTGTGCCTACCTTTGCGGAGAAACGGCATGATGGTTAGTTAGTTAGTTTTAGTTGACCACCCGCGTCTTTAGTTGTGTTGTTTGGTGTCTTCTGTGTGAATCAAAAAGTGGCGCTTGTTTATTTACTAATTCAGCTTTTTATTATCTTTTTATTATAAAATCACGCAGTTTGAGGTCAGAAGTGTTCTAAGTATTAGTTTGTTAAAATTTCAAGTAAACCGACGACTTTTTTTTTATTGAACTTCTGATCCTTTTTACCCGCAACCCCCGATGTGATTCCTGCGTACATGAGCGCTATCAGGACTGCCGCCCCCGCACGTAGCTGCCGCGGAGGGCACCCGTTATGGTGGGCTCTGTCCCGCTTTCCCCTCCGCCGCCAACCCATCTTATCCACTGTGCACCGGGCACCGTGCTCCGAGCACCGGACACCGGGCACCAGGCACTGGGCACCAGGCAGGACGATCATGATATTATATTATTCAGGGGTCTCACACCTGCGTAATTCAAGAAAGTAACTCAACAAAAATAAACAATTGAAGTAATGCAAATGTTATTTTGGTTTGAAAATTAGATCGCTTAGAAATATTTTAGACGCTTTAATTCAATACTGCAAGTAGAACACATTTTGCGTTTGAAATAATCGAGTAATTCTTTATTAATTTTTTTATGAGCCCAGAAAAAAGCTCGTGCCAATAAAAACTTCTTTTAAGTTCAAAATATCTTACTTATAAACACCTTTTCATTTATGATTTTATTATACACTGTGTAAAAGTTAATTCTTTAGAAAATTATTGTAAATAATTTAATTAATAAGGAACTCCAGTGAAAAATATTCTGGCTTTAAAGAAATATTTTCATATATACCAATAAACGCTGATTCTGAATATATAAGTTTTATTTAATAATATTAAATGCAGAGTTTTTTGAAAATTATTAAAAAAGTTCATTTTTAATCAGGCCGTAAAAACACACCATCAAGGTGATGTCACTGTTCGACGTCACCGTAAAGTCATTGTATGGGAATGTATGATATGACACAAGCACTCGTATTAATTTATTCGTTTATTTACATACTGTTTGTAGAGATTTAGTTGTTGTGTTTATTGAAACATTATTTAGCCCTTAATAATGTTTAAAAAATAAAGGTATCTCTTATTAGTTTATCTCTATTGAAAATATTAAAAAACTACTGCATAAAAAAAATAGTAATGCTATTTCTAGGGAGAATATTTCGAACAACGGAATTCAAAATGGCGGCAGTAGATCAGCTGATTGCCCGATCCTATACTAATTTTTCAGGAGTGATGACGTCAAACGATTCACCATACATACGGTGGTTTTCAGGGGGTCTTGAAAAATTAAAATTTGACAATTATTTTAACTATTAAAATTAACTCTGAAAATAAAAATAAAAATGCAGTTATTTAAGTTAGAAGGTCATTATATTCATTAAAAAAATTTAAAAATTGGACTGGAGTTCTCTATTGTGGCATTTGATTGCAAATCAGTTTCACAAATTGAGCCTATTTGTGGGAGGGCACACTTTGAGGCCAACGCTGGAAAATTGAAGACTAGATTATTACACGGTCTTCTGAATTGAAGACTAGATTATTGAAGACTAGAGCAAGTATCCGATATTCGATGATTTAAGATCTTGGCGACTAGGACTCAAGCACGGCTGTGGACGTTTTTAAGCCTACATTTTGGCAATAGAGAACTCCAGTCCAATTTTTAATTTTTTTTTAATGGATTATGACCTTCTAACTTAAATAACTGCATTTTTATTTTTTATTTTTAGAGTTAGTTTTAATAGTTAAAATAATTGTCAAAGTTTTAATTTTTCAAGATCCCCCTAAGACCACCGTATGTACGGTGAATCGTGTGACGTCATCACTCCTGAAAAATTACTATAGGATTGGGCAATCAGCTGATCAAGTGCCGCCATTTTGAATAGCGTTATTCGAAGCACTCTCCCTAGAAGTAGCATTACTATTTTTTTGTGCAGTAGTTTTTCAATATTTTAAATAATAGAGATAAACTAATAGAGATACCTCTATTTTTGATACTGAATTATTTAGGCTTAAATATTGTTTCAATAAACACAACGACTAAATCTCTATAAACAGTATGAAATAACGAATAACATGAAATGTTGTTAATACTGATGGCTTATGTCATACCTACATAATCAAAGATTTCAATACAATGACTGGTGACGGGTGACGTCAGCACTAACCATTCAATAATACCAACTTTACAGTGTGTTTTGACGAGAGGTTTAAAAATGCACTTTTTAATCATTTTTTAAGAACTCTACGTTTAATATTATGAAATAAAACTTATATATTCAGAATCAGCGTTTATTGGTCTATATGAACATATTTTTTTAAAGCCATAATATTTTTCACTAGAGTTCCTTATTGACACGAGATTTAAGTGCAACGTACGCGAACCTAAGACTCTTTCCCCTGAATTGCAACTTCGCGGCTATCATTAAGGCCCATAAACCAGTGTAACAATACAGGATAAACGGGCGCAATCACTGCCCGACTCGTGCATCAATCTTACAGGGAAATTCATCTGCAGCACTCGTTATTCATCGCCTCTTCGGATTCACTTCTGATGCTGTGATACGTAAGGCGTTTCGTAAAGCTACTCAATCTCGCCGATTGTTATATTTTCATGTTCTTATTTTAAATGGCATTTAGCCTTGTAAGTGGATATTTAACGCAGAGCGATGTTTCATATGATGGAAGATATTAAAGCTAAAATAATATTTTTAAATTTTTATATTATGAAATTTAAAAAAAAAAATTGACTCGAAAGTATGTATGAGGTAGAGCTTTTAATATTAATCAAATGTAGGATTGTCGGCTGGTAGAGCGACATTGTAAAAATGTTTTCAAAAACTTTTTGAAAGATTATAATATAAAGTAACCCGAATACTTTTGAAGTTGTTTTAATTTTGGCATAATTATTAATAAACAAACTTACATTAATTAATGGTCATTTATGATTTAAAACACCATCAATAGTTAGACACTATACAGGGTGCTAAGGGACGTAATTGACTTACTTTAGCCAGTAATTCCTGACATTATTTCGAGTAAAAAATGTAAACAATATTTTGGTCTCCGGTGACATTTTTGGTGTTTTTTTTTTACAAAATCATAAAAAAATGGTAGGTTTTGGACAATTGAGTCAGTAAGTTTGTAGGGGTGCAGCATTAGGTCTTTGTGCAAAATGCTGTGTAACAATGATCTATGCACACTTAAAGCACTTGCGCGCTTCCGAATCGAAAAGTTTTGAGTCGTCACAAACAGACCGATAAACACTCTCTATGTTTTCTACCGTTCTCGATGACCTTGGTCGCCCGGATTTTGGTTTTGCCAGCATTGTACCGATCTTTTCAAACTTTTTGACCCATTTTAGAATGAGTAGAATGCTTGGCGCATCATTGAATTGACGATAACCTCAAATATTGCAGAATCTTCTGCGCGCTACAGTCGCCGAATCACCATTTTTGTAAAACTCACGCACGCACAACGCGCGGTCGCTCCCTAAAAATGCTTCATAGCGACCAAATTCCCAAGAGCCAGACTACTGATTGACATACCCCCCGCGCCCCTCGGAAAAGTTGCGTTCACATAGATAGCAAAACAAATATCAACTTTCTTTTGGGACACCCTGTATATAGGTACATAAGTTTGTAAAATATTTTCGTTGACTTTACATACAAATTTAAAGATAAAATACATCTTTTTCCCATTCCTAAACATGCGTTTAAAATCATCCAAAACGTCCAAGATCGTAAATATTATTATGAGATTTCAATTCTCAGCACGGTTTACATTGTAAATTGTAAGTAACATTCACCGGTGAATAATAGAATACTAACACTAATAATGATTGTGAATTTCCCAGCCGGAGTTCGGAGCGAATGCAAGCCGCCATTGTTCGTCACTGCATTGACATTGAGTTGATATGAAGCAGAGCACGCCACATTAATATATTGCTAACAAACATATAAATCAATCAAGCTGCAAGTGTGTTATGGCTCACATTCGACTCGACTGCGACTGTCGGGCAGAGGCGGAGAGATATTCGTTCGCAGTAAAAACGTTGGCAATGATATTTTGCGGTTTTTACAAAGCAACACTTTACTTGCGATTTCGTATATTGGTGAATGTGTACTAAGACAGTGATGTACTTGAAAAGCATAATTGAGATACGGCCTTTTATCTTGCTCACGCTTTCTTATTGTTTTTGCCAAAAAATGGACGCAGTACAACAAATTTGAAACACACCAGCGATCGAATCAACATTCGTTGTCATTGTAATGTTTCCATGATTTTGAAGTGGAAAAATATCGACACTAAAAGGAGACAATTACCTACATCTATAGGATTTAGCCTGCGAGAGAATGAGTATAAGCAGTCTCCTCATTGTGCGGTGCTTCGTAGCCTCCCCACTCTTGTCTACTTTAGGTTTCTTAAGGTTTCACTTCTACCGTGTATGAACTGCAAACTTGTATTTGTTTTATGTTATTTCGTAAACATCTTTACTTTTAAGAGGGAATAACCAGAAAAAACTGGAAAAAATGTCATTTTTAAATCAAATTTTAGACGTATTGACTCTTTTCCTCAATAAATTATAAATTGATTTCGAAAGACTGTTCTTTTATCTAGTAAAGCGATGTTTAAAATTTTGAGAAAATATGTTTATTTTTAGTGCAATAAGGTTTTACCGTAGGTCGTTGGCAGATTTGTTAAATTTTCAAACAAAATTTTGTATTTTACAACACACATTTCAAATCATATAATCATGCAGTAAAATAAATCAATAAATAATCTGGGAGAGCTACGTTTCAGAATTTTAATTTTAGTTTAAATAAAATCACTTAAATTCCGCACTCATGTTTTAATAATAATAATAATAATAATTGGATAATTTGTAAAGCGCCGTTTTTACGAAAAATCACCTCAAGGGCGCTTCTTAGGCTCTATCTAATTCTATTATTTACAAATAGATACAGAAACGTGACGTTTTGTGACGAAAATACTTCAGTTTGTATATTTTAAGTAATTTTTACATTCTTATTTTGCTTAGACATTTTTAAAAAATTATAAATACTTACGATCAAAAAATAATTACAAAAGTACACAATATTAATAGTTTTATCATAACGCCTTTCAGCATTTTGGAATGTAGGTTATAAATTAAAGCAAATTTTTAATGAAATAAAATCGATATTGAGTTATTATTTAAAAAGCTGGTACGGAGAATAATTAATATTTCTCATTAGAACCGCCCTGAACATGGACCTATGATATCCTTGGTCGAAGGCCCTGAACGATCGTAATACGAATTCTCGGCCGCTGGCCGGTAGAATGGCCCACAAATTCATTTGCAATAAAAATACTAACGAATGTTTACTATTTTCTATGCGGTTGTTTCCGTAAAACATCATCACTTGAAGAATTCTTAATAAGATGAAAAACAACAAAAGACTATTCGTTCAAGCCCAAGCTTCGTTCAATATCAATATTTCACCAAAAGTATTACTAAATATGCGAAAATCGTTATTTACATTACCTACGCCAATTTAAATGTGTCGGTCATATTCCGCAATGCACGCATAGGTAATAGGTACCACGAATTGCACGGATCACTTGAGCGGATTACAAAATTCGGAATATGTTTTAACCTGTTTCATTTGTCCGCTTAAGGGAAATTATATCATTAGTTTTCGTTGTTCACAATGAAAACTTTCATTGATTTACATATAACATCCCGATTTAGAGACGTTAGGTACTTTTTCATTTACACCATTAATTATTATTATTGATATTAGTGATTCGCAAATTGTTCGGACTTTCATTATTTTCCAGAACCTTGTAATGCTAATTGAAAAATGTTACTGACTAATCGTTGCTTGAGATGGCACTAGCCATTTTTGGTAACTATAACTAAATAGCCAAGTACATGTTTATATGCCTACTGAAGTTAAGTAATCCAACTTTGTCAGAAAGCTTTAAAGCATTAAAGTAGGCACATAAGTCATTTTTTTACATTTTTAATCAGTATGTTCACTTTTTTTGTTTTTCGAGAAATATTAATAAAAAAATTGTGAAATAAAAAACATCGTTTTTTTATTGTTTTTATGTTGATGAAAAATTTGAAATGTAAAAACGACGGTTTTCATAATTTATTTTTGGGGTGTTATGCCGTGTGGCGCTACCTCCTTCTTTAGTCAACCTTTGCCCTGATGATGGAACATCACACATCACACAACCATCACACATCTGCCCTGATGATGTTCGAAAATCTAAAATCGTATTTCAAGACGATATATTCGTTTTTGTTCGTGAATATGGCGTTGTTGACGTCAAACCGGCCAACGTTGATGACAGTCTCACTAGCCAGTAGCGTTTACTACGCCATAATGACGTTGTAGTCAGTTGAAACCGAATCGGAATGTGCGCTTTTAGATAGTTTCAAAATTCAAAAATTATGAATGAAAATATTAAGATAAAGTTTAAATCATCCATATATTTTGAAACTTAGGTGTTCATAATTCGTGAAAATTCTCCATTAAGGGTGTTTGAAATTTAACTTTGCGCTACTAATTACAATAATGTAGGTACCTATCCAATTGAATTATGCAGAAAATACTGATTAACTAGGTTAAAATGAACAATCGCTTCTTTGTTCGTTGTTGAGGTCGTGGCGCCAGGCTACAAAGCTGCCTTTTCAATTGTTCATACCCCTCCGACCCCTATACCAAACGACCCAATGCAGGTCGATCATCAGACTCGTCTGTCGAGGTGCTATTATCGAGGAGAACACTATTTGATGGATCGCCTCATCAGAAGTAACAATATCACGGGGGCGCTGCATAAGATGAATCTCGTCTCCAGCCTCTAGTTATTATGCATGAGACTTGAAGACTGTCACCCGTCTCAGACAGATTATTCATCCTCTGAGCACACTCCTTAAAAAACTGTCATATTTCAATTTCACAGGTAGCAACCACATTGTGGTTACTCAATAAAGTGGTTTAAAAATAAAGTATTTTTTTATTAAAAATTATGGTTGTTGTATTTCAGTTAGCGTTAAACGTTTTTCATATCACTTGTATAGACCTGGGAGCGTTTTAAAGGAAATTTGAGGGCCTTCGTAGTCTTAATAAATTCCTAATAAATTATACAGCGCCCTTGAGGTGATTTTTCACAAAACCGGATTTTTCACAAAAATTTTTCACAAATTTCCAATTATTATTATTATTATTATTATTATTATTTTCTTTCCCTTTATCGGGCACACTTATTATGGAATTTCTTAGACAAGAGGAAAGACTACTACCAGCAAACCGATAAACGTTTAATGAAGAATCACTTCTTTCTTAAGTTCCCACGTCATTTTTAACACAAAACATTGAGAAAATTTCTATAAACTAATATAATCTACGTCAGATTTACGTCAAACGGTGACGTGAACATTGTAGGTATTTTCCCTCAGGGCATCTTTGGGGGTGCTGTGTGTAGGGTATTTTTGAGGAGAGGAAGGAGTGAACAGAGGAGTGAGAGGAGCACACAGAGGCTAGCAAATCGTTCCACAGCTGAACTATTCAACGCAAGGACGAGTCGTACATTGTGTCAAATGTCACTTTATACAAATGTTGGGCGCGTTTGGCGTGTTTCCTGACTACGCACCGGTGCCGAAGAGATCATTGAAAAGGTACTCGAAGCATCTTCCATTGTAGAACAAGGAACAAGGACAGCATAACCTGACGCCTGACCCTTAAGAATGCAATCCGTTTGTTACGATGGGGGACATAGATAAATGAATCTTGATCAATATCGCCCTAACCTAACCTAGTTTCATTATTGAAACTCGAGTAACGTCAATGCAAAGTGTGTCTTGTAGGTACACTATTATCAAATCTAGATAGCTTACAACAACTTTATGATAAAACAAACAAGAACCTTTTCACAAAACTAATGTACAGACAAATGTAATGTAAAAACAAATGTACAATAAATAATTGTATCCGACACTCACATACTAGCTTTTATCATACATACATCATACTTTGTTGTCAGGTCTTGTATAAACCTAGTATATTATTTAACTATTAAATGAGTGTTTTTTTTGTATTCCTTTTCAATATTATCTTATCGTGCTTTCAATAAAAACTGCATCACTTCAGGGATATTATTTTTGTGTTCTCATACATTCTTATTTTGTTCTTAAAACTATATACCCTCCTGTGCACCACTGTATTCTTATAATCTCGTGTAACATTTTAATATAAAAGAAATTTTATGGCGTTTAAATAAATAAATAAGTAATACGTGACAACAAAATAGTTTTATACTCGTAGATAAATTTGGTTATGAATACTGTCCGCGAATTATTTCATACCGACAAAAATAGTTAAAAGATAAATATTAAATAGTCAAAAATAGCCCCCATAGCTCAGTGATCAGAGCATTCGACCGGCAATCGGAAGGACACGGGTTCAAGTCCCGTTGGCGGCAAGTATCTTTTCTCGGAAGATTTTTCAATGTAAATGAGTGTTTCAGGCTGACAATTATTGCTTGTAATAATAGTTAAAAGTTAGTGTTTTATTTGCGATCTGTGAGTATTTTCAATGTGTAAACACGTTTCGGGTTTTATTTCATCAGTACACCGTGCATCCAAACTTTATTGAGTTAAATGTCGGGATCAGGTACGAGTATTTCGCAGCGTCGCGTAACCGTACGACTGTAAGTTACGAGTATAACGGGTCGGTTGCATTGATGGGCCCAACAGATTTCGTGACGATCAGTCAAGTGACGTTTATTTACTGCCCGGGAAGTCGTGAATGCGAGAATAAGTCGGGGTTCACATTACCTGCGTATCGATCGGACTACAGCCTCTCGAAACTTCTAACTTGTATTGACACTCAGGCACCGAATACTAAATTACTGGGAACCTGACTGTATCCGAGGGTGACCAAATGTGATATTATTTGGTCCTTACATATGAAATTGGCGTTTTGTATGGGAGGAACATAAAGTCGATTTTTTTTAAATATAATATATTTATTTAATCAAATTATGTACCATTGCTACCTACGCACTTTTGCCATCTCATAGGTAGTTCATCGATCCCTTTACTAAAAAAACCATTCGGACGGGAATCAATAAAATTTTTGAAGGCGGTTTGGACTGCCCCATGGGAGTTGAATTTTTTCCCTTGCAAGAAGTTATCCAAATTTGGAAAAAAATGGTAATCTGTTGGGGCAAAGTCCGGAGAGTACGGTGGATGTATTAGACATTCCAGTTGAAGCTCCTCTAATTTGGTAGCCGTCTGTTGTGCAGCGTGTGGTCTAGCGGTCAACGCGCGTTTGTTGATTTGCTTCACTCAATTCGTGAGGTACCCACCTTTCAAGCTTTTTCACCTTCCAATTTTGCTTCAAGTGGATTAAAACAGTTTTATCACTAACACCGCAGCCTGCAGCTAACTCGGAAGTGGTTTGCGATGGATCCGCTTCCAAAATAGCCTTCAATTTTTCATTATCAACTTTGGTCTCCGGCCGTCTACGGGGCTTGTTCTACAGTTCGAAATTTCCTAAACTAAAACGTTGGAACCAAAAACGCACTGTGTTTTCTTTTGCGGCACCGTCGCCATACACATCATTAATCCTTTGAGCCGTTTCTGCAGCACTGGTGCCACGGTGGAACTCTTACTCGTAAATGACGCGATATTTCAAGTTTTCCACTTTGTAAACTAAGTGACGCAAAGAAAAAAAACAATTAAGGAAAAAACAAATGAATTATAATTTTCGAAACACAAATACATGAGTAAATAGATGTATAAATTTGAATTTGGAATTCCTAACCAAAGAGAAGATATTTGAGATCAAAGTTGCAGGTACGCAAAACGCCAATTTCATATGTAAGATTTTGTGAAAAAAAAAAATTTTTAATGTATTTATTTGGGGTTCAGGCTTTTATGAAAAAAATATTTCAATACTTTTATACAATGTATGTAAACCCATTAATATAATTCAAATCAACTAAAACAATTACAACGAAGTAATAGAAAGTAAATTTAAACCAACAACTGTATATAAACAATGTGTGAACTGTTTTTTTTTAGTTCTTTTAGAACTATTAAAAATATCAGCTACTTCTGTTACTTAAGCTGTGTATGGGCGGTATAAGATTACCTTCAGCCTCACAACATACCTGCCACAGTCTCACTGGCCCCGGACGATTGGAAGCAGTTGGGACTCTTGTGCGGTAATCACATTAAACATATGATTTTTAAATAAGTTAGAGATGGATAAGTTTTAAGATTTTCACGGCCAAAAGCATTTTCGTTATTTGTTTTTGGGGTGTTATGCCGTGTTGCGCTACCTCCTTCTATAGCCAACGTTTCGGACATCGTTGCAGTGTCCATCATCAGGGCAGATCACGGCATAACACCCCAAAAACAAATAACGAAAAGGTTAGAGATGGTTGTAAAAGGTAAATCGCTTTTTAAGATTTATATTATGTTTCCAAACTGCTAATTAAATCGCAAGTTCATACTAATCACGATAATTAAAACTGTGTTGATATCAACTCTAGATGGGTAATACTTATATATCGACCCTTCGAGAAGTAAATCTTAAACACAGGTATAATTAATAAGCGATACAGATAATAAATAATCATATGCGAGCCAGAGAAGGTAAATGGATGGTCCCTCTATATCCGGCAAATTGTCATGATTTATTAGCAGTGTGTCCCTGGACGTGAATAAGACAGGACTGCG
Source organism: Limnephilus rhombicus (assembly GCA_929108145.2). Classification (NCBI taxonomy): domain Eukaryota; kingdom Metazoa; phylum Arthropoda; class Insecta; order Trichoptera; family Limnephilidae; genus Limnephilus; species Limnephilus rhombicus. Next base: position 25,559,470 of record OV815274.1, read on the forward strand.
GATGGCGGTGGCGATAAGGGACCATGATTTACTCCGTTTCTTTACCTTCAAAGCGGCAATACTTAACTGCTCGATAGGTAGGTACTGAATGGTGCTAGGTGCGCTGTAATGAGTAGTGCGAAATAGTAACGGGTAACATTGAAGTTAGTAGCCGATACAATATGCAAATTCAATAGACTTGGCAATAGTTGAGTTGGGTTAATTAATGTGCGTCGTGAGTCAAGGGTCATTTTTTCAGGTTCTCACGATTGAACAAATTCGCTGTTTTCAAAAGGAAGTCGTAAATAACTAGTTTAACCCTTAAACGTTTTCAATACCCAAGATACCTCTTTCAATAACATGATTTTTTATGTTACCTACTGAATTAGATGTGATGTTCATCACTATTTTACGGTTGTGACAAAGTTTTGATAGTTCAATTTGTATTATTATTATATTTTTGAATGAAGCTATAACTTTGTGGTTATCCATTATAGATAAATGAAACAATTCAACATTGTTTGAACCACTTATATAATGAGTAAATCCGACCGGTTTCAGAACAAACGTTCATTCTACAGGGCAAAACATATTTTTTTTCTGTATACGCTTGCCCTGAAGAAGGAACGTTTGTTCTGAAACCGGTCGGATTTACTCATTATATAAGTGGTTCAAACAAAGTTGAATTGTTTCATTTATCTGTATTATTATTATGTTTATGTTTATGGTATGTTTGGTGTGCAATTAAAGTGTTATACATTTTTTAAACAACATCAATACATGAAAATTCTGAACAGTCATTTGCGATGGTAGTGTGTATTATTTTGGTAAAATTGTGTGTAATTAAAGCGTATTATCGTTTATACATTTTAACACAACATCAACACATAAATATACCGACTTAACAGATAAGGGGCCATCCATAAATTACGTCACACCTTAAGGGGGGGGGGGGGGGGGACTAGAGAAGTGTGATATTGTTTGACAAGGGGTACGGGGGGGGGGGGGGGTTGTCAGCTCTGTGACGTCACATGTTTTTTCTTTTTAATCTATTGTTTTGATTATTTTTAGATGTAAAATTGCAAAATATGTGACGTCACACTTGGGGGGAGGGGTCTCACCAATGTGAGAGGGAAGGGGGAGGGGTAAAAAAATCATGAAATTAGTGTGACGTAATTTATGGATGGCCCCTAATGGTACTCGTAGGTACTATGTATTATTTTGGTATGTTTGTGTATATTAAAGTGTTAATATCTTTAAGATATTTTTAACACATCAATAGTCATCTGTATTGGTTGTGTGTATTATTTTGGTAAGTTTGTGTGGAATTATGATGAAGCCATGCGAAATAATTCAATATCGTACAAAATTATGTGTTTTTGTTTTGAAAATTTGATCGCTTAGAAATATTATAGATGCTTCAGTTAAATACTGCGAGTAGAACACATTGTGGCCTTTCAATAAGCTTTTAATAAACCAAGGAAAAAAATTAAGTATTAGGTCTATAAAAAAACACTTTCAAGTGCAAATTACTTATAAACACCTTTTCGGATATGGTTTTATTGTATAATGTGGCAAATTCAGTATTTTTTTATAATAATCGCAAAAAAAAAATTATGTATGGACTTCACAAAATAAAATAAAAAATGAATTTTGGCGATATTTTTTCCAATGGACTAAAAGAGGCGTCAACAGCGAATTTCAACCTTATGTAATCTGCAGAAGGGCTGATAGCGCATCGTTTAGTCGCATTTAGTCTCCTCCCAGACGCGGAAGTGTGTGGACATCTTTAGACTCCGCGTCGCTTGGTTCCGTGCAATCGATTTTAAATTTTCTTTTATTATAATAAAAAATGCGTGAAACAGGAGTTGACTCTTAAATACCTTCTCCAACCTTTCCAAAAACTTTTTCTTAAGTATTTTTAAATCACTCCCAAAACAAGACGTGGATTCCGTTGTCGAATATCTCCAGGACTAGTGCATCACCTTAAAGTGTTATTATCATTAACACAATGTTAACATAAGTATCAACACTTAAATATACCAACTTGATAATAATTTAGTGTAAAGGGGATTGGTATATTTATGGTATAAAGTATTTCGTCTTGGGAAATTGAATTCTTTAAGCAGAAATTCTGACGATAAAGTAATTGGTCTAAATGGAATCGTTTTGTATATTAATTTTAGTGCGATGCAAGTCGGTAGTATGTATTTTTGTTTAAAATCAACTTCGCTATGTATTCAACACATAAATTGCACATATATTAAAAACTCACCATTATTATTATTTGTTATATACGTATATACATATAAAACTGTTTTTTCCTCTTTATTGTATAATGCTATACTTTTTACTTACCAGCTTTATTTCTATGTACCATGTGTAAAAACTATTTATGTTTTCTTTGCATTCTAAACACACCTGTATGCACCAAAACATAAAAATGTAAATATATGTAAAAGCCCATAAGGGCGTTGATTAATAAATAAATAAAATAAATAAATTTAAAAACAGAAAAATATTTCATAGATGCCTGCCACTAAACTGTTAATATTTTTAAGACCGAAAGAAAAAAGTGTACAGTAAGGGTTAAGAATTAACTAAACAGTTATTCGTCACAGATGTTGCACTATCGTGCCTATAAAGGAAAAAAATGTATGTTATAAATCAAGTCATTCAATCTCGTTCGATTTTTGTCCGTGTAAACTTTGGTCGGAAATTGTGATGGAATTAACTATTTTCATCAATACACTCATAAAATATATCGCAAACTAGTGATTAAATAAATTACTTTCGGATGGATGCTCTGCTCCATAGATCTATATCTTTGATTTGACATTCACTAGCACACCAGATAATTAGGCATACTATTACTTTTTCTACTAAAAAATCAAGTACTCTGCCGATTAAATAACTATGAATAATAGTTGATCAATGCAGACTTTTTTTGTATTGGCTAATATTTGATGAGCACGCATATGGTTCGAGTGAAGAATGCATGTCTTCCATTTGCTTAGGAGGTCACATATACATCATTAATTATTTTTTTGATCGATTGCATGCATGTGTCAGTATTTGTGTTTTCAAATGTTTCATAATCAAATAATACGTCAAAGAGTCATCAATACGTCATTGAGTGTTGACAGCATATGAATTTTAGTAATTGAAAATACCTATCGACGTAATATTTTCTCAACGCTACAGATATATTAATATATTAATAGATGTATGTTATGCAGCAGAAGCTGTTATGTAGTCCGTTAAAAGGCACCCCTATGTAGTAGATGGGCAAACGCATCCACCGTCAAGACCTATCAAACCTCACCCCAAGAATCCGGTCACCAAACGTAAGGAACCACTTGGGGTGACTTATGGCAGGGTTGGTTGTTATCCAATAAATGGTTCCCGGGGCGGCGGTACCCATACCCGCCTACCAAATTTTAAGTAAAAACAAGTGCTGGTGCACTTGTTGTTGGAACCCAACGATGTTGGCGACTTTTGGGAGATAGGGTTCCATGATAATAAAGGTTCATTGCCCATCTCCCTTGTTTACATGGTGTCAAAGAATCATTTCTTAATTAGGTCACGGACTCGCCGACGGATCTTGCAGCTATAATTTTTCCTATACAAAATGAAAAACGACAAAATTAAAAAAATATTCAGGGCCGCCTGTTTCAACAGAAAGCAAAATCATTAGCTAAGTTTAAATTTGTAGCAGTTGCAACTCAATTCGTGACATCTCTAGAGCACATGCACATCCTTACGATACCACCACGTGACCTTTGCCTGCCGACGGGGTCTGAGCGCAATTTACTGGATTGAAGATTTAGTTTGATTCTGGGAACCAGCGAAGCAACCTTGCCAACATAGGACGGTCGGTGGGGAACCGGCCCATGGAATTATCACAAGGAATTCACAATGGAATCTCACATCTTCATACGTAATGTAGTTTTAATTATTAACTTCTTTAATATGGTTTATCCTTTTCAATTTAGCTATTTCAAGTTTTCCTAATTTGATCTTTAAAATAGGATGGCGCCCGTAATAACATTTAACAGCTTAGCTTCCCTTTAAAAGCATAATATGTGACTTTAAACTCCAGTTTACGCAACCTTGTCTCTTCGAGGGAAGGCATGACCCTGCAGATATAAATCTTATTACATTAACTATAATAATTATCAATATTAATTTATAACTCTAATTGTGATGTATTAATAAATCTTGTTATCAAGTTAGAGTTTTATTACGTCTCATGCTCTGGATTCTATTACCTACTTTTATTTACACATGTTAAACATGATATTTCATACAACATTACATATTACACATGTAACTAATTTTTATACAAGCATTCATCCTCTTACGCTACAAATTGTAATCGTCAGTTAAAGTAACAAGGGAGTTATATAGGACCAGGCGCCTTTTCAAGTGTAGGTAATTTTGCTAAAGTAATATTTATTAGTGTGGCCAGTCTAAAAAGCAGAATATTCCTCGAAATTAGGAGAAAAAACGCACCTCTTATTTTTTTGGTGCGGCCGCATTGAACAACCACCACTGTCAAAATATCCCGCTGTATCTGGTTTCGCGTCATTATAAGATCAACATGGCGGAGTAACTATCAGTTATCGAAAAGTAAAAGCAAAAGTTAAAAGTGACGTAAAACGTCGATGAAACAGGGCTAGTTTACAAGCTACTATCTTGGAAATTCACTATCTGTTAGTAAACTCGCCCAGTGTCATCGTGTCACTTCCTAACTAGCAGCAACTAGCAGATTGTTGACAATGCACAAAAAAAAGTTGAAAGGTCGTCAACTTTACTCGCCTACACGCTTGCTCCGCTTGCTCGTGATTAGTTTATTTACGTTTCCAACATGGCTTCCGATAAACAGCTGATTTCGACTGTCAAAAATCTGAAGAATTAGTTCATGCAGGTGTCGTTATTCTTGTTACTGGTGCTAAAAGCGACCTCGGTTTCCTACGCTTCTGAGCGAGTGGACAGTTTTGTGTGTCATCATGACAATCTCACTCGCCGATTTACCCGCTTTTAAAACTTAGTAGATAGTAGCTTGTATTTATTTAGTTTTATTTCACCTTATGTTTCTAAAAACTCTATTTATTTGGTTTTATATCACTTTTCTCACAAACTTTACACCTATTATTACAACGTATATCATTTATTACACTTTACACGTATTTAACCGTACACTATTGTATACACTTTTTGTACAAACTGTTTAAACAATTTTTGTTTTTGCTTTATATATCCCTGTTTGTTTTTTTCTAGGTACTAAATAAAACTTATATTAACTATATTACCCACGCACAGGCTGCGCCTTAGTGGGCTCCCACATTATTGATTATGATTTTCAAAATATGTAAATATAAATTGTAAAATATGGGAAAAATAAAGGAATAAAAAAAAAAAAAAACTCGCCGTGTGTCATCGAGGCTTAAGGGAGGCAGTTAAATTGATTGAAACACGCATTTTGGTGAAACTTAACTTTTGCAATTTATTTTACTTTTATTTTTACTTTTACTCTAGCAAGCGCTTAATAGATGGCGATAATTACCTATTTCAATCATAAAACTTAAGCATTTGAAAGGAGCTATTTACACAACCATTATTTTCCTTGTGAAAATTTACGTTATGTAATATGATCAACAGGTTAATAAAAACGTTAAAGAAATAAAAGTGAAAAATGTTCTTTACTTTATGATCTGTGGGCTATTGTGTCAAAATTCTATATCCGATCGTCACGTCAAGTTGACGTTAAAACAGAATTAAAATAATGACGAAATTCTTGTGATTTAATTCGAGCCTTTTATTGAATTCTCGCATGGAACTTGTACTATATTTCAGTCTAATTCCAAATGGTATCAAGACTCTATCAATCAACACGCAGCTAACGGTGGCTAATCGTAAATAATAATAAAAACCCAAGCATCAGATTAACCCAAGTTGTAATAACAGGGGTGCCAAACACTTTCATGTAATCGAACGATCTGTTTTATTTTATTGTTGCCTTACTAAAAATAACTGAAAGTCATTTAAATACTCGTAGGTTTTTAATGAAGTTTGGGTAACGATTTTTTATAAAATGACAGTTAGTTTCCGGTATGCATTGCAATGCCACTCGAATACAATAAATTGTTTAGAAATTTTGGTCTCCGGTGATATTTTTGATGTTTTTTTTAAATTTATTTTTTCTACAAAAACATTAAAAAATGGTAGGAGTGGGACAGTTGAAGGCGGGTGAGGGGTTGGTCGGTTACTCGGCTAAGTGACCAACGACAACAAGCGAAAGAATTTTTTTTTGTTTGAAATTAAAAAAAAAACATTGTCATCAAAAGTCACCGGAGACCAAAATTTCGTTAACATTTTTTACTCCAAATATGCTCAGGAATCGCTCGTTAAAATCCCTCGGGTACGTCCTGTTACACCCTGTATACAGAAACCTTCGCGGGTGTGCGCACATCAAATCCCCAAAGTTTCATCGCAATTGGATTTAGGAACACGTGAGGGATAGACAAAGAAACATTCATTTTTATATATGTATTAAGATAATCCTTTAGTTTTTTAATGATCTCCTTGTAACATTACTTATTTTTATAATACCGTGAAAACATACGGGATTTTATAATTGTAGGTTTTGTGAAGGTTGAAAGTATTTAAAAAGAATATTTGTCTCAGGATCATCATTGCCTTTCAAACGAATATATATATATTTTTTAAGAAAGGCAAACATTCCCGGGTTACGAATAGCCCAACAATGTTTGAAAATATCCTATTAACACCACAGTAAGCGGAAAATGTTGCTTGTGCCGTAATGGAGGACTCGTGATGGTTGCTTGTGTCGTGATGGAGCCGAGGAATCGAACATGCGACGCCCGGGCGGGATGCCAACGCCAACTCAGCCACTGACCGGTCGAATGTTAGGTTCTACAAAAGACACGTTTTATTAATACTAATGGAAAAAAAATATTACACTGTTTATAAAAATGATAGATAATGTAAATTTTAACGGGTCGCTAAAGTATGTTTAAATGGACCTAGTTCAGTAAAACTCCACGATCTGTCTCTTTAACGTGTCGTCACTCCGTTCTTTCATTCATTGCATCTGTCTAGCGTTTGAACAAAACAAATACGCATTTCTAATAATTGTGAATTAATAATTCATAAATTAATTTAGGCACCTACTTTATAGCTTTTATGATGACATAAATATTTCCAATTTGTAGAATTAAAAGTTCATTGAACTTGAATAATATTACGCATTACGTAAACATATTTCACATTAGGTTCTTAATTACCCTAGAAATTAGTATTTTAATGGTAAAACTACCCAGAAAACTTTGCTTGAAAGGGGTTCAGACTTGTTGGATAAACTAATTTATAAAATAGATTAAAGAAACCAATTAGGTTTATGTTTTTTTAAAGCAAAGTTTATAACTTGAACTTTCAGTCTCATCCAATCCGTCGCGTGGCCAATTTTATAAGATAATCTAAAAGATCACTTCAGTTGATTAAAAAATAAAAGCAAGTTGGGGTCAATACCGGGGGGCGGCAGGACAATTAAATTAATTTATCAAATGACCCCGCCACAAAACATTAAAAGAACAATATGGCTAGATATAGAATATCTCAGGCTACATCAAAGGGCAGGGGACCCATTGTTTGGCATTGCAGCCGTCGCGCCATACTAGACATTCTTCATTCAAGATTATTTGGATTTTTATGGCAGTTTCTTTGAGATTCTATTAATTTATATTTATTTATTTTTTCAGGTTCACCATAAAACAGTTATACACCAAAATATTACGGAGAAGATTATAAAATATATGAGAAAAAAAGGCCGAGGGGGCAGTTTCACTATGTTGAGAAACATGTCAAAAGATAGTTACTGAACTCTCTATAGGAAACATTGAAGATGTCAATGCTCAATGCAGAATCGTTAAGCAGTTGAATTGCTCTATTTAATGGGGCATTCTGAAAGGAAGAAGTTCTCGCTTTCGGAGCATAAGAAAGTGTGTGGGATCTCCCACGAGTATACGCGTTAGGGACATATAGGCTAATCTCCTTCAACATAGGTGGATTCAGTACAGTACCGGAGATTAAAAAAATGTTTCCCCAAAAATATTTTACGGCGGGCTTCTAAGGTATTAAGATCGAGCATTCCTGTTAAGAACAACGATGGATACAGGAATGGGTAGTATGTATATTCCCTCATATACAGGTAATGCATAAACCTTTTTTGTACTTTTTCTATTTCTAGGATATGGTTTTGTTCAGACGGTGCCCACATAATGGAGCTGTATTCCAGGATGCTGTGGACAAGTGCTTCATATCTTCTTCGTATTGCAATTCCATTAGTAAATGATCTCGCATTACGAAGAACAAATCCGAGCATTTTGTTCACGCGGGAGACAATGTCTGTATATCACTCGTTATGCGTGAGTGAGAGAGAAAATTATTCATTTTTATTTAGCCGCGCTTTCCATAGAATTTAATATTTTATTAGATGGTATTAAGAAATCTAGGTGCGGCGCCGCGCTCAAAATGCCAAGTCGCAACTTTAATGTTCATACATTTTTGATTGAGGAAAATTAAGTTATATTTTATAAATATTGCCAACAATTTTTACAGCTTCATCATTTTTTTATTTTATTTTATTAACGTTTCACTCCGAAACGAGGTTAGCTAACACCATTAACACCTAAACCTTTGACACTGCAGCATGGAATAGAGAATGTTGTCTTGCAATAAAATCACTATCGATCATTCTTTAGCAATGGGCCACGAGATTCGCCTTCCGCCATTATCATTCACAGATCGTTTGTTAAACTATTTGTGTATCTATAAAACAAGTGCGTTGTTTGTGACGTCATAATAATTGATACGTGAAAGGTGACTTAGTTTCAGCTACCTTGCATGCTCACCTCGGTGTCTCGATCACGTGGTTAGTGATGGATGAACTGACTAGAATATAAGTGGGCGCGGAGGGGGGGGGGGGGCTCAAGAAGTGGGCGTTGGCGGAAGGGGGCAAGGGGTGGCTGTCAAAAAATTAAAACAATGGGAGTAGAAGAATCGTGACACAAGAATGATGGGGATGAGATAATGAATAAATTGCTAAGAAAAAAAACAACAGAGAATTCAAAAGGGAAGTGAGTGACGTAAAGTGAACATTGTTCAAATGAGGGTGGATGTTGTTAGGGAAAAACATAAAAGAATTTTTTGTCTTTCAATAATAATTATAATGCGAGATTTTCTTTTGTCATTTAGGTGCGGTAGTAATTCACGTTCTTGTATATCTCTGTTTGATATCGTGGATTACGCGCATTAGTGCAGGGCTATTTGGAAAACACGAGGCAGTTGTGTTTGTTTTCAATCACAATCTGCCCTGATGATGGACACTGCGAGGCTGTCGGAAACGTTTAGCTTAAGATGGACGATGAAGCCACACCTTTCAACACCCCTAAAAACAACAAATATTACATGTCTATTTGATTGGTATTTATTATTGCTTTACAATCGTAACTCGTTTAGATTGGCTGTCCTCTATTGGGATATTATACGAGTAATATGTACCCATTGAAGTGAAATGAAATAAAAGAATTCTAAAATATTTTTCACATTTTTTTTGGTTGATCTTTTGAAACCTTTTTCCACTTTTTAAACTTATTTGTACTCACTAACCCCTCAGGCCTGTTTCGGTCCTATTTTGTCGGAAGGTCAAAATATGTCCGCTTTGCAATAAAATCCAAATAAATTGAATATTTCTGAACGCATTCGAAAACTAAAAACTATTTTTGAAAGATGATGAAATACGTTTTCAAATTTTATAATTCGAAAGAACATATAATTTTTTAAATATCAACATTTTGAATGCTAACATAAAAAAGTTATAAAAATGGCTCATCTTACGTTTTTTCTAACTAAAATTACTGATGACGAAAAAATAACACACAGATTTCATCAGTATAAGTTTTTATAAACTTTATATATAACTCAGTTTTTTGTCGTTTCATTTAAAAATAATTAATAAAAAATTCCCAAAGTTTTATAATTTAAAAAAAATTTCTTTCGGAAACTTTGGAATAATAAAGTTGTACATTTTAATTATTTTGTTAACTTTTAGATTTGAGTATAAAGCGTGGTGTTTTATCTTTCTAAAACCGTTTAGATTATATTTCTAACAATGGCAGTAAGGCAGACACAACGATTTATATGTGATCTATATGAGATGTTCCGAAATCCGTACAAATTTGCCTGAGGGGTTAACTTTGTTTTCATGAGGCTTATTTCGAATAAACAATAGGTCTTTCGATTTTCTGACCTTTCACGTTGTAGTAATGTTAGTATGTACGAGTATTTCATTCTTTCTCACCACCACGTTCTCGAGCACCTTACGATAAATATCAAAATCTGAATAGCACGCAGAAATCTTGGCCAACTTGTTTTTCATTTCATTACAAAAGCTCTCACCACCTATCACAAGTTTTCTTAAACTTTAGATTATATTGTAAGTTTTTTTCGTCGTGGATATTCTCATCTCAGGCGATTAGCATACATTCTGACTGCTACATTATATGCAAATTCATCTGGTTTCTTTAACCAACCCACAGCCTCAGTGAGCCTTCGAGATAATAATAATAAAATGACAAGCAACAAGCTTCTGATGAATCGATTCCTTTCTATTTTGTTACAACACGAACAATATAAAAAAAATATGATTGACGATTGTAAACAATGAAACTATGCAAATAATACTGAGTTGGTGATACGCAAAAGTTCTGGGGGCAGATTTGATGGTGTCAGCAAGAAGTCTTGGATAAAAATCGTGGGAACGTAAGGCAATGAAATACGTGAAATACTAAATAATAAATTTAGCATTCCAATTCATGAACGAGAAAATATAATATTATATCATATCATTTCGATTGATCGAACCTTTGCAGCATAGCGTTCTACGTTTTTGGCTTTGAGAGAAACGTCGATTCCCAAAATTAAATCCAAAAATCTTCGTCCGTGCCGAAGATTTTTTCGCTTCTTTGGAAAATGATAAGATGGGTATTTAGAGAACATAATATTATTAAATTTAAAAAAATAAAAAATCGGTAATAATCGATTGTTTCGTACATTTTTTTAGAATATAGAGATGCATTTTCAATTTTTAACAATTTATTGCTTTTTTCGTTATTTGTTTTTGGGGTGTTATGCCGTGTTGCGCTACCTCCTTCTTTAGCCAACGTTTCGGACATAGTAGATGTGTGACCATCTACCGGATCTGCCGGATCTGATGCCTGCCCTGATGATGGACACTGCAACGATGTCCGAAACGTTGGCTAAAGAAGGAGGTAGCGCAACACGGCATAACACCCCAAAAACAAATAACGAAAATGCTTTTGGCCGTGAAAATCTTAAAACCAATTTATTGCTTTGATTGAATCTTACCTACAGTTTTCTCCGAACAAAAATTTGGTCGGTCGTAAGTGTGATTTGTCTTTTAGCCCGGTTTAAGTTCTAAAGAGTTCAGATTCTATGAAGAACTATTTTACATCTTTATGGATTTATGCAAGAAAAGGTCAATTAGATATTCAGAATTTCCGCATCTCTAGAATCTTCCTACAGTAATCGCGATTAATTATTCTCTTGGTGGTCTGCCCTGAGTTTCTCCAGGCCCTGTCCAATTAGGCTCCATCCTGAACAAATATGCAGATATGCAGAAGTGACTGAGATGTATCCTACAGGCGGTGTGATGTATGGAGGAACAGAAGTAACAGTGGTACTTTGCAACTAGTAGCTACTGCACTTTATTGAAATATGAAGAAGTGATGCCACTCGTGTGTCAGGATTAATGTTTGATGGGGTGTTTAGGAATTTCACTTCGTCTGAATTAGGATGCATATAGATAGTACCTTAATTAAAGATAAATATACTAGGCCAATGTATGATCACAGCGGTATATAATCCAAAATCTAACTTTTTTTAAATGTCAACTCAGCACTGCATCACTGAATCTAAACTGTCTGAAGTCAGTGGAATTACAGCATCCCCAATTGGGGTATATTGTGTGGTTGAAAGGAGTTGGGAGGGGAATGGGAAGATTATGGGGAAGAGGAAAGTTGGGAAGTGAACCTAATTTAAACTGACCATATCATAACTAAATTGACAATTACTAAATTTTTTAAGAAAAATTCTCTTTTTATAACTTTTCAAGGTTATTCCCATCAATGTAATATATCATTGAAGAAGAAGATAATAATAATAATCTAAACGAAAATATGAAAAAGAACAAGACACAGAAAAAGATAATGGTCGCAACTGGGACTCGAACCCAGAACCTCTCGTCTATCCGGGACGTGCGTTTACCAATTCCGCCATTGCACCCTACTTTCAAACGCTATCCAGGTTATAAACAAATTCTTAGGATGATTGTTTCCAATAAAAAAAGTAGTTGCCTATAATATGGAAAATAAATTAGTTGAAGATAATATTGTTAATTCTAAAATTTAAAATATGAGATTGGCTATTATGACTTGATTATTATTATCTTCTTCTTCAATGACAATTATTAGCTCAACGTTCCTATGTATACTCGCCTAAGGGACTATTAAAAATAAGGGAAATAAAAAATAAAAAACAACAATTGAAGTATGTGAAATTTTTTTTTTGGTATCACTAAAAATTAACAAACATTCTAGAGAACGTACCCATACTACGTGACCAACTATTTGCAATTTTTAACCCCCCCCCCCCGGTGACCAAAAACCTAAGCCCCCCGCCGCTCATTTGTACCAAGCGTGGTATTTTGAAGACCCCCCCCCCGAACGGGTCACGTAGTATAGTTACGTTCCCTAATATACTTAAGGGATCAGATTGTAAACGATCAGATTTTAGACAGCCTTAAACAAACGAGGAATATAATCCCCAATATTATCTGCCATCAATTTCGTGTTTATAACATGTTAGTTTATAATAAATGTATATGTGATGGCATGCAAAATGTTATCAATTATTAAAAACATGTTGGTACCTATTGTATATTCGCAGCCTAAAGGTTGCCAAATTGTAATGGTACAGTGTTCGGTGGCTTAGAAAGTTTGCTTCTTTCGTGCAATGTCTCAAAGATCAACTTAACCCCCTTTTGCATCTTGAGTTATATATAATTCGTTTGATAGGTTGTAGGTAAATACTGTTTCAATTTATAAAGAAATCAGTTTTCTGAAAGCATTGGGCCAATTATACATTTTAAACAACTGATCAAAGAACTATTAATGGATGGTAAATGAATGGTGGTTGTGTAAAATTTCGGACACGTTTATTAGCAAGGAGTATACAATTTCTTTAAGTAATCACTTAGGTACTTCAACGTACTGGCCAAACCCTCACAATCGTGCGCAAGACTCAGTCACCCATCACAATGGTGTCTTGTGATGACTCAAAATTGATACGTCGGAGACAAGTACAAATGATTCCAGGTTTTTCAAATTGCTCTGTGCATCTGGTTATCAAGCAAAAACCGGTCTCCGTATTAAATTACGCTTCGGCGTTGTGAACTCCGTGCTCCTCAGCCCCGAGCCTGTTGAAAATTTGCCACGAACTTTTGTGATATTGAATTTTGACTGATTCGTGTCAATAACTTTTAGTTTTACGAGCTGCAGATTTTAAATCGACATTTTGATAAAATTGACTTGTCGTGCCGTTTGAATTTATGACTCCATCAACGTTATTTTTAAATTGCTAACGATTTCGATGCAAATTAAAGTGCTATTTGAACAGTGAAAGATGACAAAATTACACGGGTTATTCTGCAAAGGGAATTTTAGCGCAGAGTTAATCTCTATCATTATATGAAACAGACAAAATTAATGACATCGTATCAAATGATTGATTCGCAAGTTTAATCAGAAAGTTAAATTTAATACAAATATGTAAATATTCCCGTAAGTGAGGCCACACATAAGTGCGTATCTCAAACACAAACCGGTCATCTAATGTTTCTTTTGATTAAATATACAATTACCAACTGGTCGACATTAATAATAATTAGCAAATCTGCACTACTTAGATATGGTTCTTCCACCGAGAGCTACGCTGTAACTTCTCTATCAGTTATATGTGTAGTTTATGAGAAAAAAGAAGCGGTTACAACGGAACTCTCAGCGGTACACCTATAAATAATATACGTAATGCCTACTGATTAAAGCTAATTTTGTTAATCGCAAATCTCATGACTAATGCTCTGAATTTAATCATTGGATAATAATTGTACCTAACTTAACCGATAGTCCGTGGTTTAAAGCTTTGGGTGTTCATCAAGGATTCAATTCTCCGACAGCTAAGTCCTCTATCATTGCGTAAACATTTTTTTAAACGTGTTTATTCAATACAGTAAATTTACATCATTTACGATTGTCACGTCCAATATCGTGACAAGAGAGAGGATGGACTGTAAATCTAATTCGTATGAGACGAGACAATTGACGGCGTTTTTTAAAAGTTAATAACAGGATTTGGCAACTGAAAGGAGAAGGCCCTACCTTCGATGGGTTCATATGCTGTGATGCTGCAATCTTGATGGTGGCTGCTCTCCACGATAATAGCATAAATGGTGGTTACTTTAATTTTCACTTTTGCGACCTCTCAAGCGAGATTTTAATTACGAGGTGTGATCGATTTCACGACGATTTTTCAACTGGGAAATTTTCGATTTTTGTGCGATATTGTGTATGTGTACCAAGTAGGTGGTAGTCAACATATTTTCTTCTTGTAGTAAATAAGTAGGGACTTTCAAGGAAAGGAGAAGTACAAAGAGAGAAAATAACAATGCGAGGACTATGGAAAATGTATTTAAGTTTTTGAGCTGTTTCAGAACTAAGCAACGATATAATATTTACGATTTAATAATGATTTAGGTTATACGATGGTTTATTTTCTATCTTATGATTTACGCTTTTTTTTTCATTAAAATCATTTGCTTGTGGATGGAAGAGGAGTTGTACATTTGTAAAATGATAATATATAATTGCACACTCTCGACCTATCTCATTGCTACGCGGTTTGAGGAATGGATTCATACGTCCGTCACTCCTTGATATACTCACTCCTAGATTCCTACCCACCCCTCATACTTTTTTTATTCCCAGAACTTCCTCGCCTTCTTTTCATTGAAAAGACCCTCCACACAGCTTTCCCTAAGATATAGGCCTTGAGGGAAATTATTTTCCTCGTGGTATCCTCTGTGGATCTATTGTAAAATAAACATGCCATTCACCCATACCTACATGATGAATTGTTTTGAAATAAAATAATAATAGTACATACAAGTTACCCAAATCTTCTTGATAGGTTGTATTGAAACAAAAGTATAATATTTTAATTAAATACAAGTTACCCATACCTATGTCATTTATTAGTTCATTTTAAAATAAAAAAATAATAATTATTATTTTTTAATTTATAAACTAACGTTTAGACAAGATTTTTATGCATAGCACAAAGGGTAACAATTATTACAAGCAATAATTGTCAGCCTGAAACACTCATTTACATTGAAAAATCTTCCGAGAAAAGATACTTGCCGCCAACGGGACTAATAATAATTAATATTTAACAAGTTTAAGTATTTCCCCAATAAATGCAGACATAATTTGTCTCGACGCCACCTAGCGAGGGATTTAACACTAACAATGTCTTTCTCGCAAAAATAAAGTTGGTTGTTTTCAGGTGGGAAAAAATATAACAAGCAGTAATTGTTGAATGAAACACTAGTATATATTGAATTATTTGGCGGGTATTTGATAAGCCCCCATAGCTCAGTGGTCAGAGCAGTCGACCGGCAATCGGAAGGACACGGGTTCAAGTCCCGTTGGCGGCAAGTATCTTTTCTCGGAAGATTTTTCAATCTAAATGAGTGTTTCAGGCTGACAATAATTGCTTGTAATAATTGTTAAAAAAATAATAGTTTAATTTCAAAAAAGTTGGCTCTATCTTCTTGGTAGGTTGTTTTGAAACAAAAGTATGATAACTTTTTCAATCTTTGCAAATTCCCTTTGTGGCATCATTTTTAATTAAATGAAAACAAATAACTTTGTAAAACACCACCAAAATTATCAACATCTTTCGAAATCAAAGGTTTCTTCATCAAATAGATATATCAATAAGTTTTGACGAAGAAATCTTTTAAACCGGTGTTCTACAAAGTTATTTGTTTTCATTAATTAAAAGTTAAATAGTTTATGTAATTACATGCAAGTTAGTTGCACGTACATGATGGTTTAATAAAAGAAGTTTAATAACATAGAAGTTACCCGTACCTACGTGATAATTTGTTTTGAAATAATATGTGATCCAATGCCAAAACCTAGAGGACACCTCTAAAACAATAATACAATAAGACAATGCTAGAGATCTAAATGTTATATTGTCAGTTTATCAACGTCCGACGTGATTTTCATGAGTTATGTCTTGAGTTTTTAAATGGTTCCTATAAGAACTCATTGCAGCTGTATGATCATAAATCTCGTATGTCCTTTGTGTTGTGTTGGGTTTGTTTGTATTGCAGTTTTGATTGTACACGCCTTCCTTTGTCAGCGATTGTTTATTTTACAAATCTTGAACGTTTGATCCGCCCTTCACAGGCTTTTGAGATATTGCACTGACCTTTGAAATAATATTATATCAAAAATAATGATCATCTAATAAAGACAAGAATTGTTGTCTTGTATTTAAAGCACTACATTGATACTAGGGAATGCAAATCTCGCGAGATTGGGGCTCATGCGAGATCCCGCGAGTTTAGAATAACAATACTGCGAGATCTCGCCAATTTCGAGATCTCGCGAGATTGGCAGCTTTGTGTGTTTTTTTGCAGTATTATAAAATAAACATATAAATGTCTAATTTTACGAATTTTTCAATAGACTTTTATGCATCAAACATTGTTTGACGTATTGGTCTATATTTTTTTAATAAAATTCGTAGTAAACTTTGACGTACGAATCTATCAAATAACAAATGAAAGAAACAACCAGTCTTCTCTTCTAATATGAAACAAAAATCTTTTAGTAATAATACAGTTCTTTTAAAACAAACAAAACAACGAGAAGCCAAAAAAATTTTAACTTAACAACTTCACATAAGAAACTTTTTTTTGATTAATAACCAAAAAATACTCGAATGAAATCAAACTCAATCACGTAACAAGTTAGCTAGCAACAACTATTAGTAAACAAAACAAATGCGCGCTGATGACGCTGCACGCCGACGCCGGCTCAATTTTCGACCAATCGCACGCACAAACGAATCTGAGAGACACCTCATCCCGCGACCTCTACCTCGGTTCGCGGGGGACCGCCGCCTCAAGCACACCGAACAAAACCGTTGTCAGTCCGCGCTTCAAATAAGACGTTTTTATGCTCGAGTGCAATCTCGTTAACTCGCGAGATCTCGCCCTTTTTTCGCCCGAGATCAATCTCGCTAAAAAAGGGCGAGATCTCGCGAGAACAAGATTGCATTTCCTAATTCATACATACTTCTCTATATTACATATATTACGTAAGTCAATAAAAAATGCTGTGCTGTATCCTTTTGCACCACACTTCCAGAATAGAAATACGTTTGGTATCGCTCTGGTGAAGTACCTTAAATTATAATTGAAAAGTTGCATGAAATGGCTTTAGTTATGCTTTAGAAGACAAGATTCCAATAGCCAAGTATTTCCCATCCTTCCCCTTACCCCCCCCTTCCTCTACTTCCACATGCCATACTTACAGGCGTTTTACAAGATGTTTTTTTTCGTACAGTTTATGTGCGAATTGTTTTTTCACATGGATTCGGGATGTATTATTTATTAAAATGATTATTTATTAATTATTTATTAATGGAAATGTTATTATTTGGGATATATTATTATTTGGAAATGTTGAATATTTATTTTGTTTTATATTTAAAATATAATTGATAAAAAAAAAAAAAAAAACGATTTGTGTTTATCACTTGTATTACGAACGTGTATTACTATTCAGTACTGTGAATTTCGCTTGGATTTTTGAGAATTTGATGACGGCAACGGCAAAGGAAAATGACAAATTCTTTCATGTGATCCATGGCTATGTTCAAAGTGTTGATATGTTTTGACGAAATAGTACTGTCCAAAAATATTATTCCTTCTCTAACTAACAATCTGTATGAAATCGTAAGTATGAACATAATAATCGCGTAAAGCAAATATTATCCATATGCGTCCAGATATAATTTCCATACGGGGATCAGACTGAGAAAATGCATCGTGTTTATGCCCAGTGACACTTGCAAAAGTTTCACCGATTCCAGGCTAATGCATCTCCTTCGCGGTCACAACTGACATCACAATAAAAAATTTAACTCCGTAGGTTTTACTTGAAAATGTTTTGTAGTTTTGAATGTTGCTAAAATGTGTGATTAATAAATAAACTTTAAATTGTCAATGCAAAGTAGCTTTGTTTTTTTACCAAGCTATTCACTTAATAGTTTCTCGGAGAACAGAATAAATGCCCGCAATTATGATCAAGCACAACACAATACCAATAATTCAGTCCATCCGTACTTAATTAAAATACCTTCGACTTCCACACGCTCTTCATCTCATGCATTCCTCCGCCGCAATACTCGTAAACTTTTATCATCGCGCGAATCAATAAAATAATAGTAATGCTCATGTGAATCTTACAAATCATCTGCGCTAGGGAGGCTCTACGGCTGTAAGGCTGTAAGGATGGGTGGAGGGGGTGGTGCTAAAGGAGAGAATGCATAATGATATTACGTGATTGCCCATAATTGGATACCGGCGGACCTGATAGGATTCGATGGACAAAAAGACAGGGCCGTCGTGGAAGTGTATGAGAAATACAATCGATAATTCATATTGTTTATTGATTCTTCTCGCGGTTTCACAGTAAATTTTATTAAAAGTTTTACTTTTACCTTTCCATTGACATCGTTAAGTTTATTGTTTTAATCAGTTTTTAGTGAACCCTGTGGAAGAGTTCTGTGTTCTCGAAACATGTCGGTTTTATAGACATTAAAAGTTGTTAAAACAATGAAATCTTTTAATTTTGAAAAAAAAAGTGTTGTTCATAATGTTCATTTACAAATTACGTGACATCCATTGTCGAGCTTATGGCGCAATAAATTAAAAGTAATGTTACCGTTTTTTTTTTTTAATTTTCCTTAATAATAAAAAATTGTAGTAGGTATGTTTGGTACGTTCCATGGTGTTCCAGAGAACACTCTCAAAATCAATACCTACATTGCTTGAAGTGACTCTAGCTATGTTTAAGGATCAGATTAAATAAACCAGGTTCTTTCCAACCTTCCTCTACCGCTTCATCATCTCCATCTTCATCCCAGTCTCACAAGTTAGCCTCATTGGAGTTACAGTGGTCCCACTGATTCCAGAAAAATGAGGTTTTTTTTGCTTCACAAAAAACACGATTTCGAACTCAAAAAATTCAAAGTGACTTTCAAAAATCTTACCCGAAAATATGTTCCCTTGACCATTGAGCCATACCTACATTAAATTTTTCCGTTAGAAGCCATACGTATTGCAGTCGGAAAGCGCTTTGGATCACAATATTTTTGAAGTGAAAACTTCTTTAGCACCGTTGTGATTTGAAACTCCAAGAAACGAAAAATAGCGAGACTAAAAAGAGACAAACACATACATCTATAGGAGAGAGCAATCGGTCTCCTTTTTGTGCGGTGCTTCGTAGTCTCCCCACCCTTGTCTACTTTAGTTTTCTGAAGGTTTCACTTCTACAGCGTGTGAACTGCACACTCGGATTTTTTTCATACATTTATAAAAAAATGCCCTTTTAAAAATCTTCCATAAATAAAATGATAATCCCCTTTTCAATGCAATAACCACTCTTATCTTAAGAAGAAGCCATGCAAATTAATGGAAAATCATACGCAATTTGGGAGGCGGGAATGGGTACCGCCGCCCCGGGAACCTTTATTGGATAACCAACACCTCTGCCATAGGTCACCCCAAGTGGTTCGCTACGTTTGGTGATTTAGCAGGGGTGCCCGGGTTCATGGGGTGAGGTTTGTCTACGTCTTGGAGGCGGATGACCAAGACACACTGAAGCCCAGATTCCTACCCACCCCTTAAACCCTTTTCCTTCCCAGAACTCTCCTCTCCTTCCTTTTCCTAAAAAAACCCTCCACACAGCATCCCCAAAGATGACATAGGCCCTGAGGAAAATTATTTTCTTCAGCGCCTCCTGTGTGGAGCTCATGTAAAATAAAAATAAAATCATGTATTTTTATTTGAATATTTGAACACTTAGAAATATTATAGATGCTTTAATTAAATATAACAAAGAGAAAATATCTTGCCCTTGGTAATAATCGACCATTTTTTGGATAAGTCTTTTTATAAGCCTAGAAAAAAATAAAATATCAGGCCTAAAAAAAAAACTTTTAAGTGCGAAATCTTCTACTTATGAATTATGAACCCCCTTTTGGATTCTTTGAGAAAGTAGTTATCTATCAATCAAATACCTGTAGTTTATCTTAATTACTGAATATGACGTGTGTGGGATCTCAATTATGAAAACGGACATTTATTAATCTACTTACGTGATAAAGGATCTCTCTTGCTGCCGCTGCAATTCAGGCTATTTTAAAACGTCTTTACACCACCAAGATCGAGCTT
Organism: Limnephilus rhombicus; assembly: GCA_929108145.2. Taxonomy (NCBI): domain Eukaryota; kingdom Metazoa; phylum Arthropoda; class Insecta; order Trichoptera; family Limnephilidae; genus Limnephilus; species Limnephilus rhombicus. The sequence continues at coordinate 25,580,147 of OV815274.1, forward strand.
AATCAACTAATTTATGATACCCCTTTATAATAAAGCAAACTTCAGTCCAGGGTAATTAATAAGTTTGTCATGAGGTGAAATCATAACAAATAAAACATGGAATAAATGACCGGAGTCGGAAGACGGAGGCCGTCCGACAAATAATTCATCATAATTTAGAATGCCGCGTGTCGCATGTTGTCGTACGTTATCGTATGTTGTCGTATGGCGTCGTACAGCGTCGTATATTGTCGCGCGTTGCTTCTTGGCTGTACGCTGCAGCCAAATTCCGACGGCTATTTGAGTTTCAAAAATGTCGAAGCATGAAATGGGCGGGAACAGCTAACGGCGTTTTGTTTTGTAGATGATTAGCGTCTACGAACATAATCTGTGAGGTTTTCTACAAAGAAAACATGATTAATTCGTGCAAAATTCATTGCTGGTAGATATGAATTTTGGTTGACTAGACAACTCAGAATGAAACCAAATCAGAACTTCCTTTGAAAAGTCATTACAAGTAATGAAAAAAAGGTGAATTAGTTTACGTAAGTAAGGGTTATGGGCTATTTTAAAATTATTTTTTCATAGCTTTTAATAACTTTTTAAAGAGGTGTTGACTTGACCAGATTCTGAGTTGGCATGGAACCGAATTTTGATAAGTTCTGGTATTGATCAATGTGATATAATAAGCAGCGCGGCATCTTATCTGTAATGAATATATTAGTGTATAACTTCGACAGCCTATGTGGTCGAGGGGTAAGGCTTTCGACAAGCAATCCGAAGTTCGCGGTTTCAAATCCCGGCATACCCTATTTGATTGAATTGTTTTATTTCACATTTTTAAAATTTAAATAATATAAGGTACATTGGCGGCACCTTCCAGAGTTGAAGATACTCTCAGTATCGCCCTGGTGCAAGATCACCATTCAGAATTGAAATGTTGCTTTTTTTTTTTTTTACATGAGCTCCACACAGGAGGCCCTGAGGAAAATAATTTCCCTCAGGGCCTATGTCATCTTTGAGGATGCTGTGTGGAGGGTCTTTTTAAGGAAAGGAAGGAGAGGAGAGTTCTGGGAAGGAAAAGGGTTTAAGGGGTGGGTAGGAATCTGGGGTTCAGTATGTCCTGGTCATCCGCCTCCAAGACCTAGACAAACCTCACCCAATGAACCCGGGCACCCATGCTAAATCACCAAACGTAGCGAACCACTTGGGGTGACCTATGGCAGAGATGTTGGTTATCCAATAAAGGTTCCCGGGGCGGCGGTACCCATTCCCGCCTCCCAAATTGTAAATGCTTGAAATGGCTTTAACCGTGTTAGGTGACCAGATCTGACCTTCACCTACCCCATCTCCTTCTCCTCCTCACTACCTTCAGACCCACAACATACCCCAATTGTGGATGCCATAGTCTCACTGGCTCCGGGCGGTTGGAAGCAGTTGAGACACTTGTGCGGTCTTGAAAAACTTTAAAAAAAGACTGAATAGAAAGCAGAAATAAGTAAATTTTTTGAAGTTATGACTTTGTTTTTTTTAACGATATGTGCATTTTTATTATGAATTTAATTCATATCACCACTGAGTTCCTCCTTATTGTGAATCCGAGTGAAATTATTCCGAAAAACAAAAGTTTTGCCCTGAGAAACAAAAATACTTCATAGAACACCCCTGCTCTAATAAATCGAATCGCAATACCTACTTTATTATTATTGTTTATTTCTGTACACTTAGCTGGATGAAATGACTATATTAAGGCTCTGCAACCGGGCCCGAAAGAGAGAAAAAGCCCGAAAAAGAAGAAGATGGAGAGATACGAAATGACGAATGTTAGAGGTGAGCGCTAACATTTACAGCGACAAATTCGATGCGAAAATTGCGAAAATGTTTAATAAAACACGACTCGTTTAAAATCGAGCAAAAATCTCGCGGGCATTATCTTAAACAGCATTTAAAAAAACACTGAAATGTTTCATATATATAACTTGTAAAATAACTGAAACAAACGTGTTAATAATAATTTTTGGAGCATACTTTGCGATTTTTTTCTATAGAGGGAATTTTATATAATTTACGTTTCGGCGCGGGGAATGTCTAGATAGTGTCTTCAAGAATTACATATATTTTTTAAGAGCTTTAAAACTTACCGTGTTTAAGGGAAATATGTAATAAATCGGCACAAATCCGGGTTGCGGGCCCTTAAGCCGCCGAATTTCTATCGATTTCTTACATATCTCACTTAAACACGTTAAGTTTTATGGCTCTTAAAAAATATATGTTATCCTTGAAGACACTATCTAGACATTCCCCGCGCCGAAACGCAAATTATATAAAATTCCCTCGATAGAAAAAAATCGCAAAGTATGCTCCAAAAATTATTATTAACGCGTTTGTTTCAGTTATTTTACAAGTTATATATATGAAAAAATTCACAGTGTTTTTTTAAATGCTGTTTAAGAATGCCCTCGAGATTTTTGCTCTATTTTAAACGAGTCGTGTTTTATTAAACGTTTTCTCAATTTTCGCATCAATTTTGTCGGTTTAAATGCTAGCGCGCTCCTCTAACATTCGTAATTTCATATCTCTCCAAATTCTTCTTTTTGAGCCCGGTTGCGGCGCCTTAACAGAAAACCTAATTTTAAAATGAGTTAATTTGACATTGCTTACAACGACTACCACAATGGAACAATCAATGATGTGCGTTGCTGTGGAATTTGAGGTTAGCGTCTAGATGAGTTACCACATTGGTCCCACCTCACTGGAAGAACCAGAATATAGTAGTTCAAGTGGCAATCTTATGGATCACTCGTTCAGAATACAAATCTGCTATTCCCTTTAATATCCCACTACTTCCATCACACGTACGAAGTTTTCTTCAAATTAAATCTTGTAATAAATTATTAGCGCCATCACGAACCGCCCTGCCGCCGCTAGTGAGATGAAGTGAGAGTGTAATAACAGTGCGAGATATAAATTAAAGTCTGCAAAGGATATTTATGGCCACTGGAAAGGACGCCACTGCAACGGTACAGTGGCGTCGATTAATACTACAGATAAATCTTAATATTTAATTTTAAAAGACATGATGATTACATTTTGAAATTAATACATTTTATTGATTGCAATAGAAACGAGAATATGCTGTAGTGAATTTTTTTTCAAATGAATTTTATTATTATTAGTGCTTTTTAGGCAACACCTTCCTGTCTAGACCCTTCCTAGAGACCGGCAGCGCCTCTAGAGATAAATGCATTGGCATTTTACTCGGATTCATGCATTCGGATTTTTTTACCAAAGTATGTTTTTATTCCGATTTTAGAATACAGTAGGTAGGTACCTATGGTACGAACTTTTCAAACTTTTAGACATGATTGTTCGTACAATACAAAAACCAAAAGTCACTTATTTGACTAGAATTATGTTATTATACGACCTCCATGGTAGAGCGATGAACTGCACACCAAGGGGAAGCGAGTTCTATACTGGCAAATAAAAATGTTTTTAATTAGTTAGTTCAATTAGATATTTAAGTAGCTTCTTGTGGAGAGACTACCAAAGGGCCATTATTTATTACTTAAGACGAATTTTGTTAGTTTTCGACCCCCTCCTCCCCAATTATAAGAAAAATGAGAATAGGCCGACCCCTCCCCCCTATTTAATATTTATTACGTAAGAATCAAAAGGAAAAAATGTATACACGTTTGGTTTGTTTTATTTTAGAAATGTTTATTTGTACTTACAAAGGTACTAATAATTTTAACTTTGCGCATTTTTGTGATCTTACGTAAGAACTATCGAGACTCCCTCCCACCCCCTTGTAAGAAAAAAATAAGACATCGTCGACCCCCCTCCCCCCTAAATCGTCTTACGTAATAAATGAATGGCAATTAGTAGTTTAAAGTGTGTATAGTGAATAGATCTGAATTATAAGGGACTTTCAAACATTTCTTCTCCCATCACTACCTTCCTCCTCCCCCCACACACTTCCTTCTATCTAACATCATTTTCTTGTCGGGTGGGGGTGCTAAATTTCTACTAACGTCTATGAGGTTGTCTTGTTTCATTTTTATTTAATTTTTATGAAAATGTGTTTATTTATTTATTTATTTATATTTATATACATTTTTTTTTACAGTTTTTTAGAGAAAATGTGTCCTAACTGGGGTACCCCGTTCTAAGGACACATTGTACAAGTTTTATTATTTTAATTATAAGTAAATACCTAATCTATGTTAGAATATTGCCAAGGGAAATTATTAAGTTATATCTAAAAGAAAGTACAAAACAAAGCATTATTCTTTGTTGGGTTGCAAAATTGAATCTATTTTCTTCCTTCCCATGTCCATAATCCATATTTTTATGCTTCTTTTGAAGGCGGTTATTTTTTTTGTGGTTTTCATTGCAAGAGGGAGTAAATTAAATAATTTTACAGAGAAGTATTCCATATTTCTTTGTCCAAAAGTCGTTTTAGTTGTAGGTTGGTAGAATGTATGTTGTAATGTAGATCTTGTGAATCGGCCCGAGTTTGTCTGTGTAAAGTTATCCTGATTTTTGAATGCGTACATTAGAATATCTTTTGTATATAATTGTTTCAGTGACATTAAATTCAGCGCTTTAAAAACATAGTCTGTAGGGGTTCTAATGGGCACTCTAAGTATAATTTTAAGAATTGCCCTTTGTGCTATGAGGACTGGTTTTATAGTGGAATCGCATGAGCTTCCCCATCCGATAAGACCATATTGTAGTTGAGATTGGGCTAAGGCATGTTACATGTAAAGAGTTAATAGTTTTTCAAAACAGACAAATGTCAACTGTTTAAGACAAATGTCTTGGCTGCGAAATGTGGAGGAGCTATCCCGGATAGACATTTTCCAGAGCAATCGCCAACGTCGGGAGGACCTGATAGGGCACACGAAGAAGAGCTAGAATAGTTTTTCGATATTTACAAAATTGTCGAAGTCATGAGTTTTCAGAGTGAAATTGTTAAAATATATGCGATACGTCCGTGAAGTCATACACGTTTATAATTCGAATGACAGTGCAACTGTAACGCCGTGCGTATATAGTGACGTCACACGCTTTTACAATAATCAATATTTGACATTTATATCTGCAGTATTATTCTAGTTCTGTCCTCAGCATGTACTAATTAATATAGCACATTTGTAAACATCATGAATTTTAGTTGTAGGAGACAACCTCATTATACGACACCTGTTTTTTAATTTCAAAAAATAAAATCAGCTGTGTAATTTACGTACATTGAATAACAATATTAATAAGAATATTTTATTCAAAAAGTTCACCCCTCAGATAGCATAAGCAATAGATTTAAAACTAATGGCTTAATAGCCATCCCTATGCTTAGAACGACCACGGCTCAGCACCACTATTTGTATTTAGGTGTAAGATGGTACAATATATTATTATCCAATAACAAAATTAATATAACAGATACACTGAAATATGAATTATTCAAAAAACAAATTAAGTCCCTTAAATTGGATAATGACATATTGTACCCTTAATGTTTACCCTTTATGTAATTAATTAATTTACCCTTACTTAAACAGCAATATTTAATATTTAAAAAAATTGTATTGATATTGTCTAAATTGTCTAAATTGTGTACCTACCTAAGATATTTATTTCATTAGTTCTTTGAAAATTGTTTACATAATGAACATCATTATAATTTTTTTGCATGTAAAATACTCCTCCCATAAACACGAACTCCTAGAGCTCAACTTATGGAGTAATAGAATAAAACATGAATTATTTTGTAATCTTGCATAATATATTATCATTGTAATGTATAAACAAAAATCTTGAAATAAATAAATAAATAAATAAAAAATAAATAAAAACCTTCCAAGTGTTCTGAATATTGCATCGTTTTAAATCCGTACATTGTTACGAGCATTCTAACGTTTGCATCTAATGCTATTTCGAAATATTACATCAAACATGCTTTCAATATAATCCTTATCGTAGTACCGCGCACCGACTGCTATGAAATATGATAGTCCGCGCAGCCTGAGCCATAAATCTCAATGGCTCAATCGCTCCATCCATCGGAACCGTATTATCTTCCAGCCGCAGCCGGTCTCGACGAGAGGTGGGTCTGACCTTTGTGCTTTAATCGACACCGAGATCGTCCTCCATTCCTCACGAGTACGGCCGCTGACGGAATACTTGACCCTTTTTACACCACGCCAAGTCACGAGGAACCTACCTACCTTATACCTTCCTACTTCCTACCCACCGTCCGAACAGTATCTGCAAACAGTAGATACAGTATTATTATAAACGGTGTCCGTTAACTCGTAGCGGAAAACTGGTGAATGTATGAACACCACTTAGAGAACCCAGAAAAACCATTTTTTTCGATCTGAGCGTTAAAAACATACTTTTTAGTTTTTCAACAACTAATGGGTTAAACATTTTTGGTACCAGGGCTACGCTTCGACCCCCCCAGCGACCGATTTTTTTCTAATTTAACCTGAAAAAATTCAATTTCGAAATCAATTTTCTCTTAATTGAAGGCTTAAATTAATAAAAGTTATAGGTACCTACCACAAATTCGACGTTTTTGAAAGGAAAATTTTGAGGCGCATCTTTGGACCGGTTCTAGAAAATGGATTTGGGCGCAGACGTTATAACAGTGAGCTCTATACTTTGTTTAAGGAGCTAAACGTCGCAAAATTTATAAAACTGGGAAGACTTCGGTGGCTGGGTCATGTGGAGAGAATGACCAAGCATTAAGCCCCAAAGTCCCTGCTGAATTCAAGACCAATAGGGCGAAGGAGCCTGGGAAGACCAAGATTAAGATGGAGCGACAACGTCCTCAAAGACATATCTATCTTGGAGCTTCTAAACTAGAGAGAGCTGGCACAAAACCGAGATGAGTGGAGGAAGACTCTTGAGGAGGCCAAGACCCACCAGGGGTTGTAGAGCCAATAGTGATGATGATGATGACCACAAAATCGACTATAAATATGAATGATGTAGATTTTCAGTTTTCCGCTTGTACTACGAGTTTCCGGACACCGTGTAGATGCTTATAGGCTGTATACTATTCTTACCCTTTGGGATTGAGATGTATTATTCTAGTCGACAAAATATTTGCAAGTCAAGTAGATTGTTGATATAAGTTTCTCACGACCAGTAGTAAAATGTCGCTTGACTTTTAAAGTAATGAGTCGTATTGAGTTCCCTCCCCCTTATTTAATGTTTTATGAAAGATTACATTGTCCATCATCAGGGAATATGTGACTGATTTATTATTGATTCATTTGTGTCCCAAATATTGGATAAAAAAGGGGTGAAAGTTCAACACGGTTCAACAATCCATCGCATCTCATCCTCTTCTCGTGGTTATATTTGGATCGCGGATACAACAATTCGATAAGGTGTCTCAGCACGTACCTATTGCATGGAATTGGGTAAAAGAACATGTAAAATAGGTTGTATAATATCATTGAAAATAAAATTACATAAAAATCTTATGGATATAATATGATTTAGAAATTTGGTTTGGCTTAATACTGTTCAAAACTTGTCTTTCTACTTAACCGAATCTTAAAAAAATAACTGAATAGGTAACACAGGCACACCCGTAGCATGAGGGGTGAAAAACGCACCGTAAGTAGTCTTTGATAACCAATTTCATGTTGTAATAAAGATCTGAAGGATTACTAATAGATCCCATTCATGCAAGAGGTAAATCCTTTTGATATACCTACCTCTGGCAGAAGAGGTAGGTATATCAGAAGTATTTAAAAAAGTATACCCTTTTGGTCAATTTCGTAAAAAAAGCTAAATAAGTAAAATCCCATTGTTTAAATAGTATCTAAATGAAATAATAAGGTCTGAAAGGGTTTTTGTTATTAGTGCAGCCTCCATTATGTAACTAAATTCTTGGACATTCGAACAACGCAGGCACAACTAATATCAAAGAAACATATTTGCTGCTGTACATGCCTTGTACACTGAACACTTTGCTCTATCTTCAATCTATAATCCGAGAGGTTTCGCAAGATTGATCTTATTGCAGTACTTATAATTCTCTTGGCTGGATTTACCCACACGCTTATGTTTATAGCTCTATCATAGTTAATGTAATCCGTTTAAAATATTAATGTTGGTGGTTATAAACCGCAAAAGCCATTAAAATAAAACGGGATATCAATCAACTTTATTTTTCACGAATCCTTCAGCTTTTGCGAAGATCTTGATAATAATGATTGCAATTTGTCGACTACAGTTTTGAACCAATAAATTGCTAAATATTCTTGTTAACTGTCTCAAAGGCAAGTCATAATAATTGGGGCCATCACTTATCGAAACAGGATAAGTTATTATATGCAATAACTTATCCTGTTTGCCTAATTATAAATATTGTAAAGAATACTTATTATAAAGAAGAAGTGGAGTGATATAATTAAAATTATTTACTTTCAAACCTTTATTGAGTTCTGTGAAACATGTATATGCGTACATCAGTAAAAACTCCCAAAACGGTTCTCTGGGTTCGTGAAATTTGTTTAGATTTATTCTTTTGAGATTTCCAGGTCAATGCCAGCTTATAATATAATAATTAAAAATGTATCCAACTTAAAAATGAATAAAAAAAATTAAACAATACAACTTTGTATAAACCACTTATATAATGTGCAAATCCGACCGGTTTCGGAACAAACGTTCCTTCGTCAGGGAAAGACAGTTTCGAACAATGTTTTATTATGGTAGGGGTGGAGCCGTTGTTAGTTAATAATGTAGATTGGGTGGGTAGGTATTAGTGTAGAGTGGGTGGGTAGGGGAACAAATACATGATTGGGCTATATGACAATATTTTTTGTTTGTTGATAATAGATTCATTATTTTTAAGGGATTTTTTAATTTCCAAAGCTTCTAAGTTATCTAAATGTAAAAAAATAATGAATCTATTATCAACAAACAAAAAATATTGTCATATAGCCCAATCATGGATTTGTTCCCCTACCCACCCACTCTACACTAATACCTACCCACCCAATCTACATTATTAACTAACAGCGGCTCCACCCCTACCATAATAAAACATTGTTCTAAACTGTCAAATTAGTATAAGCTTTCCCTGACGAAGGAACGTTTGTTCCGAAACCGGTCGGATTTGCACATTATATAAGTGGTTTATACAAAGTTGTATTGTTTCATTTTTCTATAATGGATAACCACAAAGTAATAGCTACATTCAAAAATTTAAAAATGAATAGTTAAAAAAATTAGATTAGAAGCTATTGGTGTTAGTAAGATAAAAATTGTCTAAAGAAGTATTATCGTTTTTATCGTTTATCGTCTCTAGCATTCGTATTTATACGAGTATACCTCCCTTTCAAACTATCTGCTTCTTTTTGAACACCTACTACGAAGGCTTAAAACTTTTACAAAACTGGGCAGCATTTTATTTTTTAAATACAATTTCGAATATCGGTACTTTATAATTGGTAACAATTGTAACATATTCTAACAGCTAGCGAAATTATGTGATCTTTTCATTTTTCTTTATTAGTAACTGATATGCGTCAGGAACGTGACTTGTTTAACCAATATTTACTTCTTTAAACTATTCATCATTGACATAATAAAGGCGCGTCTGCGGAAATGGCTTATCAGAAACAATAATTTTCTTATGTCACTAAAACTGAAACGAAAGATAGCCTTGATTTTAAATAAACCATCAAGCATTTAAAGTGTTAGGTCGTTTATGAAATGACTGCCACATTGCATAGAGGCCTCGCAAATCAATCACTCCCAATCTTAGATATAAATCTAAAGGTGAAAATAATATGGTGGTTTTGAGGTCAACCTCGACACGCCACCCGACTGACAATTGCCATATAAATACGTTTAACCTATTTTGACGTAAACAATTAAAGATAATCACATTATCATATATATTTATATAGTAAATATATGTGATTATCTTTAATATGTTTTATATATATATTAATTTGCATAGATTTGGTGTGATTAATCTATTTATAGTACCCATCCATACTTGCATACTTAAATATTGAACAATCACGAGATTCTGATGTCTGAATTTTTGATACAATCAGTTTAAATTTTGAAAATCAAACTTAAATTAAAAACAAATTCGAGATCATTGAACCAGAATTACAATTACAGACAGACAACCGAAACGATGATGTTCCGTTACAAAAGAAAGAATGCGGCTGCGCAATCGGGATGACGAACCTTCCTACTCTAAAGGCTCGGATGTTAAGGTTCTGAAAAAAATGACTTTTAGCGCTAATTTGAAATTTTCGACTCTTCGGTGAAAGTTCAGAATCGGCGGTTAATGAGGGTTGTAATTTAAAGTGACAATTCCAAAAATTCAAAAAAATACTTTCTTGGATTTGTGACAATGTAAAATGTCGTATGGGTTCAAACAAGTTGGCCATCGTTGTGCCATAAGGACAACATTCAAAGCGCCTTGATTTTACTAACCTTTTTTAAATTAAAATATCATTTCTGTATTAAAATATCATCAAGATGCAATTATTATTGTAAAACCGTGTTTAGTCATATCTTTGGGTTATTTTTTTTTCATATTTTAAAACATTATTTGATAACGTGGTCCTCCTCACTGGGTGCCTTTTCCATGCAGAGGCCTTCATTTTACAATACAAAATTCAATAAGATATGAATACATTTTAATAAGATACGTTAAGACTGTAATAATAAAAATAAAATCGGAAAGTATTATGAGGTACGAATGTAGGTACGTACTGCGTTTTTTAATGGTATTGTGAATTATCTTTAAATATTTTATTCTTTTCTTTTGTCATAATTTTTCTGTAATTCTGTCTATTTTGTTAGTTAATTCATCTTTTAATTTTGTATTTGATTTTTTTTTCACGTTTATTGTATAATTGTCCAACGCTTGCTTTCAACGTCGAAGTTTTTTTTGTACGCTTGTCTAACTGGTATATTAATGTTTGTGTTTTTTAAAGTATACTTAAATTTTACCTTAATTGCATATCTTAATTTATTTTTTAAATATCGGATATTCCGGAATACGCGTTTATGTTTTAAACGGTCTTCGCAGTAATCGTTAAACTGAACAAACATTTAAGTCTATATTACCGAAATAATAATCATCGTGGAGGAGCTCAACTCGACAGCACGCGCGCCGGACAAAACATGTCGCCTTGGTCGGAGCGGGTTGGTGACGTGTCGCGTCACGTGATCCGGCAGCTGTCTGCCGTGATGGATACCCGCACCTCAGATGGAGACTCCCCCTTAATCCCCCCACCCCACCCTTCCCCTGCCCATCTCCCACCCCGTCTTACCCCGGCCATCCTTCAGCGAGATACGCCAGACACAATAATTCATACACTCCGGTCCGTTCAGTCATTGTCAAGTCGCGCCCTCGGATTTCGTAGCGCAGGGATGCAGTACTGCAATCAAACAATGACCGACCTAACCGGACCTCGCACATTAAATTTAATACTCTTACATCAAAATATGACAGATCAAATTATTTCATGTACAATGCAAGAAAAGAGGTAATTTGGCTCGATGTGAGTTTTGACATACCTACTTTGATCGTGGACAACTCGCTATATTTTTTATGGTTTCAATTCAATAATAAAATAAATATTGAGGACCTACCGCACAAAACATTCCAATCATCTGAAGTCTGTGAGACTACGGCATCCCTTATTGGATATGTTGTGAGGCTGAAGGTAGTGTGAAGGGAAAGGAAATAGGATTGAGGGGGGGTGGAAAAGTACCTGGCTATTCAAATATTGTCACGAAACATGGATAAGATAATTCAAGCAACATTTCAATTCTGAATTGTGGTCTTCCATCAGAGCGATACTCAAAGTATATACCACTATGGAGAAATATACGAAAATTGCAAATACACAAAATATTATTTTTAATGAATAAATTGTGAAATAACAAAAAAAAATCAAATTCTCGGTTATGAAGTCAATATTTATAAATGCTATACTAAAAGCAGTGTTCGAGACTTTTTACTTCTGATCCTCTTTGGTTCTTTAATACTTGGTCGCGTCCGATTGGAATTATTATACCTGGAATGGTGGTGATTACGATATTAAAGTAGGTACCGAGGGTGCATATAATGGATCAAGTGAATTTTCATATGCATTTTGGCAGATACCGGGCTCTCTTCGAGTCATTGATTTATTACTAAATTGCACGTCAAGGAATACATTTGATTTTGTTGAAAATTTTTACCTTGTTAACAATATATGGTGGTATAAGCTGAATAAATGATTATTAAGCCTTTTTTCCATTTTCTCATGTTGCAGATTAGTCGGTTTAATTATTGAACAATTCACCGAATTTCACAGTCAATTGTCAAGTTCTGTGAAGGTTCTATTTCAGTTCTGTTATATTAACATTATTGGACAGTTGTTTCGAACATCTGAGAAACTGAAATTTTATTTCTTAATGTGAGGAATTATTCAAATTATATGGAACAACCCATCCTTAGACTATCAGTGAAGTAAATAAAGGATTAGTGTCAATACCGCCAATGAATAGACTCAAGGGTATCCTGTTCATAATGAATCGAAATGTATTTCGGCTAGGTATAATTAATTAATTTAATGACTTTTGATAAGATTTATTGTCTATAGCTTAATTTTTAAGCCTTATTTGGTGATATACCAATTGTACGGGGGATAGAGCACCTACCTTTTCCAAACGTTCACAAAGTTTAAACGTAATTTTAACGGGTTTGTGCAATTAAATATTGTGTCCTGAAAGGTGTTAAGGTATTTAAAAAATATATATATGTATTGCGAAAAATGTTTACCGAACAATAATTCAGAGCAAAAGGTAGATACTACTAGTAAAAAGGCACGGTATTTTACTGATTTGATCTAAATAGCTAGGTTCTTTTCCCCTTTCCCCTTTCCCCGTTCCCCTTTCCCCTTTCCCCGTTCCCCTTTCCCCTTTCCCCTTTCCCCTTTCCCCTTTCCCCTTTCCCCTTTCCCTTTTCCCCTTTCCCCTTTCCCCTTTCCCCTTTCCCCTTTCCCCTTTCCCCTTTCCCCTTTCCCCTTTCCCCTTTCCCCTTTCCCCTTTCCCCTTTCCCCTTTCCCCTTTCCCCTTTCCCCTTTCCCCTTTCCCCTTTCCCCTTTCCCCTTTCCCCTTTCCCCTTTCCCCTTTCCCCTTTCCCCTTTCCCCTTTCCCCTTTCCCCTTTCCCCTTTCCCCTTTCCCCTTTCCCCTTTCCCCTTTCCCCTTTCCCCTTTCCCCTTTCCCCTTTCCCCTTTCCCCTTTCCCCTTTCCCCTTTCCCCTTTCCCCTTTCCCCTTTCCCCTTTCCCCTGTCCCCTTTCCCCTTTCCCCTTTCCCCTTTCCCCTTTCCCCTTTCCCCTTTCCCCTTTCCCCTTTCCCCACTTCTATTTCCTGTATATTTTCAACACTACTTAAATATTGCTTGTGAATTCTCTTATGTACAATGAAGAGAAATCATTTCAAAATTAAAATTACGTCTTTGAGGCCATTTTAATTATAACTGCACTATTGTATTCATGTGTGTATTAAAAAAATAACACAGCTAGGTATGTAATAATATAAAAAAGTGGATCAAATTCCTCAAAAAATAAATGCAAAGTTATTTGGTCAAACAAAGCGAGTTTAATTAAAAACCAATTTTAAAACTTGAATTAAGTAAACAGCAAACCGTCTGTTTAAATAAGAACAATTCAAATAATCCATTAACCCCGTTGCATACATCAAAAGCTTCAGGCCGTTAAACGGGCCGTTAAAAAGTTCCGCGCGGCGCGGCGGGCGAGCTTTTGTTCCCGCTTAAGGTGGGATCCTGTTCACACAAGGTAAACTCTAATTTTCAGCTCGATATACTCAACACACTGCCGGAAAAGCTTTAGCTCATTAAGGGGGATGGCTTCTATGCAAAATTGTTCAGCGCTGAAAGATATTTTGATGTGTTTGTTTTGTCACTAATTTTATTGTTTATAAGCGTTTTCAAGATGGCTGCCAGTGCTAAATTATTGTACTTTTTGAGTTATTTAAGTACTTTTTAAGATAGTTTATTTAAAATTTAAATTAATGAGAATCGAAGACGATGTTACGTAGGTACTCACTTGATCGTTATCTACAGCATGTGTGAGGGGCAAGACGTTCCTTACAACGTCAAACAATAACAAAAAAATTAGTTACAAGCGATTTTAAAAGTTTAATGTACAGAACGCTGTCTTATACGAACATCGATGTCGGCCATTTTGCAAGCGACCGCAGTGCTGCCATCTGTTGACACAAAAAGTTACTACGAGTACTATAGCAGATTGTAGGAGAAGGTTTGAGGAATAGCACCGAATTCAAAATTTTCCCTTCATTAACTCTATTTAGGTAGGAAAAAAATTGGAGGCATTTCACATTAGAATCGGCAACCGTAACGAATACAATATCTAAGATCCTACATTTCCGATGTATGTATTGCATAATTTCATAATTTTATTGGAATTTCACAGTTATAAGATCCCAGGTTCGCAGCAATGAATGGGTCGAGTTTTTTTCCGGATGCTCCCATGACTCATGACGCTTAATGACTTTGTTTAATAATTCTTCCTCGGTTTTTAAGTGACCTCGACATATTATGAAATTCGTTCCAGCCCAAGTTAAATTCATATAGTAAAAAATAAATTTTATTTAATGCATTCATAAAAGTAGGTTAATTTCAAATTCGTTAAATATTTTGTGTTTTCAAATTACTCATAACCCGATTAAGAAGCCAGGGTCATTTAAATTGTGAAAAGTTTTGCGAATTTATACCTAATATATCTGAAAATTAACATTCATTAGATTCCAGGATTGCAGCAATGAATGGGTTGAGTTTTTTCCACTTTTCCGAATGTTCGCATGAATCATGACGCTTAATGATGTTGTGTATTAATTTGTCCAGGGTTTTTAAGTGACCTCAACAGATGGGGCTTTCGCAATTCGTTTCTGATCCAGTTAAATTCATAAATAGTAAAAAAATATTTTTGATTTAATGCCTCCACGAAACTAGGTTAATTTCAAATTCATTTAATATTTTGTACAACCAGTCCTTTAAAATATGTAAAATGTCTTTTCTAGTAAATTCTCCTGTCGGAGGTTGGCTATCAATCCTCACCCTGCAATTTGTAATCCTTAACATCTCGGAACCACGCTCGTACCATTCAAGCAGGTTTAGCCATCCTCTAACACGTCTTTCATCCATCTTCCCTTAAATTATCAATAAGTCATATTTTATTTGTCGCTCGTAATGATTGTTTAATATACTGGATTACCTCTTACCTTTTTAGTAGTTCAAGTGAAAATAAAATATTAAATTTTTTTATAATAAAAACCTCTCTTTTATAACTTTTAAAGGTTATTCCCGTCAATGTAATATATCATTGGAGAAGAAGATACAATACTAATCGAACGAAATATGAAAGAGAACAAGACACAATGAAAATAAAATATTTAAATTTTAGTATTATACGGACACGCCTTTAACAATATATCCACATTTCGAAAGTGCATTGATTAACAAACAAAAATGTCTGCGGAGTTCAACTTAGGAAGTTCGATTACATCAGTCATGTTACATTTCATCTTCAAAAGTCATCTCATTTCCTTCAATCTTCAGATGTCACATTTCCTTATGTCAGACTTTCCTATTGCACAGTGTCACAGTGAACAGTGTCCTTCCTTCCCCGCGCCTTCCCCGTTTGGCCGCCGTCCGCGCCACGGGGCGCCGCGACGTCTCATCTGGCGTCTTGTGCCCTAAGTGACACGGCGAGTGACGCCGTATTGTTTCTACTGGCAGCCATCATTGTTCACCGGAGCTCTGCGCTTATGAGGCCGCATTGGCGCCATGGTAGGGCTGGGTAATGCATCCCAAATAAATATAACGTTATCGCTTAAATAATATGAAACATAAATCACCTATATAATGTGTCCCTATATATGGTCCTGCACAGCTGAAACGACATCAGATTCATATTAGTTTTATTTCATTGGTGTTCAAATCAATTGAGTCCGTTTAAAAACGTCGGTATCTACATAATCATATTTAGATACGTTGTTAATAATATCATGACATGTACCGCAATGGCGTGCAGATCACATAAGATGAAAATCTGTTCTTATCTTTAAAAAAAATAAATGGTAAAGAAAACCAAAATAACATTTTATAAAAATTTTTTATCCATAAATTAGTAAATATTGTATTATCACAATATTTCCGAAACATAGGTAAATTATTTCGATATGATAAATTTACACCTTTTAACCCTAGAGTATTAATCATCGCCTGGGAGGCCGCACTCAAACAGTTTTTTCGTTATAATTTCAAATCGTGCCACTGTTACGACTCGAGCGCTCACCTCAATTAAGTGCCCAACGTGACGCGGTGGATTGCGGTCACGCGTCTCGCAAGCTCTTGTAATTCCCGAATTACAGCGTGTTGGATCGCTTGGGAGGCGATCATTAGTATTAAAGGTTTTTTTTTTTGAGAAAATGTCATTACAAAGAATTTTTTTTCAAGAAAATGTCATTAAAAAAGGAAAACGAAGCATGTGAAACTCTTACCCAGCAAAAAAAACGCATGAGTGTGTACTACTGTGTGAAATGCAACAAACCATATTGACTGGAACGTCGATCGCCTAATTGTTTCACTTGTGAGAAGAAATAAATAGACAAACTTCAAAGTTATGTGACATAAAAACTGTAATGCTAAATGCTACTTTTTTATAATTATCTCAACAGACTGATATTGTATTTTAATAAAAATGTTTAGTTTTTAAGATTTTTGCAATAATTATTTTTTTTCATACTCTTAATGTATCTTTGTTTTGCCAAAAAAAGTTAGGTATGTGTTAAGTTTAATCCAATATTTAAGACTGTGTTGATTTAGAAAACACATTTTTTGTTATTGCATTTAAAAAGGCAGAGGTTGCTCTCTTATGTAAAAAACTTATTTTTCATATTTTAATAAAGACACTTAAAAAAACTACTTATTTTTTTAAAAGTAGCCTCCTAAGCGATGATTAGTATTAAGCAGTTTAAAAATAAGATTAGTATTCTAGGGTTTAATGAGATTAAATATTTGAACACGTTCAAATATTTAATGCACATTATTTCTTACCAAACTACACACAGCCACAGTTTGTCAAAGATCAATGAACGCAACTGATATATGTATAGGTGCAATATTCAACTGTAGAAGTAAATAATTATTTGCAAATGATAACTTGTCCAAATTATAAAGCGGTTCTTAATATTTTATTGTGTTAATGATAAGTTCGCTATATATTGGATATCTTTATATATTTTTTACGCGGAAACTTCGCTGGTTCTTGCAACCATGCAATTACTTTAATGAAATATGTATAACTTGTTTTCCTAATAAACTAAAATAAAAATAAAATAGGTACGGGAGGTCGTGCGGTCGCTACGCATGCATTGATTTTCATATAATAATAATAATAACGTAGTATTTATATAGCGCAGTTTTGTGATATTTCACTTCAAGTGCGCTTAATTATAATAAACTTAAAATTAATCCTATAGTGTTCCTTACGAGTCCTTACAAAATACAAAATTGATTAAATTATGTGAAACAAAGAATATACAGTATATACAAAGCAATTCCTAAAGAACAATATTAACAAAAAGAATTCATTAAAACTAAATTATAATAAAGAATAAGAAACAGTTTACTTTTAGAAATAATAATAACAAAGTGCACATAAAACTATAGTAAGGAGGTAATCGAAACCAAACAATTACCAGAAACTTGAGTAACATGGCTTATTATAGTAGATTGAAAACGAGTTAAAATTCATGAAAGGTACGATTTTTTAAATAAGTTTGTTTTTAAAGCTCTTTTGAATTCAGCCAAGTTATGGATATTAGTAAGAGCTGAGGGAAGTTTGTTCCAAATGAGCAGTCCAGTTACACGAAAAGATCGATCATAATAAACGGCTCGATTTGACCTAGAAAGTTCGATTAAACGATTAGTAACATCTAGATCTGCTGACCTTAGAGTAAGCTGCCTATCGCTTAAGTTTTGTCGGACACATAGTTCCGATATATAGGCTGGCGCCATTCCTTGCAATGCTTTAAAGGTCAAACTCTATTCTTTCAGGGCATCGAAGCCAATGAAGGCGATCCCTTAGAAGCGGGGTAATACGGCAATACTTAGATTCACCATTCATGTCAAAAAGATCGGAAATGTGACCCTGTAAAATTCGTAGATGAATCCTTGATCAACCCTGTCCCATTCTAACCACAAATGTTTATCCGTAGAGGGGTAGGTGGTTGTGGGGGGGAGGGGTTGTGACGTCACTCCGGTGGGCGCGAATAGTTGCATTGTCACGTCAGAGCCGCGATATGACGGGGCGCAGTTATTGCAATTAGGTGGGTAACGTGTTGTTATTGTTATTGTACTTGTCCACACGTATTCAGGACGTTTCTGCTGGAAGGCTGCCGCTGCCGCTGCCTCCGTTACTGTGTAAATTGTTTTGACGCAATTTGAACCCGTATAGTTGGCAGGCTGAATTTACCTTTGTGTCTGTTCTTGATTTGATTTTTCCGGTCCAAATAATTGTTGTGTAGATTATGAAAGCTGCATTCGGTTTTTTTAATAAATTTATGAAGACTAAAGTCGTCCTGTTTGATACTGGTGAAACGATCACTATGTATTGGAAATATCTTCGAACGTAAGATATTGAAAGAGATGCAGAAAGGATAATCGATTAATTATTATAAGCAATAATTATCAGCCTGAAACACTCATCCACATTGAAAAAATCTTCCGAGAAAAAATACATGACGCCAACGGGACTTGAACCCATGCCCTTCTGATTGTCGGTCAGCTGCCCTCCCAATTGAGCTATGGCGGCTTATCTTATACCCGCCAAATGATTCAATATATACTAGTGTTTCATTCAACAATTACTGCTTATTATATTTTTTCCACCTGAAAACAACCAACTTTATTTTTGCGACAGAGACACTGTTAGTGTTAAATCCGTTGTTTTCCGATGGAAAAAATATAATAAGCAGTAATTGTTGAATGAAACACTAGTATATATTGAATCATTTGGCGGGTATAAGATAAGCCGCCATAGCTCAATTGGGAGAGCAGCTGACCGGCAATCAGAAGGGCACGGGTTCAAGTCCCTTTGGCGTCATGTATTTTTTCTCGGAAGATTTTTTCAATGTGGATGAGTGTTTCAGGCTGATAATTATTGCTTATAATAATTGTTACCCTTTGTGCTATGCATAAAAATCTTGTCTTAAACGTTAGTTTAACAATTAAAAATAATAATTAATAATCGATTAGGTTAAAGATTGGATAGTTATTCAGACTCAATAATTTAACTAAGCTGTTAACATTCTGATTGGAATTTATTTTATCCAAACCATTTGACTTACAGATGTAAGGCTGAGCATTCGATACTTGCGCATCTCATTTTTTTCAAATAGGCACACGTTTGCCTCAGGTTTGAGGGTTATGATAATATTAATAATTGAATAGTGTGCATGGCACCCTTTTTGTAAAAAAAATACCCGAAGGGCGCCTAAACTTCCGACTTCCGAGGTTCTAATTATTTACAAACATGATATACAGAAAGATAGTTGCCTACCTGGCAAATAAATACAGTTTTATTAGAAAGTTTATGCTAGGAGAAAGTACGATATTACACGCATTAAAAACACTGCATATTGCATGATTTTACAGATGCTTTTTATCCTCCTTGACTGTAATATATTTTTATTATATAACAGCCATGAAAGATATATTGTATTAGAAGATTAATGGCAAGAGTTATATGAAAATCAATATTTGTTCATATGTTACACGCTGCCATACCGTTTATCCGATTACGATGAAAATTTGGTGATTTGTTGTGCGCATACCCGCGGCGGTTTCTATATATATTTGTAAGATGAAATTTGTATAAATGAAAATGTGCGTATTTCATAATTTTAGTGGCATGGGAAAGGACATGTAGGGAGAAACAATTTATTTCTTTGAATGGCATTGTCGTGCATGCCGCGTCCAAGCTATTTTATTATAAATATTTATGTTTTTATTGTACAGTTTTAGGACCGGCGAATTCCTTAAACGTAAGTCCTAAAAAGCTTAAAAATTCTATTTACGTTTGAATACAAACTTACCAATGAATTTTTCTTCAGTAATTGCAAAATTACTTCGTAACGTAAATTAAAAATAACCTACTTTATTTATACCAAATTCATCAGGATACAAAGTGTACTTTGTATATAATTTTTATTTAAAACAATGGTGTAAATAAACTGGTTAATTTCGCTTAATTTATCAAGAATTATTGAAATTTTTTCCACATTTAGTTATTCATAATCTCGCGGATGTATGTATATTAGTAGCTCGATTCATTTGCGCACCATTGCATAAAATAATTATGACTTTGTAAGTACTAACCGGCTGGCATAGCTATGCAAGTTGGGTATGCAGGGTATGCAGTTAAGGCTCTGCAACCGGGCCCGAAAAGAAGAAGATGGAGAGATACGAAATTACGAATACAGCGACAAAATCGATGCGAAAATTGCGAAAATGTTTAATAAAACACGACTTGTTTAAAATAGAGCAAAAATCTCGCAGGTATTATCTTAAACAGCATTTAAAGAAACATTGTGAATTTTTTCATATATATAACTTGTAAAATAACTGAAACAAACGCGTTAAAAATAATTTTGGAGCATACTTCGCGATTTTTTTCTATCGAGGGAATTTTATATAATTTGCGTTTCGGCGCACGGCACGTATAAGTCTAGATATTATCTTCAAGAATAACATATATTCTTTTAAGAGCTTTAAAACTTACCGTGTTTAAAGGAAATATGTAATAAATCGGTACAAATCCGGGTTGCGGGCCCTTAAGACGCTGATTGTCTGATAGACTGACGGATTGCAATCTTTAGAGCACAGGCGTCGGGTGGGAATGCTATCCTTGTTCTACCGGTATTACAATGGAAGATGCTCCGAGGAACTAGCATCATTGATCCCTTCGGCACCGGTGCATAGTCGGGAAACACGCCAAAAGCGTGCCCAACATTTGTACATGGTTGACATTTGTCACATGAGAACGGGTCGTTTCTTCGACTCGTTCTTATGTTCAACAGCTCGACTGTGGAATGATTTGACGGCGTCTGTGTTTCCTCCTTCCTACAACATGGGTCTCTTCAAGACCAATGTTCATTCCTTCCTCTCCTCAAAAAGACCCTCCATACAGCATCTCAGATGACATAGGGCCTGAGGGAAATTATTTTCCTCAAGGCTTCCTATGTGGAGTTAATGTAAAAAAAAAAGACTGAACAAAAAAAAACTATTCAGCTGCTGTAAGTAACATCGATAAATTCATAGATTAAGTAATAAATTTATACTAAAGAAAACAATAAGCCTACGGATCATCGATTTTAGTATGTTTAATTTTCTTTAACAGCTTAATTTTATTTGTGTTCACCGGTCCAAAGAAGTGCTAACATTTCTTCCAAGGAGGTCATCAAAACCCCTTCATTAAATAAATTTCTTAATTTCAATCCCGTGTCTAATTGGAACACGCCACGTCGCTAAGACCTGATATTTACACTTCTGAACTACATCTACATACGTCGGACAACAGGTTATAATCCGTTTTAATGGGATATAATTCTGGCCATGAACATTTTCTACAATATTGTCTAGCGTCCACATTTCAACTAGATTCTTGTCTTGACATTGCATACACACAAACCATTCCATTGTTCCCACAAACCGTGGGACAATTACATTCATTCTTTACATGGAGGTGTAAGGAGTAATGAGTGAAGGGTAATGAAGATCTCTCAGGTACTTGTTTGGTTCTGTAGTAAACGGCTTTTTACGGAATAAGATGGAATGTCTTCCTTGACAATTGACATGCAAAGTTCAGAAGCAATTATAATATTATTTTGTATCGCTAAAAGAAACTCTCTGACTTTGTTCTGCAGTAATTCATTATTATTAACAGGCAACAAATTTGAAACAAATTTTGCAAAAGTTTCTCACATAATAATCGCAGATTAGAAAAAATCTATTATTTTTTTCCAAAATATTAAACTAAAATCGAAAACTTGCCAAGAAAAGTTGTTACTTTGTTTGCTGTCCTTATCTGGCTATAGATATAGTATTTATTCCCTTTTCCTTTCCTTTCTTCACTTGCTCCAGTCTTAAACATTCCACTATTTGGGGACGCCATGGTTCTATTGTCGTAGGTTTTATTTTATTCACTGTAGCACGTAGCACATTTAATTCATTTTTAATTTGGGAGGGGGGTATGGATACCGCCGCCCCGGGAACCATTTATTGGATAACCAACACCTCTGCCATAGTTCACCTCAAATGGTTCGCTACGTTTGATGATTAACATGAGTGCCCGGGTTCACTTTACCGGGCCTTGGCGGGGGATGAGTCTCCACACTTACTGCGTGGCGGGCCATATTGGTTAGAGACTGGTTGAGGGAAATCATTTGGCCTTTCCAGAAGAACTCTCCATCGCCTTATACCGCAACTGGAGGGATGGATTTATACGTCCGTTACTCTTGGACCCACTGACCCCCAGATTCCTACCCATCCGTCATCCTATTTCCCTCCCAAGAACTTCCTCTCCCACATTTCTTTTAAAGCCCCTCTTCACAACATCCCCAAAGATGACAAAGGCCCTGAGGGAAAATATTTTCATCTGGACTTCCTGTACGGAGCTATTGTAAAAATAAGAAAGATTAATAGCTACGACATTCATTCACTGTATAATATGTACATACATTTTGAGATGCTCCTAGTTCTGTGGTCGATATCACAGAACTAGGAGCATGTTCATATATGGTGTTCAAAGAAAACACCACAAACCACAAGCATACATCGAAGTACTTAGTTAGAAAGAAGTGAAGTTTCCCATACTCCTCACGCCGGGGTCGTTGCGTCTGTTCAGTCAATCCAGTTGGCATCTTCGCGATATTCCCGCCTAATCAAACACCTCTCCCGACCCCGAACGCGGCCGCCTTCCCGCCGATGTGATGTTAATGAGACGTGTAATACGGCCGCGGTCCGCCATTACTTTCCCGGGACGGGCAGATTTAATGCCGCCATGATTGAAGATATGCCGGCTGGTGGTTACTTCGAGGAACTAGACCTCTCTATATTCTATATTATCCTGTATTGCACTATATTCTGTATTATTCCTATTCCGGCGACCCTATTCTGAACGCTTTAAAGCCGTGTTAGATCAAACAAGCGAATGTTCGTTCTATTTGGGAGGCGGGTATGGGTACCGCCGCCCCGGGAACCATTTATTGGATAACCAAGCCATAGGTCACCCCAAGTGGTTCGCTACGTTTGGTGACTTAGCAGGGGTACCCGGGTTCATGGGGTGAGGTTTGTCCAGGTCTTCGCGGCGGATGCCCACTGCCCACCTGCTGCATGGCGGACCGGATCAAGGGAGACTGGTTGAGGGAGGCCTTTTGACCTTTCCAGCCGGACTCTCGACCCATCGCCGTGCACTGCAGTTGGAGGGATGGATTGATACGTCCGACACTCCTGGATATACTGACCCCCAGATTCCTACCCACCTCTCAAACCTTTTTCCTTCCCAGAACTTACTATCCTTCCCTTACTTAAAAAGACCCTCCACACAGCATCCCCTAAGATGACATAGGACCTGAGGGAAATTATTTTCCTCAGGACCTCCTGTATGGGGCTAATGTAAAAAAGGGGACATGATGCGTGGATTGCGTATAAATCAAATAAGCAATTTACACGCGTACCATTATTTATATTTACAAAATATTCGTATATAAAAAGTGGGAGCGAACAAGTAGCGATTTACAAGCTGTTACGTTGTCAGCAATCTGGTACAGAATGGTTCAGAATGCTTTAAAGACGTGTTAAACCAAACGGGCGAATGTTCGTTCTATGGGGGATATGATCCGTGGTTTAAGTATAAATAAAATTATAATTTAATCTTTTATACTTTATTTTTGTACTTATTATAACAATTTACATCCGTGCCGTTATTTTTTATTTACAAAATATTCATATATGAAAAGTGGGAGCGAACAAGTAGCGATTTACAAGCTGTTCGGCCTTGGCAATCTGGAACAGAATGGTTCGTATGATTTTGTACCGGCAGTCGGTGACTAGGTGGAAATGTTTGTGGGGTCGCTATTGGCGTCTGAGGAGCCAATAGGAATGATTCCGCGATTCAAAATAGCTGCATCGTTCGCTATCACAGTTCTTTCCCCACTCCGGCGAAATTCTCTCGGTGTACTTTAGGCGAAGCACTACGAAGTAATGAAAAATTTAATAAGGCTTTTTAGAAGACCAAAAAAAAAAATCAGTTTCAGAGCTATAAAATCTGCTTTCATTTTCAAAATATTCTACTAATGAACCCCCTTTCGGTTTAAGTTCTTAGTTCTAAGTTAATAAGTTCTTTAGAAAACGATAATAAAACATTTAAATATTTTGCCCGAACTTCGTAAAAAAAAAAATTTGGTAATGTTTTTTTCTTGAATATATCAAAAGCGGGAATTTTCTTGAATATGTTAGCGGGAATTTAAACCTTATCGCCAACTACATAAGAAGTGTTATTGTTAGCGGCCCGATTCTAAGGCCCTCCGTTCATGGAGATACTTACAATCTACGTAATTGTGACGAAATCACAAGTACTCTGCTGATATACCACTTTTTAATGCTAGTCTCCGTACACGGCGTTATCCGAAATGTACTGAACTTGGACATTTTTCACGTGCAGCCGTGGAGTGACACGCTGTCATGCGATGTCATATGACTTTTTTTCCAACATCAATCCATGCCTTCTCCACTAAATCGTTTCTTACGTATTCTGGTAAAGTATAGTTATGTAAACATGCATTTTTTCCACGTCTAGAACAAATCTAACATTACTTTCATGTTCCGACGCCATTTCTGTCAAACGTCAAACGAATAAGTATCAGACAAAAATGATGCGACTGTCGCGTGCGATCAGCACTGTCGGTATCGTGATACTGATTGGGAGCCGACGGCCACCGCGTAGCGCCGTGAACGGGCACCAGCTAAATCGTACGGGGGGTACTTACGATCGGCGCGTATGATACGCGCACGAGAATCGAGTAGCTTGTAAGT
The DNA here is from genome assembly GCA_929108145.2 of Limnephilus rhombicus. NCBI lineage: Eukaryota > Metazoa > Arthropoda > Insecta > Trichoptera > Limnephilidae > Limnephilus > Limnephilus rhombicus. The sequence continues at coordinate 25,605,320 of OV815274.1, forward strand.
ATCTCCGTGAACAGAGGCACTAAATGTTACACGACAGTGTGCATCGCCTACGCCTTTTGTCGAGCGTGTGAGCATTCTTTTGGATTCTACCTTGTATCGCTGCATTTCTGCCTACTGTACGTTAAGAAAAACGATGCAACCGCAAAGCTCTCAAACCACCGCCACCGGTGCGATTGCTTCGTTGCTTTTCAAATTCGTGGTTCGGCTCGCGCTTTTTTTCTTATGTGTATAAGGAGCATAAGAACTCGCACTCCGGGTAGGGCTGGACTAGCTCCGTTGAACGGTATTTATTTGGTAAATTTTCTGATTTGCCTCCAGGTAAATCAATTTGACCACTCGAACCCATAAGCTTGTTTTCACGATAATTTATTGTTGCCAGACATGAATGATGTAGGAGGCGCACCTGACTTATTAAAGAAGACACGTTTGAATTTACCTATTTGCGCATACAAGTGGTATCGAAGGATTCAAAAAAGTTTTTCGCATTAGTTTGTAACAGTCCCTTCTTTTTCGAATTAGTTTGCCAACAGTCCCCTGATACCACAAATGGCCTAAGAGACTTGGTGCGTAGCGAAGTTTTTCAATTCCGAAATTTAGACTCCCAATGCAAGTCGACGGTGTTATTTTTATTTTTAATTCTTCAGCTTTCAAAAAAAAAAAATATTATAAAATTAAATTATTTAAATAAATGAAAAGAAAATACTTTCTTTTACGTCACTTTATTGATATTTTGTAGTCTACCGGTTTCTATACCATCCTCAGGACTGTTATAAAAATACTAACAAATGCAGAATAATATACATATATGTATATATATATATATATATATATATATACAAACTGTTAAGAAAGAAAGAGTCAGTAAATTAGAGTGGGACAGTGCGTCAGTTGTAGAATAACGGGAAACATACTCCCACAACTGACGCACTGTCTCACTCTAATTTACTGACTTTCTTTCTTAACAATTTCTATGTATGTATGTATATTATTCTGTACTTGTTAGTATTTGTATAACAGTCCTGAGGATGGTACGAAGGTACCGAAACCGGTAGACTACAAAATATCAATTAAGTGACATAAAACAAAGTATTTTCTTTTTATTTATTTAAAATGTCAAGTCACAATGTGTTTGCTTCTTTGGAAAAATTAAATTGTTTTTTGGGTTATCCAGTACATCTCTACACAAGCAAGTATCCCTTTAAAATGATTTACCTGTACCTGCATACCTTGACGTATTATAGCGAACTTTAATACATTTCTCTACATTTTTTGTATCCAGTCAAGTGCTATATTTCTGCCAGAGCACCTTAATTTCTTAACGTCAATTCAGAATAAGGTCCTTGGAGTGTCCATGATATCTATCCATATTCCTATAAATCCTATACCGCGAGACTTGAGATATTTCGCGGTTCTGCATAGATTTTGTCGCCGCGGTAAAACTCGTATCACTGATATTTATTACTCCCGCGGTCCAGAATCTATTTGACCAATCAGTTTGTATATTTTTCCGCCGTGAATAGAATTAACTTGGACGTATTTATCTCAGCGAGGGACCACAATAATTCTCCTGATGTTTATCAAGGCTCATATTTAGTGATCGGCCCATTAAGGTTGATTTTATGAAGCCTTCCAAACCGTAAACTAGAAGCCTGTCCCAAGAGTTATTTTTATAGTTTAAAAAACTAGAGGTTCATTGTACTCATTCACAATTATTCAAATTCTTTTTTATTTTAATCCGTAGGTAGTTAATATGCCACGTGACTAAAACATATATTTTTTAAATCGAGCACTATCTCAGGACCTCGGAGGAAATATCTACAATTATTCCTCCAAGCTGAATTGAAATAGGTACTACCAAAGATATTCAAATACAAAAATAAGGATACTGCACACCTACAGCTATACATGGTGTTTTAACGAATATCGTAGCACAGCGTAAGTTCGTTTGTCTGAAGCAATAAACATTCTCGAACTGTGAGCTCTCGCTAAATTTGCACACCTTTTTCTATCTGAAACAATTCCAATTTTGCATCGTTATTTTAGTCGTGAGCTATGTAGTTTTAATGATAATAATATGTGGATGATTTGTTTGGCGCTGTTTTTTGTCAAATTCACCTCAAAGGTGCTGTAAAAATTTATAGTACTCGTATATTTCTACAATGCTTACTTCTAACTACAGACTTCTAACTACTTCTAACTATAAACTATTAGGTATAACAACTTTTGGTTAACAGATTGCGTTCATCGATCACTAATATAAACTATACGTTCAATGCGTTTGACCAATGAACGTGATGCTGCGTTAAAATGTATCTACATTGTTTTGTTTATATTCTGTGCAGGCTGAAAATATACAGGACTACTTATCTGGGAGGTCAGTTGAGATTAACACCGGTTATTTTTATTAGAGAAATTTAGATACAGTTTCCACGCAGACGACAACATTCTTTGATATGAAAACAAAAAGTCAAATATGAGTAACTTATGGATCGGTTACATGCTGCAGACAGTCTCAAAATGTTATTACACCTAGGAAATAGCCAGCGTTAATCAATTGTAAGCAGATAGATAATTTCTAACTACTTAGTAGTTCTGTAAAGGGTAGAATTCGCCTCCAAATTTTTCTCTGTTTTTAATAAATCAAAGCAAAATTTCCTCTGAAATCATAAGATTTATAAGTAGGTTGGTACTTAATTAATTATTTTTCATATACCTATGTTACAAGTTTTCAAAATTTTATACAATAAAAAATGAATTTTTTCCAAAGAAATACTTTTTTCAAGCTTTCAAATAGCAGTTAGGTATGAAATTATAATATTGAAAAATTCAATAAGAAAGTTAAAAAAACATGACGATTTCACAATTCAAAAAAATAACTTTAACTGAACCAAAGTTAAAGATAGGCACCTAGTCAACGTAAGGCTTGCTGGATAATAAAGTAAATGCAGCAGGTTTTGGAAAACTGAAAAGGAACGCGCAAACAAATTTACAGACAGACGAAATGCGAAACGGTCATAAAGGGTAATAATGTTTAATATACACAAGCAAAAGCATGAGGTCTGGGACTGCATCGAAGTTGAGTTACATACATGATGGTTGTTGACAGTTATAGTACAAATATTACAAAATACAGAAAGAATTTTTTAAGATTGATAATACAAGTATACTAAACCAAAGAAAAAATATATAATAATAATTGGCTAATTTATATAGCGCCGTTTTCGTGAAAAATCACCTCAAGGGCGCTATCTCATATATCATGTAGTACAAAGTAAACGAAAACAATGAAGAAGTAAATCAAAACCAAAAAAACTGTTATTTAGTGGTCTCGTTATAATACGCACAACCAAATGCTTAAAACCCGCACAATCGTTGCATCTCCATGTTAGGAAGAGAAAACTTCACGCTTTATATTCAAATCTAAAATATAAACAAAAAAAATATTTAAATGTGCACCTCTATGAAATCACGTTTCCTATAGCAATTCGAGAAAAAATATATGTAGATAGAAAAAACGTAAGTTGAGCCATTTTTTTCACTTTTTGTTTGTATTAAAATTTTAATATTTTAAAAATTATAATAAGTTTATTTCTAATATTAACTTTTGGAAGCGTAATCTATCACATTTCAAAACCAGTTTACAATTTTCGGAAAAATTAACAAATATTTTATTTATTGTTTTTTTTTTAATTGCACAGCGGAAATTTTCTGACCTTCTGACAGAATATGTCCGAGACCTGTTGGGTTAATAAGTACTAATTAATACTTCGATAGAGGCATATTAAAAACATCAGCTAATTTAGCAAATAAGTTACCAACGGTGTGTAAGCTGTTTATAACATATATATATATATACATATATCTCAAAATGTATTTTCGGCATTTTGGTGACGCGTAACTGCCTGGCAAAGACACGGAAGACAACATTCTCATAACGCACAGTGGTTTTGCTTCCTCCAAAGTTATGCGCATAGTGCATCTAGTTGCTGTTCGCCGTGTTAACCCCTCGCGACAGCCGCGACTTCGGCGGTAACATTGGCTGTTGAATACGTCCGAACCTGATGGCTGTTCGTGCGATCCTTATGTCGTCGCATCGTACAGGGTGCTGCAAACGTTTAATCCCTATTTACTTCCATACACTCGTCTCGATTTTATTTTAAACTGTAATCATTTCTTATTAAATGAAGACAATATTAGCGCAACTCAATCGAAAATCTGAAAACATTTAGAAAAATTAGAAAAAACGGTCACATCTTGGACACAAACCACGTGACCATATCTTTTTCGGATATTTCTGTTTTCGGTTTTTCGGTTAAGTTTCACTAATATTGTCTTCATTTCATTGAATATTTATAACAATTTGTAATAGGTTTAACTTATTAAGTTAAAAATAAAAAATAAATCATTTCAGTCTTACGACTTATCATTGTGTAGTATTTTTTAATCCCATTGCTTAATAATACTTAAAATGTGTTGGGAAACTTACAAATTAGTGCGAGGCTCGTTGTGATTACTAGATTTTTTTTACAGATATAGAATGAAACAAGTACTTTGTTTAAAAACGACTTTATTTTTATTTATATTTGGCGACCGGTTTCGGTTGAACTCAACCTTCTTGAGGACAATAAACATATTAACTGTATTTTTTTCTGTAGATTTTTTTAAGTTTCGTAATTTTTTTAAATATTAAACTGGACTAGGACTAGACTTAAATGTGTAAGCAAATGTTCGTGTTCTCGGTCGCAGGACACCTTTACGACCTCCAACCGAAAACTAATTTGCTTACACATTACCATAAAACATTGCCAATAGGGACGTTGCATTGCACATTTTTGTATGCGTTTGCAGTAAGGCCACGCCCCCATCGCATCGTCAATGTTTATAGTATGTGTAAGCAAATCTTCATGTTTTCGGTTGGAGCTGCTTTACACACATTTTAAAAGACAAATTTTTTATCATTTTATTAATTGCTAGCGTTTCCGAGCATCTGTTTTAAATTAACATAAAAGTAACACCGCAAGTGTTATACTAATATTTCAAATTAATCCGGAGTGTGTGCAGATTTTTGGACATCCGGTACGGTGTCGTTGTCAGGCAAAAGCGATTATTCGCGCAAACTCCGTCCGTTGCACAACCGTTGCCGAGCAGTTGTCGTCATATTGTCAGGCGAACCAGTCGCATCCCATTTGGCCGGATTTATAAAGTATTCACTAATGTTTATGTTAAAATACGATCGCCACTCGCGAACAGTGTGAACGACCCTTAATACAAAGAGAAGATTCATCAATTATTTAACATTTTATTTTTGCTGACGAGAACAATAACAAAAAATACTTAAGCGTATATACACATATTGTTAAAAGACTAAATATTAAAAAGATTAAGCCATTTCCAAAGACGTCTCATCAAGATTATATAGAATTTTCGAGGCGGTGCCCGGGTTCATGTGGTGAGATTCATCCAGGTCTTGGCGACGGACGCGTCTGCCCACCAGCTGCATGGTAGGCCGGATCGGGAGAGAATGGTTGAAGGAGTCTCTTTGACTTCTCCAGCCGTACTCTCTCGGAACATCGCCTTGCATCGCAGTGGGAGGGATGGATTCATACGTCCGTCACTCCTGGACATACTGATTTCCAGATTCCTACCCTCCCCTCGTACCCTTTTCCTTCCCAGAACTTCCTCTCCTTCATTTCCTAAATAGACCCTCCACACAGCATCCCCAAAGATGGCATAGGAGAATCGAATTATTTTCTTCAGAGCCTCCTGTGTGGAGCAAATGTAAAAAAAAAAATACTGATAGTATCTTCCGCTTTGGAATAATAACGAGGTCCAAATGTTCATACTATCAGTATATTATAGTGTTTTATTCGGTTCCATGCCAACTCAGTATGAAACCAACTCAGAACCACCTCAGAAAGGTCCTTAAAAGCTTTGAAAAAATAATTTTAAAATAGCCGGTAACCCTAAACTAACTTAACCTATTTAACCATTTTTTATATTTTTTTATCATCACTCTTAACGACCTTTCTGAGATGATTATGAGTTGGTTTCATTCTGAGTATTAATATTAAATGTGAAAATTGATCCAAATTGAGTAAAATTGAGAAACCAGCGGCGGACACCGCTCGTTTCGAACCGACGCGACGCGCGCTGCGCGGGTGACCTTTCGGTCCGATGCTACCGTTTTGTCAAATATGTCAATAGATTCAAAATCCTTTATATAAATGCCATCCGCATTTATTACCGTATTTTTGGCCATGAATAATAAAATAAATAAAATACTACGTCATGAAATGAGATTTTTTTCTCTATTGACGTGCCACAGTACCTACCACATTTAGTTGTTTTAAAAAAATATATTAATTTGTTTAGTTGAGGATATGTGAAGAAAATATAAAGTTTATAATCATAAAACTGAATTAGTATCGATCGAAACAAATTCCAAGTATAAATTAGTGAGTTATATCTTTTATCCTCCTTTAGCAAATTATCGGTTGTGTAATCGTTTCTGTCGCCTCCTTTACTCCCAAGGCTTTTATTGTTTTAATGAATATTCAAAATGTCAAAACGACGATTGAATATTCATCATTTCAATCCGGCGCCATGTTGTTAAAAAGCGAGTTTTTGCCTTTTTTTGCATATTTTATGAAATTTTAAGGTACCTGTCAATTTCTCGAAACTTCATTTGAATTTCAAGTAACCATCTTCAAAGAAAACATCTCACCGCTATATTAATAAAACCGAGCCGACTTTACACTCTAATAAGTTATGAGTGCCCAATGAATCGTCTTGAGAAAGAATTATCGAATTTCATTTGTTACAAAATGTATTATTTTAACAGATCTAATTCATATATTTTACTTGAATTTATTTACATGTCTTTTAAAATTATATCTTCTCCTTGTTACAGGTAAGAAACTTCTCGCTGCTTTTCAGAAATCAGTTTAACAACACTTCCCTGAAAAGGCACTTCGTTAGAAGGTACGTACTGAAAACGAAATCAACAACAATCTATGCATGATGGATATATTGTTCGTTATTCGGTCTTCTCAGATCTCCCCCTTGTCCGTTCGAATCTTATTAAAAATGCTATTTTAACTGCAAATCGCATTTCCGTTTTGTCCCCGCTCGCGCAATAACGGCATCACCCCGGCGTAGCCTGCAGTCGTCATAATTTCACCCTGCAGACTCATAAAGATAAACCACCCTACCCTGGTGTGGGTGGGAAGGGGTGAGGGCAGAGGCACACCACCCCGAGGCCCGCCAAGCCCCGGGGCTCGCCTCGCCCCACATTATCTCATCTCCTTGTGCAGCCCCATTGTCTCTCAGAGACAGAGAGACATTTTTATATTTTGACTGCGACTGTGACCGTTGAGTGGAACAACGAAAACATTTTGTTATTTTTACTTATTAAAGTCGTGGTCTTTGTTCTTGTCCGGGCGTTTTCGCGTTGTTTTGTATCGCGCGAGATGAGCTCCGTTGTCAAGAAAACTTGGTTATTCCCTCGCAATCTAAATGGAGATCCTTGCGCTGAAATTAACAGCGTAGAACTACACGTTACTTTTACTACTGTGAACTCGCTTTATTCTCGGCTAATTTTCTACTTTGTTTTTTTTTTTATTTATGCACAGCTTTCAGAGCATAACACTTGAATGAAACCCGCCTTATTCGTTAGATGCGTAATAATAACTTATAAATGCTTCTCACTTTTACTATTCCTTTCACTTAAATCTTAGTTTAAACAAAGCTTTATCTGGACAACGTGAAATAGATCTGTCGGAATGCCCGACCTCCATTCAGCCCTCCGCCTATCCAAGTCTTCTTTGTGTCTACGAATTATTAAATGTACTAGAAAATCAAATTGAGTCCATTTTTAGGGGCAGCCATTGCGAGTCATAATTCAAACTGTATAATGAAAAAAGGTCAGATAAAAGATTATGTTAGATGATAGGCCCTAGATATTGTACTATGAAAGAACCGCAACACCTCTTTCCCCTTTCACAAAGAGACAGACGTGGTTTGGGGAAAGGCGGGCAGAGAGGGAACCACCCTAACAAAAAATATAAATAATAAAACTCCTACGTGAGTCGTAAAAACAATAAATTTTCTTTAGAGATACAATAAGTATCTTTCCTTGATGGGGAAGGTGGGATTTGTTAAAGAAAAGTACATATTGAAGTTTTTATACGAGACGAAGAACGGGATAGGGAGATGCCGAAATGAATTTACAAGACTTATATAATGAAATTATGAATTTTTTTGAGCTTCAAAGTTTTTTTTTAAGACCAAATTTTCTGGTGTCAAATAAATTCTAGAGCTTCCTCAATACTAAGTCGGTATCTAGTACCTACCTATCCAAAATTCAACTGAAACATTCAACGGCCTCGTGGACGATCTGAATTTTTTTTAAATATATGGGTTGCGGTTTCGGCCAACACATTTCTTAATAGATTTTTTCTGGTAAAAAAGATGAATTGTTTGTATGGAACAAAACAATGTTCTTCTATGGAAAAATATTTTTGTGAAGGGAAAAAAATATAGTAATTTCTAAAAAAGTTATTTATCATTTTACTTCCACCATCACTTAGAATCACCTCTCGAAGTTTGTAGGTACACTTCGTAAAATATGTAAAAAAAATTAAGTCAATATATTTGAGTGTTGTACCTACTCCAACTTCTGTTTTAAATCCATCATTTCATCTTGATCTTTCCCAAGATTCATCATTAATTCTTCCTTGGTATTGTTAATATCCAAGCGATAATAATTAAATTGATTTAATCAAAATTAACACAAAACTGCGCCTCGCAAATAATGTTATGTTAAAAAAAATAATAATCATTTAGTAGCACAAATGGAACACGTAGTGTGCATCTCTTGGTAAGGAATCGGATAGTATGAAATAAATCGTTGTATGAAATACTACGATTAATGACCATTTAATCGCCACTTTATAGGTAAGTACTCTTTGGGAGCAGGCGATATAGAATACTAACTGTCAGTTTGGTATTCCGTAATGGCTTGACGGAAACTGAATCCTTAGTGTCTTCTCGGAACTCGCTCTATTAATGACCCGTGGAACCTTTTCCACGGGAGTTATGTTAAAAATATTATAATTAATTACTAAATTTATCAGTTATTAATAGTTAATGTAATTAATGGACAATAATTTGCTTGGCTTCGTTTTTTTAATGAGGGCGCTTACTTTGAATTTGCATAAATTCTATATTGTTATTCAAATGAAAAACTACGTAGGGATATTCTTCCAATTTTACTGACGAACATATTTTTATATTAACTTTATTCATAATTAGTTATATTATTGTTAACAATAATATAACTCAAACCCTGCATCATAATATATTTACCGTTTTTGTGAAAGATGTTGTAAATACCAAGTTACCATGGAGAATAATCCTAATTAATATTATAAACGCGAAAGTACGTTAGTTTGTTTGTTTGTCCTTCTTTCATGCCGTAACGGAGCGACCGATCAACGTAATGTTTTTTATAGGGATAGTTAGAGGACTAAGTAGTGACATAGGCTATTTTTCATCCCGGAAAATATTTAATTTTCGTGGGAAAATTCATTGTACACTAATTTCTCCCTGATTAACCTACTAATAACTAAATAACTCATAACCCTAGTAAAAGCCAGTAAAACATAAATTTAAAACGAATGGCACCGTTGATAATGAAAATTTAGAAAAGGCTAGACAAAGTGGGTAGAGCATGGAAAAACTGAAGAGGAAATATTTTGGTTCAAATCTATTTCAAGCAACGTTTTGGTTCTAGATTGAGGATTATACCAAGACAAAAGTGAATAATATTCTCTTGGGAATTTAGGCAATTAATTTGAAAGTATTGCGATACGTTTTTATTTTTTATTCTGCAGTTTTTGAATAATATACCTCCATTCTCAGAGATGGCTAAAGCTCGTCTTCGTGGCCGAATATGCATTGCTAAGCAAAATTTGGACAAAAGTACACACATAGTTCGCACATAAAATACAATCCATTTGTTAGTCGCCTAGAAATCCGAAAGTACTTGTAAAAAGCAATATTTTGTTTTTGGTGCGTGTTCCAATTGTTCAACTTCCCTGATTAAGGCGCATCCCTACTGTCCCCAAACGTCTCGGTCTTATGAAATTATCGACTTCTTTGATGTCAGAGAGTAAAGTTATGTTTGATCGGATGCATACATTACATTAATAAATTCACGCTGCATGTGAGATCGGTGCTATTAATACACTCCTATTGTATTACGTATGTATTGAAGCAGTGAATAGCAAAAATAAAATACCACCATACAAAGATGCTTCAGTTATATTATATTATTGTTATTGCATTTCTCTAGAAGCTAGAATAAAACTGAAAAAAAAAATTGATGTATTTCAATTTAAAATGTCTCGTCAGCTTGTTTATGGGTAAATAGCTATTATATTATCACGTGTCAATTTGTTGCATAATTGAGGGATATAATATTATATACATTGTGTAGATCAGATGTTCTCAAACTATTAAACACAAATAAAAATATATGCCAGTAGAATTTTGACGAATTTTCCCATATGATCCGAAACACTTACTAGTGTATTCTTTATGACACTTTCTTCTTTGGATTTAATGAAAATTAATTACTTTGTTTACATCAATACTTATTTAAGTAACTATAATAAATATTATTAATAACTAAATATTTAAAAAAATACATATTTTCACCTTAATAAATAAATTCATTCACAATATTTTTATATTTTTTTTATGTAGACATCATTATGTTGCGTTAAGTTATAAAAGTTTTTGATATGTTTGCAATGATTTAAAAAAAAGAATGAGTAATTTATCACCGCTCGTAATATTTTCGTCTATAGGTAAGTATATCTACACCGTTTGTCTATTCTTATATTTGTTAATTTTTAATATACTTTTATCGTGACGAAGAAACTATTGGTTTCGAAACATGTCGATTATTTTCATTAAATAATACATATGGATGCCAAGTGATTTATTTTCACTAAACTAAAATAACACCAAAAAGTGAATTTGCGATTATTTATGGAGTATCTTCCATGGGTCTATGTTTTTAATTTGAATATTAGTTAACTTCCTAACTTTTGTAATGGAGTACTGAAAAGTGTTAAAAATGTTTATAAATAGCTTTAATCTGTGAAACCCTTCAGCATCCAAAAGCACTTTATTTCAATCACTCAACAATATTTAATCGAAGATAAAATAATAAAATTTAAAACGTATCGCACATTTATCACTTGGGGGTTAATGAAAATGCACAAGTTCAATGAAAGTTTTCGAAGGCTTCTGTGTAATTCTTATAGGAAGTAAAATCTATGTTTTTTGAAACATCATGGAATATATTTTAAGGCTTAGGCATAAAACTAAACGGAATTTTTGCAAGAATTCGATGATTAAGCCAATCAATCAAGACTTTCTATAATTCTGCCAGACAATTCTCTTCAAAACATTTTATTACATTATAAATCATTTGTGGGTCGATGCTTGACGTCGTAAATCATTTAATATTAATTGTAGATATATTAGCATAAGGTATAGGTATAAAGAGGGAATAACCAGATACAACCGGAAATATGTAATTTTTAATTAAAATTCTCTTCCACAAAAAAAGTATAAATCGATTGTTCTTTTATCTAGTAAAGGTAGGTTTTAAATTTTGAGAAAAAAATATTATTTTTTGTAGGTCGTTTCAAATTCAAATTCAAATTATTTATTTATTTATTTATTCTTTCAAAAACATTACAAAATTAAAAATTTTAATGTGTTTTTAAAATACAATTGTAACATTATTACATTAAACATAAATGGTAGAATGGTAGGCTAAAAACTATACAAGCATTAATAGAGCTTGCCTTTTAAAAGCAGCTTCACTAACGCTAAATATGTCGATATCCGAATTGATTCTATTCAACAGCAAGATTGCTCTCCCGACCGGCATGACCATTGGCAAGTTAGTCCTGCAGGCCGGAAGATAGAACAGCCTATGCTGTCGGTGGCGAAGATAACCATCGGGAACATAGAAATGAATGCTCTCCAAGATAGCTGAGTTTTCAAACCATCCGCGAATCAATTTGAAGAAATGCGTAGCAATGTGTACATCCCTTCTGACTCGTAGATGGTTCATTCCGAGCATACCCAAAAGAAAGTCAGTAGGATAGAGCCACGGGTAATAGCCGTACTCCCTCATGTACAGAAATCTCAGAAATTTTTTCTGAACTCTCTCCAACATGAGGGAATATTTTACTTGGTGCGGACTCCAAATTACTGACCCACTTTCAAGTCTACTCCTTACTAGGGAATTGAATAGGATTATGAGAACCCGGGTATCTCTAAAATTCCTTGCAGTACGCAGAATAAAGCCCAGCATTCTCAATGAAGTGCTACAAACCATCTGAATATGAGTATGAAATGTCAGTCTACTATCAAACATGATTCCAAGGTCCTTCATGGTGGAGACACGTTTTAGACTTCGGGCATCCATCGTATACCGGTAATACCAGGTATGACACGCCCTAGTGAATGACAAAATTAAACATTTAGATATATTGAACTCAATCCGATTTCTTTTACTCCAGTCAATAATTCTATCAATATCTGACTGGAGTCGTTTGCAGTCTTCTAGAGTTAGTATTTCTAAGAATAGTTTCAGGTCATCAGCAAAAAGAAGAAACCTGGAGTGCAGAATTACTTCTGAAATATCATTAATAAATATGGAAAAAAGGAGTGGGCCTAAATTAGAACCTTGGGGTACTCCTGATCGTACAAAAAATAGAATAGACTGGAATACTCCATGAGAAACAAACTGTTTCCTGTCTGCAAGATAGCTAGCAAAAAAGGTGAGTAGTCTCATGGAGAATCCTATTTCAGCCAGTTTATTGAGTAAGACGTCGTGATTAACAGTATCGAAGGCTTTTGAAAAGTCGTTATATGAACAGTCTACCTGATGGCCTTTATCTAAAGATTTTGATACGTAATCAGTAAACACTAATAAGTTGGTTTCTGTAGATCGACCTTTTCTAAATCCGTGCTGTTCTGAAATTAAGTACGGCTCCACTTGTGGCAGTGTGTATTTATGAATAATCGATTCGAACAGTTTGGCCGGTGCAGATAGTATTGCTACTGGCCTAAAATTTTCTACAGAGGTCTTTGTACCGCTTTTAAAAATCGGACAAATCTTCGAAATTTTCCAGGAATCAGGAAATACACCGGTTTCCAGGGAAAGATTAAATAAGAAACTAAGTGGCTTTTTTAAAAACTCGGCACAACCTTTAAAGAAGAATACTGGAAGAAAATCTGGACCAAGTGAATATGTATTTTTCATTTTTCTAATGGAAGTTTCTATATCTGATTCATCAATTTGATTAATATCGATATTCTGGGCTCCCTTTATATTCAACTTGGCAGCAAGATTTGTATCTAGTAATGGAGACTCATTACTATACACGGATTGGAAGTGTGTTGCAAAAGCGTTAGCTACGTCTACTCCACGAACTTCCCGATCACGATGCGTCATGGTGTCTTGGATATCGCCATCTTTTCTCAGCGATTTGACGTAGTCCCAAAACATGTTGGGATCATGCTTGATATCGTGTTCAATGGAATTTACATATAATTTGAAAGCAGTGCGTATATTGCGTCTAACCACGGCTCTATGCACACTGAACAAATCATAGTCACGTCGACAGCCGGTAGCCTTCCATTTTTTATGGAGAGCATGTTTCTTCCTAATGCTCGCGATGGTATCTTGACAGAACCACTTCGGATATCGACGACCACCTCTACTGGGAGGTTTCCTAGAGAAACAGGAATCAAAAATATTGTGAATACAAGCATAAAAATGATGTACCGCCTCATTTATAGTGCTAAAATTGTATAGTTCTTGCCAATCTAGTTGGCTCATCATATTGTACAGTTCATAAACATCGCCCTGCCCAAAATTCCATCCACGCAAAGCATTCTTGTCATTCTTTGGAATGTTTGTAATTTTAATGTTTTTTTTGCATGAGAAAATAAATTCTAGTGCAGGGTGATGTTTATCTTCGGTAACAAGGGGAGAATTGCAATGAATAAAACATTTATCGTCGTTGGCAGATTTAATAAATTTTTAGACAAAATTTTGTATTATACAACACACATTTCAAATCATATACAATTACGCCGTAAAATAAATCAATTAATTACCTAGGAAAGCTACTTTTCGGAATTTTACTTTTAGTTCAAATAAAATCTTTAAAAACAAGATCCGAGCAAGTGTTTTTTGATGAAAATACTTCAGTTTGTCTATGTATTTACGGTCTTACAAAATAACATATGTAAGTTACTTTTTACATTTTTATTTTGCTTAGACGTCATTGTAAAATTATAAATATTTACAAATTATAAAAAAAAAATAATTACAAAATGAACATAATTTTAATAGTTATATCGTCACACATTTGAGCATTTTTGAATATAGGTATATATCAAAGCAATTCCTTATTGAAATAAAACCGATATTGTGTTATTTAAAAATGCTGGTACGGAGAATAATTAATCTTTCTCATCGGGACCGCCCTGTACAGTTGCAAGGGTACAATCGCAATACCGTCCTTCGACGAAATTTGAATTCTCGGCCGCTGGTTAATCGCCCTTAACTTGACATAGAAAGTTCGTACCTACGCACAATAGTTTATAAATCAAATATTTTCTCTTGAATTTACTCATAATAGTTGATGTGTGTTACGTGCTTTCTTTTGTTTACCCATGGAAAAACGTTTTCCAAAGCAAGCATCTAACGTTTTTTGATGTGTGTATAGTTACTGTGTTTTATTTCTCAGAGTACGGTGATCGTATAGGTATATTTGTATTTCTTTGTACATGTATACGATATATTTAATGATTCAATTTATTATGGTTTTTACAATTTTGTCACAAAGTACCTACAGTAAAAACTAATGACTTAGTATAATTATTTGAATAACCTAATTGCGTGCATGATTGGTATTCACGGCAATTTTTATCGTTGGCTCTCTTCTTATATCTCCAACCGTAGTCAAATAGTAGTGGTTGCTGGATTTACATCTGATTCTGTTGCTGTTACATCGGGAGTTCCTCAAGGCAGCTTGTTGGGACCATTATTATTTAACATCTACATCAATGATGTTGGTAACTGTTTTTTAAACTCGCAGACCATCCTGTATGCAGATGACATGAAAATCTTTTCACCTATAAACTCAATCGAGGACTGTCAGAAGCTGCAAGATGATTTGCAACGTTTGAACGAGTATTGTAATGCCCATTGTCTGGAAATAAATATATCCATGTGCTTCGTCGTGCGCTTCACCATAAATAAAAACATTTTTATCCACGAATACTCAATTAATCATCAACCATTATCCATCAAATCAGAAATTAAGGACCTTGGGGTTATACTTGATAGTAAACTGAATTTTAATAAACATATCAACCACATAGTCACTAATGCATCTTCTATGCTTGGTTTCATAATCCGTTCCTATAAACAATTCAAAGATATTATTACTTTCAAAATACTATACTTCTCATACGTTCGTAGTATCCTTGAAGACGCTTCTCAAGTATGAAGAATACCCGGGCTATGCAATACACAAAAATAGAATCGAAAGTGTTCAAAATAGATTCTTAAGGTACCTTAACTTTCGCTCTTTTCGATCTCACGTTAGTAATGAAGACTCTGCAAAGTTCTTCAATATGCAGACGTTAACTTGCCGAAGAAGTATAGCAGATTCGGTTATGTTATTTAAAATTACACATAACCTAATTGATAGTCCCGATCTTCTTCAACGCCTATCATTCCATGTTCCAAATCGCAACAGCAGACAGTCACTTACTTTTAATCTCCCTCTTTGCAAGACCAACTCCAAACAGAACTCATTTATCTATAGATCCACACACTCATTTAACTTAAATTATTACTACATTGACATTTTTAACGAGACTTTACAAGACATAAAACGAAAACTCACTAAGCAACATGACTCAAACTAGAAAGTTTAATCCCTATATATTCCCATACTTTGCCTCTTAACCCAATTCTATGTTCCTTCTCCCCCCTCTCCTTTCATATGTTGTAAAAAAAAAATTTAATTTAATGAAAACACCCTTACAATGTCACACTTTATTATTAATTCACTATCATAAGTGGAAAGTTCATAATTGGCATAATTAATTATCTTAACCCCCCATATACACAAGCCCTGCTTATTTATGGGGGTACATCAAATACATGTATTATGTAATTAATTATTGTGTAAAATTTATTATATTTTATGTATCCTTTTGTAAAAAAAAAATCTTACTATTTTTTTATTATGTAATCTCAGATTTGCTGTCAACTTTCCCTAAAATAAATAAAATAAAATAAAAAATAAAATAAAATAAAGTCATTTCCACAGAATAAACGATATACACTTTAAGAATGATAATATTATGAAGGTGTATTTAAATTACATTGTAAAGAACTTCGCGTCATATTAATTTATTTTTTTTGAATAATCGTTTATTCCCGATGCACATAATAAAGCTTCTTGCATTCATGACGTGCTATTGGAGTGATTTACAAGTTAACCTGAAAAGACTTGCAAAATATTTGAGTTTCCCAGTTTGGAGAGCATCTGACTCTTGTCCCGTGAAAGCCTCCAACCCCTACCCCCGGTGAAAGCCTCCCCCCCATTCACCGCTAAACAGAGCGCTTCGCACCCCTCTCCCGTTCGGACGTAAAATGGCACAAAAATACGAGTATTGCCCAAACTTTACGCCGGTCTGGATACAATTTAAAAGTTCCGGTGCACAATTCCGAAGCGAAATATGGACGCTGCGGTGCTCGGGACAAACGTATTATACATAATGGGGCCGCTTGCCTGCTCCTGCCCCCAGCCCATATTGTGCATTGTCGGCTGCGCCACTGTTACTGGTTGCTGGCTGGACGACTATCATTATGCACTTAGCAATTATCATTTATGTCTCTGCTTATGATACTTCTTCATAATGCTTCGACCAGATTTTATTCTATCTTGTAACAATTGTATGTATGACGTTGATCCCTTAATACCACAAAAAATATCACTTGGAATCACTAAGGACGGGTTGTTTAAAGAATTTGAACGATTCATCAAATTTAAAAGTTGATATTCAAGTTTTTGTAAAAGTCTTATTCAAATCCTGCTATTATCCAAACATTGTGAAACAACCTGTCCATGTCGAAATAATAACATAACTTGAATGAATCTTACACAGAACTTGAATTTAATTTAGTTACTGGACGAATTGTTGAAATTCTGTGAAACAATCGGTCGTACTTTTTGTTTCCGTGCTCCCAAAAAGCCTCGTTTCTTTTTTTCTAACAAAGCCCATATTTCTAATATTTATCAATTGCTTCTTACTGTACATTAGTCACTTTATATTATTACTCAAAGTTAGTCATCTTGTAAACGCTTACTTTCTGATTATTTACAATTTTCTGAGCTTAATTCTTATAAATTATACGATTCACAAAAAAGTTCTATTTGATCGGAATTAGGTAGAAATTAATATTTTTTCTTTTTAATATCACAATAGAACCCATCTTACGTACAGTTCCTACGTAGTATTGGTTTAAGAGACTGGTTATAAGAGAGAGGCTGGATGGAATAACTGCAGTGCCTTCAAGTAATAATTTTTGGCTGAGATGTACAGGGTGATCGAAAAATATGAATAACATTTAAAATAGCTGTTATATAAAACTCTTAGAGGTAATTCAATGGTTTTCATAGGTTTTCATAGGAGGTAGTGTGACCTTGCTATGTGCACACTAGATGGGCAGTAACCCAGCGGCCGCGGACGCGTCTATGACTGCCGTTCAGTATCGTTGGTAGAAGAACCCCCATTGCCTGGCCTCCAAAAAGTCCTGATCTTACTCCTTTGGATTTATTTTTCTGGGGGTTCATTTAAAACATTGTGTACGCAGAAAAGATTCGGGTTTTGAATACTCTGCGGGAGCGAATTTCTGCCGCTAACTTGACAGTTACTCCAGAAATGATTGCACGTAGGTACGTGGCAAGAAATCGCCCACAGACTAGACTTCTGTAGAACGACGAACGGTGCACACATCGAAACATACTAAGGTATGAAAAAAAATTGTCTTTTTCCGCACATTTTAAGATCAATTTTAAGATCTGAATTACCTCTAATAGTTGTTTTATAACATTTATTTTAAACTAGCAGACCCGGCCACACGTTGTTGTGGCTAATGAAACACAACGCCATTACCCAACCTTCATAAAATCCACACCACACGCTTGCCAGCTTCCCGCTGCCTGAATTTGAATTTCTCAGCTTTTCTCTACTATTATAAGCATGTTTTATACATATAAACCTTCCTCTTGAATCACTCTATCTATTGGTGAAAACCGCATGAAAATCCGTTGCGAAAATATCTATGCGCACATACATTTTGAGCGACTTCATTTTATACTATGTAATAACGATGTTGTCCATATTTTTTTCGATGACCCTTTACATATTTATAGATTAGATGGTGACGTTAATCGTCATCTTCAGGCTCACAGTAATTCATGATGGAGTCATTTGAAACACCTTACAGGTGGTCAAAAATATTTCTTGATTCAGACTGACCGCAAAATACTTTTAAAAACTTCACTCGATTACATGCTATTCACCTATCGCTCCGCCATTATTTAACAATGTAAATATTACAATAAAATTTTATTATGCATAAATCAAACTTTTAAATAATTTATACCGATGTACTTTATATTATTAATTAAAACGAACTTGTATTTTGTCAGACAGATCTCGTTGAAAATAAATTCTTTGATTTGATTTCCTCAACTAAAACGCGATCTTATCGGAGGCTTTACATCAAGCCTGTTTTTATAGCACGTAAAAACTATTGCGTGAAAGTAATTATATTATTAACTACAGCATGCTTGAAAGCATTTTGTAATCATTCATGAATACGAATTTAATGAATAAATTTTCAAAACACATGCATTTGTTTTTCGCTTTCATCTCGGATAGCTGAATCGATAATATAAACTGAAAAAGTTGAACGAATTTGTATTTGGTTCTGCCAAGTATTTTATTTATATTTTTGAGAAGACCCTACGACCTCCATTGAACCGAAATGGAGGTGATTTTGCTCTACGTGCTGCTTATTCTCTGATACATTACGTGAAAATTTAGGTTTGATACGTGGATTTTTAAAGAAAGAACTTTATCATCGCGATGTGTTTATTTGAAGGGTGAAAAAAAGCTTTGTCTTGCTGGAAGCTAAATATATCCAATTTAAAAATAATATTTTTGTAGCGTGAAAGAACAGAAATTAACGAATTAATAAAAAATATTTTAAAATTCAAATAATAACAATTAACTAAATAATGAAAATATCACTTTTTTGGAGTGATATGTATTATGTAATTAAAAAATGCACAGGTGCATATATATAATGTTATTGAATTTTTTTACATGTTCGGCCACAAGCTTTTTTTTTAATTGAATTTTTTTTTAGAAATGTGTATCCATTAAATACCTTCATTGCATTTATTAATAATAGTGAATGTTAGAAGAAGTCGGGGATGCCCGAGAAAGACATGGCACGACCTAGTGAATCAGATACTTGAGTCGGGCCATGTCAATAGTCAGAATAATAGAAAAGAATGTATGAGACGATGTATGAATGTGAGCGAGGCAAGGAGTGTGTACCAAGACCGAGTTGTTTGGCGGTCCGTCCTCTCGGCCTACGTGATAGTTAGTTAGTTATAAATCCTTGTTTTTTTAACTATTAAAGTAAAATACCCCAAGAAGGGCAATTTACTGGAAAAATATTTTCAAAATATATTAAAATTATCTTCAAAGTAGTTTTATCTACGCTGTGCTATAAAACGCAACTTTTAGCTGCAATTCTTTAAAAACTTTATATGTTAAACCGTACATTGTGATGTACACATTTTTAATGTGTAAAATAATAAAATAATAAAACACATATAAAACCTATTTTGACTTAATTTATTTTTTAACATAACCGGTTTTAGCTTGTTAAAACCATCTTCAGACTGGTACAAATAATTTTTAATCTACTGTTTATAAACATAACATTTGGGGGAGAGGGAGAGGGTAGTCTACAAGGATTTTATTCAATTTAATATGTTTTTTTTTCATATTTGTTGCCATGTCGTGTTTGACGATTGGTTTTTCAGTAAAATGAAACAATTTAACTTTCTTTGAACCACATATATTTTTGAGTAAAGCCGATCGGTTTCGCAACGACCGTTCCTTCTTCAGGGCAAACGTATATAGATTTTCAGTTATTTGGCTATTAGCATGTACAAGTGTGTCTACTTCTAATAGCCAAGTTTATATGTGTTTTAATATCTTATTAATATTATAAACGCGAAAGTTTGTGTGGATGTATGTATGTTTGTTATTCTTTCACGCAAAAACTACTGAATGGATTTTAATGAAACTTTACAATAATATAGCTCATACATCAGTATAACATATAGGCTATAATTTAAAAAGCTAGCTAGGAAGGGGGGGGAACGGGGACGCACGGGAAAGGTGATTCAGGGGGAAACAATGTATTTATTTGAATATAGCATTGCAACGCATGTCGGGAACCAGCTAGTATTATTATAATGGAATTCCACCACGAATTGTCAGGATGAAAAATAGAAATATTAACCTAAGATAATTAGATATGATTTTAGATTTTCACGGACAAAAGTATTTTTGTTATTTATTTTTGGGGTGTTATGTCGTGTTACGCTACCTCCCCCTTTAGCCAACGTTTCGGACAGCGTTACAGTGTCCATCTTCCCTGATGATGGACACTGTTTCATTTCATTTTCAACACCCTAGAAAAAGCCCTTGCTTTTTTTAAAGGATTTTGTTCTCTCTACAAAATTTTAAATGAAAACAGATTCTACGCCTTCTCTAAACGCACAAATGTGAAATAATTTGTATTATAATTGCTATCACCTGGCATTTAAAGGGACTAATGAAACCTTACGAGTTATTTCCAGTGGCGCGGTCGTGTAGAGATTATATTGGGGGTCGGTGGGTGGCAGCGGGGGGCGGAGATGCCGAGAGAGCGGTGCAGATCGACCGATACGTGCAAGTTACAGGTAGTCGGGGGCGCTTCCACGAACCTGTGCGCCGCCACTGCGCGATCTGGAAGATTCTATTTGTTTATTTATTAAGTTATTTTCTTCGCGATCGGCAGTGGTAAATCGCGTTAACAATTTTTTTTGTTCATGAATTAATTACCTACTTGTCTAAATCTACTATTTTTTCGAACTTCTGAAAATTTTACCGCATTCCTGGTGAATATAGGATAACAATTATGCCTGGCATTTTTTGTAGCACTCATACATTCTCAATTTGGGGGGCGGGTATGGGTACCACCGCCCCGGGAACCATTTATTGTTTAACAAACCTCTGCCGTAGGTCACCCCAAGTGGTTCGCTACGTTTGGTGACTTAGCAGGGGCGCCTGGGTTCATGGGGTGAGGTTTGTCCAGGTCTTGGCCGATGCGTCTGCTCTGCGTCTGATCGAGAGAGACTGGTTAAGGGATTATCCTCTCCAGCCAGAATCCCTCGACCCATCGCCTTGTATCGCAGTTGGAGGATGGATTCATATATCCATCACTCCTGGACACACCGACACCCAGATTCTTACCCACCCCTCATTCCTATTTTCGTCCCAAGACTTTCTCTCCTTCCTTTCCATAAAAACCCTCCACACAGCATCCCCAGCATTTTCCTCAGGGCCTCCTGTGTGGAACTAATGTAGAATTTTTTTTTCGATGGAAATTAAATCACACATATATCCGAGTTGTACAGGAGGAACGGTTTATTTGCGCATAAATGCATGCCAAAAGGTTTATGCAGATTGCATTTATGACAAACGCACATTTGTTTAAAGTAAATTCATCCTGATTGCAATCCTCTCTGCATTCAAGAGTTTAGTGTTATAAGCATTGGTATTGTAAATGCTCGCAATTCGAAAAGAAAATTGAAATAATTTAAAATAGAAAAGTATTTAGAGCATTCTATTTACATACTGCTTAATTGCAGTAAAACAGAATAATACTTTTGAAGAATAATTAAATAAAAATAGAAAAAGATATAACGTAGAATATTTATTTCAAAAGGTTTAAGGGCCCGCAACCCGGATTTGCACCGATTTATTACATATTTCCCTTAAACACGGTAAGTGTTAAAGCTTTTAAAAAAATATATGTTTTTCTTGAAGATAATATCTAGACTTTGCCCGCGCCGAAACGCAAATTATATAAAATTCCCTCGATAGAAAAAAATCGCAAAGTATGCTCCAAAAATTATTATTAACACGTTTGTTTCAGTTATTTTACAAGTTATATGTATGAATAAATTCACAGTGTTTTTTTAAATGCTGTTTAAGATAATATTCGTGAGATGTTTGCTTTATTTTAAACGAGTCGTGTTTTATTAAACATTTTCGCAATTTTCGCATCGATTTTGTCGCTGTAAATGTTAGCACTCTCCTCTAACATTCGTAATTTCGTATATCTCCATCTACTTCTTTTCGGGCCCGGTTGCAGAGCCTTAATAGTTTACATTTAAAAAATTCCAGTCGATTCGTTAAAATATTCGTAAAAAAGTGTATTTTATTGATTTCTTTCTCCAAACGCCCCTGCTTCCCGCCCGCTTGTCCGCATCCTTTTGTCCTGTTAAACGCAGCCCGTTTTGCCTATGCCTTTAGCTATGTAATTTATTTGCCCGTGTAATTCCCGTCTATCTCTATTGAGGATCGACACGCAGACACCGCTCCGGGTTCGATCCTTTCGATTGCGAAACCAGAATCCCGAGGGATCGCATCGCGTCGTACGACGTCGCACCGTGCCGAACCGCGTATTTCCAAAACCTATACCGTACAGTCGATTCAATTTACATTTTAAATATACCTCTATATTGGTTATTTTTTATCACATTGCAAAAACCAAAAATTGTTCTAAAATCTAGATAAAATAATCTTTCTGATGTGTATATTAGAAATGAATAATTTTATTTCTAAATATTTAAATTTTAATATTATTCCCATATATTGTAATTACACCTCTATACCTATTGATAATTTTACATCACTTTGCAAAAACAAAAATTGTTCTAAAATCTAGATAAAATAATCTTTCCAATGTGTATACTAGAAATTAATAATTTTATTTCTAAATATTTAAATTTTGATATTGAAAATGTAAAGCGATTGAACCGGTGTAGGTTTTGGAAATACGCTGCCGGACCCCGGCCTACTAGCTGACATGGCCTCATACAAACGGAGAATATACCTGGCTCGAAACGAGATTCTGTTATCAACTGGGAAATGTATTTTTTTACGTTATTTTTGAATAAAGCATTTTTTAAGTGAAAACTTCTTTAGCTCCGTTGTGAATTGAAAGTAGTTAAAACGAAAGCGTGCGACATTAAAAAAAGACAAACACATACATAAAAGGTACACTGGAATTCGACGACAAAAATATGGAAAATTCGTCCATTGTCCGTCCAATCGTACATTGATAAAAAAAATGTGCTTCGTGGTTTCCCCACTCTTAACTACTTTAGTTTTCTGAAGGCTTTTCCTCTACTGCGTATGGATCGCGCACTTTGTTTTTCTTTTCAAAATAATGGTTTATAGGTAGGGTATTTCTTTACTTACCTTGAAATATTCCAAACTTAACATTATCACAATGTGTATTTCCAAAAAAATGTTTAATTGAATTAAATTCTTGGATTGGACCTAAATAAGTATTTAAGATAATCAAGGTTGAACAAAAAACGTTTTTCACTACTTTACAGTTTAAAGTTTAAACAGTTAAATAAATAACATGAAACAATGCAACTTTGTATAAACCACTTATAAAATGTGCAAATCCGACCGGTTTCGGAACAAACGTTCCTTCGTCAGGGAAAGCTTATACTAATTTGACAGTTTAGAACAATGTTTTATTAGGGTAGGGGTGGAGCCGTTGTTAGTTAATAATGTAGATTGGGTGGGTAGGTATTAGTGTAGAGTGGGTGGGTAGGGGAACAAATCCATGATTGGGCTATATGACAATATTTTTTGTTTGTTGAGATGCTGAGATGATCTTGAAGAAACCCATGTTGTGGGAGGGAGGAAACGCAGAGGCCGGCAAATCATTCCACAGCCGAGCTGTTGAACACAAGAACGAGTCGAAGAAGCGACCCGTGTGACAATTGTCAACCGTGTACATGTTGGGAACGCGTTTGGCGTGCTTCTCGACTATGCATAAAAATATTCCGATATAGAATATTCATTAAGTCCCACTGTAACCGAATTCCAACAACGCAACGGTTCAAAGGATAATTTCCTTTTTTTTAGATTTTCACGGCCAAAAGTATTTTCGTTTTTTTGTGTTGCGCTATCTCTTTCTTTGTCGCAACACGGCTTAACACCCCAAAAATAAGTAACGAAGATAATACCGTTGGTAAAATATGCCAAAATAATAAAAATAAAATGCTAATTGAATTTGAAATTTTTTGAGAGCTTTTAATATGTCTAATAGAGATTTTTTTTTCAGACTTAGATATTTATAATTCCCTACATTATTTAGATATTTATGCAGGCTCGGTGAGATCATCTGCTTACCCCCGCGAGGACGGAGTGATCGCATTTGTATTTATGGATTTCACCCAATGCCAGGTATTTCTCAGGTGGGTTAATAATATATCGAGGAATTCCTAGACTCGCGTGGAACTCAGGCCTACACATATAATCGTTTTGAAGAATTTATTGCAGTATGGACATTTAGACTTTTCGAATTCTCAAACTACCTAGATACTTACTTTAAACATAATTATGTGTTTTGTTCTTCGAGAAATTATGTGCATTGTAGTAAATTAATGAAGGTGACTTTTATACCGGATGATAATTTTTTCACCCAAACCAATTTATTCTGGAAAAAATGTGTTTTCCACGCATTACGTGTGAATAAATTGTCGTGTAATAAAATGTGAACGGTATGGGATAAGAAAATTAAAATAAAGTAGTTAGGAGGAAGCATAGGTGTAAATTTGAGGGAATAAAACTTAATGTAAACTCGATAGAGGCATTTGTAAAGCTCCTACTTACTTGTTAGATTACATATATCCTTTCAAACGTTGGATTTTTAAAAATTCAACGCATTTTGCCGTTACTTTTCAAAATCATTTTTCCTATTATGTGTCCCTTCAAAAAGTGTTTGATTTGTGACTTCCTTTGATTAGATTATTTTTAAAACTCAACAATCAATTTGCATGTCATTCTAATTTCCTCTTTGTAACATTGAGCGACTGTTTTACGGTTCACCAAACTCTGGGTGACTGATACACTTCGGCAAGTTTTCTTTGAAAACTAGTATTCTAGGTATCCCCATTATGCTTTTAATATAAATTTATTGTCTTGTTTTTACCCTTCAGCAAGCTTGTAAATAAAAATACTACCGATTAAACGACAGGCTTGGAATCATTTTGTTCAACGACTAAATAAAAACATAATTTATGTTTTATTGAAAATTAGTCACACGGTATTGGTTGTCTATTCAGTGCTGGGTCTAGTTTAGTCTAGTATAGTATGATACCTTGGTTTTATCACGGAATATAAAGTATTCCACGGGACAGATTCATGAGCATAAGTTGCATTATTTAGCCGGGCCGGCTGGTATCTTGCCCAGTCACATAAACAACCCCGCTCTACCTGAAGTGGAGACCGTAGGACATACGTCGGACTCGCTCTCAGAATACTGCTTCTCCTAAAACCAGCTTGATTGCTGATCGCTGGCATTCCTCCACCTTTTCCGACGTCAATGAGCCTATTTCAAAAATTAATAAAATACGCGCGTGAAGTCATTCGGGCTGTCGCATTTCTCCGATTTATGTCCTTCAAGCAATGGGGGTTTCTACGGTCTACCTTCACGAAGAATCCGACCCGTAAACATCGGTTTTAATTCCCGAACCATACACATTTCTATAATGCTCGGATGTTTCTCTTTTTGGTGAATGCGGCATTTTTATGGCGGATAGATGGTAATTTACACATTCGATACGGTGAGATTTATTGCCTTAATTACACGGCAGTGTCTCTGGCATCGATCGTAACTTGGACGGATGTGACGTCACGACATGTGTCACGGACCAATATGGCGAGCGATCCGGTGGACGCGGACGGGTCAAAAGATGATATTGAAATTAATGTCCCACGAACTTCGATTCTGAATGTGTGTATGAAAACGGGCGACGACTGACATGAATTATCGTAGCCATCTACTCTTCACGTTATTACATTTTGTGAATTCATTTTCCCTTTCGATTACGAACCACTCCAGCTTTCATGTTATATATACTATACTATTATTTTATTTTTATTTTTATAAAATACATGATATTTAAATAAGACATTTACATAGAGTATTTACACATTCAATTAAAAAAACATATTATTTATTATTTTTTAATTTATTTTTTTTAGCGTATAAATGTACATTTAAATGATGTAATAATTTGCGTACATGTTCATGTTCAAATATCTTAATACCACTCTTCCATGGAAGCATTAGCTTGTGTCTCGAAGAGTAGTGTACATTTTTTAATGCTATATTATGTACATTTGATATTTGATCCTGATGATGTGAACATTGTTCACGAAACATTTAGATTGTGTATGTGTGTGATTGAAGTGATGTAAAAAAAGTTATTTATACACAATCTACATGTTTCACTATATCTATTTCAATCTACACTTTTCACTTGCACTAGGCGACTGTCTGTTTCATGGTGACCAATGGAGTGTAGCTACTTTCTATAAAGTCTCATGTAAACAGTTGGATTTAGTATATAAAAACATACTGAAAATTGGAAAAACTGTAATCCCAAAAATAAAAAGACATGCATTAGAAAAATGATAAAAACAAAAATGACTTTTTTTGTATGTGTGCATTATGCCGACAGTATTTATTTGAGACTTTAATATTTGAATCGAAATTATAAAATCCATACTAAAAAGAGATGTTTTTTTGTTTTTTGTTTTGTTTTGAGTTTTTAAAACAATAAAAAAAGTTTTTTACTTTGGTAGAAAGCAATCACTTTGTGGTTTGACGTATTAATTGAAATAAAACAATAACTTTGTAACAACGATTTATTATTTTTTTTTGCGAATCAGCATAATTTTATACCCTGAAGATGCTTGTGTTAAGCAAAACCGGTCGGTATTAAAAAAATCGTCGTTACAAACTTATTCTTTATTGTTTTATTTCAATTGAATTGAAATTCAAAAAGTTTTTGTTAGTAAGAAATTGGTACTGGTACCCCTGTGTTATGATGTTAGTGTTTATAAATTTATTACAAAACTCTGATCGTTTTATGTTCCCTGATAATTTTACTGTTTTCGTATAACGGTGTTAAGTGCCAACAACATTTACATAGATCGTAAGTGATATAATAATATGAATTGGTACGAGCTGTGCGGAGTCCGTGATATCATCAGGCGACTAGGAAGCTGTCAATAAACAGTTCCAATCAACCTTTATTTAATGTTATTCGTAATGAAGGTAACCATATTGCAATGGATAGCGGAGTATCAAACGCATCTTAGATTGGAGGCAATCTCCTCAAAGCAAACAGCTCAGACCTTGAATAAGAATGCTGCAGATGATGACAAGTAACCAGAGACCTAAGATATGAGAGACATAAATTAAAGCAAATCTTTTGATCTATGTAGCACTGTTGGTTATTATTGGGGGATCCATGTATTTAAAAAAATCAGAGTGTGCAATTCACATGCGGTCGAAATGAAACCTTCAGGAAACTAAAGTAGATAAGAGTGGGGAGACTACGAAGCACTTTTTGTGGTCGAATTCCTGTACACCTTTTCCTATACATTTGTTCATCTTAGGAGCCATCCATAAATTACGTCACACGAATTTCATGATTTTTTGACCCCCCCCCCCGCCCGTCGCTGTCACACATCTTCACATTTGTCAGACCCCGTCCCCTAGTGTAAAAATATTCAAAACAGTAATCTGATTTTTTTTATTTTTATAAAAAATATTTTTTTATAAAATCCACATCAAATCAAATATTTTAAATAATTGACAAAATATAAAACTAATTAACGAATGATTTTGTATATTAATGTGACGTCACAGAATTGATGACCCCCCATACCCCTTGTCACACAATATCACACTTCTCTGCACCCCCCCACTTAAGATGTGACGTAATTTATGGATGGCCCCTTATTCGTATTTGTGGTTTTTTTCTTTGGAGTCGCTAGACGTCGTTTTTTTTGCCTGTTCATTTTGGAGTAATTTGAAGATTGGATATTGATTTTACAAAAATAAAAATACGTCATTGAAGAAGAAGATAACAATAATAATCTATCGAAAATATGAAAGAGAACAAGACACAGAAAACAGAAAAAGACAATGGTCGCAACTGGGACTCGAACCAGATTATTTTTGTTATCTTTTTCTTCAATGATATATTATGTTGATGGGAATAACCTTCAAAAGTTATGAAAGAGAGTTTTTCTTATAAAAAACTGAATAAAAATACTTATTTATTTTGGATTTCGTAGAATTCGTCCCCTGGTCGGCTGATCGTCTGCAAAGATTCGTTAGGCGTTTTGAAACACTACACTAACGGGCACCTGCGTGGGACCGTGGATTTATCGTATTATATTGGAACCGAGTACCCGGGAAATAAATAAATATATATATATATTTTGTTTTTTTTTGTTTTTATATACAACATGTAATATAATCATGAATAATTACATTTTCAGGTTACAATCGGATTAAACTCAAATCATTAAATACTAACATGCAACATTGATTAGAAACAGTATAAACATATACATGTATATAATATATAACCTTTACGAGAGTGTAACTACTCGTGTGTAAAGGGAAGAGAAAAAAAAAATATTTTTTGAAATTAAAAAAATTAAAAATTATAACACATACATTATAAATACGTACTTACATAAATCAAATGTAATAAAAAAATAAAATAATATAAAAAAATAAAATAATATAAAAAAATAAAATAATATAAAATAAATTGTTGAATAAGAATTGTTAGTTAAAGGTTAATGCGGTTCCAAGTGGCTAAATTATTTAAGATATTATTGTTTAATTTATTTTTGAATTTATTGTAGTCAGATTCTAATCTTAGCTCTATTGCTAGTTGATTAAACCACACCACTCCATTGTACATGTAGTAGTGTTGTGCAAAACTGGTATGCATTAATGGCGTACATAAGCGACCCACTGTGTTTTGCCTATTGCTCTCAACGCGTACCATGGCGTGGTGCGACTTCTTAGAATAGTCTTTGTGTATTTGAAGCAGCGTATTTTTTAAATATGTATTTTTTAGAGGTGGGACTTGAAAGTCTTTGAACAGTTCAGAGGTTGAATAATCTGATGGTTTCTTAGTAATAATTTTGATTATCAATCTTTGAGTAATTTCCAACGGCAAAATTGAGGTTTTGTAAGCTCCTCCCCATGCAACGATACCGTATTGTATTATCGAATGGGCTAGAGCATAGTATATATTTTTAAGTAAGTATATTTCTTAAATTAATAAATATGTATATAAGTTTTCTTAATCTATTTATAGTATTGGTAATTTGAGTCTTCCACTTAAGGTTACTATCTATTATTACACCCAAATATTTTATTTCTTTTTTATTTGCTATGCATAGACATTCATTATTTTGACATGTTAATATTTTAGTGGTGCATTTTTTTGAATGAATTTTAATATTTAATGCGATAAGAGGTATTTTTTTGTTCTTTATACTAAAAGGTATTCAATAGGTTTAATGTTAATAAATTTTCGTCAAACCATTCTTTTAAGATATTGATATTATTATTAGCAATTGTTTCAAGTTTATTCCATGAATTTGCTTGGAATATAATTGCAGTATCATCTGAATATGAAACAAGTTTTCCTGTTATTGGTAATTCAAATATATTATTAACATACAAGATTAATAGAAGAGGGCCCAAAATCGTGCCTTGTGGTATTCCAAAGTCGCTTGTACTCGGTTCACTAAGAAAGTTTTTTATTTTTACGTATTGATTTCTAGAGTTCAGGAAACTTTCTATCCATGTGTTAGCGTTATCTATAATTCCTATTTCGTTAAGCTTGTAAAGTAATTTTTTGTGACTTATGCTGTCAAAGGCTTTCCTTAGGTCTATGAAAATTGCAAGAGATTTTTTGCCTTTGTCTAGTGCTTGATGTATTTTTGTTGTTAAATCTATGATTGCGTCCTGTGTGGTTATTTTTGCGCGAAAACCAAATTGTTGGTCACTCAATATATTATTAATTCCAATAAAATTTTGTATTTGCTTTTTAGCTACCTTTTCAAAATTTTTTGAGATATTTGATAATACTGATATAGGTCTGTAGTTATTAATTTCTTTAGAGTCACCTGATTTATAAATCGGTGTAATAATAGTTTTTTTGTATATTGATGGAAAGATTCCCTTTTTTAGACTATTGTTTATAATATATGTAATAGGCTTTTTCAAAAAGTTAAGATGTGTCTTTAGATTTTCAACAGTGATCCCATCGAAACCTGGTGCTGATTCAGTTTTTAGGTTTTTTATTATATCAACAATTTCTTGTTCAGTTACCGTTTCGAATTTTCCTATGGTTTTTTTTTATGATGTTACATCATTTTCTGCGGTAGATGTGGTATTATCTACGATATTAGTTATTTTGTTTGCGAGATTTTTTCCGACATTAGAAAAAAAAATATTGAAAGCAGTTGCACATTGTTTAGGGTTATCCAAAACTTGTACCATATTATTATTAATACGTAGCTTTAAAATGTCACTTGTTTTCCTTTTTTTTATCAATTATTTCATTTATTGTTTTCCAAATTTGTTTATTGTTGTTTCCTGAATTCAATACCTTTTGTTTATAAAATTCCTCTTTGGTAGTATATTTGATTGCTATCTCATTCTCTGATGTCTGTGTTTGTCTCTTTTTAATGTCGTTTGCTTCCGTTTCATCGAGTTTCAAATCACAACGGTGCTAAAGAAGTTTTCGCTTAATTTTTTTTATCTAATTATTCTTACCTTAATCTAAGGCTTTACAATATGAAATATAATATCTTCTTGGTTTCCTTTTATAATAATATGTATCGCATTAGTGCAAGCTTCGTATCGCAGACAAGTATATAATATAAGTAAGGCACTGACAGGGTTAACTTGGGACGAGTTGCAAGTCCTCGGCAGAAGCGGTGTTTAGTGCTTGCTGTCTTGACTGTTTGTATTTTCGGTCTACAAGTCACAACTGCTGTTGACAGTTTATCACGTTGAATGCCGTCTGACGTCACACGCTGCAGGGGTGGCGGGTGGAAGCGATATTATGTTTAAAATCTAAATATTTTATTGCAATACACAACGTATTATATAAAAAAAACTAGCAGTTAAAAACCCGCCTGCAGGTTTTAGCTGCTAGGCCCTGCGTGCGGCTTTTAGTTCGGCTTCGCCCGGTTTGAGTGTTTCTGACCTTTTTATAAATCCGATAGGAACTGGTTCCTAAAATAGCCAGTTCCTCGGATCCACTGTTATCCAGTGACAGCTGGTCATCGTCGACGACTCACCGAGACAAATTAACAGTGACAAAGTAACAGTGACAAATCAACCATGACAAAGTAACCATGACAAAGTAACCGCGACATGCAGTGACGTTATATGTAATTTATAACAACTTCGTCAAGTATCACCGTCAACCTTTCCAAATCCGGAAGGATACTTAGAGTATATAAATCCGTAGAATTTATACCTAGGGTGAAACATCCATATGCGAGCTGCTGACGGAAGTAGTGACATCTTGTGTAGAATTTTTTTAATTTGAAACCGAATGATAACAGTAGCTTTGTGTGAAATTCCTAGTACATAGATGTTATTTGTGGCGCGGTGCGTATGGGTGGTGTCCGAGATGCACTCGTATCTGGGTTCTGAAATTCAAACATGCAGACGCAAGCCTATTAATACTGTTTGATGGTAACTCAGTAAAAAGTGCTAAAGCCCTGATTTGAGAAGTCTAAATGCAAGTATTACTCCAAAATAACTGGATTTTTGCAACATTTTTGTATGCCTGTTATTATAGTTACATTGACGTCTCGCATTTTTTAAAATATACCCCTTTTTAC
Organism: Limnephilus rhombicus; assembly: GCA_929108145.2. Taxonomy (NCBI): domain Eukaryota; kingdom Metazoa; phylum Arthropoda; class Insecta; order Trichoptera; family Limnephilidae; genus Limnephilus; species Limnephilus rhombicus. The sequence goes on from OV815274.1 coordinate 25,637,567, forward strand.
CGACCTTAATGAGATTTTATTTATTATTTGAAACATTTACATAGTGTTAACAATTATTACACTAATAAAATCATTGAGGTGTGCGTAGATATTAACCCTCCAGTTAAAAATGTTCCCACCCTGCATTTGATTTCAAGGTTTATTTATTTCTGGGTGGAGAATCTACTAGTGAAAAACAGAGCGATTCACAAGCGGTAGAAATGAAACCTTCAAAAAACTAAAGTAGAAAAGAGTGGGGAAGCTACGAAGCAAACAAAGAGGAGACCGTTTATACTATCTCATTAACTCACAGGCTAAAATCCTATAGAATTATGTGTTTGACTTTTTTAGTGTCGCTATTTTTCGTTTCATCGGGTTTCAAATCACAACGGTGCTAAAGAAGTTTTCACTTCAATAATATAAATAATAATAAGCAAAATAAAATATAAAAACAGTTTGCTTTTTTTACATGAGCTCCACTGAGGAAAATAATTTCCCTCGGGGCCTATGTCATCTTTGGGGATGCTGTGTGGAGGTTTTTTTTTAAGGATTTAGCAGAGGAGAGTTCTGGGAAGAAAGAGGGTTTAAGGGGCGTGTAGGAAGCTGGGGTTCAGTGTGACCTAGACAAACCTCACTCCGTGAACCCGGGCACCCCTCTTAAATCACCAAACTAGCGAACCACTTGGGGTGACCTATGGCATAGGTGTTGGTTATCCAATAAAGGTTCCCGGGGCGGCGGTACCCATTCCCGCCTCCCAAATTAAGTAACCTCCCAGTATGTATGCAATACAGAGAAAGAGAAAAAATAAATAAAGAAAATAGTTAATGATAATGCATAATATAGTAATTACATAATTTTTAGTTCAATACTTTAATTTGCCAAAATGTAATAAAAGCTTGCCGCGGCCGTTCCTCTTGACAATTTTCCATCGTAAAGTACAAAATTATAAAAGATGTTCAAAAAATATCTTTTCGGTAAGATTATTTTCTTAGATATCGATAAAAATGCTTATTAATAGATTGCCACTAATCTACCTCACGTGTATGGCGCCGCTCGCATGTCACGTAGATTAGCGTCGCGACGCTTCTTGACACACTTCCCGTAGTTCCCTAGAAGTCACGACTATGACGTCGACGCCGACCCAGCTAGTCAGTAGGTGCAGGTACAGTAGAGTATGGTGTACACCTGCACACAGATCGCTGTCATAACAACTGTACTTTACTATCGCTCTACTCTATCGTGTGCTGACTCATAACATGTTATGCGTCGTATGTACTCGTACATACATGCATGCTTCTCCAGTTGTCTGAAGTCGATAGTAACCTACCTAAGATTTGTATACATATATTCTAATTTAGCACCAGCTTTATCTTTATCTATCTATCTATCTACTATCTACTCTACTATATATATATATATATACCAATATACCTATATATAAATACGCGCATAACTTCCGAATGACGGCACCAAATTGGATAATTATTTTTTTTGTGTTTGTTATTGTCAGGACAAGGTTTGTATAAAACTACTGGTGAGCTCTGGCATTATGAAATTTGTATAAAAAAATTGCGGTAGGTGGCACGCGAGCTGTTTGAAAACTGAATGTACCGGGACTGAATGTATGGAATGCGGATTCGGGGGAAGGGGAGAGTGGTGTGGGGAGAGGGAAGGTGAAGGAATCGGAGTGGGAACGCGAAAGGAGAAGGGGACGCGGGAGGGGAAAGGGAGGCGGAAGGAGAATGGGACAAATGGGAAAGGACACGCAGGGAGAAACATTTTTTTATTAAATGGCGTAGCAACGCATGCTACGCATGGAACAGCTAGTATAGTACAAAATGAAGTCGCTCCCGCTGTATGTACGCTTAGATCATTAAAACTACGCAACGGATTTTCATGCGGTTTTCACCAATAGATGGAGTGATTCAAGAGGAAGGTTTATATGTATAATACATGCATATTATACCTAGTAGAGAAAAGTCGAGAAATTCAAAGATTCAATTCAGGCAGCTGGCAGCTGGCAGCTGGCAAGCGGGCGGACTAAATTTGATATGTATGCAAATTAACAGATGGCCTTGGTTATGAAGGTTGGGTAAGCCACAGCAACGTGTGGCCAGGTCTGCTGGTAAAATATATTTTTTTTACCTGTTTTCCACAAACGACATCAATGCGGGCACGTACGAGTAGGTTTAAGGTCAAAGGAACTATTTTCAGCTAGCATAGTCATTTCTATCACGGTCAATAGATCTTTAAAATACCTATTTCACTATCAAAAAAGATGCCAATAACTTGTTTGGAACCTCCTTGGCTTTTCAATTAAATCATTCATTTTGGATCCAGAATTTGGGAGTTCAATTCAAACCAGTATATGAGTGAGCATCGCAGTCAATTTAGATAGCGTGGTAGATCCATTTTTACCTGATGAAAGAAAACCCTTCAGAATCGAAAATTTGTTTCGAAATGCTCATTTTCAATTATTTTTCCTTTCCTTCCCCACTCCATTCAGCCTCGCAATACAAACTCAAATTCCTCAATTTGGGATTCCACATACAAAGTCCCACTGGCTCCGGAACGTTGGAAGCAGCTGGGACTCTGGTGTGGTATTCACATAAAAAAGCATTTCTATCAATTTACGTAGGAAGTTATCATGTCTATAGTGACGTAGCAAATTCATAATGTTCATAGTACGTAACAAGTGTTGATAAAATTTCAACTTCTGCACATGAAAAAGTAATCATGCATCCAAAATTAGTACAAAGTAACATTCCCAACAATACAGTTAGAATAATGTTAATATGCATCTCCCATGACATGTCTGACACAAGCAACTTGTTCTATTACTGGAATGTGTACGAATTTTCCGAGACGTTTTGCTACATTAGAGCAAAAACACGGCCGCACTATTCCGCTAACGAACCAACTCCATAACAGTAGAACAGCGCGGTAGGATTATGTGTGATGGAAGAAACTGTCTGCAGGCGACACATAACTGCCAACATTATAACGGCAGACGGGGATGAGTGCTAACACTGTAACACTGAAACTTCGGCGGGCTAATAAAACGGGGGGAAGGTTAGCGCGTTTTCAGCTACGCGGTTTGGTTTTAGGGATGTAAAAAGTATTATCTGGGAATGTCTTTTCATGAGATTAATAAGAAAGTAACCTAATTCAAGTTAACACTATAACAATGAAACTACATCTGTATCAGGAAGGATAGCGCGATTTGAGCAAGGCGGTATTTTTTAGGGATACAATCAGGAGCAACCCAGAAATAACTTTGAGATCAAGAAAGAAAATTTGTTGAAATCCAAGCAAACTATTTTTTTGTTATTACTTGATATCGGGGTATTTTAACTAGAATCGTATTAGTGTGTCTTTTTTGCTATTTCGTTTTTACTTGTGTTATTAACGCCATTGGTATAATTGTGTTATCACTGGATTGGAATAAATATTGCCATCGAAATTGTTATATTATAAAGATTTATAGAAGAAAAAAATAATCATTTTTATTTTTTATTTCGTCGGGTGAAACTCACAATCACACCAAATAAAAACAAAAAATAATATTTCCCAAAAATGATTTGCCAAAATGCACCTAGAAGAGCAAACTCTACTACATTTTTATAAAGTTTTCCACGTTCGATTTCGAGATTTTTCGCTTTCAATCCCTTTAGATTTGGGAATATCGCTGTAGCCCCAACATAAAAAGATTTGAACCTATCAATAACTGCGTTTTTTCATTCTAAATAAAGCATTTCGTTTACGCGGCATTCTGAAACTTCACAAGAAGGTTCATTTTCCACCCGACATACACAGAATATACCCGGTACCGAGGACGAGAAGTAAGACCTGCGGTAGTCGGTTGGTTGGTTGGTTGGTTGGTTGCACGAGCTAAAAAGACAAGACGTATTGCATACCTGCCGACACTTCCTTATTATTCAGATATGACTCCGCCATAACTCGCTCCATCTTGTTTTGGTGGGGCTAATTTCGCAGACATCTTTTCGGAACTAAGCCCCGCGCTAAGTACCTTAGTTTCAGCTTATGTCTTCCCCGTTGTTTTGTTCGGAATAGTCTGTTTGTTATTTATTGTCTAGAATGCAAACGTTTGCACAAAACTTGCCAGGTTTGTCTTGTGAAGATTCTTTGACTTAGTTCTTGAGTATATCATGGTGGGGTCATCTTTTGTTCGGAGTTTGTTTTGCTTTGGATGGGTAAATACACAGTACAGCTTTTTCAATTTGATGCAAAAGATCATTCATAAGTCGTAAATGTTATTTTGTATCAAATTATATCATCTGGACGTAATGTCCTCCGAACTTCCTTTAAAATAGTTGTATCGTGATCGGAAACCCTCCCGAAACTTCTAAAGTAACCGAAATTCTCGGAAACTTCTAAAATATCAATTTGTTGGTATATACAGTTATCCAAGCCGTTCAGCAACAGAGCGGAAGATATTTATATTCTTTCAGTACCACCCGTAAACGTTTCTTAAAATGGCTTTTGCCATATTTGGTGACCAGATCTAATTAGCCAGGTACTTCCACATATTCTTCTCCCCAGTCTCCATCCTCTCCCCACTACTTTCAGCCTCACAACATACATTGGGGATGTTGTGATTGGGAATGCCCGATTGGGGATGCCATAGTCTCACTGGCTCCAAATGGTTGGGAGCAATCGGGACTCAGTTGGGAATGTGCGATATTCACATAAAAAAGAAAAAGAAAAATAAAACTTTCGGAGTTGGTTGACACCCGTACGTCAGAAATAACGTCCACTATGACACCTACTGAAGCCTATGAAAGAAAACTATTGTATTTGTCAATTCGGCTGGCTATTAAGGACTCGTAACAGTTTAATCGGCACTGACAGCCAAAGTTTAAAGTGCCTGTTCCGAGAGCCCGGATTGAACGCTTCGTTACGTTGTTGCATTTTTAAAACTCTTATCAACACATTTGCAATATTGGACAGTTTGATAACGTACTTGTCATGAGGCGTGACTTTTGGGAGAGTGTTGTTAAATATTTCATAGATAGACAATAATTGTTAACTGAAAAGAGCGGATTTGAACTGTCTGCCAGTCTAACTATAATTTTACTCGAGTGAAGTCGTATACTTTTGTCAATATTGGTTTTTGGAGAGAAAAATAAATTACGAAAAATGAATAATTTTTAAAGTTTAAAGTTTAGTGACATATGAATAATAATAGTTGTACGCATATGTACACTGTTTGTAATATCAGGGATTGGGATAAATTGTTTGGTCAGTGTTTTAAGAGTTAGTTTTCAGAAATTGCTCGCTATTACCGGCTAATTTTTAGTTATACAATTTCTAAGAGAGCTTCAAACACGTTCACTGGCTTCAAACTGTGGCCATTCAGCAAATTATTAATAAATCAATGTCGGATGCATTAGATGTGCCGGTGGACTTCCGACTTTGCACGAGTTTATTGGATAATTTATTAACACTATGGGACAAGCGAAACTACTGCCAATATGTTTAATGTTTTCACAATTCATATTTTTAGATAGAAGATTTACTCAAATAAGTATTCGAAAAGAGTTCGAGTTTTTTTAAATATTTATTTTAAGAAGTTACCAATCTACTCAAAACTGTTTTGCGGCTTAAATTAATATGTTTTAATATAAGTGTTGTGAATCAGAAAACGAAGTATTTTTTGTCATATATTCATTTAAAAAAGAGTGTCTATAGCAGACGGCGTGGATTTGATTTTTATACAAATCTATAGTTTTATTCCGAGACCTTTAAAATAAGAGACATGTCACTGTCTACAGTGTCTACATGAAATTTCGGAACACTCTGCGCAACGCCCGGGCAATGCCGGGGACTTTAGCTAGTGATAAATAAAGGTTTTACCCAACCCTGTATGGATAGTGGTCATGATTCCACCTGTTGGTAACATATAACTGTTCTTTCATGTTCAAAATGACACTGACTGAAGCTGGAACAAAACTAATTAATTTATTATCGAAGAAAGCAATAACTTTGTGGCTTGACATTACAATCAAATAAAAAAAGTTAATTTGTTTTTAACCGCTTTATTACTTCGTCATACATAAATATTATTACGAACAAAGCAATGAAAACGCTAGGTTTCATAATAAGAATTAGCAAAGATATTTCTACTTTAAAATTTTTGTGTAATTCATTATTACGAAGCCAAATTGAGTATAACTCGCCTATTTGGTCACCGCGTTATAAGGTTCACTAATCTATTGAAAAAATACCGCACAAATTTATGTAAATTATAAATTACCCCATTAAAAAAAAAACTGTAACTGAATAATAAAAAATCTAAAATTAATAAAGTTTTGCGTCAGAAAATTGGTAGCTGTTATAATTTTTCTTTAAAAAAAAAATAATCTGTATTAAGGAATTTGTACGGTAAATAAATAAATTTCAGGACAGTATTATCATTAACTATCTTAAGTACAGGCATTTACATTTTTCTAAATAATGTATAAATTATGTATAATATTCATAAATGTATAAATTATAATTAAGTCATTAAACAAAGTAACTTTTCATTTAATGAATTATTTATTATAGCTTATTTGGATTTTTAAATGGATTAAATAAGATTTGCCTTCCACATTAGCTAACACTGTCACAAAGGACAATGCTAAAAGCCGGTATAGAACCTACAATTAGGTACAATTACACAATCAGACAGCTCGGTAAACTCCGTTTAATTTGACAAACAACCTTACTGTGTGTGACACGGCGAGGAGTAGCTATAGCAGTTCTTGCAGATTGTTGATATCCACCCAAACCCCATCTGTCGGGGAATGCAGTAGTAGTTGCCCAAGTTCTCAACCAGTGATGACGTTAATGGAGTCTAATTGTTTCGGGAATATACAATTACGAGGATTTTTTTATACCACACTTTTGATTTTATTCGGACGCTATCGAAAAACAAAAAAAATACCGTCAAAAAATAAGTCTTCACAAATAGGCATACATACGCATGTCTTAGATTTAGAGGTGATAAAATTTTGATCTACAGAAATGCATGCGAAATTTTCAGTTTGTATCAAATAAGAAAACATAATATAATATAGTAAGAGTATCGACAATCACTAACGATAAATATTCCTAATTAATGTGACCGAACAACTCAACAACATACAACTTCAACATCTCTTTTGAAAAGTCTTTAAAAGTGATGAGAAAATTGGGTTAAGATATTTAAAAAAATAGGTTAGTACCTATATGATCTATTTTTGAATTTTTTTTCATAATTTTTAATTACTCTTCAAATAGGTGTTGAAATGCAATTTTTTGTGTTGTCCGCGTGGAACCAGAATTATTTAGGAAACATAAACACGATTAAATTTTCCGATTCGACAATAATTTCTTTAAAATATTTTATTGTTATCTGGACAGAGTATAAAGCATGAAAAATATTAATTTTATTAAATTAATGTGGAATGATTTTATCTAGCGTTGTATATTCGATATCTACTAATTATTTACGTTAACTTCCGTCATACGTCTTGCGACAACTCACAATGCTATCTTTCTCAAAAAACAAAATAATAATTGCTGTAAAACAAGGTTTAGAGTTAAGATTTCAATCTTAATGTAGCTAAAACCATTATAAATAAACTACTCTATCTTTGAGTTCAATGAGTTTGTATAGCCGGCAGCGTAAATCAATGTTTTTTGTCTGACTTAAAAAAACGTTCTAAATGATAAATTTCACATTGATATTTGATTATTATGAATTCATTATGTTTTTTTTTGTTGTTGATCAAAATGGATGGCTTTTAGTTCCTGATTTGATCAACAGGTGAGAGAGTGTCGTAAATCCTTTCTGACATTTGAAATTTCCTGTAGGTTTAGTAGAGGCAGAGGTAGTAGCGATAATCTCTCTGCCTATAGATACCCTCCGCACATACGAGTATTAGCCTCTCCTTGCGTAGGCAAACTTGACCGGTCCCTCATAAACAACACATAATCGTGAGCTGCGTTCTCCGCGCCGATCTGCCGATCACTGCTAAAGGATGCTGCATCTGCAGTAGCGGATTCAGGCGGATAGAAGGTTAAACACTGAAAATTTTGCTTTTAATATTATTATATATTTCATAAAAACATCGAATTTCAAAATGCTTTATTGTATAACTGAGCATATTAAAATATTGAGCCTTAAATAATGTGCCATAAAATGTTTTATTATATAACTGAGCGAGTGTGAAGGTATGTTAAAAAAATGTGGGCGCCATTGTTTTTTTTTCGTAAGTTGTGTGTTTTGGAGAGAACAATAGCACAGTATGTGTAACTTGCACAGTATAGTAGTAGTGGGAAGGGGAGAGGAAATCGGGGGATTATCTGACTATACAGATCTGGTCACCAAACACGGCTTGAACCATTTTAAGCAATGTTTTAATTCTGAATGGCAGTTTTACACCAGGACACACAGTTTTACACTCTGGAACGTTCGGTAAATATATTACATATTATTTTAAATGAATAAATTGTGAAATAACACAAATTTCAAGTAAAATTTAATGAGTGTTTCAGGCTAACAATTATTGCTTGTAATAATTGTTACCCTTTGTGCTATGCATAAAAATCTTGTCTAAACGTTAGTTTATAAATTAAAAAAATAATAATTAATATTTAACAAGTTTAAGTATTTCCCCAATAAATGCAGACATAATTTGTCTCGACGCCACCTAGCGAGGGATTTAACACTAACAATGTCTTCCTCGCAAAAATAAAGTTGGTTGTTTTCAGGTGGAAAAAATATAACAAGCAGTAATTGTTGAATGAAACACTAGTATATATTGAATTATTTGGCGGGTATTTGATAAGCCGCCATAGCTCAGTGGTCAGAGCATTCGACCGGCAATCGGAAGGACACGGGTTCAAGTCCCGTTGGCGGCAAGTATCTTTTCTCGGAAGATTTTTCAATGTAAATGAGTGTTTCATGCTGACAATTATTGCTTGTAATAATTGTTACCCTTTGTGCTATGCATAAAAATCTTGTCTAAACGTTAGTTTATAAATTAAAAAAATAATAATTAAAATTTAATGGCAGACGCCGGGGTTTTAACCCGTGTCCTCCGGATTGCGAATCGAGAGCTCCACCCCTAGACCACGGAGGCCGATTTAAAAATATTGACGAAGATTGAGATATTCTAGAATTGCATAGTTGCAATGAAACACAACAATAAATCAAATTAAATAAGCAATACAGCGTAAGGTAAAATAAATCAAATGAAAAATGCATTTGAGAAATAGAATAAACGACGATGTCATTCCGGAAAATTAACTCTATTACCTCACATTTGCAAAAGTGAACAGTTTGGCATAAAATATTTTAGAATGAAATGAAATATTTATTGAATAAAAGAGTGAAAATCGCAAGGCCACCGTGTGTTGAGATGTGTGTTGCGTCCGTCCGGTAAGCCGCGCCTGTGTGCCGTATATCAACCAGCATCTCGTATTAATTATCGCCGTCGGTCTTAAGCGGTGGTTGTTCTTGTAGGAAATTTTTATTTCCGCAAACGGAGATACACAAGACTCCAGTCCCTCTGTACCGTTGTTGGGCTCTGTGTTCTGCAACGGGCAGATTAATATCGTCTTTCAAACGATTGTTGGACGGATTTATGTGTATCAACGGCGAGAATTAATTAAAGGTGCTTACTCACCAGCAATCATGGTGGCGTTCTCTTCGCGGAAAACTTGCTGATATGACTCAATGTCGAAGGAAACACAAAAAATATCTTGATTTATTACGTGACGTTTGCAAGTAAACTAATGTTGGAGTACACACTTATTTTATAATGGTAAAACGTGCAGTTTCATAAACCATAAACGGGAACAAAGTAACCAATAAATTGTAGTAAAATAAAAATGATTTTAAAAAATCAAGTTTTTTTTTTTAAATATTTCCAATATTATAGTTTACATAAATATATAAATTAGACAATTTATTGGTAGTCCCGCGAAGCTGCCACATGGCTGCTTGTCTGCAGGTTCTATCTACCTCAATATACACTCGTTAATATTAGAAGTGAAAAAAATAATATGTATAATATCAACAATTGTAAAGGAAATTGAACTACTATGTAAAAAGATTTAATATTACAAATATTTAAAGAAAATGTAATAACAAATAAAATTGTTTAGACTTAACTCATCATTGAGGCATAACATAACAACCAAATTTCTATATTTTCAAAACAACAAATACCAAATAATTATATTTACAATAGGGTACAATATTTTAATAATTTTCCCAAAGAATTTAATAAAATAACAGAATTGGTATCATTTAAGAAAAAGGTACAAATATTCTTAAAAAATTAATTGCCATAACATCACCAACCTTTTTTTTTTTTCTTTGTTTATTTTGTTTTTTTTTTACAGATACATAGATTTTTCATTGATAAGCCACATTTTTACAGTTTTCGTGCTGAAATTCTCATTTTCCTCAAAAGCAAAATTATTTTTGAGCTTATTAAAAATCACTGATATACAGTAGGTACTCCAGCGTTCGGCTTCCACACTTATTCGATATTTTAAGTATTTTCAGGCCTTATGTGAAACGTGTGCTGTGACTATGTACCAGTGGTCTTTTATAAGTAGTATCTCCCCAGTTATCCTTAATGGTAAGGAACCAAAATATACCTTTTATTGAGAGCAGCCCCTCAGCACAATATAAAAGTTGCACATTGTGTCTTTGTCTATATACCTACTCGTATATTTGGTGATATTCTGCAAGTGATTGATGATGATGGGCGATTGATGATTAAGGGGCGTGTAGGATGCTGGGGTTCAGTGTGTCCTGGTCATCCGCCTCCAAGACCTAGACAAAACTCACTCCGTGAACCCGGGCACCCCTCTTAAATCACCAAACTAGCGAACCACTTGGGGTGACCTATGGCATAGGTGTTGGTTATCCAATAAAGGTTCCCGGGGCGGAGGTACCCATTCCCGCCTCCCTAATTAAGTAACCTCCCAGTATGTATGCAATACAGAGAAAGAGAAAAAATAAAAAAAGAAAATAGTTAATGATAATGCATAATATAGCAATTACACAATTTTTAGTACAAATACTTCAATTTGCCAAAATGTAATAAAAGCTTGCCGCGGCCGTTCCTCTTGACAATTTTGCTATCAAATGCTTTGATTGCCCGAACTCTTCACACTAAATTACGCTTAAATTCAAAGCAAATTTGAGACCATTTAACCAGATTTCATGCAACTTGCTCACATCACCTTAATTTGTAACTGCTTGCCATCCGGTTTCGGTACCACCAAGCCATCATATATGATTTATATATAATGTATTATCTGCCCTGACGAGGGCACGGCAATCAATTTTTATTTATTTTAATATCGAGCAAGGGTCCCAACTGCCCGGATCTGGCGGAATAAGAGCGGTAATAAGGTGGGAGGGAAAAAGCTGAAAGAGAGGAAGGTTCGGAAATACCTGAATAATCAAATACCTAAGGTTAAAAAAAATCAAAGTGTGCAATTCACACGGGGTAGACGTGAATCCTACAGAAACTAAATTAGATAAAAGTGGGGAGACAACGAAACACCGCACAAAGAGGAGACCGATAGGCTACGAAGCACCGCATAAAGAGGAGACCGATTATACTATTTCGTACTCTCGCAAGCTAAATCCTTTAGATTTATGTGTTTGTCTCTTTTTAGTGTCGCCATTTTTCGTTTCATTGAGTTTCAAATCACAATGGTGCGAAAGAAGTTTTCACTTACAAAACTCGATTAAGGCCATTATAAACAATGTTTCTATTCTGAACGGTGAGATTTCGTTATACAGGGTGTTAAGGACGTACTTGACTTAATTTAACCAGTGATTCCTGACATTATTTGGAATAAAAAATGTAAATGAAATTTTGGTCTCCGGTGACATTTTTGATGTCTTTTTTTTTTTACAAAAACATAAAAAAATGGTAGTTGTTGAACAGTTGTAGGCGGGGTAAGGGGTTCGTCGGACACCCGGCTGAGTGACCAGTGAGAACATGCGGAAGAATTTTTTTTTTGTTTGATTTTGAAGAAAAAAATTTTGAAAAAAAAAGTCATCAAAAGAAGTCACCGGAGACCAAAATTTCATTTACATTTTTTACTCCAAATAATGTCAGGAATCACTGGTTAAAGTAAGTCAAGTACGTCCCTTAACACCCTGTATAGAATCATACAATAACATTCCATCACAAAGTTAGAAATTTTTATGAAAATATTATGATTTGCTATATTTTCGTAATTTTAGATGTAATTTTATTTTTATCTGTTGAATTAGACACTTGAAATAAAACAAAAAACCTATGCTTGCTTTCCTACTGTCTCACTCCACTAAAACTAAGTGGGAAAGTTAATCTCGAACTTGTCCCAAGTAAAGAACAGAATATGAAACACGAAAAGGCCAAATGCATCGTTAATCTCACAGTTTTGCCAAAGCGTGCCAAGAGCCTTTTCTGATTCAGGCACGGGTACACCGAGCTGACCCGACTCCAGCCTCTAGTCTGTATGGCCCGCTCCAAATACGAAACGTCGCTGGACAGCACTATAAAGTTTCCAAGCATATTTCCTCCAAGCATGAAGAGCACTTCTTGAACAATGAGCAAGGATGGAGGTATGCCCTAAGTCTCCAACTAAATCAACTTTCGGACAAAATGCACCCCTCTTTTGGTTGTAGAATAATATAAATTTGCCTGGAACGTGTCCTATAAAAATATTTTTTTTATTACTTTTTTTCTTCTACATCGTTTTTTTCTGTATTAAAAATATTATTTTCTGATAGGTTTTTTTTTACATGAGCTCCACACAGGAGGCCTTGAGGAAAATAATTTCCCTCAGGGCCTATGTCATCTTTGGGAATGCTGTGTGGAGGGTTTTTTTTAGGAAAGGAAGGAAAGGAGAGTTCTGGGTAGGAACAGGGTTTAAGGGGTGGGTAGATCTGGGGTTCAGTGTGTCCTGGTCATCCGCCTCCAAGACCTAAACAAACCATGAACCCGGGCACTCCTGCTAAATCACCAAACGTAGCGAACCACTTGGGGTGACCTATGGCAGAAGTGTTGGTTATCCAATAAAGGTTCCCGGGGCGGCGGTACCCATTCCCGCCCTTAATGGAAAAGACATTAAAATATTTGCGTAAAAAATAGCGTGGAAATTTCATGACGTCAATGCTCACCGTCTGCAACAAATTTCTGCTAGATGATTGAGATACAACTACGCATCATTTTTATCAATTGTTTTTGTATTTAATTCGTAGAACACCATTTAATTTTAAATGAGTCATAACAGTAACATCATTATTAAACAATTAAGAAAGACCATAACATTTAGTGCGGGGAAACAGATTTTTTTGCTTTATACAATTATTAACCTCAACACAGGTTCTGTCCTGGTGAGGTTAACATTGAATTGTAAACAATAATACCATGCACTTAAAGAAATTTATATACTCCGTGATTTTTCACTGGTCTGTGCTAGTTTAAATAATAATAGTCGATCTATAAGAAAACACAATTTGTTACAATAGTTTATTGTAGCGGATATCTGTTCTTTGTTAGAAATTGAATCAATGAAGAATCGATGCGTAGGAACCCAATCCTTCCTCAAACAAAGACTACCCAAGATATTATAAGTCTAAAATACGCGTATCTTTACCCCGAATCTGAAACCACTAGGCGACGAGAGCGAGTGCCCAAAAGCTAAGAGTTTCCAAGTGGGAATGATTCCGCTTACGCCATTTTAATCTCGATGTAATCCACCTTGCATCTCATTCTTTTCCCACGTGTCCCATACGGGCCGGGGCCGGCGGGGGAGGACTTGTGACAGAGGCGGGCGCCGACAGAAGTGTCGGAGAGCGGTTAGCTACAGGACGCTCGCTGACAGATTTATGGGGATGCTGCGGGAGTAAGTTAGGATGGAATGGATGGAATACACATCTCAGCACTTGAGGACGTTGGTATCTACCGCTGAGAGCTCTGATGCAACCTCTCATTCAGTCAGATAACCCATTCATGAGAAAGAGAGAGATGTTAGAACCGAGCTACAAACGGAATGTCTATATTCTGTATTGAGCGGATTCCAGTCGCACGATGAACACGTGTTTGTTAACAGACGATTGAACCGTCAATAAGATTGATTTGGTCGTGTTTGACAAGTTATGGAAGCTGTACGTAGTTCTTATTGATAAGTCTGGAGTTAAAGTGTATCTTTTGTCTAAGTGAAATTCAAACCATGGAAACACATTATGCCTTGAAGTTACATTTTAATTATGAACACTACAAGTTAAAAAAAACTTAAGTTAAGTCTTTAAGATGTAATAATGTACGGCTTTTTATGCGGCTACACAAACCAGTATCGAGATTTTAAAGTGAGCATTAAAATGTGAATCTGGTAGATATTTAAAGCTCAAAAATACAGTGCTGTTTCTCGGATATCAGAATTCAAATAATATCAACAAACGGTTGGTCTAAACTAAACTAAAGAGGCTGTAATGTTCACTACTCCAGGGTATCTAGCATAGTCGATTCGTAATGAACTGTGCATGACTGCAGATCGCCAACGAATAAGTAACAGTATGCAATCACAAAGTGTTCTTAATATATTCGACGTCAACTGTTTTTTGTACGATGAGAAGTTACCGAAAGTTATCCTGTCAATCCTTGGCGATCGACTGTGCTAGAGGGGGCCAGATTGACATATTTTGGCTTAGAGCTGTGTAAATGTTCGTGTGTGACATTTTTGTGAAATTGGTTATTTTCTACTTGAGGGTGTAGTTGGAGGTCGATAATATAATCATTATGGGAAGCAATTTATCAGACGGCAGATGATTTCTTAATCAGTTTCCATGCTATCCCGACAAGATGATTCTAAAAGCAAACTCATGTGATGGCTGGACCCCAGATTCCAAGCGGTAAATCTCTCCACAAGAACTATTAATAAACTGGCCAGAGAGGTTCATGCTTCTTGCATTTGTAGGCTTCAAAGGAAAAGGACATAAATATATCGTATGCAATAAAAAATAAAATAAAACAACTTTTGATGGATAACTTCAGATATTGAATTGTCATAAGCCAACAGTGATGAATGAATTCTTTAAAGCGCGTGTTCTGTGAAATGAAAAACATTTATTTAATGACAAAATTCATTTGCTGGCTATTAATGCGTCCTGCCTGACCAAAAGGTGACATTAATTACGTCTTCATTTCACTTTATGCCATTTTTAATCAATCAAAGGCAGGTGCACTTTTACTGTAAGTAGGTACTGAAATTATGTAATTTATTTCTTTGTAACCGGATTAATTATTGACTCCAGATGTTCATGAAAACTGTGGTGCCACCACAACTCAGAATCATGCAATTTCAATACCCTTTGAAATGTCATTAAAAGTTACCAAAAAAATAGCCCAGAACCTAACCTAACATATTTAATCTTTTTTTTCATCACTTTTAATGACTTTTCAAAGGAGGTTTTGAAGTTGCATGATCCTGCGTTGTCCGGTCGTCGAAAACTGTATGTAATGAAACAAACAAACGTAACACTAACTTAGCAGGATATTTTAAGCACTCGACAATATTTAGTTTTTTCAATGATTCCTTACACACCTGTTTAGTAAGAAGCGGATAAGATAACTGCAGATAGGATAGACTTACTTCTACTAAAAACAAATGTCTGGGTTGCTTCCCGAAGTCCCGTGCCGCCACTGTCGTTGGGTCGGCCCGGCCAATATATCTATCACTTTTGTCATTCTCTGCCTACAAGTATGTAAAGTATAGTCAATAGCCGAGGCAGCTGTCGGATACAAGTTTCCATGTTTATTAGTCACGGAAAGAACATAAATAGTATCCGCAACATCATTATTTTTACCTGTAAATTAAAACAAAAACCTGACGCCGAATGAATATCACAGGCAGCACGCGTTTTGTTCCTGCCACCTATCTCGGAATAATTGAGTTGCTTAAATCTTGCTCTGCTCGTATTTCAGAACTGTTTTGTATTTTCAAAACGTGAAAGTTTACATTAATGTTTTCCTAATTACTACAATCATTTAGGTAAATGCGGCGTTCCGCACGTGCCTAGGCGAGTTTTAAAACGTGTTAACGTTTTGTCGGTGAATTCATAAAAAAAGGTCATGGAAATCAATCAATATCTAAAAGTAAGTATTATATACAATACAAAAACACTTAAATTTGTTTAAGACCACTTTTATTTTAAACACTCTACCGGGTTCATAACTGTCATAACTGTTATAATATTCTCCTGGCAAAGGAAGGGTGCTTCTGAAACCGGTAGTGCTTAAAATAAAAGTGGTCTTAAACAAATTTATGTGTTTTTTTATTGTAAATTGTGGCGAGCCACAAAGTTAATGCTTTTTACAAAAATGTAAGTAGATATTATATAGTTTATGATATCAGAATCAATACATTAGGTACTTGAAATGGTTTTGGAGTTATAAATTACTAGATTTGAATTGCCAAATACCTACTTCTAAACCTTCCTCTGTATGTACTCCTCCCTATTCTACAAACCTCATTTTTATAAAGTAAAATTTGTGTCGTTTTCGGACTGCCTAAATTTGATACCCCCTGCAATACAAAAATACATTGATCACGATTTTTTCATGGAATGCATTTTACATTCTTGGGGCTACAAGTGTTGTATGTCTGTTGTGATGCTCATTAGGGATATTATTCAAATACTATATTGCTTTTGTAAGAAATTTTGATAAGTATATAAATTAAATGACATTTCCTGGTAACGTTTTCTGAATTCCACATTTTGCGTGGATCTCGTAGCCCACAGATAGTGGCCGTATTCTATCGCGATATCGATCTGAGATAAATGAAAATGTCACCGACTATTAGAACTAATAAACCGTAATAACAAATGTAGTGACAGTCGTCTAACTTATCTCGGAACACGCGCGTAGGTTCAGGTCATTCCATTACTATCTTACTCATTTCAAATAGATTTCCGGTCTTTTAAGAAGTCTCTAGAATTTCCACTGTAAATTAAAGTTATTACCACGATTGATTATAAACATTTTTTCCTCGAATGTGAGAAAGACCACCAAAAGTCAAGAATTATGTATTATATTAGTAAGAATAAGCATTAAAATAAGGAATTCTTATCGCTATCTGAACAAATCTATCGCGTAAAATAACTCGGAGATGGACGTAAGAGGAATTCCAGATAATATTTTATGATCGGTGAAGAGTTATTTTAGGTAATATTTCTCCTCCCTACGGAGAAGTTTCCCGAAAGTGAAGCCGATAAGTTATCTATCACCTATCACCGATGAGATGCTGCATGGTGTATCTTTATGTTGATGTGATGGGTCCACCTCCTATCCCACCCCCTCCCCCCTCTACTCGCTCTCCGCCTAATCGGATAACTCAAGGGATTCCTCGGAGGGCGAGGTAACGAGCTAATGTTTAAACTTCTTGCCTATTCGTAATAAACATGTCAGGTGTAAACCATCAGCCGCTATTGGTCCTGGCGTATTCTTTGTGAGCCGATGTGAATTACTGGATTGAGCGGGTCGTTTGGATGCTAATTTTATTGCCCCGGCTGAGTAAAGACGGGATTTATAAGCGCACGGAACCAAACCCCATACACATAGCACCGCACCACTACACCGACGCCGATACCTACCAATATTCAACCAACACCCGCCCGAGACTGTTGTGAGAAGGTTTCTATCGAAAATCAATAGCTGAAAAAGGAAACTTTGGCGACGAACGTTTCTTTGTGATTTTTTGAATACAACGAACAACTGTGGGGAGGGCCGAAAAAATTATAAAATTGGAAGATTCTAATACCCTCATCCTGACACGAACTTTGAAAGAGGATCAATTTAAAGATTCCAAATTCAAATTCTGAAAACTCTTTTATCATTTTCAAACCAAATAGGATTCGCGGCCAAGGAAAATGTTGTGAACAAGATTTTTTTAGGGATGTTTATGTGGTTTGGATAAGTAGAGCAGATGGACGAAGAAAGGGTTGTAGGATAGTACCACATGACGCTCAAGTGAATGGAAAACGAGAATGAAATACTTTAGTCTGATCTCATCAAAAGTCCGAAAATGTAATATGTACTGAGAATTAAGCAAGGAGTGTTTTTTAACGCCTCAAGTCCAGGAATTTTGTCGGAAGATCAAAATATTTCCACTTTGCAATAAAATATAAAAAAGGAATATTTCTGAATGCATCCGAAAACTAAAAACTGTTTTTGAAGGGTGACGAAATACGCTTTTAATTTTTATAATTCGAAATAAACGTATAAAATTTTTTAAATATTTTTTTTTTATGTGAACATAAAATAGTTTTAAAATGGCTCACTTTACGTTTTTTTAAACTAAAAATACTAATAAAGAAAAAAAATAAAAACACACCAGTATTTAATTGCGCAAATTTATTATAAACGTTTTCGTCAACTCACTTTTTGTCGTTTCCTCTAAAAATAATTAATAAAAAATAATAATAATTTTTTATTTTGCGTAGTATTTTTTTTTCAAATTGCTTTTAACTATTTTGTGGTAAACTGTAAGATTGGAATATAAAGCGTGGTATTTTCTCTTTCTAACACGGTTTAGATCGTATTTCTAACCTTGATATTAGGAAGACAACGATTTCTATGAGACCTATATGAGTTGTTCCGAAAAGCCTAAGAGGTTAAGAAAAAGTTGCGTGGTAGTCCAGGAAACGGTTAGTTTGTCATCGAAATTAATCTAGAGCGATTCAGTTTAATTTAACCGTAGTAAAGGTAAGCCAAAACAAGCCTAATAATTGCAGTGCACCGGGATAACTAGAATTCGAATTAATGGCCGATCAAAATGCACGTATAATTACAACATACCATTTTTATTAATTTCAAGACTAATCAAAAATGAACACGAATTTATGAAGCGGATAAAACCAAATTGTATTTTAAAGAAACCTCGCGTAAATTATTGGAAAACCGATTTTATGTTCCACGCGAAATTATTTTTGATCTTTAGATTCCACAAAAATGCCACATAAATTAAGGTGCGCTGAAATAGGATATATATTTATATTAAATTAACTGTCATCAATACGAAGAATCAAATAAATAAGTAATTTTGATTACAATTTAAGGCTAAAAATGTCACAGAACGTTGCAGAAATTTCCTTAAGTATTAAACAAGACAAAACTTTTTATTTATTTTATTACCAAGCATTAATTTATTTTGAAGAATGGATTAAGGTTGTATTTCGTTCGAGCGGATCTCCAACAGATGGTAAAAGAGATAACTCAATGAATTTTATGGCAAATGTATTCTTAATTATTAACGCTTTTTAAATGTATTCGCATGATTAAAAATTGCCGTCAGTCTTCTCGTTGATGTGTTCTTTATTCAAAGTACATTTCGGTCGGAAACCCGAGCCATTTGTCAGCCTTTTAAAGAATGCCTGAATGTCTAATTACAGATATGGCTTCAGTTTACGAATGATGAGTGATATTTATTGACGACATGTGGTAATCTTTTAGCCGAGATGACAATTAAGCTTTAGATTCATTGTTTTATTATTTTTATTGACTTGTCGGATTCTTTCTAGGGTTGGGTGTGATACTTTTCATATTGTTCGAAATATTTCAAAACTAAACAACTTTCTAAAGTTGTGTGTGTTGGGGACTCTCTTCACGGCACTGCATGCAGGGACTCTGCCGCAGAGAGTCCCTGTATGCGTCTCGTTCTAGCAGCGCTTTAACAAATGAGACAGCGCTAGTTCACCCAAACCCATGCTCTCTGCAGGCAGTGTCGTGTGGAGAGCCCATTACTTTTCATATTTTTCAAAATATTTCAAAACTTGCTGAAATTACTACTTTTACCCTGGCATTACATAGAGTTTTTCGAAATCATACCAAGCCAGTGACCTTCCTCTTATTTTGGAGGTCGAGTGGGCTGAATTTCACCAATTCGCCGCCCGCCCAGTGTCAACCATGCTGCCACTTACAACTGATATTCTTCTTTATATAAATAGATAGATATGTTGTACATGTTTTTATTTATTGTATAAAAATTGCATACAATTGGAATTTATTACCCGCTAAGCTACTGCAAGTAGCTTGTCAGCAGTAGATTAGTTCCTCAGATTAGTTAAATAATCATAAACGCAATAGCGTAGCAATAAAATACACAAATACACATACACATATAAAAAAATAATAAAATAATTTTGCTGTGAAATAGGAAAATATATGTATATATTTTTAAATATCATGAAAAAGTTGAGTAACACAAAAACAGCAATATTAGTAGTTAATGACATACTTGCAATTTGAGAGGGTATTACCAGAGAAAAACAGAAATATGTCACTTTTAAATCTGATTTTAGACATATTGACTCTTTTTCACAAAAAATTATAAATGAATTTCGAAAGAATGTTCTTTTATCTAGCATTCGCATGTTTTAAATTTTGAGAAAAAATGTTTATTTTTAGTATAATAAGGTTATACCATAGGTCGTTGCAAGATTTGTTAAATTTTCAAAAAAGATTTTGTATTATACCACACCCATTTGAAATCATATAATCATGCAGTAAAATAAATCAGTACGTTATCTGGGTATCGCATGTTTTAGAATTTTAATTTTAGTTTAAATAAAATCATAAAAAAATATATACGTACATGTGTTTCTTGACAAAAATTGGTCCGTTTGTGTATTTATTTGCGCACTTACACTCTAATATATTTAAGATTTTTTTAACATTCTTATTTAACTTAGACATTATTAAAAAATGATAAATACTTATAATCAAAAAATTATTACAAAAAAGGCATTATTTTATTAGTTTTATCATCACGCCTTTCAGCATTTTTGGATGTAAGTATAAATAAAGCAAATTTGGAATGAAATAAAATCGATATTGAGTTATAATTTTAAAAAGCTGGTACGGAGAATAATTAATCTTTCTCATTGTAACCATCCTGCACGATCGTAAGAACAACTTTCGATGAAATGTGGATTTTCGGCCGCTGGCTGGTTAAACGCTCTTAACGCGTGGTAAGAAAGAGCAAAATATATAATCTTAATACATCTTAATACACAAGGTTACTCACTAAGAGCCATGATTTTAACATCAGTGTGAATTTTGTTGTAGAGCAATTTTCTTCAAATTCGTGTGGTAATTTGTTAAATATTAATGGTTTTCAAGGGTTCTTTGACCATGTTTGTTTTGAAACACAGGTACTTTCATTCCTTTATTTTGTATGAGACGCGTATCGTGTGCATGGTCCACCATTGTTTTATATGGACTGCCGGATATATGCTGCCATACAATTTTTTGCCACGCACAGGTTTACTAATGATGGCTTTGACAGATACGTAACTTAATATGAACAAATAATATATCATCACTATCACCTTATAACTCTCTTTTAGTTGCTTACTCTATAGTTCTTACATTGATTTTAGATATTTTTAAATTACATAGATACTTTTTATATTCCTTCGTACACTATGCTTTTAATATTCTTTTATCTCTTTCAAACTCTTTTTGTATTATTTTATACTCATTTTGATTCTTTGTAATCTTTAATACTATGTTATTTTATATTTTTGATATTATTTCATAATCTGTTATATTCCCTTATATTATAGCTTACTTGCTGGGCACGTGCCCGGCATGGTGGTCGAAAAATCTACTAAGTATGTAATCGTCATAAAGAAAAATTTAAAAAAAGTACAATGTTCGTACATGTTGTAAAATCCTATCCTACTAATCCTACTAATGTTATAAAGACGAAAGTTTGTATGGATGTAGATATGGATGTCCGGATGTATGGATGTATGTATGTTTGTTACTCTTTCACGCAAAAAATACTGAATGGACTTTAAAAATTCTTTCACTAAGAGAAAGCTACATTATTTGCGAGTAATATAGTTTGTATATATTGGTAAGGTCTGGCGTTATGAATAAGCTCTGGCATTATTAAATTATTTATCATACGTTTTCTGTTCCTAAGAAAATTGAGTTATTGCAAACGTCAGAAGAAAAGCAAATAAACGGTTGCGGTGGAAATGATGTTGGCTCCGTAGTTAATGAATCCCCGAAATGTATGTACGCGCATAACTTCCGAACGATTGCACCAAATTGGATAATTCTTTTTTTTGTATAAACTACGGGTGAGCTCTGGCATTATGAAATTTGTATAAAAAAATTTCAATAGGTGGCACGCGAGCAGTTTGAAAACTGAATGTACCTGGAATTAATGTATGGAATGCCGGAGGGGGGTTGGGGGGAGGGCGGGGGAGAGGTGGAGGAGGCCGAATGGGAACCTCCCTAACACCATGCGAGTGAAGCCGTGGAAAAAAGCTAGTATAGAATACAAAATTTCAAATTTTTAATTAAATTTACACGTACCTACGAGTATATCCGAATCTGTGCGAGTGCTCCATGTGCAGGATATGGTTTACTATTTTAATAAAATATTGCATATTGACATTGAAACCAAAATATAAATTTATATTATCCCCACCATATTGCATTAGTTACCCGTATCTCTATTCTGATCACGTAGGTAATGTTAAGTTTCACTGAGAAACTTCCAATTGGAAAATTAGTCTTAGGTACGTTTCGGAACAAAGTAATGCAAAGTGCCGAACAATAACAATAAAAAAAACGGCAAGAGACATCCTTCGTTTGGAGATTAAAAGGTATAAATTGTAGCAATGTCGCGGAAAGAAATGAACCCAACTTTTAGAAATAGGGTTTCTGAAGCCATCACTTACTAAATGTTTACAATCACGTTTAAATCCAAATGGAAAAAGCTGGTTTATAACCGTCTACGATTTTATGGGACTTTCTCGACAACAGCCGCAAGACGACATTAAATAGTTGCTTGCTGCCATATTAAAACGTTTTAAAGAACATTTTTGCTATTCGATCAATTGTATTAAATATCCGTCAGGAAAACAGGAAAAATAATTATCAACTAGGCATAGAAATTACCAATTGAAATAAACAACCTGGATGTCAAATTTGTGTTAAATAAAAAACATTTAAATTTGATCGTGGAAGAACAGAAATCAGCAAAAACCCCGTAAAAACTTGATGAAAGTCCAAAACTCCGTTAAAGTTTATAAAATTTAAAAAAAAAATTGTAATCATCGAGAATTCCGTCAGCCCAGCACAGCTTGCTCATCACACTTCAAAAACACAATCTGTAACCACGCGATATTGATCCCAGTAGGTATGCGGGTACTACCTACCTACTACGAGATATATTCTGATGCTACGGCCACGTTGGCGTAGCTCTGTGCCCGTAGCTCGTAGCGGCAGCTAGCAGCTAGCAGTGCTAGTAGGTACTAGTGCTATGTCGTCAGATCCGCTCCACCGTATTCTGTAGACAATCGCGTCGAAGAGTCCCTAGACTGCTTGCCTCACATTCATGCGCGGAATCCGAATGGCCTGCTTAAAAAACACAATTTCGCTCTGGAAGTAAGTAGCTCAGCCCGATGTAATGACATTTTTTTCTACACAAAGCCTCCACGAACGTAGACAGGTAGCGTCTGTTTCGTAAATATCGGTCCATAAAATAACATCCCCGACCCCTGTTTGAAAGACATTTGTATACCCCCTCGTAAAGAAATATTTGTGGATTTTAAAAGTTGGAGAATTAGTACCGTTACACTGCCAACTTGCAAAATGCCTTGTTATGCAAATGCGAAGAAAATTTTGGGATTTGTTTTTTTTTTCTAAAATTACTAAACAGGAGGATCTCTTACATGTGCTAAGTAAAATGTTGAAATATTTGTTAACAAAATGTTTTTCTTCTTTCAGGTAAGTGCAACCTTTTAGGCATAAGGAACTACGAGAGCATTTTTTCTGTAAGTTATTTTAAGCTTTACTATGTTTTTGTTCTAAAGCGGGAATCATTTTCCCGTTTAACTGTCTTCATCAAGTTATTTGGCGTATTTAATATGTCAACTATAAAACTTTGTAGAACGAAACAAATGTCACAACGATTAACAAAACGCGTTGATAATTTAACAGTTGCCTTTAAAAGAACACAACCACTGTCATTTCGCTTTGGCATTTAGCATTTCATTCCCTTAATAATGTGTTTTACCTACCCTTCCCTCACACAAAACAAAATAAACCACCTAACTCTCCCCGCGCGACATTTAAGGCTTCGTCCAGAGACTTGCGAAATTAGCAATACGAGTATTTTAACAACTTTAGAAAGCGGGGAAGGGTATTTTTACGGTGCTGTAATTCGAAGGTAGATTTGAGAGGGTCTTTTTTACTACTGGAACGGATTTGAATGACAGATTAATATGTGGGTTTCTAGAGTACCTACTCGAATTCCTCTCTGGGCGTGCGACGTCCGGCTTCTTTACTCCCCCCACCCCTAGTTGCCAGTCTACACCCCTTCCCAGAGTCCTGACAGGTCATCAACTGTGCCTTGTGTGTTTGAGACAGATCTGCTTTTTACCCTGGCTTTGGTTGACCGTGCCACGAGTACATAGAATGTAATGTATGTAAAATATTTAGAACTTCATTATCCAACACGTGAGGGAAATTTCAAATCTTTTTAGTTGGACTAAGTTGGACCGTAATAGTTAATTTGGTGATGTCGGCATTTTTCATGATTGAACTATCCAGGAAAACCTTTTACACAAAAATTTTTAGCAAATCGATCGGTGTTAGAGAACTCCAGTCCAATTTTTTAATATTTTTTTTAATGAATAATGACCTTCTAACTTAAATAACTTAATTTTTTTTAGAGTTAGTTTTAATAGTTAAAATAATTGTCAAAGTTTTAATTTTTTAAGATCCCTCGAAAACCACCATATGTGTAGTGAATCGTGTGACGTCATCACTCCTGAAAAGTTACTATAAGATCGGGCATCAGCTGATCAACTGCCGCCATGTTGAAATTCGTTATTTGAAGTATTCTCCATAGTGGCATTACTATTTTTTTGTGCAGTAGTTTTTGAATATTTTCAATAATAGAGATAAACTTATAAGAGATACCTTTATTTTTGAAACTGAATTATTTGGGCCTAAATAATGTTTCAATAAACACAACAACTAAATCTCTATAAACAGTATGTAAATAAACGAATAAATTAATACGATGGCTTGTGTCATACCTACATTCCCATACAATGACTTTATAGTGACGTCACGACACGATGAGCAGTGACGTCACCACTAAACATTTCAATAATGCCAACTTGACAGCGTATTTCTACAACCGGATTAAAAATGGACTTTTTATAAAAACTCTGCGATTAATATTATTTAATAAAACTTATACATTAAGAATCAGCGTTTATTGGTCTATTCTATATGAACATATTTTTTTAAAGCCATAATATTTTTCACTGGAGTTCCTCATTATCCGAAGAATTTCATTATCTTTAATAAATCCGATTATGAATTAGCTAGTCATACCCGATGAAAAGCTACGTCACTCACGTGCAAAGAGAAATAATACACGATACACTTGGCCAGGTGGCCTGTCGGTGACACCAGACAGCCAAAGTGACCCCCCGAGGGATAAAAGTGACCTGCCCCTTGGAGGCGAGTGGGCTTTTATTCGGGATGCCGTGCCCTTTTATTTCACGATCGCCTCTGGTACCGACGATTAAAATAGTAAACATGTGAATATGGGTCCACTTCAAACGGATTATGATAAAGGTGAAAGTAGAATAGTTCTTGTCATTGTCACGACAGGATTAAAGGGATGTGTGGACTTTTGACTTTTCACTCGAAGGTAGAAACGTCGAGTATCTTCCTCGAGAGCCACCGGGCAGGCTGACGTCGGCGTCGTTTGTAGATTAGTAGACATGTAAAGGGCCAGTGCTGTCAAGGTTTATTCGTTCATCATTTAAATATACATTTTTGAGGGTTCACGACGAGTTCATCGAAAACGAATTCATCGAAAATCAATTCATCGAAAACCAATTCATCGAAAGCAAATTCATTGAAAACGAGTTCATCAAAAACCAATTCATCGAAAATCAATTCATCGAATGATCAATTTATCGAATCGCCAATTCATCGAAAAAATATATTTTGTTGATATTTGAGAGAAATGCCGAGCGGACCGAGAAGTTAAAAAAGCATTGGTCAACCTAAACTAACCTATTTAACCACATTTTTAAATATTTTTTTATCATCACTCTTAATGACCTTTCTGAGTTGTTTATGAGTTGGTTTCATTATAAGTTGTCTGGTCAACGTTCCTTAGATATCCCTTTTTTGCAGTATCAGACAATCGGAAATCGAAGAGATAACCTATACATTTTACATTGTCACTACGAAATTGACAGTTGCTAAACACATTTAACTCAGTTAAACAGACCTTTTTGAGTATTTAATTTTGACTGCTCTAATATCTACAAACAAATGTTTTTCGATGAATTGGCGATTCGATGAATTGATCATTCGATGAATTGATTTTCGATGAATTGATTTTCGATGAACTCGTTTTCGATGAATTTGCTTTCGATGAATTGATTTTCGATTAACTTGTTTTCGATGAATTTGCTTTCGATGAATTGATTTTCGATGAAGTCGTCGGTTACCATTTTTGAGGATCACGAAACACATTTTATACTATTTTCTTGTGAATTCTAGGGCAGTCTTTTACAACTTGAAAAACAACTAAACACGGTACATCGTTCAATGAATTTATTACATTTGTTTACAGACTTTTTATCCAGTAATAATACGGTACAAAGTATATAATACGAACTGAAAAAAGAATAGAAATGAACGAAGAGAATGGTACCTAGTTATACCTGTTTAAATCGTTGACAAATTACACAAAAACATACATCAGTAATATTATTCAATTTGGGAGGCGGGTATGGGTACCGCCGCCCCGGGAACCGTTTATTGAATAACCAACACCCCTGCCATGGGTCGCACCAAGTGGTTCGCTACTTTTGGTGACTTAGCAAGAATAGCAAGGGTTCACGGTTTGTAGGCCTTGGATTCGGACGCGTTTGCCTACCAACTGCGTGGTGGGCCGGATCGGGAGACACTGGTTGAGGAAGTCCTTTTGACCTCTCCAGCCGGACTCTCTTGACCCATCGCTTTGTACCGCAGTGGGAGGGATGTATTTATATATCTGTCACTCCTGGGCACATTGATCCCATATTTTTTTTTTTTTTTTACAGTGAATACCTCACAAGAATCTCAACTGCTCCCGTCTGGAGCCAGTGAGACTTTGGCATGCCCAATTGGGGTATGTTGTGAGGCTGAAGGTAGTGGGGAGGGGAAGGAGGTGGGGAAGAGGGAGGTTGGGAAGTACCTGGCTATTCAGATCTGGTCACCAAACACGGCTAAAGCCATTTTCAAGCAACGTTTCAATTCTGAATGGTGGTCTTACACCAGGGCGATCTGATAGTATCTTCCACTCTGGAACATGCCGCAAATATACTATATATTATTTAAATGAATTATTTGTGAAATAACACAAATTAATCAAATAAAATTTATTTGCGCATGCCGGGTTCGAACCCGCGGCCTCCGGATTGTGAGTCAAGAGTCTCCCACCAAAAATAACCCCAACACAGTATCCCCAAAGATGCCCTGGGGATGTTTTTCTCTCAAGGCCTCCTGTGTGGATCTAACATTAAAAAAATTATTATTATTACTGAACATGGTTTGATGATATATATCATAGATTCTCAACCTTTTTTTGCCCACCGCCCACTTTGAGAATATTTTTATTTCTAGCGCCCCCTAACTCGTGAATCCGAAACAGCAATTCACCACGACGCTAATGAGATGGGATGGGGCAAGGGGTTTCTCTGGGTGTCCTACCGCCCCCCTGAAAGTCTTGAAACGCCCCTAAATTTTCTCTTGGTCTTCTACCGCCCCCCTCAAGGTGTGAAACGCCTCCAAGGGGGCGTTATCGCTCCCGCTGAGAACCTATGATATACATGATTCATACAATAGCATAAGTTTTTCTGGTTTTAATGTAGTATATGTAAAATATGAGGTTATGCACACAAGTAGTTGTATATTATCCATTTTTGATCAATTTTTACAATTTCATTCTCTATGCGTATTATTTTATTTTAATTAAATTTGTGCTATCTTCACACCTGGCGTTGCAACAAGATCATGTTGTCAGGACCAACGCTTTGTCTCTTATACGTCGTGCATCGGCTAAGATCATTTAAACACAATATCCTTTAAACATGTCAGCCACGTTGCTAAAAATCCCTTAACCCTTGTGCTTATTGAAGGACGTACTTCGTTAATTTACCCTCGCCTATTTACGTCGGGGTGTGAACGCGTTGCTCTTTCCATTTTCTGCAATCCTGGTACCGACACTGAAGGTATTTAAAATTCTCTTTTGTAGTCGTCCACTTTAACACATGAGACGGGGTGGGCACCCTTGCTCGCCCAGCCCCCTCCCTCATTTCACCTACCCACCCTTTCCTCCCACTTTTTCTCCCATAGCTCGGACCACCCGCAGCTTTCTCGGTGGTGGGATGGAAAAAGTAACTACACTTAATCATAAGGCGCTCTAGCAGACCATGTGACTTACTCTTGTGACGTGCATTAAACTTGTGACGTGCATTTAATTGTAGTTTTTTATTAACATGCCAGGTTTTCCCCAAAAATTCCTACACAGTTTTTTTACATTAGCTTCACAATGGAGGCACTGAGGAAAATAATTTCCTTCGAGGCCTTTTTCATCTTTAAGGATGCTGTGTGGATAGTATTTTTAGAGAAAAGATGGAGAGGAAGTCCTGGAAAGGAAAAAGGAACGAGATGATGTTCCGAGAAGGAAAAATGTATGAGGGTGGGTTGGAATCTGGGGTAGGTCGATGAGTGTAGGAGTGATGCACGAATCCATCCCTGCAGAACAAGACGATGGATTGGGAGAGTTCAACTGGAGGGATAAAAAGATCTCCCTCAACCAGACTCTCCCGGTCCGGCCCGCCACGCAATAGTTGGGCAAACGTCAAGACCTAGACAAACCTCACCCCA
This sequence comes from Limnephilus rhombicus, assembly GCA_929108145.2. Lineage (NCBI taxonomy): Eukaryota > Metazoa > Arthropoda > Insecta > Trichoptera > Limnephilidae > Limnephilus > Limnephilus rhombicus. The sequence continues at coordinate 25,666,547 of OV815274.1, forward strand.
TGAACCTCTGATAAGTCACAAACGTAGCGGGTTACTTAACGTGGGGTGGCCTATGGCAGGGGAGTTGGTTACCCAATAAATGGTTCCCGGGGCGGAGGTACTCATATACGCCTCTCAGTTGTTCTGTAGAAATGTATGTATAACCTTTTGAGTATAAATTATATAATTTATTTATAGAACTTTAAATATTTTCCGCTTGAGTGTTGGTTATCGTTAATAAAATGTACGAGAAATTAACTTAATGGTGTTATGAAGCGAATTAATCATTTATCGAAAAAATGAAACCTTTATAATGATGTAACATACCTATTAGGTATTACATAACTAAATGATTTTTACGGCAAACCTTCATGAACAAACACCTGGTTTTTATTATAACTTTTCCAGTTACATTTGACATCCCTCGAAAGGCTCTTCGCTTTTTAATTTTCATAACTTCCGCGCGACTTGTCTGAGTACATATTCCGAGTTATTTAGTGCGGGACTTGATTCGCGTTCATTTAGCAAATACGCGAAGGTAAACTGCAAACTTACAACCGACCACAACCGTCGACCGAACAAACATACGTGTTGCACCGTCATTATAAATACCTGCTACTCGGCTGGGATCAATTCCTTACTTCGGAAGAGAGTGAATTTAAAAGAAAATGATTGAATAATATTAAAAGAGTAATATTAAAACAAATACAAAACTTTTTCCACACATAAGTTTTTTTTTCCACATAATTTATTTGTGACAGTAACCGGTTTCAGCCTGTTAAGACTATTTTCAGACTAGGACAATTATTTCTTAATCTACGGTTTACATACGTAATATATGGGGGAGGGGGTGATCTACAAGGATTTTATTCAATTATATGGGTTTTCCCATATTTATTGCCATGTTATCTTTTACTATTGAATTTCTAATTAGTCTTTTATTGGAAATTCAGTTTAGTCAAATACGATATAGCAACAAATATGGGAAAACCCACATAATGAATAAAAACCTTGTAGATCACCCCATCCCCCTTAGTAACCAGACAAAACTGGAAATATGTCATTTTTAAATCAAATTTTAGACGTATTGACTCTTTTCCACAAAAAATTATAAATTTATTTCAAAAGACTGTTCTTTTATCTAGTAAAGCTATGTTTTAAATTTTGAGAAAATTTGTCTATTTTTAGTTCAACAAGGTTTTACCGTAAGTCTTTGGCAGATTTGTTAAATTTTCAAACAAAATTTTGTATTATACAACACACATTTCAAATCGTGTAACCATGCAGTAAAATAAATTAATAATTATCTGGGAATGTTTCAGAATTTTAATTTTAGTTTAAAAAAAATCATTTTAAAAACAGATCCGCCCTCGTGTTTTGTGACGAAAATACTTCAGTTTGTCTATTTATTTACGGTCTTACAAATTAATATATTTAAGTTTTTTTTACGTTTTTATTTTGCTAAGACATTATTGAAAAATTATAAATAGTTATGCTCAAAAAATAATTACAAATACATAAATAATTTTAATAGTTTTATCATCACGCCTTTTTGGCATTTTTGAATGTAGATATAAATTAAAGCAAATTTTGAATGATTAAAATCGATATTGAGTTATTATTTAAAAATGCTGGTACGGAGAATAATTAATTTTTCTCATTGGAACCGCCCTGTATGATCGTAAGAATATCTTTAGGCGAAATATGAATTCTCGGCTGCTGGCTGGTTAATGGCCCTTAAATATATAAACCATAGTTTAAGAAACAATTGTACCAGTCTCAAGATGACCTTAACGGGCTGAATGTGTTAATGAATTATTATGTATGTTTTAATATATTATTATAAGGGAATTCCAACACGAATTACATAATCAAAATTAGAAATATTAAAATGATTGAGAATTAACATAGTTTTTTATGCTTTTATTATAACTTCCACGACAATAGAAAGAAAAAATATGTATACGAGTGTTTATGCTTATGAGAAAAAAACAAATTGCAGTGCTTAAAACAATCTTGATAATGTTGTTGAATAAGCAGGAAGGACCTACCTTCCTGGTTAAAAAAGGTTTCCTTCGCCCATTTGTCGTTTCCCCTTTAAACTTTAATAAGCAATGGATTTCTTTATGGGGACTTAATTTGGAAGTGTTAAAATGGTGTAAAATAAACATGACATTATTTTTATGGCTTATGGAAAATGAATAAATATTTTCTATCGGTTTACAAAGAATTGTAAAGGATCAGAACTAGACTGAGCTGGATTTTGCGTTTGACATTGTTTTCTGACGTTTACAGCATTTTTAGATCGATCGAATGTGCATTGCGTATAACTGCCCTATTTACAATACGTTTTGGAAAAGTTCTTAAACAATAATGGGAAACCTTGCTCCTCATATTATGTTTCATGAATAGCGCCCCAGGTTTTCAGTGCGGCACTTTACAACGTCAGTCACTCGTTCTGAAGGCAGTGGGAGGCAGAAGGTGCATCTGCAGGGAGGCACGTCCTGCCTCCACCCGCCACCACCCTCTACAGGGGTTGGAGGGGTGCAGTGGTCCGTCCGTCAGTTTCAACTCATGACTTCACCAAAAGGACGTTTGAAATAAAAACTAGCTTCCCTAATAAACGAGATACTAATTATTTACTTGGCTGGTTTTCTTCATCCAGATTTTATTAAGTAGTTTTTCAATGAATTTCAGGTACTTAAATGTAAACAAAATCGTTCTGAAAAACCTTAATATTTGTTTGAGATTCAGCGTCCACGTTCGCCAAAGTCAAATGCAGTTAATTATTTTCTGAAAACGCATTAAATCCGCTTCCTTGCAACTCTTCGGGACCAGTAATCCCCAAGGTGTATGTAGTTGGTAGGTATCGCGAATACAAAGTTTAAATGGGGAACTACTCGTACAAACTCGGTGGGCGCCCGCTTGCTTTAAATAAAGCGCCCATCGCTTCGGGATTTTATATGTGTTTTTTCTATTTTATTTTGAAACTTTGACGTCACGTACAAAAGTTCCATCGACAAAGAGGTGACGGCTGAGCCAAAGGGGGTTGCTACTTGCTACCCCGCCTCATCCCTAAGCCTCCCCCGAACCTTCCTGTCGACGTCCCTAGACGATGTTCATGTGTATGTAGAATCTTTGCACCTTGGACATTCTCAGTCTCTTCAGCCAAAGAGTTATTTGAATATATTCAACTTATTTTTTTGACGTTTTTACGATCAGCATTCTTGTTGTTAATTTTAATAAAAACGTAATTTGTATCAATGAGTTGTTCGGAAGCTTTAGATATTTTATTTGTTATGGTTAGGTTGGGTTAGGCTGTTATGGTTAGTCTATTAAAAAAGGTATGGACTCGTATTTACACCAAACTAATACAAACTAATAAACTTAATAATTCCAGCGTTAGTTGAAAGAGATGTGCATCGCTCATATAAAACTGATTGTCTGCCTATGATAGATCTTTATACATCTTTCGTTTTCAATTCAGCAAAGCACACAGCGCATCAATTCCAAGATAGATAAGGCTATGAAAATTGGAATACGCCGCGGCCGCCTAGAACGGGGAAGATATTATATCTGAAGTGCATTTCTTGTTCCGCCAGGTGATATTACCTGATAGCAGCTTCTGTTTCTGTCTGTCTGTCTGTCTGAGCCGTTTCCTTGTCCCGTGGAATGACGTGGCTCTACCTGCTCCTGTGTCTAGCCCGCCCGACCAGCCAACCAAACTACCCCCGTCCCGCCCCCGCCCCCGCCCTAGCTGCAGATGTCCCCAACCTTTCTGAACACTTTTCCTCTAATTGAGTACTAATTTGCGTTGCAAAGTACACGAATTAGTGTTACGTTGAAATAGTTAGTTAGAAGTATTTACATTCCTAAAGTGTAGATATGTCAAATCTAATATGTAGAAAATGCTCAGGTATATTTTGACATGTATTGTGCAAGTCAGTTTTAATTATTTATATGTTAGAAGCAGTGGCAGCCCATGACCCCTTTCCTTACTTAGTGAATATAAGTTAAGCTTTATTGTATTTTAACCGAAAATGCACTTTACTCGAAGTTTTGTATGAAGATTCTCAGGAATCTAATGGGCTCCAAGGAAAAATAACATTTTATTCAATCACAGCCAACCAGCAAAAAAAGATGCGTGCAGTTCACACGCGGTAGAAGTGAAATCCTCTGAAAACTAAAGTAGACAAGAGTAGGGAGGCTACGAAGCACGGCATAAAGAGGAGACCGATTATTTACGAAGCACCGCACAAAGAAGAGATCAATTATTTACGAAGCACCGCACAAAGAGGATACCGATTATTCTATCTCATTCTCTCGCAGGCTTAATCCTATAGATGTATGCGTTTTTCTCTTTTTCGTGTTGCTTTTTCGTTTCATCCAGTTTCAAATCACAGCGGTGCTAAAGAAGACTTCACTTATTAAAGTTGGCAGCCTTTACGCAATCCCTATTTGATAGAATCTAATAAATTAAACAGTTACGACAGTCAAAGTAATGTCTTCTTGATACGGGTAATCTAAATAGTGTATTGGATAAATATATCCCCTTTATATCTTTTTTCTTTGGATATTTTTCATTTGAGAGTTGTTAATAGTCTTCGATGATTAAATATTACAATTTCCAATATAACGCGATTAAGAGGGTATTTATTACCATAGAAAACCAGAAATATGTCATTTTTAAATCAGATTTTAGACGTATCGACTCTTTTCCACAAAAAAATATAAATGGATTTCGAAAGATTGTTCTTTTATCTAGCATTCGCATGTTTTAAATTTTGAGAAAAAATGTTTATTTTTAGTATAATATGGTTATACCGTAGGTCGTTGGCAGATTTGTTAAATTTAAAAAAAAAGATTTTGTATTATACCACACCCATTTCAAATCATATAATCATGCAGCAAAATAAATCGATACATTATCTGGGTATCGCATGTTTTAGAATTTTAATTTTAGTTTAAATAAAATCATTAAAAAATATATACGTACATGTGTTTCTTGACGAAAATTGGTCCGTTTGTGTATTCATTTGCGCACTTACAAACTAATATATTTCAAATTTTTTTAATATTCTTTTTTAACTTTTTAACTTAGACATTATTAAAAAATGATAAATACTTATAATCAAAAAATAATTACAAAAAGTGCATAATTTTAATAGTTTTATCATCACGCCTTTCAGCATATTTGGATGTAGGTATAAATTAAAGTAAATTTGGAATGAAATAAAATCGATATTGAGTTATAATTTTAAAAAGCAGTTACGGAGAGTAATTAATCTTTCTCATTGTAACCGCCCTGCACGATCGTGAGAACAACTTTCGACGAAATGTGGTTTTTGGCACCATAAAAAATAATGCATTTATTAACTTTCAACCCTTAGAATGCTTGAGTTCTAGTTATCGTAGATCGAGTTGGTTGTACCCCACTGTCCCACAGACTTTAGACCACGGTCTGGGGGGAGCCGTGTGCCGAAGCCGCGCGGTGTCTCGGTGTCACCCGTCATTGTCCCGGCGAAGGCGTCTGATGAGCCACTTGAGCGATGTCCTCCAGACGGTTATCCGATCGATGGCATCTTGACGGTGATCGAGGACTTTGATAGTTCCGACACTCGTCTCCTTCCCCTGAGGTGACATCCCCACATCGATGAGGAAACCCATATGATTTTATTTACAGATTTTTTTAACCCATGAGAAAAACTGAATTCATAGCCAATAAGGCTGTTGTGTAATTAGATAATTTAACATTTATATTTTTGAATGTAGCTATAACTTTGTGGTTATCCATTATAGATAAATGAAATAATTTAACTTTGTTTGAACCACTTATATATTTTGTACACGTTGGCCCTGAAGATCCTGTCGGCTTTGCTCAAATATATAAGTGGTTCAAACAATGTTAAAAAATTTAACTTTTAATTTCGATTTAGATTTTATGATATGCTTTAATTTAGATTTTATGACAAGTTTGTTTGAATGTATTTATTTAAGTTTAAAAAAATTCTCTTCTGTTCGATTGCTAAGTGAACAATTTGGACGCAAATACATTAATATTATGCCTAATAAACCTAACGGATGAACTGAGTTTTTTATTTAAAGAAAGACAAACATTTCCGGATTACAAATAACCTAACAATATTTAAAAAATCTCCTACTAACACCATCGTAAGCGGACGATGTTGCTTATGTCATGATGAAGGACTTAACTAGCCGAGGAATCGAACACGCGACGCCTGAGTGGGACTCAAACGCAATGCCAACTCAGCCACTGACCTCTCCATATCATTTGAAGAAGAACAAAGTTGTCTTACCCAAGAAAATTCAATCTCAAAACGCCGGAGCACAGCGTTCGAGTGTTTTTCTATTTCATATAAACAGTTTTCTATTTTGGGTAATACATACATTCATAGTTGTCGAGAAATAAAATGGACTAATTCAAACGAATCCATTCAGTACCTACATAATAAGAATGTGGAGCAACCCTGTCTAATCGAAAACAAAAATTTAATATTTTTTATTTGTGAACCTAGTACAATTCCATACTTTAAGTTCACCTTTCCCATCTTCTCACCTCCCTCCACAGTACCTTTCCACCTCCCGTTCATCACCCCACCCCACCCCTAACTCCCCGGGGGGGTGCAGTAGTTGTCCTCCCTGTCAACGTCTGTCATATCTTCTTGCGGAAATGCACTTTTCGAGGATCCATCACTGGTTTCTAAAAATAGTTCATATTATTTCTTAATTCTAAAAGTTTTAATCGAGAATGTATCATTGCATTTAAAATAACTTTTATAACATTAACATGTTAACGATCCTTTTACAAAAACAAAATTACAATAATTCCAAAGAAAATTATTAATTTTGTTTAAAATGTTCTTATACGAGTATTTGATTAACGATCATATTGACAAACAGCGAATTTTTAGATCAATATCTGAAACCCATCAGTATAACATATTGACCTTGGCATATATATTTGTAACTAAAAGTAACGCAATCTATGAAACGTATTACCCGGAAGATCATCGTTTTTAGTTTCCTATTTCTAAAAAAATCAGAGTGTGTAGTTCACACGCGGTAGAAGTGAAACCTTCAGAAAACTAAAGTAGACAAGAGTGGGGAGGCTACGAAGCACCCGTACAAAGTGGAGACCGATAAGCTACGAAGCACTGCACAAAGAGGAGACCGATTAGTATATCTAATTCTTTCGCGGGCTAAATCCTGTAGATGTATGTGTTTGTCTATTTTTAGTGTCGCTATTTTTGTTTCATCGAGTTTCAAATCACAACGGTGCTAAAGAAGTTTTAACTTAGTAATGTGTAATTTTATATTATGTACATATGCAATCTCTTTATGGAAATATATCAAATAATAAAAACAGAATGTATGTGTAAATATTTAATATAACAACATTACACATACGAGTACATTTATAAATGTGCAATATGTGCATGTATACAAACATTACTTTTTTAATAAATTCGTATCCTTTTCAATAAATATGTTATTTACCCGCTTCGGAACAGACTTTTTCTAGTGAAGTGGGTAAAAGAAAACTATTTACATAAACGAATATAAATTCGTATCCTTTTCAATAAATATGTTATTTACCCGCTTCGGAACAGACTTTTTTTAGTGAAGTGGGTAAAAGAAAACTATTTACATAAACGAATATAAAATAAACGCCCGGGTTGCTGGCACTGAAATGAACTAATAACTTTAGTGTTTTCACGATATGCTTCAGAAGACCTGTGACATGTTGATTTTAAGTATGGTATTGTAGACAAAACTTCAAACTTGGCAAAACACGAAAAACAAATAGTCTTATGATTGAAATGAGATTTTTGAAGAGACCTCCGTCAGAACGATATCCGCCCAGCATTTCAATTATCCTCCCCACAATGGGCTGAGGCAGTGAGAGCCCTCGAGGCGCCCAGTGCGCCCAGTGCGCCCACTGCGCCCGGTGCACCGCCCACCTACTCTGCCGCCCTCCGATTCAGCCGCCTACCGTCTCCACTGCAGCGCCGCTACTTTTCACCCATCGGAATTGTGCGAGGCTCCGTCCAGGGTATTGATTAGGACTTGTCTCCGTCTGCCCAGACGGGGAGGGGGTGGCGGTGCAGGCTTCACTCAAAACTGCTCGGCGGTGACACGGCGACAGTCTCCATCCCCGTTCCAACCCACCCCTTTCTCTCCTCGCTCCAGCCTTCCCTTGTACCCTGTCTCCCGTACTCCGCCCGCCTCCTCTGATCCAGCGCTTGTGGACAGCGGAGGAAAAATTCTACTCCTTTGGAACCGAGTCAAAACTTCTCTTCATTTTTTTTACACTGATAACACATTAGAATTGATGCCCGAGAAAAATAATTTCTTTCAAGGCCTATGCCATCTTTGAGATAGCGGTATGGAGGGTATTTTTAATAACTCCACAGTAAGGAGTAAACGTGAAGGAAATGCGGAGGTCGGCATCGTAAACAGAATTTAAAATATATACTTTTTTTTTTGAAAACTTAAAGAAACATGGGATTTTACATTACGCGGTAATGTTTTATCAGTAATGTATAATTTCAGACATGAACATAAATGTGGATTCGTCTGTGTCTCCGTTAGTAGAATATTCGATAAGAAGCGGATGGATTTTACAATTTCTCTGTGCGACTGCATAATATTTTTCATTTCTAACCACATATTTTTTACTTACTTACTTGGGGTAAGCAACGCAAAAGATGTTGCTTATAGCGTTTTTGAAAACTTTGGGAAGTTGAGACATCCATAAAGCTTCAAAATTATTCCGAAAAAAATAGAACGTTCGTCTTTCCTGCCAACGTTTAAGTTGTTCAATTCTTGCCCTAATTTTTCATTCGAATTACCGAAAATAATAAACTCGCATACTTACGCCAATTTTAAAAGCAATTAGGTTATTCTCCAACCCCTGCAGAGAGCTAAGAGTCGAGAACAGAACCTTTCAATGAAAGTTCTCGGACTTGAGTCGAGAGCTACCTGCGTTTAATTTCAATGGTCGGTATTCACTGGAGGTTGCAATTAGCTTTTCTTTTTTCTTTCATTTTCCATTTCACTGTTTCTTTGCACGGTTGCGCCGGCTGAATGCTACTTTTCTTCCCAGTTTAACGAAACTCATGTTAATTTTCCAACGTTTTATTGGCACACCGCATGCTAGAACATTTATGTAAAGCGTTACTAGGGTTGGCTGTTCTTGGACTAGGGTGTTTAATTTGCAGGTGATTTGTCGATTTTTTCAATAAGGAGCTCTCTGCGAATTGCGTGTAAGTAATTATTCACTTTTTTATAAAAATAAAACATACTAATAGTTTACATTAGTCTACCAGTAATTCAACATATGTCCTGATTTGACGATGGTACATTGATTGATTTAAGGTGATCCACTAGTTCAGGAATAAATCGAAATCGGAATTCACGCCCTTTATGGGAGGAGTTTAAAAATACTTGAGAAAAAGCTTTTGGAAAGGTTGGAAAAGGTATTTGAGAGTTTTGTTTTACATGTTGATTTCGTAAAGGCCTGTAAAAAATATAAATTCCTGTTTTACGCATTGTTTATTGTAATAAAACGGAAATTTAAAATTGATTTCACGAAATCAAGCGACGCGGAGTGACGCGCCCATCTCCCGCTCAGTTCGGGGTGTGACTGAGGTTTGGCGACTGTAGCGTGGACAGTAGTTCTTCGGTGGACGCCATAGAGTTCACTTTGAAAAATCGAATTCGTCGACTAGCGGCCGTATTGTAAAATAACAACGCGAAAATGCATATTTTATTTTATTTTGGGAAGATTGGGTGTAAATATCAATTTTTTTTGCGATCATTATAAAATAAACTGAATTTGCCACATTATACAATAAAACCATAACCGAAAAGGGGTTTATAAATAGGAGAGTTTGAACTTGAAAGTGTGTTTTTTAGACCTTGTACTTTATTTTTTTATAGGCTTATTAAAAGACTTATAAAAAAAATGACCGATATTTTTAGGGGCCAAGGTATGTTCTATACGCAGTATTTAATTGAAGCATCTACAATACTTGTAAGCGATCAAATTTTCAAAACAAAAACATATGATTTTGTATGATTTTGCATTATTTACTATGGCTTCATCTTAAACGTTAGTTTTTTTCAAATATTTATTACTAATCTAAAAAAAGTAACACCGGAAAATGTCTAATACAGTCAAACGCATCCAAATAAATATTCATCGGAAATTGCTGAATTAAATACAAAGTATGCTAATTAATTTTCGTTTCCACCGATTCCCTATAAAATGTTGGGATTCGAATAAATTCAAAGAAAGCGTAAAAAGTAGGCCACACAGTATTAGTAATAGATAAAACCTTATCGATGCACTTCAAGTAATCATTCGAAACAGCAGCGCAAAAGGTACGGTCAGACTAACCTATAACGTAGCAAGCGTTTTTGGGCTTGGCCTATTTCAGCATATGGTCTGACACAGGCGTAAGAGTGAAAAAAGTAATTTACTGACTTATCTTCTTTTCTCCTCATTTTCGCTGTTAGAAGCTCCCCCTCGGTACTATTGAATTAATTTCTTTCTCCCTGTTATTATTGTCGCAATAAATCAAGATGGATATAATTATGCTTCTACGTACCATCCATTCGTATGTACCTACTGGGTACGTTAGTGAAACGTCTCGAAAACGCTAGCATCACTATGACAAATGCACGGAACAGTTCCACCTTCAACTGACGTTTGTTTCGTTGCTTCTTGCGTTGTATTTTTTGTGGCTTTTCTTTTTTAACGTCAACTTCTTACTGCGGGGAACAACACGACATTTTGCCAACATAATTTAATGCTCGCAGTTGTGTCAGGCCCTAGTCGGATGCACTTAATTTACTTGCGTTTTATAAGGTCATAATAGTAATGCGACAGTTAGCATGTCACTCGTAAAATGCTATGTTTCAAAAATTTAAAACTTTTCCAATTACGTACTTTCTTTAATCGACGTTTTTCCATGCAATTGTATTTGAAGTGAGTTGGCTAATAACTAATAACTGTAGGCTTCCCATTACAGAAAGCACGCCATATCATTATAATTTTATTACGTTACCACATTCAATCCTACGGTATTTTATAGGGGCAGGTAACACTATAGTATTATTCTGCAGTCAGGGTGGCCATATTGGCTTGTGGGTAAAATAAATGTGATTAACCCTTCAAAATTCGGCCGTATTCGTCAGTAAGAAAAAATATTTCCATTTTAAATAAATAAAAAGAAAATACGTTGTTTTAAGTCACTTGATTGTTATTTTTTTCCGTCTACCGGTTTCGGTACCTCCGTGCCTTCATCAGGACTGAATATAAAAATACTAACAAATACAGGATAATACACACATATACATATAAATTGTGAAAGAAAGAGACATTAAATTAGAGTGGGACAGTGCGGAAATATTTATGAAAGAAAGAGACAGTAAATTAGAGTGGGACAGTTGTGGGAGGGACGTGGGGGAGGAGAGAGTGGGATAACGGGAAACATACTTATAATAGGGCTGAATGTTAAATTTAGTTGATTATTAATTATTTCAGCCTTTGTATTAACATATATATGAGTATTATCCTGTATTTGTTAGTATTTTTATATTCAGTCCTGATGAAGGTACGGAGGTACCGAAACCGGTAGACGGAAAAAAATAACAATAAAGTGACTTAAAACAAAGTATTTTCTTTTTATTTATTTAAAATGTCAAGTCACTTTGTGTTTGCTTCTTTTGAAAAATTATTTCCATTTTGCAATAAAATCAAAATAAATGGAATATTTTCAAATGTATCCGAAAAATAAGAACTATTTTTGTAAATACGCATTCAAATTTTATTTTCAGAATTCCCCGTAATTTTTTTTAATGCAAACCTTAACAGGTTTTATTAAAGGCTCATCTTATGGTTTTTCTAACTAAAATTACTAATTACGAAAAAATAAATAAAAACACACACATGTTTTATTAGACAAATGAATTGTAAACGATATTTTTCACCTTTTTCAAACCAAGGTCGGAAACTTTGGTTTTATAAAGGTGTACATGTTGATTATTTTGTGGTTAACTTTTAGATTTGAATATAAAGCGTGTTGTTTGCTCTTTTCAATACCATCCTTCTCAGTTTGATGGTATGGAAAACACAACGATTTCTAAGAAACCTATGTGAGCTGGGACAAATATAGTCTCCTGTGATTATACGGGTTAAAGCGAAGGAAAAAACATGTTTCAATAATGAAAGTAAAGCATACATATTGTTTTCAAGAATTATTTTCAATTTGATAATACCACACCACGTGTAAAAAAAAACTGCCTCGCCTTTCGATCAGTTTGGCCTTTGACACGGGCATAGCGGAGTATCGGGATAGCAGAAGATGAGCGCGGTTTTACGGGCTCGCTCCTTTACCCGGTACCGTGCGTTTTCATCCGATAAAATATCCCTCGACATAATATCCCAAGGACAAAATATCCTACGTACAAAACATCCTTCAACAAAATATCTACTAAAACCTAACCTAACCTAACCAAAGATATTGAAATATAACCTAACCTAACCTTATTTTACATTTATTTTCTTTACAGGTTGTTTGTATTATTATTTTTTTTTTAAGTATATTTTATTTAGCTATAAAATTAAACATCTTATATCTAATATAATCTATTCTAAAACTACTATAATATTAAAATGTGGACCTCATAACGTTGAGACATAATCTACGAAGAACTGTAAGATTTTTAGCATCCACATTTACAGGGAGTTCATTGAACATTTAAAATTTTTTATAATAAATATTGTTTTGTGTTCCCGAAAATTTGTTTTAGGAAGCCTAAAATCGTTGCAGTTTCTCGTAGGATAACAATTAACTGTACAATTAATTCTAACATTACTAACATATAATCGTGCAACATTTTATTTTTTAACTTATAAATAAATACTAGTGCATTGTAGACTAATCGTTACCACACACTTGCAGGATATTGAGTTGGCGTCGCATGGTTTTTATCCTAGTATATCTGCTACAGCACTATATAGACCTCATGCCTCTGTTCCGAATTATTTCCATTCTTTTTACTTGTTTTATTTTTGTCCCATTTTACTATTTTTGAACAATAATTAATTGTCTTTATAGGATGTCTGTATTATTTGTGTTCCATTTTATTATTTTTGAACAATAAATTAATTAAAAAAATGAAACAATACAACTTTGTATAAACCACTTATATAATGCGTAATAAGCTTTCCTTGAAGAAGGAACGTTTGTTCCAAAACCGGTAGGATTTAAGCATTATATAAGTGGTTTATACAAAGTTGTATTGTTTCATTTTTCTATAATGGATAACCACAAAGTGATAGCTACATTCAAAAATATAATAAATTAATTGTGTTTACAGGTTGTCTGTATTACTTTTGTCCCATTTTTTGTTAGGTTAGGTTAGTTTAGGTTAGCTTATGTTGGGTTTTAGTAGATATTTTGTTGAGGGATGTTTTGTCCGTAGGATATTTTGTCGGGGGCTATTTTGTCGCGGGGTGAAAAGTCGCGGAACCCCTTTACTCTACAGCGGTCTAGTGTCTCAAACGCCGCACGCACTACAAGACTCCTGCGACCCAATATCGCGTTATGTCCTGATAGGCAACCACGGGAGATTGAACCGGAGCATTATATTACATCGATATTGGGGTCGCCCGCAAACGACACTCGAAACAAATAATATACCGGAATTTTTCTGAAGACAAAAATTGCGATCAGGGGCGCACTCGCAAAAATTCCCTGACTTACTCGTACCTTGTGATGAAAAAAAACTACTTTTTGATAGTTTTCTTTAGCACCATTGTGATTTGAAACTTGATGAAACAAAAAATAGCGACACTAAAAAGAGACAAAAATGTACACATACATACCCATACAAATACAAACACATACAAACACGTACACATACATACACATACATCTATAGGATTTAGCCTGTGAGAGAATCATATAGTTTAATCGGTATCCTCTTTGTGCGATGCTTCGTAGCCTCTCCACTCTTGTATACTTTAGTTTAATGAAGGTTTCACTTCCAGCGCGTTTTCTTAATGTGAACACCTACACTCTTATTAAGAGTCCCATCTGCTCCCGTCTGCAACCAGTGAGACTACGGCATCCCCAATTGGGGTATGTTTGTGATGCTGAAGGTAAGTGGGGAGGGGAAGGAGATGGGTGAGAGAAAGGTGGGGAAGTGCCTGGCTATTCGGATCTATTCACCATACGCGGCGAACGCCCATTTCAAGAAACGTTTCAATTCTGAATGGTGGTCTTACACCAGGGCGATACTAAGGGTATCTTTCACGCTGGAACGTACCGCAAATGTTCTATATATTATTTTTAATTAATTGATTGTGAAAAAACATAAATTAATCAAAAAAATATATTTGCCCACGCCGAGATTCGATCCCGCGACCTTCGGATTACGAGTCGAGAGCCTAACCCCACGACCAACGGCAAATTAATCCTCACTGTGCCTGTGGTTTGGAAACAATCATACATAAAAGTAATAACTTAGTTCTAACTGTATCCCTACACTTTTTGCAAACCGGTTTCGCTCAACTCCCCAAATATCTTTAATTTTTATTTTATTGAAGTGAAAATTTCTTTAGCACCGTTACGATTTGAAACTCGATGAAACGGAAACGAGCGACACTAAAAAGAGACAAACACATACATCTACTGGATTTTGCCTGCAAGAGAATGAGATACAATAATTGGTGTCCTCTTTGTGCGATGTTTGCCTATCGGCATCCTGTGCGGTGCTTCGTATAATAAAATTAAAAATAATTTCTGATTACTCAATATTATAAACGCGAAAGTTTGTATAGATGTATGTTAGTCTTTCACGCAAAAACTACTGAGTAGATTTTAATGAAACTTTACAATAATATAGCTAGCTAGAAAGGGGACGCGGGAGGGGAACGGGAATGCACGGAAAAGGTGATTCGGGGAGAAACAATGTATTTCTTTGAATATGGCATTGCAACGCATACCGGGAACCAGCTAGTATTTTAATAAATAAACCCTACAATTATCCTACTCCTGATACCCTGCATTTGTTTCATCATCTTGAAGATTACTGTTTAGCGTGTGAACTGCACACATGTTTTTTTTAATGTGTATTCTTTATTTGCTGACCTATTTACATAATACAGTGGTCACCGGTCATCCAGAGTCTTCCATTGTAGCACCCTTGTCGCGCGCCTCTGGCTTCTGGAGATACAGGACGTGGGGATGCTACGGGGTTTGGGGTGCGGGGTGTCTGAAGAATTCGCCGTGCTAGGTATGTAAATGCGAAGGGGGCCCAGCCCGCCCTCTTGACACGTCCCACGCCGGGTCCGGGTCCGCGTCCGAATGGCAGCCTCCACTCTCTTAGTGGCTGCGGGAAACGTCCGCCGAGCAAATCCACTCGCATTCCGTCGTATTGAAGTGGATTTAATAACGGTCAAAGAAAGAATGTTACAGGAATAAAGTGTTGCGCAGACATGCTATGGGCGCCATGCTTGCGGGATCCCGACTATTGGCCACATATCACTGCATAGGCACACTAATATTGGGTATGATCCTTTTCACGCTACAAATTCAATCTACCAACTTGAACAATATTACTCCCACTCCGAGGACACCGTCGTTGTACTAATTAATGGTCGAGAAAATTAAAAAAAAAAAAAAAAATTGGTACCTTCCTCTACATGAGAGAGTTTGGTTTTCACCCATGGATGTTTCCAACAACATTTATCTTCACTTATTGGATAACCAACACCTCTACCATAGGTCACCCTAAGTGGCTCGCTACTTTTGGTGGCTTAGCAGAGGTAGTTGGCGGCCGGCGTACTCCAGCGGTAAGGCTCTTGACTCGCAGTCCGAAGGTCGAGGCAAATAAATTTTATTTGATTAATTTGTGTTATTTCACAATTTATTCATTTAAAATAATATATAGTATATTTGCGGCACGTTCCAGAGTGGAAGATAATCTCAGTATCGCCCTTTTTTTTACAGTGAATACCGCACAAGAATCTCAACTGCTCCCGTCTGGAGCCAGTGAGACTATGGCATCCCCAATTGGGGTATGTTGTGAGGCTTAAGGTAGTGAAGAGGGGAAGGAGGTGGGGAAGAGGAAGGTTGGGAAGTACCTGGCTATTCAGATCTGGTCACTAAACACGGCTAAAGCCATTTTCAAGCAACGTTTCAATTCTGACATTAGGGCGATACTGAAGAGAACCCCGTACATTTTATGATGTGTGTATGTGTTTTAGAGGTTTTTTTTTTTACAGTGAATACCGCACAAGAATCTCAACTGCTCCCGTCTGGAGCCAGTGAGACTATGGCATCCCCAATTGGGGTATATTGTGAGACTGAAGGTAGTGGAGAGGGGAAGGAGGTGGGGAAGAGGAAGGTTGGGAAGTACCTGGCTATTCAGATCTGGTCACTAAACACGGCTAAAGCCATTTTCAAGCAAAGTTTCAATTCTGACATTAGGGCGATACTGATAGAATCTTCCACTCTGGAACATGCTGCAAATATACTATATATTATTTTAAATGAATTAATTGTGAAATAACACACATTAATCAAATAAAATTTATTTGCGCATGCCGGGTTCGAACCCGCGATCTCCGGATTGTGAGTGAAGAGTCTTACCCACTGGACTACGGAGGTCGTAATACCACCATTCAGAATTGAAACATTGCTTGAAATGGCTTTAGCCGTGTTTGGTGACCAGATCTGAATAGCCAGGTACTTCCCCACTTTCCTCTTTACTATCTCCTTCCTATCCCCACTACCTTTAGCCTCACAACATAACCCAATTGGAGATGCCATAGTCTCACTGGCTCCAGGCGGGAGCAGTTGGGACTCTTGTGCGGTATTCATATAAAAAATTTAAAAAAGGGATGCCAGGGTTGATGAGGTGCCGTGGTCCGTGGCGGGCCGGATCGATAGAGGTTAATTGAGGGGGCCTTTTTTTTTTTTTTTTACAGTGAATACCGCACAAGAATCTCAACTGCTCCCGTCTGGAGCGAGTGAGACTATGGCATCCCCAATTGGGGTATGTTGTGAGGCTGAAGGTAGTGGGGAGGGGAAGGAGGTGGGGAAGAGGAAGGTTGGGAAGTACCTGGCTATTCAGATCTGGTCACTAAACACGGCTAAAGCCATTTTCAAGCAACGTTTCAATTCTGAATGGTGGTCTTACACCAGGGCGATACTGATAGTATCTTCCACTCTGGAACATGCCGCAAATATACTATATATGTGTGGAGTTAATGCAAAATGCCTGTGTGGAGTTAATGCAAAAAAATATATCGGGAATACTGGCTTAGTTCTAGGATGGATGTCGCATTACATATAATATGGATGTCGCGTTTATAAGGTTATTTTTTATTTATTTTTTTTATTAAGGAGAAAATACAGATACAGATGTTAATTGACAAGAATATACAAAACAATTAATAGAGATTCACCTGCATCCAAACTATTTCTCACGAATTAACATTAACAGCAGATAAAAACAAATACAAATATTTTTTCCTTTAAATACGGAAAAGACGTATGTATATACAAAGGTAAATATTATTTTACAAATAGAGAGATGAAAAAAATGCGCAATATCCTTATAAAAGTTTACAAATAATTATGAACGGTCTTATTCTCCAGACATTCTGGCTGAAATAGAATTCTATGTTATGGATAATTTCACGCAAGGCCGCCAACACAGGATTCTGATTCTTCTCTGGTGCAGAACTTACTCACGGGGTGTCTTACTAGATTAATTAACTGCCTCGAAGAAAATGTGGTTATTTTCCTGATGTCCTTCAAATACATAGTTTAAGCACGAAGTATCCTTTAACTTTAACTATATATACCGATGTTCCACCTTTTTTGGCCTACGCATAATTTCAAATATTTATTATGCTAACAATTTTTTTTTGTAATTTTCCTTTAGAAATGTATCTGCTTTGATACTATTTTTGCAAAAAATAAATAAAAAAGTACATCATATTTTGAATTTCTTCGTTTGGATAATTTACGCACCAGATTTAAATGTCCGGGTTTAATTTTCCCCACAGGAAAAACTAAACCCTTTCACACACTTCCCAAATGATCATCTGGTCAATCCACGTTATGCAATTGCACTATATGTATTAAAATTACAAAACAATACAAGAACAACATGTCAACCTACCAGAGACCAGATGGGAAAATAATTCACCGACTCCAGATATTTTCATATCAGAGGGTTCGGCTCTGTGGAATTCCTAATTGAACCTATAAATCCTACTGATCCCTCAATATAAATATTTAAAAAATCTTTTGTAATCCTAATTAATTAAAATTATTATTAATTAATAATTAGAATTATTAACTGTTCTGTTAATAATTCTGCTGCTTTTCACATTACTAGGTAAACTATATATTATTTTTTATTCATTTTAGATTTTGATGGGCGTTTTCGTGATCCCAGTGTTTTCTCTTTTACCTACAATGAATTTAATTTGAGCAAATTCTACAAAAAAATGTGTTTCGAAAAAAATCGAAATCCTCTCGTTATGAGATCTTTGATATTATACCCTTCTAGTGATTTGGCATCCGTGTGTAAAGGCAGTGGCATCCCTTCTCGCAGGTTTCATGGCATTCTGTCCATATTGCCCCCAGGGTGGCCCGCTTGAGATCCAATCCGATCATTTGGATGTAAACTACCCCCCTTTGCCGGAGCAACCTCCCGCCGAAGTGCCGGCAGATGATCATCTTTCAGCTGACGTACGCATACGGTGGCAAATATATGAAAATTTAAATAAAGAATCTCTCGCTCGTGTGCTCAATATCCCCGAATTTTGAAGTCAGGCCCGCCCTACCTGCCCATTGCTTTTTTCCCCGCCGCATGAAAATATTGCTTACTTTCAGGCGTAATTCTACGGGAAGTTCCCGCCACTACCTTCCTGATAATATCACGAAGTAAAGAGTACGCGGGTTTTTCGTTATTTGAATATGCTTACACGTGTGCAAAGTATACGTTTACTTAACACACCTATCAACAACAAAAAAACTGGGTTGATACGCATCGTTAGCGGATAATGCATTTACATGATATTTATGCGGTGCTGAATTATTTAATAATATTCCTCAGAAAGCTGTAAAGAAACATTTGTAAATTACATCGCTGTTACTTCAAAATAACCCATTATCAAAATATATATTTTGACGCTTACAATTTTGCATTGCGACAAATATCATGTCTCAAAGTCAAATTCGTAGGCCATTGCGTAACACAGGCTGTAATTAAAAAGAAATACTATAGCGATCAACTGCGAACCCTGTTTTATTGCAACATGGTCTCATTAAGAGGGTTAAGTTGAAGAGCTTATACCACGTATGTTGTGCTTGGTTACCTACAAAGTAAAGAAAAACACATGTTTAACGAAATTGTTTTAAACGTGTTTCTTACGTATGAAAGTTCCTAGTGAGTTCTTGAAAATCTTCAAAGAGTCAAATATAGTAAACTACCCCTGACAAGTGGGTAGTTAAGTTTCGGTCAGCTTTATTCGTGCAAACTAAACGGATCCTCAGTACACTTCCCCTCCCCCCCACCTCAGCGCTCCTCCAACTTGCCCCGCTGTCTGTCACGTAAGCTTGACAAATACAAAGTTACGCCTCTGGTAAACAGATTTCGGGATGAGAAGTGAAAAGCGAATGAAAAAAATTCTTATTTAAATAATTCGTTCATCCTAATTGTCATTCAGAGAAAAAGGAAATTTAATAAACATGTGATTTTTCTTCTAGCCTCCCCAAAATTTTTGTGACAAAGTGTGATTGGGTTTACCTCTCTTTACGTGAATAAAAATTTTTTAAGCGCGCCAGGTGGAATATGGAAGTGACATTTCTCTTCTATACGTACGCAAAAGCTTGAGGTCGTTGAATTCATCCAGTGTATTTTGAGAAGCGGAAGTATGGAGACGTGTTTTAGTGTTATGTAATACACATAAGTAAAATTGTTCAAAGAAGTGAAAATTCACCCTGATTTCCGAAGAGTTTTATTACGAGTCTCAGTTCATAAGGCAGTTATGTCTAGCTTGATCTAGTTAAAAGTGCGCTCTTCGAACTTAGTATCTGAGCTTTGTTTTCGTTCAGTCTACCTTACGATAGTCATTATCGGTATAATCAAATTCATTATCGGCAGCTTATCTCATTAAATGTTTTGAACTGCCTGTTTAGTTTACGTCTCCGGCGTTTATGTTTGAATATTGTAACATCTTGAGTCACTGATAAATACAGTATTTTTCCAGTGAGGGGGGCGGCGGAAAACGGGCTATTGTTATTTATACGTTCGGCAGCATGGCGGGGGGAAGAGTGGGGTCGGGAGTTGGGTTTATGGCCGGGGGGCGGTTGAATGCATCATTGAATAAACAATGAGGCCTTTTCCTGCACTTTTGTCTCCTTGTTTGTTAAACTGTTGCTTGTATTCAGATGATCGTTCCCTTGTCCACCTCTCCGCCCCTACTACCTCCTTTCTTCTTCCTCGTATTCGTCCAACTTCTCAAACTTATTGAGATCCGCAGTCTAATAATGTTTCAAGCATACTAAGTTATTGTAAGTGGTCCAATTTCAACTAAAACTCAAACTCCATCTACGCCAGGATGTACAAAAATATCCACGTAGACATTATCATACTTGTGAAATTATTTACACATGTTATAAAGTTCATTTCATTTATAGCATTTATATAATCGATTTTGTATTTACCGTGGCTATTTGGACCAATATTAATATTTAAATCACCTATTACGATACAATTTAGATGGTTCTTGTTACATAGTGTTTTTTAATTCTTCTTTTAATAAGAGAATCTTAATAAATATAATAATAATAATATAATTTCTGAAAAAATAAGAAAATATACAGATTAAGGAAATGAGATTAAAATAATTTTGGCATTCTCAGACTATAAAAATATTACCATTTGTCATTTCGGCTACTGGCATTATACCTAGGTCTCTTATTCAAAATTTAGGCATATTAGATTTTTCAAAGAATTTATATATAAAAATGCAAAAATCAGTAATTTTAAATACATGTAGGATTACAAAAGATTTTTTTAAATATTTATATTGAGGGATCAGTAGGATTTATAGGTCAAATTAGGAATTCCACAGAGCCGAACCCTCTGATATGAAAATATCTGGAGTCGGTGAATTATTTTCCCATTTGGTCTCTGGTAGATTGACATGTTGTTCTTGTATTGTTTTGTACTTATAATACTTATATAGTGCAATTGCATAGCGTGATTTGACTAGATGATCATTTGGGGAAGTGTGTGAAAGGGTTTAGTTTTTCCTGTGGGGAAAATTTAACCTGGAAATTTAAATCTGGTGCGTAAAAAATTGATATTATGTAGGTGCCGACATAATATCAATAATGTGTACAATATTATTTATCGCTTCCTGAGAACATGAGGCGAAGTAGCACGGTCGATCGATAAAGATTTTATCGATGATGTCGGTAACTTGTCTCCCGAGGGCGACTGCAAATCGCTAACACACAAACAACAGTTGACGTAGACTTTATTAAGAACGCTAGTCATTGTGAACTGTCGTTTATTCGTTGGCGGTCTGCAGTCAAGTTACGGAAGTTATCGATACAATCTTAATCGATCGACCGTGGTAGAACAAATAAACGAAGATATTTGGAAATAGGTATCATTGGGATACAAACTATTGTCATGTAATTAAAGGTACAAAGTTAAAAAACGTTCCTGATTTATTTTAACTAGTGATTTCTAACATTATTTGAATAAAAAAAAAATTGGCTGTATTTTAAATTACAAAAAACTCATCTATCTTTACTGATCACTTCGTCGAGAAACCAAAAAATATAAATAAATAAAACCCCACCCTGCACCTAACTGTGTGAAACCAATTGATATTTATGTTTTTGGACTATAAAAAAAGTCACCGGAGTCCAAAATCTCATCATGAACATTTTTCATGCACGGCCGGCGTGATCCAGTGGTAAGGCTCTTGACTCGCAATCCGAAGGTCGCGGGATCGAATCTCGGCGTGGGCAAATAAATTTATATATTTATTATTATTATTATAAATTTATATATTTATAAAAAAATAATGTATAGTATATTTACGGCAAGTTCCAGAGTGGAAAATACTCTTGTATCGCCCTGGTGTAAGACCACCATTCAGAAATGAAACGTTCCTTGAAATGGCGTTAGCCGTGTTTGGTGACCAGATCTGAATAGCCAGGTACTTTCCGACCTTCCTCTTCCCTATCTTCTTCCCCTCCGCAGTGCCTTCAGCCTCACAACATACCCCAATTGGGGATGCCATAGTCTCACTGGTTCCAGAAGGGAGCAGCTGAGACTCTTGTGAGGTATTACTATTTTTTTTTTAAATCACTGGTTTAAGTAACTCAGGCACCCTGTAATTAATACCCTGATACCCTTAACTCGTATGTTCAATATGTACGAGTATATTTGTACTATAAAAACACGGTTGTGTCCTAAACTAGTTGGCAGAAAATCAGTATTTTATTAAACTAGTCTTGTATTTCTTTTTTTAAATAATTGTTCAAGTAATAAATAAAATTCAATGTTACATATCGTGGTACAAAGTTTTTCCATAATCTGATATTCACCCCTAGAAAAGATTCGAAGAACGAGCAGTCCGTGCTGGAGGTACTAAATAAGCTGACTACTGACCGCTGTCACTTGAAAAACAATAGGGCATGAGCTCCAAAGCTTTTACAGATAAGCACCCAGATAAAGTCCTGCTCTCCGGGCACAATACTTCTTGAATATGTTATAAATTAAGATTAGAGAAATAATATTATAATACACGAGTATATTTTTTAATTGTCTCTATTGTTGAAAATGGTTGTTAATTCGTATATTATTTTTTCTACAAATTTCCTCCTTTTTTCGTTGTCATTTTTATTTATTTTTTAAATTTTATTATTTTGCTTGTACTTAACGGATTGGTAATGAGTAATGACCGATATTTATGTGTGTTACTTTTAATTAATTGTGAAATAATTAATTGTGAATAATTAAAGGCTAAAAATGTATTTAAATTGTGAAGAAGTAATAAATAAAAAATTAAGATACTTAAAATTTTGTCAAATTTGAAGGTTTATACATAAATTTCTGGTTTGAAATTTTGGAAACAAAAACCTCTTGTAAAATGATTTACTTGTTTTAAGGGTTCATGGGGTGAGATTTGTTTAGGTCGTGATGATAAATGCATTTGTCCACCTGCATGGCGGGACGGATAGGAAGACACTGGTCGAGGGAGACCTTTTGACCTCTCCAGCAGAACTCGGAATATCGCCTTGCACTGCAGTGGGAGGGGTGGATTTATACGTCCATCACTCCTGGACACACTGATCTCCAAATTCTTACCCATCCTTCACACGTTTTTTCTTCCCAGAACTTAACCTTCTTCCTTTCATAAAAAATACCCTCCACACAGCACCCCTAAAGATGACGTAGTACCTGATGGGAATTATTTTCTTCAGGGTCTTTGTGTGGAGCTAATGTTTAATACACAAAAAAACACATTTTTTTACTTGTAATTTCAACAACATTTTTACAAAGTGAATGTGGCATCTTACCTTTTTTTATTAAGTGAATCCCTCAAAGCTCAATAGCTCATGATTTAAAAAATATATAAGGTTTCATGACGCCAGATTTCGCCTCTCGAGTTTTACGCGAGACGCTGAAAAATATTTTCTAGTTTAAACCTCTACCTAATAAATTTTCGGTTAGTTTGACCTTCATTCAAATAACTTACAGCTCCGTGTCTCCGGCGAGAATCAAACTGACATAATAGTAATCAGAGCAGTGTCCATCTCGACAGTCCTCCAGTCTCCAGTCTCCAATGTGCTGAACGCTGGAAGGAAGGTTGCGCAATACACGACACAGCTTTATCGCTGACATTCCCTTTTAATACACTGTCACCGTCTTCATTCCGTCTGACGAAAGTCACACAATATACGTCCGTAATAAAAAGCTGTCACATGCCCGGGGCGGACATTGTGTCTAATCATCCCTGGGCAGGGGGTCGGTGAGGGGGTAGGGGGCGCTAGGGATGCTAGCTGATGGGCGGCTCGCTCGACTGCCTTACATATTCCGTCTCGCGCACCTCAAAGGAGCCTTCCATCCACCGACTCTTTCGCTCTCGAATAAAATTGAGTGACACAGCTTCTAGATTCCCCCTCCCACAGACCTCCCGCCCGACTCCCCCGTCAGCCGGACTGTCGGGAACAGACGGGACAGTCTTCAACTTGTGTCCAGCGCCCCCCGCCACCCACAAGGCAGCCACCCCCGGGACCTCCCGACAGACCCCCGCCCCCTCCCTAAACTAGTGCCAGAGAGTCGTGCACGAATGAACGCATAGCATGGACAACGCTAAAGTTTTAAAGCGCGAGAATCGGTCAGTTTTACGACGTGAAATGCAATTCTGTATAAATTGAAACACCGTGAATTTTGTTAACAACTATCGGTATTCATATGATGAACGTTGTATATTTCATACTCTATTTACCATCCTATAACGTTTTTTTTATATAATTCATTCAGCTTTCATTCCATAATTGCTATCAACCAATTTACTTAACATTTTACTCTTATTGTCGAGTATATTGATACCTAAATTAGTTTTAATTTTAAAGACATTTTTAAATTCAAATATTTCATATTTCAATAATATATTCAATTTGGGAGGCAGGTATGGGTACCGCCGCCCCGGGAACCATTTATTGGACAACCAAAACCCCTGCCACAGGTCAGCCCAAGTGGTTCGCTACGTTTGGTGACTTAGTAGGGGTGCCCGGGTTCATGGGATGATGTTTGTCTGGGTCTTGGATACGTTTGCCCAACCACTGCGTGGCGGGCTGGATCGGAGCGGACTGATTGAGGGAGGCCTTTTGACCTCTCCAGCCGGATTCTCCCGACCCATCACCTTGCACCGCAGTGTGAGGAATAGATTCATACGTCCGTCACTCCTGGCCACACTGACCCCCAGATTCCTACCCACCCCTCATACCTTTTTGATTCCCATATCTTCTTCTCCTTCCTTTCCCTTAAAAACCCTCCACACAGCATCCTCAAAGATGACATAGGCCCCTAGGGAAATTGTTTCCTCAGGGCCTCCTGTGTGGAACTAATGTAAAAAAAAAATTCAATTTAGTGCAAGTTTCATTGTGTGTGAGCAGGTACTTCGATGAAATACGGCCATGTAATATGTTTTTTTTTTTTTTTTAATTGTCGTAATTAATAAAAATAATAACTATTCATTTTATTTGAAGAACTCCATTTTAATTTTTTTGTTCAGTATTTAATTTATCAAAAAAACACTTTAATTATAAATAAGTTTTGCTAAGTTATTATGCGTAGATCGTCTGTAAGTTTCAATTTGGGAGGCGGGAACCATTTATTGGATAACCAACATCTCTGCCATAGGTCACCCCAAGTGGTTCGCTACGTTTGGTGACTTAGCAGGGGTGCCCGGGTTCATGGTGTGAGGTTTGTCCAGGTCTTAATGCCCGATGCGTCTGCCCACCTGCCGCATGGTGGGCAGGATCGAAAGAGGTTGATGGAGGTCTTTTATCCTCTTCAGCCAGAATCTATCGACCCATCGCCTTGCATCCCAATTGGAGGGATTGATTCATACGTTCGTCGCTCCTGGAAACACTGAGCCCCTACATTCCTACCCACCCCATCATACATATTTCCTTTCCAGAACTTCCTCTCCTTAAAAAAACCCTCCACACAGCATCCACTAAGATGATATAGGCCCTGAGTGAAATTATGTTCCTCAGGGCCTCCTGTGTGAATCTAACGTAAAAAAAGGTGGCTTCACCATAGTTAACTAATGCCTTCGGATGGCGAAAAAGCTGTTACTCATAGAAATAATTTATAGCAGAACTTGTTAATAAACGTAATAGATACTTAAAAAAAATTATTGATATTGTTCAAAATTTTTTATTTAAAATCATCAAAATTATTTGATTTCTTTTGTTTTTGAATGATGAGAAATCCCAATGACCTTATTCGTATTTGTAGTGATGACTGTAATTATGCGGTTAACCTTTTAAATTGAGTGTCCGTGTATGCAGGTATGCAAGAGATCTGCATTTCGTGAGCGGTACGAACTGCAATCTCCAAAACTGCATTATAAATAATAGAGGTGTCAGACAAAGGTGTGCAAGGCGATGGCGGATGGAGAATACTTCCGTCGTGTCCACACGTCCAACGTCCAATGTCCAACGTCCAACAGACATCACGGACAGATCAATGCGGGGCAGCGGGTGACCGAGATGGGAGACGCTCTCCGCGGCCTCCTTGAGGCGCGCGAGCGGGAAGGCAAGCTGCTTAGTGTCACCTGCACTTTTCAACTGAGACGGGCGGTAAGCAGGGGGCAGGTGCAGCGGAGGGGAGTGGGCGGCTAGGGCGGGGTGGGAGGAGAGGGAAGGGGAGATGTTGGGAAAGGTTGATGGCGAGTGAAGAGTGGGTGAAGAGTTGGTGAGGAGTGGGTGAAGTGGGAGTGGGTGGGAATATCTTGTGGGGTCGGGCGGACTGTGATCGACGTTTATTCTACAAGAGCACGTACGGGGTCGCAAATTGCGAAATGGAATTTTAGATTTTCAAAGGAATTCATTTCACAAAGTTTTTATCAACTATCCAACTTCCAAATAATAATCGCATTTGATTATTTTTGAACGAATTGAATTACTTCTTTGTGATGCAGTAAAGTTTTTATAATTATGTACTCAATTAAATGCGCTTCATATAGATGTGTTAGCTCTGAGCTGCCTTATAACTTATAACGCACATGCTTGTTTGAAATTTCAGACAAGCCAATAAGTACCTACCGATCTGTGCATATTGTAATGTTTTAACAGAAAATTATTTTAATTTCCATTATTAAAATTGGAACTGATTTGTCGAGAATAAGACTATCCCTTAATAATGTGTTATGTTTAGACGAGACAGGAAGCGAAAAATTTTGTTCCACTTTTTTACCTCCAATTAGTCCACTAATCCGGTTCCTGCGCACCGCTACTCTTGTTATAATCATGGAACACTTCTCGACTAGAAATTATTACGTAAAAGCACCTCTATGACTGTCCCGTTTTTTTTTCACAGGTGTGCGCTAGTACATGCAATTTTTCGCTATATCACTGATTGTTGAAAAAAGCTACGCATTGATGTGGAAAAACTTGGACGTATCTGACGTCTTTCTAAGATTTTTGGCTTGAAATGTGGGTGGCGCGGGGTTGTGTACCGCGATGGCTGGAGGGGGGTGTCGAGGAGGCAGTACAGAATAGTTAAAGGGGAAAATGGGGGAGAAGAAACTAGATGCTGCCTGATTGATTCGATCGGTATGTTTTCTGCAATTGGTAGAATTGACAAATTCAATTTGGACCAATTTTTAGTTCAAATTTTGGATTAATTTTTGGATTGATTTTTGGATCAATTACTTTAATAAATTTTTGGATCAACTTTTGGATAAACTTCTGGTTCAATTTTTGGATCAATTTTTGCCTCAAAACGCTTGCCTCAATTAAAGTAAAATTAAACTTATTTGTTATTAAATTAAGATTCATGGACTGCCTCTCATCCCACCAAATTGACAATAATTACACACCGGCCCATGTATCTAACAATTTTTTTTTTTAAAGATTTTCGCATTTACAGCGCACCCTTTTTTTACGAACTTGCTTCACTTTTATTTTGTGCAAATACCATTACTTAATGAAGTGCACTAAAAAGCCTGTAAAAATAAACAATCCAAAATAATTACATTCATTTTTTTATTTCCGTGACTTACTCATAAATCTTTGGCATTTTGAGATAATGAACAAACCAATATTTGAACGCTCGCCATACTCGTAAATCAAATATTATTTACACTTGTCTATTTTTTACACGTTAAATATGCTTTAAAATAATACCGATAAGCATAACCGTCCGGTACATTAGTATGACATTTTGACATATCCTACTAGTGATCCAGAAAACCAACATTTTGTATAAATAACTCCAAGTTTTTGTGTATTATAATTAATTTGGTGGTGTTTATGAGTGATCTGAGTATTGTACCAGATAGATTGAACACTTTTATATATAACTGCATATTCAACTCAAATTTCGATTATTCGGAGATGTCTGACTAATTAACTGGACGATCGACATATACGAGCAGATATATTAAAGAGATACATATCTAGTTTTATAAATCAACTAGCATACCCGACCACACGTTGCTGTGGTTAACTAAACACAACACCACGCCATTACCCAACCTTTATAACCAACGCCATCTGTTAAATCAAATTCACACCGCCCGTTTGGCAGCCCGCTGCCCGCTGACACAAAACCTTGACAAATTATATACCTAAAAACCTTCCTCATGAATCACTCTATCTATTGGTGAAAACCGCATGAAAATCCGTTGCGTAGTATAAAAGATCTAAGCGCACATACAGCGGGAGCGACTTCATTTTATACTATGTAAAAATGCTGCATTTTTTTCTATAATAATATCCATTCATTGTTGTAAGGAAACATTTCAAGATAATTGCATGTTTACCTTTTTAAAGTATCGTAGAAGGTACATGTTTATGTGTATCTTTGTCAAGAAAAGTTTGTTTTATCCTGTCAAACATGTGCCTTATCCGACTGTTTGATATTGCTATCACAGGAACTTATCTTCAAACAGGTTAATCTGCAAATACTGTTTTACTCAATGACTTATTACGCTAAAAGCATAACATTATTGAAAATATCGATCCTTGAAACATCTCTATTTGTTTTAAACTTTGTAAGAACAACATTCTAAATGCTCCAGGAAAAGAGGTAATAAATAAAAACGATGATAAAATATTCACTTCTGTCTAAAGTTCGACAAGTTTTGTTCATGTTCGCGTTTTTACTGTTTGATTGAGACGAGAGATAAATCTCGTGTTTTTAAAACGATTTTTAACGTTTCTGAAAGTTGCTCGAGGAATTTAAAACACATAAAGGCGTTTTTTTCTGATAACAAATACGGTGCTTTGTTAATTTGTAATCCTAATTTTACGATCACCATAAAATAAATATTAATTTAATTCAAATACGTCGTCAATTAAGGTAGGATAATTTATCTACACTGTTTAAATATTCGATGGTCATAACTGACCAGGAATTTATATCTGCATTAATCGATTTTCAGGCGATTTTATTAGATTTGGTTTTATTGTGAAAGGTACGTGTCATTCAATACCTTTGAGATGTTCTTCTCCCAATGAAGGAACGAATCGTTAAAATTATACGATCAACATATTGGATCGTAAAAGTTTAAGAGTTTGTGTTTGATGAAATTGTTTACAAACCACCGATAATAAAATGTCACTTTAAAACTCATTGATTTTTTATTGCCTTCCGTTTTGGGCGAAGACTCTAAATTCGGCACATCGGAATGAAATTGAGTCCTTTCCTATTCAGAAAACCATAAAACGATAAAGGTAATATTTGACCTCCTTGAATAATTACGTCACTACCGATATATTAGTTAAGAAATTAACCTTAAATTCGTTCGTAGTAAAGAGTCTCAAGGAAAATCATTTAGAGTCATACCTCTTTTTCACTTTCTAAGAAATAGAAGCTTATTTATAACATCATTCCATGAATTTGTACCAGGCGCCCAGAGATCAGAAACGGTACATCTTGTACAGTGCACAGTATCCTATCTGCTGTGTTTTGAAGTACCGGAATAATGGGCGATTCTGTTTCATTGTATGGAAATGTAAGATGACGCTGCGCCAGTCATTGGGACTTTCTTGCGGATAAAAACGTGACTCCGTCTATAATCTGTACATCGCCCACTGTACAGAGCCGGTCAAAAACTTTTGAACAAGACTGGGTAGAAGAACTTGAACCTTAAATTACACATTTTATTCCATTCACATCATAGCTAGCTTCTGTTCCTATAAACAACCACAAACAAAAAAATTTAAGATACGTTTTAAGATTTTCACGGCAAAAAGTATTTTCGTTATTTGTTTTTGGGGTGTTATGCCGTGTTGCGCTACCTCCTTCTTTAGCCAACGTTTCGTACAGCGTTGCAGTGTCCATCATGTCCATCATCAGATCCGGCAGATCCGGTAGATGTGTGATCTACCCTGATTACGGACACTACAACGCTGTCCGAAACGTTGGCTAAAGAAGGAGGTAGCAACACGGCATAACACCCAAAAGCAAATAACGAAAAAATATTTAAGTTTCTCCATCTCTCAAAAAAATAAAGTTCTTACTATTTAAATAAATGAAGACAATATAAACGAAACTCAATCGAAAACCTGGAAACAGAAAAATCAGAAAAATATATTGACACCTCTGGGACTCGAACCCAGGACCTCTTGCTAAATTTGATCGAGTCCCAGAGGTGTCAATATATTTTTCTGATTTTTCTGTTTCCAGGTTTTCGATTGAGTTCGTTTATATTGTCTTCATTTATTTAAATATTACAATTTGAGGTTTTACTCATAAAGTTACAATAAAAAATAAAATATTCTTACTATTTTATCAAATATTTTCACTCGAATTCTAAAATTCATGAACACGCAAATCATTTTAAAGACAGGACATTTTTAAATGTATCTGTGCACACCGATAGCATCTAAAGTATCAAAAAAGTTTTCCAAACCACATCCACGTCACGAACATCCATCGGCAGTCCCCTTTTACCTCGCAAATACCTTTAGATACTGGATGCGTAAAGACAATTATCAATTCCGTTTGCATTTACACTCGCGATTCAATTCGACAGGGTTATTTTTAATTTTTTGTTTCGTTATTTCCTTTCCTAACAAAAACAAAATTATTATAAAATTTAAATATTTTTTCTTTGCACGCAATGATCGTTTTAAAAAGATTTATTTACCTGTGTAAAATTTTTGTTTCGTTTTTCAGATTCCCAACAAAAACAAAATTTAAATTAATAAAATACTTCGTTTTTACCACGTTTATTGTTTACAAAACCAACATGTTTCGTGAGCAACGCTCACTTCTTCAGGGTTTTTTATTGATGTATTATTTTTTTTTAATTTAAATCAAAATGGTGCAACAAAATATGTTTGCTGTGTTAGAAGAAAAAACAAAATTATTATTAAATTTAATTATTTTTGATCCATCCACTAAACAAGCGATGATCTTTTTTAAAAGATTTACCAATGTAAAAATAGAAAAATGAAACAGTATTTTATTTGGTTTAAACATAAGTTTTAAATCTATTTTAATGATCGACCACTTTCGTCATTACCATAATATTGTCATGGTTTATTTTTTATTTTTTTAAATAAATAAATTATCAACAAGTTTATAACGCAAGGTTTTTTTTACATAGGTATGTACTAATAAGCATTGAATAAATTATTTTTATTTTTTATTAATTACTATATATATATACATAATTTTGACATTTTAAGAAGACATGGAAGATAGCAATATAAAAACAGATGTGAGTAGGCAATATTTTCCTGTCCTCCTCACTGGGACATCTGTTCTGCGGCCAACCCGGTATTGGATGGAGGGTTTTCAGCGATTTATATAGTTCAGCTTCAAGGTTTCGGAATGGTATTTTCAATAACTTCAAAAACGATGGTTTTTTTAAATACTAGGTAGTCAGTTCTTTTTCTGATAATTCGTTAAACCAGAATTTGATGCAGCTACTAATTAATTAAGGAGGTTCCATGCTTACTGAGAATAAAGTCAACTCAACAACTCGTTCGTTGAAAAGTCATTGAAAGCTATGAAAAAGATAATTTTAAAATAGCCCATAACCCTAACCCAACGTAACCTATTTTAACCAATTTTTTCATATATTTTTGTCATCACTCTAAATGACTTTTCTGAGATGGTTCTGAGTTGGTTTCATTCCGAGTTGTCCGGTCACCGTTCGAGGGATAAGACTCTCGACTAGCGATCCGAAGGTCGCGGGTTTAAATCCCGACCTGCACATTGATGCCTTCCGCACCGGTGCACAGTCGGGAAACACGCCAAACGCTTGCCCAACATATGTACACGATTGACATTTGTCACAAGAGAAGGGGTCGCTTCTTCGACTCGTTCTTGTGTTCAACAACTCGGCTGTGGAACGATTTGCCGGCCTCTGTGTTTCCTCCTTCGTACAACACGGGTCGATGGGTCTCTTCAAGACCATTGTTCATTCCTTCCTCTCCTCAAAAAGACCCTCCGCACTGCATCTCAGATGACATAGGCCCTGAGGGAAATTATTTTCCTCAGGGCCTCCCGTGTGGAGTTGATGTAAAAAAAATAGTTTTTATTTGATTATTTTATGTTATTTTGCAATAAATGAGTTAAAATAATAATATTATATATTTTTGGTGACAAGATGTGAAGGTTACCTTGCTCTTTGATTATTTTTGCCACCCTACCTCCGCACCTCATGTACTTCCACTTTACAGTGTATATAGCCAGATTCTTCCACACAATCCTCTTTCCCACCTCCTTCCCCTCTCCACTACCTTCAGCCTCAGAACATACCCCAATTGGGGATGACATAGTCTCACTGGCTCCAGATGGGATCAGTTTGTTAAAAAAATATTTATTTTATTTGATACTAGATGGGAGATACTTGTTGTACAAATTAACAGCAAAAAATATGAATGCAGGTGAAGATTGTTGAATACAATGATCATTTTAAAATTTATCAAATTTACAATAACTTTCGTCCTATCTATTGAAGGGTTCTTCCAAAACTAGTCGACGGGGTTATTACCCATCAAATTATTAAAAAAAGTGTCCATTTATTTAATTTAAATATGGCAAACTACAATGCTGCTATTTTTTAAAGTGAATTTTTTTTTTAAAGTTATACAAACATTCCCGGGTTAATATTTGAAAATCTCCAACTACCAATCGCGATGGCAACTCAGCCACTGATCGGTCAGATTTATGAAAATAGTTTTAATAGGTAGACACACTAGACACCTAATATATAATAGCTAAAAGAGGTCTCCTGTTTTTAAAGCCTTATTATCGAGATATCACTTTGAAATCTAGCTGTACCAGGGAACCAGAAACCCTTGTGTACTGAATGTAGTACCTATGTACGAGTATATAGCGACTAGCGAGTTGTGATGCCGAATGTCGATGCGAATGGAGATAATCCATGTCACGGGCGACACAGTCCTGTGACCGCTGTCACGGCGATATGAACACCAATTTCACGGCCGCTTGTGAACTGTGACTTTTGAATGGGTGACAAATACAGTAGTGGCACTATCACCGACTGTTATAACGGGTTATTTAGCAAATTTCTTTATAAAAACCTGGCATTTTCGTATTGAAAAATATTTTTTCATTACATGAAAGAATCTAAGTTGTACATGTACGAGTATGTAGTACAAAATTGCCGTCTCTCAGAGCAATCAATGGAACTATGGCAGCCACTATCGTGAAATAGGTTCTATGCCAACTCAGAATGAAACCAACTTAGAACCACACCAGAAAGGTCATTAAAAGCTATGAAAAAATAATTTTAAATTAGCCGGTAACCCTAACCTAACTTAACCTAATTAACGAATTTTTAAATATTTTTTATCATCACTCTTAATGACCTTTCTGAGGTGGTTCTGATTTGGTTTCATTCTGAGATGGCCGGTCACCGTGAAATATTATGGAGAGACAAAAAATGGGAAGGGGATGGAAGATCACTGATTTTTTTAATTTTTTTTTACATGAGCTCCACACAGGAGGCCCTGAGGAAAATAATTTCCCCCAGGGCCTATGTCATCTTTGGAGTTGCTGTGTGGAGGGTTTTTTTAAGGAAAGGAAGGAGAGGAGAGTTCTGGGAAGGAAAAGGGTTTAAGGGGTGGGTAGGAATCTGGGGTTCAGTAGGTATGTCCTGGTCATCCGCCTCCAAGACCTAGACAAACCTCACCCCATGAACCCGGGCAAACGTAGCGTGACCACTTGGGGTGACCTATGGCAGAGGTGTTGGTTATCCAATAAAGGTTCCCGGGGCGGCGGTACCCATTCCCGCCTGTCAAATTGCTAAATAGATCCAATAAATTATATTATTTGTTTATTTATTTATTATTGTCCTTTTTCGGGGCTTTTACGCAAGAATAGTAAAAATTATACAGCATTTATTTTGCAAAACTGAACTGCCCCAGTAACCAAAATTTGTATTTGCTTAGTGATAAATAACTTTCTAACCACCCTGCCGTTTCGCGGCAGGAGGAGAGAGAGAATGGATCTTGGCACGCGATCCTTGCTTTATTCACATTCAAATATCGTATCACACATTATTTTATTCTGGTTCTTGATATAGCCCGAATCAAGTATTTGGATTATTTGATCTTGCCATGGCATTATCGGGCTTCACCGACTTCTTCTACAATTTACATTCACTTTATATTTTCCCCTTAAAATCCTTTTTTTCGTTCATTCACAATATTTTCTACATGTCCTTTCTCCGTCGCTCCTGGACACACTGACCCCTAGATTCCTACCCCTACTACCTTCCTATTCCTACTCTTCCTACGTTTTTCCTTCCCCGAACTTTCTCTCCTTCCTTTCCCTAAATAGACCCTCCACACTCATCCCCAATGATGACATAGAATCTGGCGGATTTTTTTCTCAAAGCCTCCTATGTGGAGCTAATGTAAAACAAATATATTTTTATTAATTTTTCAAAAGAAGCAAACACATTGTGACTTGACATTTTAAATAAATAAAAAGAAAACACTTTGTTTACGTCACTTTATTATTTCTATAAAACGTCACGCAATGTGGAAACTAGAGTAAAAGAGCACATAAGGTGCCTAACCAGTTCAGGGTTTTCAGAATTCGCAGAGCACCTAATTAATAAAGACCATACTTTCAACCGGGATACGGGTATTAAAGTCCTACACAAAAATGGGATAGGCTTAAGGTTAAATAACTTAGAAGCTTTAGAAATAAAAAAATCAGTTAATACAAAGGCTGAAATCATTAATAATCAACTTAATTTAACATTCAGCCCTATTATAAGTATGTTTCCCGTTATCCCAATCGCTCCTCCCCACTTCCCTCCCACAACTGACGCACTGTCCCGCTCTAATTTACTGTCTCTTTCTTTTACATTTTGTATATTTCCCTGTATTTGTCAGTATTTTATATTCAGTCCTGATGATGGTACGGAGGTACCGAAACCGGTAGACGGAAGAAATAATAAAGTGACGTAAACAAACTGTTTTCTATTTTATTTTTTATTTTTAACTTTATGAGTAAAACCTCAAATTGTAATATTTAAATAAATGAAGACAATATAAGCGAAACTCAATCGAAAATCTGGAAACAGAAAAATCAGAAAAACATATTGACACCTCTGGGACTCGAACCCAGGACCTCTTGCTTTCCGGGCAAACGCGCTAACCACTGCGCCACGGTGTCGATATGAAATTCGGTCATGTTTAACTGTACCATACTTCGACTAAGAACCACCTACATTATCTTCATTTTCTTTAACGCATATATTATTGGCAACTATTTTTATGTATGATTGAGTTCGAGTCCCAGAGGTGTCAATATGTTTTTCTGATTTTTCTGTTTCCAGATTTTCGATTGAGTTTCGCTTATATTGTCTTCATTTATTTAAATATTACAATTTGAGGTTTTACTCATAAAGTTAAAAATTAAAAATAAAATATTCATCCTAGACTTGCAGAAAAGTCAATAGATGTCGCATATTAAAATAAAATGGATAAGGATTTATCCAGACACTATCTAGAGAGCATTTAGTTCGGGTTTGAATCTTGCAATCATACATAAAGATAGTTGCCAATAATATATGCGTTAAAGAAAATGAAGATAATGTAGGTGGTTCTTAGTCGAAGTATGGTACAGTTAAACATGACCGAATTTCATATCGACACCGTGGCGCAGTGGTTAGCGCGTTTGCCCGGAAAGCAAGAGGTCCTGGGTTCGAGTCCCAGAGGTGTCAATATGTTTTTCTGATTTTTCTGTTTCCAGATTTTCGATTGAGTTTCGCTTATATTGTCTTCATTTATTTAAAGTGTTTTCTTTTTATTTATTTATATTTTTATTAATTTTAATAAGAGATATAAAAAAACCTGGTAATTTCTTACCTTGCTCTTAGATTATTTTTGCCGCCCTACCCCCGCACCCATGTACTTCCACTTTACAGTGTATATACCACATATTTATGAGTGTCCCCTAGTTCTTCTAGATTCGGACAATTGGGGCTGTTATTTCACTTAAAAAAAAAACTTTAATTTCGTAATCCTATCAATATAAATAAATTTTCGGATGTTCATAGTCTGCTTAGTATCCATTACACAGAATAATTTTCATTCACACACTCGTAATGCAAAGTGTGCATTGATTATACATAGTTGACCTGGCGGGAAGAAGTGGGGCATGCACCCTCCCGCAGGAGGACGTAATTTGACGACGTAAATCTTCAACTCTTGGCTGCCCTCTGTTCCATCTCGCCGTACGATTGGACCACCCTCTCTGCTACCCCTCCGCCTACCGCCTACCACCCCCCATGCAACTTTTTACAGCCTCACGTTTTTACATGCTGTTTAAGAACCTGGTTGCATTTGTGATAAAATAAGTTTTAACTCTTCAAAACTCATGCGTATTTTGTCGGTAGGTAAAAATACTTCCACTTTGCAAAAAATCCAAATGAATGGATTATTTGTGAACGTATTCTCAAACTAAAATCTGTTTTGGAAAGGTGGTGAAATACGCATTCAAATTTTTCATAGAAATAACAACCCATTTTGGGAGGCGGGTATGGGTACCGCCGCTCCGAAAACCATTTATTGGATAACTCTGCTGTAGGTCACCCCAAGTGGTTCGATACGTTTGGTGACTTAGCAGGGGTACCCGGGTTCATAGGGTGAGGTTTGTCTAGGTCTAGGCGGTCAATGCGTCTGCCTACCTTCCGCGTAGTGTGCAAAATCAAGAGAGACTGGTTGAGGGAGGTCTTTTATCCTCTCCAGCTGGAATCTCTCGACCCATCGTTTCGCACCGCGGTTGGAGGGATGAATTCATTCGTCCCTTATGCCTGGATATACTGACCCCAGACTCCTACCCACCCCTCATACCTATTTCCTTCCCAGAACTTCCTCTCATTCCTTTCCTTATAAAAAACCCTCCACATAGCATCCCCTAAGATGGCATAGTCTCTGAAGGAAATTATTTTTCTCACGGCCTCCTGTGTGGAGCTAATGTAAAAAAAACTATGTAATTTTTTAAAAATAAAATTATTGATTGCAAACATATTGCATACTGCGTGCAGATAACTTGATCAAACAACAAACTCAACGACTGTATTTTTTCTGTTTTCTCCTTAACTATTTTCATCTATTTATCTCATATCTTTTTTTTTCATTTCTTTATATTTTTTTCTTTTATTCAATTTATCTATTAAAATTAAAATTATATTTTTTATCTTCCAAGATTAAGATATCAAAATTAAATTAAATTCCTGCCACCTCAGAACAGGCTCAGCCTAGTGAGGTGGTATATACCAAAAAAAAATATATATATGTATATGTAGGTATATTGTATATATTGTAATGTTATTCTTGGTTAATAAATAATTAAAAAAAAAAAAAAAAAAAAAAACATAAAAAAGTTTTAAAAATGACACACTTTACGTTTTCTCGAACTAAAATTACAGATAATAAAAAAATTATTTTTAAAACACACATATACAGGGTGTCCGGGGGTAAAGTGCATTAACTTCGGGAGGTGATTCTACATGATAGTGTAAGTAAAAAAAATAAATAACTTTTTTTCGAAATTCCAACTTTTAGGGGTAGTTTTGAGGTAAAAAGATAAAATTAGTCAAAGCGTGCTGTTTTATCTTTCCGATACCGTTTAGATCGTACATCTGACAACGATTTATATGAGACCTATGGGAGCCGGGACATAATAGTCTATTTTGCATAAATTGTGTCATGATTAATAATTTGCTGTTATAAATTCACAAGGAACGTGATTGCATCCAGAAATAATAATACCGGATCAATGCAGGTACCCATTTATTTCCATTTCCAATAGAGAACTCCAGTCCAATTTTTTTTAATGAATGATGACCTTCTAACTTAAATAACTGCATTTTTATTTTTATTTTTAGAGTTAATTTTAATAGTTAAAATAATTGTCAAAGTTTTAATGTTTCAAGACCCCCCGAAAACCACCGTATGTATGGTGAATCGTGTGACGTCATCACTCCTGAAAAGTATTTAGTAAAAGTATAAGTAAAGTATAAAGTATATCACTTAGTAAAAGTATAAGATTAGTATAAGATCGGGCAATCAGCTGATCTACTGCCACCATTTTGAATTCCGTTGTTCGAAGAATTCTCCCTAGAAATAGCATTACTATTTTTTTTGTGCAGTAGGTTTTGAATATTTCAATAATAGAGATAAACTAATAAGAGATACCTTTATTTTTGAAACATTATTTAGGCCTAAATAATGTTTCAATAAACACAACAACTAAATCTCTGTAAACAGTATGTAAATAAAGGAATAAATTAATACGATGGCTTTGTTCATATCATACATTCCCATACAATAACTTTACGGTGACGTCTCGACACGTCGAACGGTGACGTCACCTTGACGGCGTGTTTTTACTACCCGATTAAAAATGGACTTTTTAATAATTTTTTAAAAACTCTGCGTTTAATATTATTAAATAAAACTTATATATTCAGAATCAGCGTTTATTGGTCTATCTGAACATATTTTTTTAAAGCCGGAATATTTTTCACTGGAGTTCCTTATTAATCGAGGTTCGTGGTCATTAGGTAAAAAGGTACAATTCAATAAGTGAATAAGGTGTACGCAGGTGTAACTGTAGAAAATTTATTAACATTTCATCGCAAATTCAAATGTAAGTTAGTTGCTGACAGAATTGGAGTAGTGGATTTAATAAATTACATTTTTAAAAAGTAATATTCTGTAAGTCAGCGCAGGAAGATCTAAAAAACATAAATCATGACAGTCTCAGATGTTGTGTGAAATGAAATAGACAAAGATCTGGAAGCGATAAAAAGAATTGCCAGAACTGACCGGAAATTCAAGCTACGGGAAGTTAAACTTAACTCGAGTGCAGTACATAACCCTTCCGGTGCGCGCAGATCCCTATCAAAGTCTATCTCATTCAGGGAAGAAGCTAAATTCTCAACATTATCTGGAATAATATTCATAAATCCCGCGCCATCCCAAACATTCTTCCGGGAAATATCTCTCATTCGCGCAGCCAACAGAAAAATAAAAATCCTCCAAGAGCAGAAGGACGCAAGCGGACGGTCTGAGAACGGCGCTTGAGGCGGGCCGTTCCGAGAAGAAAGGAGGATTTATTACTTATTCCGCATCTCTCAGCTTCCCGGTTCAATTATTATAAATATCAGTGAAATGTGGGTCAGATCGGTCGTTCAAACAAATGTCCTCGCCCCCGCGCTGCCCCCCGCCAGGGAGGGGGTGGGGGCAACTAGTTGAGGCGGGGGTGGGTGGGAGAAGGAGGTGCAACGACACCCGTCAATCGATTGTCAAGTCGGAGGGAGGGACGCCGCTGCTTGCTGCACTGCCCCCCCGGCGGATTAACCCCCGCCCGAGGCAGCCTCGCCAGACGCTCTCCTCCAGGGCGGATGCACCCCCGCCCCCGCCCTCGCCACTTGCCGCCTTACTGTCCCACGCCGCCCAATCGATAGTGTGAGATGATTGATATCATTGCCGTTCCTCGCTCAGCCGCCCGACGCTGATGGATTGGCGACTGAAATGTAACTTGAGTGATTGGAACTACTCTCAAGGACATTGCGGCTTTCAACTGACGGACTATTTTCTCTGTCACCGGGGAAAATTAAATGTCACTTCATTTTCCTTACAGTGAAACCCGAAACTTTTACTTAATTTACAACTTTCAATCAATGATTGGATACAAATTCCATAATAGAAAAAGAAATTAAACATTTGTTTTCATTCTCTGTACACCTAATTTATGCAACTTTATCAACTTTAATTAAAATTGATTGTACATCATTTTCAAGCGAGAATAAGGAACTCTAGTGAAAAATATTATTGCTTGAAAAAAATATGTTCATGTAGAAATATAGACCAATAAACGCTGATTCTGAATGTATACGTTTTATTTAATAATATTAAACGCAATTTTAAAAAAAAATTATTAAAAAGTCCATTTTTAATCGGGTCGTAAAAATACACCGTCAAGTTGGCATTATTTAAATTTTAGTGGTGACGTCACTGTTCGACGTGTCGTGACGTCACCGTAAAGTAATTGAATGAGAATGTATGATATGTCACAAGCCATCGTATTAATGTATTCGTTTATTTACATATTGTTTATAGAGATTTAGTTGTTGTATTTATTTATTTAGACCTAAATAATGTATCAAAAATAAAGGTATCTCTTATTAGTTTATCTCTATTATTGAAAATATTCAAAAACTACTGCACAAAAAAATAGTAATGCTATTTCTAGGGAGAATACTTCGAGGAAACGGAATTTAAAATGGCGGCAGTTGATCAGCTGATTTCCCGATTGTATTGTAATTTTTCAGGAGTGATGACGTCACACGATTCACCATACATACGGTGGTTTTCAGGGGGTCTTGAAAAATTAAAACTTTGACGATTATTAACCATTAAATTCAACTCTAAAAATAAATAAAAAAATTCAGTTATTTAAGTTAGAAGGTCATTATTCATTAAAAAAAATGTACTGGAGTTCTCTATTCTTTTCTTGTTTAATTTTTTTTTCTGTCGGCTTTCACCATTACGGTGAAAATTCCGGTATCATTCGCGTGGATTTGGTTTTGTTATATTTGTCACGTGATAATTTACGATCTGACTGAAGGTGACGTTTATGATTTCGGTAACGGCATTCTTATTCTTGAAGGGCTCCTTTACTTTTAACGACTGCCATAAAGAGAACATCTTGATGAGTACGGCATCGCTCCCATACAAACCCTCATTCGGCCCAAACACCTGAGAGATTTATGGCGAGTTAACACTAACTCGTAAGTATGGTAATTTAGTTCATTGTATTCAAATTCGGCTCTTGTTATTTGAAAATGATTTTTTACTCGGGGTCATCGTTTTACAAGATTTAATCATATTCACTGAAGAATGCCGGCGCTCGGCGGTAAGAGCCTCACAAATAATTTTATTAACGGAAGTAGGCATTTAATAACATATTTGTAAGATGTTGGCCACTTTTAGTGGCCTTCGTTTTAGAGGAACTATTTAATCCTTTATAATTATTTTTATACCCATTGAACTAATAATTTTCAGCATTCATTTTTTTAGATAATAATTACGTAAATCTAATCACAAACAAAAATGCTGCCAAAAAGTTTTGACACTTGAAATGCTTCAAAGAAAATATTTTCCGTCTTGAGTCAGAAAGATTGAACATTGTCATCTAATTTTCAAGCCGATTCTACTCGCACCCACTTTAAACTTTTTTTTTACAGTTTGCGTTAAGTACTATTTTTTATAATATAGATTTGTTAAACATACCAATTTTGATTGTAGGTGCGTGGGGGCGTAATTTGAAATTATATTCCTGCATTGTATGTAAAAATTACTCAAGTTCAATTATCTTTTCAAACAAAGGCTACCGTCTAACTGTGCCAGTGTCATTTCATTCCTCTTTACAAAATTAATCATTTTATATAGATAATAGTTTTAAAATAGTATTGTAAATTAGTGTAATATAGTTTTTACTTGTATATTTGTTTTCACTGTAAGTATTTGTGTTATATAATTGGTTCTTCGGAGCAGTTAAGGTAAGATTTTTTTTTGATTTGTGTGCTGTAGATTTATTCGAAAATGGATAAAGAAAAACCACCTGATCCCCCAGATGATGGTTTGCTATCTGAATCCTCGTGTGTTACAAAAAAAATAATCGCGGTTAATATTCCGGAGGCTTCGGACTTCGTAACGATTACGTCAAAAAAAAGAAAAATTGCTAAACCAGCAGATAATAGAAATGCAACAGATTTTGAACAAATACATCGTAAAACACCCTTCCAAATAATTCTGTTTTACAGGATGTAATTCCGTCCACTTCTTCCTCGATTTCAAGTCTAAGTCCAGCAAGCCCATCAACCACACCCGCCCCACTGGTAAACAATACTCCTTCACAAATGTCACGTCTGTATAATAATCTTGATAGACCACCTTACATTACACACGTGACTAAAATTTCAAAGAATGAAAAACAATCAAATTTATACGATGTGGACTTTGGACATTTTATGTTTAAAAATAAAATCCACCCTGTCTGGAATGGAGTAAAATCGGTTGGGCGTAACCGTCTTTCTGTTGAATTCAAGACAGCGGCTGAGGCCAATAGCTTTGTAAAATCTGATGTTGCCAAAAAAAACTCGTACAACGTTTTCATACCTACATATCAGGTTACAAAGTTAGGTGTCACAAAAGGGATCCCACCGCACTGGTCGATAGAGGACATCCTGGAAAACATTACTGTTCCTCAAGGTTTCGGAAAAGTTTTAAAAGCGCGTCGTCTAAATTACAGGTTTAATACGGGAAACTCTGTAGAATGGAGACCCTCCCAATCCGTTGTCCTAACATTTGACAGCAAAGACCTTCCACAAAATGTTACTATGTTTAACGTCTCTCTACCAGTAGAGCTCTATGTGTTCCCAACTGTGCAATGCTACAAGTGCTGCAGATTTGGACACACAAAGAACCTCTGCAGATCAGAACCCCGTTGCTTCAAGTGCAGTTCGTCCCATAGTGGCGATTCCTGTGATAAAACAGAGGAAAATTATAAATGTTTAAACTGCTCCGGTACCCACATGTCCATCAGCAAAACTTGCCCTGAACTGTCAAGGCAGCGCAATATTAAACACACAATGGCCGAGAAGAGCATCTCTTATGCGGAAGCATCAAGAATGTTTAACAAATCCATTCCATCTTATTCTGAAGTAACTTCCAAAAATTCTAAAAAATCCACCCCTTCTCAACCTTCTTCTTCTTCATTTAGAAAAACTGTTGAAAGGGTCGTGAAACCTAGAGTTCTAACAAAAAAAAATAATGCTAATCACGAATCCCTTCTGTGGTTCCCTAATGGACAAATTCCTTCCAGTTCAAATTTCAATTCTTACCTAAAGTCATCTACTAAAGAACAAAATAATAATATAGACCTTAACTCTACACTAATCACCTCATTTTTACATATTTTACAAACTTTAAATAAAAACAACATTCAAATACCGTCCCACGTTGCTAAACAAATTACTAATATTATCAACTCAACTAGAAATGGCTCCTCTGATGAGGATTCTTCAGTGGAATTGTCATAGTCTTAGAAATAAGACTGAAGAATTTTTAAACACATTACACTCAAACTCAATTGCAGTGGCTGCCATCTCGGAGACGTGGCTGGAACCGGATTCTGATTTCAGAGTCAGGGGATACCACTGTCTTCGAGACGACCGTCAAGATGGAAAGGGCGGCTCCGCTCTTTTCATTAAAAAATCATTACCCTTCTCCCCTGTAGATGTAAAACCAATTGGTTGTCCTTTTCAAGTGACGGCCGCAAAGGTTTTTGACACTACAATAATTTCTTTGTATATATCACCATCTAATAAACCTTCTAAATCAATCCTAAAAGCTATGTTTTCCAAGGTCACTACCCCTTCTCTTGTTCTGGGAGATTTCAATGCCCATCACGGATTATGGGGAGCTCACAATTGTGACAGAATGGGCCGAGATATTGTTGATCTACTAGATGAACTAGACTTTTGTATTATCAATGATGGTTCTCCTACTCGTCTTCAGGTGCCTGGTCAGCGACCCAGCATGGTTGATCTTACTATTTGCAATTCCAACATAGCCGCATCCCTGTTATGGAAGGTTTTGGATGACCCTCATGGGAGTGATCATTACCCCATCCTCATTGAATCCTCAAATATTTATCATTCCAACAAAAATGTCAAGTGCAGTAGTCGAAAACCAAGGTTCTTAACTGCCAGAGCCAACTGGAATGACTATTCAAATCATACAAAGTTCTCTGTGCAAAATCTGCCCTCTCCAACTACAGAAAATGTTGCGGAATGTTACGATTTATTTGTGTCTGCAGTCATTACGGCCGCAGAAAAATTTATCCCCATTAAAACGACACGTAACAAAGGGAAACCTCCCCCAGCTCCTTGGTGGGATATTGAATGCTCAGACGCAGTAGATATGAGGAAAAAATATGCGAAAATTTATTCAACAAATATGAATATGGAGAACTTCCTTCAGTATAAACAAATTGAAGCTAAGACCAAACGTCTTCTAAAAAACAAAAAACGTCAAGGCTGGAAAAAATTTTGCACATCATTATCTCCCGAAGTTCCTCTTTCAGTTGTTTGGAATTCAATTCGCAGGTTTAAGGGTTATCACGTCCCAACGGTGACTCGACCACTCACTTCAGAGTGGGTGAAGGAATTTGCCGATAAACTAGCTCCTCAAACTGCAAGTAATTTTAATGAAACAGAATTCACATACTCATTTAAAACACGGGGTTGGATGGACACCCACTTCAATTTAACGGAACTTAGGGAGGTCTTAAACGATCTCACAGACTCATCCGCTGGTGTAGATGGAATTCCTTATAGCTTTATTAAAAACTGCGACGTTACCACACTAAACTATTTTCTTTCAATTATAAATCTGATCTTTGACTCCGGCAAAATTCCATCATCCTGGAAAACTCAAATAATTGTTCCCATTCTGAAACCCCAGAAAGACCCTAACTCTGGACTTTCTTACAGACCTATAGCTCTGTCATCTTCCTTAGTTAAAATAGCTGAACATATGATTAAAAGACGTCTAGACTGGTATGCAGAAAATGAGAAAATTCTTCCCAGCTCTCAGTTTGGCTTTCGAAAAAGAAAAAGTA
Source organism: Limnephilus rhombicus (assembly GCA_929108145.2). Lineage (NCBI taxonomy): Eukaryota > Metazoa > Arthropoda > Insecta > Trichoptera > Limnephilidae > Limnephilus > Limnephilus rhombicus. The sequence goes on from OV815274.1 coordinate 25,711,541, forward strand.
CGATCGAAAGTGTGTCCATCCTGACTTCTGATATCCAGTTAGCCCTGGCCGATAATGAATTCCTTGTCGGTGTTTGCCTTGATGTGTGCGGAGCTTTTGACAATGTTTTATTGGATGTTTTATTTAATAAATTATTAAAAATTGGCATCCCTCGTAAGCTTTCCAGTTTTATAATTAACCTCCTTCTTACCAGGAAAATTCAAATCCAGGTGCTGGATTCTCCTCCACTGGAAAGAATAGTAAACAAGGGTTTGCCTCAGGGCTCCGTCCTTAGTCCTATCCTTTTTAATATTTATACCTTTGACCTGCATCGGAGTATGCATCCATCTTGTAAAATACTCCAGTATGCGGATGATCTTTTTATATATATTTCAGGACGAATTATTTCTATTCTGGAGGATGTGATTAACATTTGCATGAAAAACCTTGACACCTGGTTAAAAAATCACGGCTTAGAAATTTCTCCGTCCAAAAGCAATGTTATCGTCTTTTCCAGAAAACGTGTTACTCCGCGTGTAACAGTCCAAATAAATAATTCAATTCTCCCTATGCAGGTACAAATAAGATTCCTTGGGGTAATTTTAGACTCTAAGTTAACATGGAACCCGTATGTTAATTTAATCATTAACAAATGTCAAGCTGGCCTCAACACTTTACGTGCCGTCTCACGGGTCTGGTGGGGAAGTCATCCATTCACCCAAAAACTTTTTTATAACGCATATGTTAGGAGTCATTTGGATTACGCGTCATTCCTCATTGAACCCACTTCTAAAAAGAACCTCGCAAGGTTGGACCGTATTCAATTTCAATGTTTAAGATTGATTATCGGAGCAATGCGTTCTTCCCCAATTAACGCTTTACAAGTGGAGGCTGTGGAGGCTCCTCTTCATTTCAGAAGACAGTTCTTGGCTGACAAGTTTTTATTTAAATGCTTAAGACTCTCTAATCACCCACTGAAAGACAAAATTACTGCACTCACTGCTCAAGTGAAATCACTTCCATATTGGAGGAACAAATCAATCCCTCTTCTTGTTAAAAGCCTCCATACGTACTGTTCGTATAAACCCCTCTTAAATCCATCAGACAGACTTCCTTTATACGCCAACTCCTTTCGTATTCATTTGTGTAAACCAAATATTCTTTTTTCTCTCGGCATAATTAACAATCACGAAGCTCCAACAAAACTTATCCAAATTTTAAATTCGAAATATTCCAACTGGAAAATTATTTACACAGATGGTTCCAAGTCTCCCTTATCAAACCATGTGGGAGCGGCATTCCACTGCCCATCAGATCAAGTCGATAGAAAAATTAAACTTCCAAAAGAGGCTTCCGTTTTCACTGCTGAATGTTTAGCCATTTTTGAATCCCTCAAATACATTGACGATGTTAACATTGGAAAATTCTTAATTCTCTCCGATTCCCTGAGTGCACTTCAAAAATTAAACTCTTCCCCTTTCCATTACCCAGAAGACGATTTCTGTGTTGGAATTCGCACTTTAATTCATAAATTAACCGACTCTGGCAAAGAAATCATCTTGGCTTGGATACCTAGTCACTGCGGTATCCCTGGAAATGAAAAGGCCGATTCATTGGCGAAAGATGCCATTATTTCGGGGGATATTTTATATAACTTTTTAAACACCGATGACATTTTCATAAAATTGAAGGAAAACATGATTTCCACATGGCAGAATCATTGGGAAGAATCTAGTCAATCAAAAGGATATAGCTTTTTCACAATTCAGCCAACGATTCCTTCAAAACCGTGGTTTTCAAGACTTTCTTTTAACAAATTCTCGACATCATCCATTTGCCGCATGCGGATAGGGCATTGCTGCCACAATGTTCACCTGACAAAAATTCATATTAAGAATTCTGCGATGTGTGAATGTCGTCTTGGTGAAGAGGATCTCAATCATATTTTTTTCAGTTGTCCTTTAAATAATTCATACAAAAATTTCTTCCCTCACCTAATCAGTTCGGGTATATTGCCTCCCTACAACATTGCATGCCTGTTATCTTCTGTGAACAAACGCGTGTATAAAGTCTTGGCTAATTTCCTGAATATTAACAGCATCAATTTGTAACTGTAAGTTAAGTTTCATGTATTTATTTATTTATTTTATTTTTTACGCACAATAAATTGTGTCAGCATATCTTTTAATTTCCTTGTTATGTTTAATTAAAATCTTCTCTTATTGTAATAATTTTGCGTATTATTATTATTATTATTTGTATAGTATTATTATATAATGTAGATAGGTTCTTGTTATTAAAACTAAATTAGTTAATATTAACCAAAAATTACACTCACAAAAGCATTCACTTGACACTGGCCAGAACACTCTTTTGGGGTGAAGAGCCATTAAAAAAAAAAAAAAAAAAAATTATCTTTTGTTTCAAAATTTAAAGAACGAACTGATAAATAAATCGTATCAGGCAAGCGATGAAGTAGGTACAATAATGATTATAATAATAATAATAAATTTGGACAACTTATATAGCGATGTTTTTGCGAAAAATCGCCTCAAGAGCGCTGTACAAATTAGCATGGATTTTACTTTAGAATTTACTAAACTATGTAGGAGGCTAGATAACAACTCATCTTGCAGCTATCAAGCGCATGAATTATTGAAATTCTAGCCCCCCAATAAATTAAATAAAATATCTTTTTATATGTACGTATTTCAAAGTATTAATTAGTATTTTTTCAAACACAGCAAACTTATTTTGAAGCACCATTTTTATGCAAAATTAATAGAATGTAAGAAGTGAGCGTTGCTCATGAAACATGTCGGTTTTTTATAAACAACTAGCTGGTTCCCGCCATGCGTTGCAATGCCATATTCAAAGAAAGCAAATTTTTTTCTCCCTGCATGTCCTTTCCCGTGCGTCCCCGTTCCCCTCCCACGTCTCCGTTCCCTCTCCCGCTCCAACGTCCAGCCAACCCCAATCCAACAACGCGCAAACCGCAAACGCGCGAACTGTCAAAAGTGCGAAGTTAAAATAGTCGTTAAGTTTTCTGAAATTATCCAATTTTCTTAATTTTTCGTTCCAAGAACCTTCTACAAAGTAAAAGAAAACTTTAAAAAATAGATGAATGAAATAGGTAAAGTCTTTCGGAAGTTATGGCGTTGCCTAGTGAAACAAGGATTAATTTTTATATATGTAGATAAACATGTTAAAAACTAATTATTCTATTAATTTTGAATTGGTATTTCTTTATATGAAATGTGTATTTATATTGTTTAAATGTTTGACAGATATACATCGTAATTTAAAAAAAAAATCTTTCTTTTTTATACTCGCTTAAAACTGAGAAATATCAATGAAAACCTATTATTGGTTTCAATTATTGGGCATATTTTAACATAACTTTTAAAATATTGTTAACTTTCGGTTTTGCTCATAAAATATAAATACATTCGAAAGGTAAATTTCTTCATTTGAAAGGTAATATAATCCTGAGACAAATATATATTTTTTTTTTTCATAATTACTTTCAGCTTCATAAATCATACAATTATGATATCCCTTGAATTTTCAGGGTAGTATTAATGGAAATTTTATTATTGGTGATAAAACGTTAAAAAAATAATAAAAAAAACAAAAATAACAAAAATAACGTAGTCTCCGAAGTACGGAAAACGGGAACAGGAGTTCAGAAAGTACTGAGAGTATATTTACTCATTTTCACTTCTCCCCGTTAGCGTTCGCTTTGGACCGAGGCGAGGCGGTGTCGAACGATGCCAGCAACCAGCAGCCAACATCAAAGGCGATTGTTCGCAGCGGCCCGTGATGGATATATCGGCAAATTGCTAGTGACAATTGCTAAATCCTCGTCTCGTTGGATCGTCCATATTCAAAACAAGGCGCAGGGGATGTTAACCATTTCTAACAATTATTCATCATTTTAATTACATCGACTTTTCTTGATTGAATTATATACTTGTTTTATAGTTGATGACCGCTAAGAAAACGTGTAAAATATACTAAGCTGATTTTAATCGTTTATTGACTCAAAAATTTAATTAATTAATAGATCTGATCATTTGATGAGCGCCTTATTTACTTACTAAAATATACTGAATTATATGAATCTCCATGAATGCACATGAAAAGTAGGAAATTTTAACATAGATAATTAATTAAATTTTAAATTAAGATAATTAAATAATGTTAAATAACTGTTATTAGAAACTTGGGCAACCAATTATAACAACCTTAGTAACAAATTATCAAATATTATTACTATGAATAATTGCTTGCTTGTAAATACGCAGATTTATCATTGATTACTTATTCATTCATTCATACAATATTTGATCAGCTGGTTAGAAAAACACATTGTCAGTAGAAAAATTATACAAAAGATGTTTTTTCTTCGCTTTGTAATTTAACGTTTTTTTTTTTAAATTAGGTATACAATTTTGAAGGTTACTACAGACTGGTGAAACGAAACTGTGGGAGACAAATACCGCCACGACAAATAAAAATAAATTAGACTTGAGCAAATGTCCGTACGGAGTACCGAGTGCTGCAGATTTGGATATTTTTAACAAGGCTTCAAAAAACGAGCATAATTTCCCGGGCATTATCATCGCGCGCTAATTAAAACACATAAATTAATAAAGCAGCGCCAGTGGCGGCGCGCGGCGGTGGAGGAGCCGTGATATTTTCATTAAAAGGGATATCATTCCCTTAATTGAGTCACTGTTTGCTGTCTGGGCGACAAAGGACATAAATTATCCTTACACGTCTCCGCTTTCCACTTGAGGCATAACTTTTTATTTCAGCGCTACGTGTCACCCCCCTTGACCCCACTCCCCCCTCCTCATCTCTCCGTCACCCTGTACCGCCCCCCTCTCACCGCCCCCCGTCCAGCAGTCTCAGCCCACTCCGCGTCACGACTAGCCACCCCTGACGTTGGGTACGTACAAAGTATCTTGTCAAAACAAAAGAATACAACTTGTCATGCAAAATATGAAATATGCGGAATTACATAATTTTTACCATGGGGAGGGTTGTTGCTGCAGTCGTGTTGGGGTGTCAGGGTCGGCGGGGTGGCGGGGGGCGCTGTGTGGGGAGGGATGGGGGCGGTGTAAGGAGTCAGCGGTAACTTTGATTTATACAGTAAACACATAAATCTGGCTACACGGCACCGTACCTCCCACGGGCCGACTGCCGACTGCCGACTGATAAACTGCAAACTTTAAGGGATTGAAACGTAGAAAGTATCGCCCGGTTTGATGGGCACAACTTTTGACACAAACCTCACAAAAATCACTATATCTCTAAAATTTCAGGATCAATCCAAATCCCTAGCTATAGATTGGAAATAATTTAATCTCTGGTTAAAAACAGGATTTAAAATGCTACGAGAGTTTCTGTATTTATTTTGCGGTACCTTGACATTGCAAGTCATTGCAAGAAGTGGTCAGTACTTGGATAAATTCATAGTTCGGTCACCGCCATACTATAATAATAATAAATAATAAAAACGTTTAGTCATCAATAGATTTTACCCATTTTATACATTTTGTTTATTTATCATTGATTCTATTGACAAAAACGTAATTGCTCAGCTATAGGTACATTCCGGATGTCTCCTGGAATGTAGTTGGTTTTCAGCAGTTACTCTATCCCTCCTATAGGTATCTCTAGTATTACCATAGCGTAAGGACAATAACGATTTAAAACATTATTTAAAATGGCTAAAGGCCAAAGCTATGTTAATTGACTAAAATTTATAATATACTAGGTGAAGTTCCCGGCGATGCCCGGGCTTTACACAGAGTTTTAGAACTTCAAATGTAGACAGTGACTTTCCTCTTGTTTTGAAGGTCATATGTGTAAAATTTCATCAACCTCGGCCATCGATCAATACTGTAGATTTCCATACAAATCAAATCCACACAGCCCGCTGCCAGTCCGCTTGTCTACCACAATAAATTATATATTTCAATCAATTTACACAAAACCTTAACAAATTATATATCTAAACCTTCCTTATGAATCACTCTATCTATTGGTGAAAACCGCATGAAAATCCGTTTAGTAGTTTTTGAGCTTATGGTGAACAGACAGACAGACAAACACGGCGGAGGACTTTAATTTATAATATGTAGAGGTAGAGATTATACTGAATTCGTCTTTCTCTCCCCCAGTATTAATTTCGCAATATTCTATAGTGTTGGGCGTTTCAGTGTCTCGATGCCCGGGGACAATTGCGACTTGGGTGGTCATCATATAAATATACATAAACGTGCTAGAAATTCGTAACATCGTAAAAACGATCTCTAATCCAGCTGTTTGCCATAAAAAATACACAGATTTATATATTTTTAATATGAAAAATATCATAGTTTATTGCTAATTAATTAATGAATAATAATGTTATAAAGTTTTGAAGTCAAACGCCACAACAGCCTTTTTGACTCCCTGGCTCCCGTATGCCGTATCGGGTGACGGGGGGTTTTAGGGGTCGCGAATCATCCCCTCCCCATCCACCCCCCGTGTAAACCTCCCCCAGAACAAGTCTCGGATCGCGTAAAACACTTACATAAATTTGTCAAAGCTGCCAGCAAATTTTGAAACATGATGTTTATGTTTGATTCTTGGAACGGCGCGTGTGTGTGTTACAATACGTGCACAGATTCCTGTCAATGTGTGAATGTTTGCCAAGGTATTGTGAATGTATTACGAATGTATTGTACATGTGTTACATCTGTGTGGGTTCGTTTACTTTGGGAAGGGGTTGAAGTTTTGCTATGAAAATTGAATTACGTTTGCGTATATTTGAGCGAAGATGCGTAAATTTCGCTTGATTAAACAATATAAAGTTCCTGATTTATAAGGAAAATATTTTTTGTGATTTAACGGTGATGCGAAAACTGACTTGTTTTGCCTTTGCGTTTAATTTATGCTGCTTGTCGGAGTCGTGTTTTCAGTTCTGAATTTATTCCGTCAATGGAATTCATATTATACTAGGTGCTTACTTCCTGCTTATATTCTTACACCATTTTTGCGCTTGTTAATTTTGTTTATATATCTTGTCTTAAAAAAATGTATTTTTAAGCAACTTTTGATTTTTACCACTCTTCTATAAAAGAGAAATTAATATGCACACATTTCATGAAAAAAATTTCTAATTGAATAATTATATAAACTTTGCAAAATTACTTTGTGGCGTCATTTTTAATTAAATGAAAAAAAGCCACTTTGTAAAACACCACTTATTTAATAAAAATTATCTAAGTGTTTCAAAACCAAATTTGCCAACCTCATTTTGGAAACAAAACATTCTTTTGATGTAAAAAAGAGGTTTACTAAATTTACACACAAACACAACGGGTTTACAAGTAGATAACTTAGAAACTTTAGAAATTAGAAAAAGTGTCAATAGTTAATAAAATATTATTAATAACCATTTTTTTTTAAATAGCCATCTCTTAAATTATTTTCGTATTAATTCATACATTTATAATAATTTATTTTTGTGATTTAGGCATCTTGTTTATTTTTGTTTAACTATTTTTAAAAATATATTGAAAAGCAATTTTTGTGTATTTTAAAATAATTTATATATATTTCATTTTATATAATTATTTTTTACTTTTAAATAATTAATCACCACACCATATAATATTTTTGTCTACAGTTCCTTTTTGTCTCTATTTGTCTTTTGTATTTTATTAATTTTGATCTTTTCCTGAAGTTGAAACCTTTGGTTTTGAAACATTTAGATAATTTTGATTAAATAAGCCTACATCCTACATCTACCGGATCTGGCGGATCTGCCCCGATGACGGACACTTCAACGCTGTCCGAAATGTTGGCTATAGAAGGAGGCAGCGAAACACGGCATAACACCCCAAAAAATAATAACGAAAATAAGTAGTGTTTTGCAATGTGATTTTTTTTCGTTTAATTATATGAACGTTTAATACTTTGGCGAAACGTTGGCTATAGAAGGAGGTAGCGAAACACGGCATAACACCCCAAAAAATAATAACGAAAATAAGTAGTGTTTTGCAATGTGATTTTTTTTCGTTTAATTATATGAACGATAAATACTTGTTTGGTACTTAATAGTAATTATTAGGGATTTTTTCATTATACGTTGGCAAAGCATTTATATATATATATACCACTAAGATATTTTAAAATATACGCTACCAATAAAAACTTTAAAAAAAGTGTAGTGCATTATTAGGCGTAAATTACGCTTTTTATTTTTATCATCGATTTTATGATTGATAAGTAATGATGGATTGAGCAATCAAAATATACACAACATGTACTTATTTTTAAAAACTTTTTTTAAAACTCTTCATAAAAGTAAAAGTTAAAGTCCCCAATCTTATTTTTATTAAACGTGCGCATGAATCATTTAATAATATCAATATTTCTTATTAAAGTGATATATTATTATCCTTTCAATTAGTATGAGCTTAATGAGCTACTATTACTTTGGACCGTAATAAATCGTCCAAAGACGTCACTGTACATTCACGTTAAAACCTCTAAATTATGTAAGTTTTTAAAACATTGACAAATTGCGAGTTTGTTCGCAAAAATGTAACTTTTCACTTAGGGTGACGTGGCAAGGGTAAGTTAGCGCGCGGGGGAGGTCGGCTAGGCCCGAAAAGAGCCGGTAACCGGGGGTAACCTATGCCACTTCTCCCGAACTTGGTAATACTACCCCGAAGAACTTGAAACTTTGCCGTTTTTTTCTTATCGAATGCAAAGTTATACTTTTAAAACGAGAACATATAAAATAAGTGTCTCGACAACATTGTTTTGGTTACTGCATTTACTTGTTTATTTTGGAGGAATTTCAAACAGAAAAATGTTCAAAGAAAAAACGTGTCCCATTTATATTACAAAAACAGTAAAAACCAATGTTTTTTTTCATCGATTTTTAATAAATTATTTCTTACGAAAAAAATCTGTTAGCTGTATAATATAAGATTTCATGACAACTCTACGAACTAGTATTTTAATAGCCCTTTGAAAAGTCAATATGATGAAAAAAATAGCTCATAACCTAACCTAAAGTAACCTCACCTTTAATAACTTAGAGGGTAATGAAATGCCACTTTGTTGAGTTGTCTGGTCACCAAACACAATGAGATAAGTGCAAAAGTTAAAAACTAGCAACCTGTGTTGTGAAAACACTTATTTTTGTTATTAAAAAAACAATATTATGACATCTTGTTTTATATTTCTAAGTTCCACAGCTTTCGATGGAAAGGACGATGTAGCCAATCAGAAAAAGTTTTTCGAATTATACGCCAAAACCTAATGTTTGCGAGTTTTTGTTAGTGATATACCATAGCTAAAATTTAAACAACCTAAAAATTCTGGTAGGACTAGTTTTTTCATCGCAAACTTTCTAGCCTGGTCAGCTTCCTCCAGCCATTGCAAATAATGTGATGAATAATTAAAAGTAATATATTTAAGGTTATGATGAATCTGACATTTTAATTATTCCCTCGTCGCCAGTGTGTAGTGTGTAGTTAGTGGGGGTGCACGCCATTGTGAGCCTTGGGCACGGGGTCCGAAGGTAGGAAGGAGCCTCACGGCGCCCGGCTATAAATCTAAGGGCGGTAGTTTGGGAGATGAATGAAGCTTAATACGTTGGGGTTTCAAATAGTTTCGTTTCCAAATGGTCCTGCTTTCACTCAGTCACCAGATATATGGGCATACTTCGCAACAGTCCACTGCTGAATGTGTTTACATTCGAAACATATATTTTCTTTGATAAGACGGATGCTGTAAGCAAGAGTAGGTAGGTAAAGAACCCCCCCAGTCATTCAGTAATGGAGTTTCGAAGAAAACAAACGACATTGAGAATAAAAGGCACTTTTTTCTGCTGCCTGAAACATTGACTTGGATGAAAAAATATGGGGAAAATACGTAATATGAATGCAAAAGGTAAAGTTTGGTTGTATGTAATTTAAATCTAACTTAACCTAACTGAAAAAATTAAAATACAATCCGAACGATGCGAAAGTAGGTAGGTTCCAATATTCGTTAGGTGTTTTTTTTAATTCTCATGTTAATTTTGGAGGGTGTTTCAAATACCTGAAAATTTAAGATAGGCATTCTTACGATATTACGATTCAAAATTTAGACTGTATGTGATGTAATTCGCTGAAATTTATATTAATATTTCATTTGTTTACGGATCGTAAAGGTCCGCTATAAATCTAGGCATGAATAGATTAGCCTAATAAATATGCACATAAAAAGGCCGTTAATTTTTCGGGATGAATTTTTTTCTAAAGATATTTTCAATCCCCGGCATTCGGCCCCCGGGCCCAGCTGGTGACAATAAGCTCAGAATAACGCCGAAAAAACACAAACACCTCAAATCTATATCATTTTCATCCCGCGAGAACAATGGGATAAAGAAGGGTTGTCCATTTCTCTCGGCCCGCCATTATATTATTATATTCCTCGGATTCCAGAGAGCGGCAAGAAATCCCGCATTTTACAGGTTCAATTACGAAAAACTCTAATAGCGAAAAAAATGAGCGAACAATAGCAGTATTGTTTTTATAAGCACCCCTTGGCAGTAAAGATAATACATATCCTGCGGGGTGCTACACCCCCCCAAACCCTCTGTTCCCCCACCCCCTCAGGCCGCCCCCCCGAGGGTCACGTGGGGGCGGGGGACACCGTACAATGGACGCCCCGACGCAGGGTATGATTTACGTCTTAACCTCGTTTTATATTATGTTTTAACGTCGGCAGAGGCAAATACTGCCCGTTATGCTCTATATTAAATACATGAGGAGATGTTCCCAGACCTGCAGGGCCGGCGCGCGGCGTGATGCATGTCTCACCCCCCACAAATCAGAGAAAAAAAAACATTTTCTTAGAATTGATTATCATCCTTAAGGAGTTGTATACTGCAGAAGTGGAGGTAAACAAAATATTTTTTAATGTTTTAAATAGTATAATAAATGTTTTAGAAAACTTTCGTGTTTGTGTTTGCCAATATTTTTCCAGAAATCTAAATGAACGATAGGGAATGAGAATTGAACCTATTTTATAGAAACGTCACATCCGCTCCGTCAAGCGAGTTGGGGCAGTGGTTCCGCACCCCTCCCACTCCCCCGACTTGGCCGCCCTACCCCACCCGCCGCCTTGTCGCTCTACGGTGGCGGAAAAGGAAAAACTACGGAGAATAGAATGATGAAAGGCCGTCGTGCGGTGGCATTTGAATGTGTGTGGGCGGGGGTGCCCCCGTGCCCCCTTGCCCCCACCCCGTGTCCGCGGCCCGCCTAGATTTATAGCCGCCTCCGCCCACCCCAGAACACACCAGGGCGGCAGTCGAGGCACCGCTTTTAATTATAATACTATATAGCCCAATAAATCACGGCGAAATGTCCCGGGACGCGGGCGCCGTGCCACCCCTTTTTACTTTGAAGGATATCTGTTCAATTCTCGGCAGACGTAATATTTTACGGCGGAATTATGCATATAGCGGGGGGGAGGCGGGTGGAGATGTGGGTGGGCTCCCCACCCCCCACCGGCTCCAGCTTTCCGTGATATCTACAATAAATGGGAGTAATATATGAGAAAGTGCGTTTAAAATTTTTGCCCCATTTCATTTAATTATCGTCCAAAGTTTTGACATGCCTTACATTTGAAAGGGCTCCCACAGCTCGATAGCTCGTTATTTAGCCGTGCCTCATGTATTGTTTTTTGAATATATTTTATTGTTTTGTTTTCATAAAAATGCTTTGGGATTACTCGTAAATCTAATTTATCGCCCGGGGGGTACTTTTGGCAGCGCGATATTTTTATAAAATATTATATAGCCCTTTCCCATTTTAATCATAGATATTGAGATACACCCCCTTGTGACCGTAGCGACCCTTTATATGTCATTTGATTGATATCATTATATTGTATTAATAATTTCTTTTTTAAATATATGTATTTTTTAAATCGCGTTGTAAAAATGGAATATGATTTTTTTAAATTAAAATGAGCACGTAGGTGCGATAAATTTCTATGTTTACGTTTCTCAGTCGATAAATCAGCATACAGTCTCAGTGATTATGGATTAAGATGATTTATGGTGACAATGTTCCTTACCGTTGGTAGGTTGGCTGACTGGTTGTCGCTGTATGGTAGATAGTGGACACGCTACAAGAAGAACGATCCATCATGGTTCTGGAGTAGAATCAGTCTCCATTCGGTAAGAATGGTCTATGCCCACCTTCATCACAAACACAAACACCGGTGCTGGTGAAAACAAGACACAGTTCTCCCATCAGGACACAGTCATCATCATTTGCTACCGGAATTACAGGGCCGAATTGGGTTAACCATTCAAATAAAATCAAAAATGTTTTGCAAGCATCGAAACACCCCACTCAAACACCGATATGGAATAATTAGCTTATTTTTGTTTTTCAATAGCTTTATCTGTATATTTTTTACTTACTCTGTGTATACATACTAATTATAAATTAGAACTAACCATACACGACTCCTTGAACCTTTTCAAAGTTTTGAAATGTATTGACAGAAAAAAACGACGTCTAAGCTCACCGGTAAAGAGCCCTTTATAGTTTTACTCAAAGATATTGAAATATAAGTAGATGTGCTATCTGCTGTTTTTACTATGTGGGTCTGCGCTTCCGGGTGTCGCCGATAGTGTTTACCAATTAACAAAAAAACTAAAAATAAAAAAAATAACGAATTAACCAAACGAACGTTAAACTAAATGAACGAATTCTCTCCTTATTCAAAATATATTGTTAACCAATATTAATACACAATTTCAAAAAATCAACGAAATGAACAAATTCTTTTTGTATGAAAACTACGCTAATTAGCGCGTAGTCCGGCGACAGTTGCGCGGACACCATAGCATATCTCTTCTGAATTTGAATATCTTTGGTTTTACTATAGATATATATTAAATTTTTAATAAAGAAAGACAAACATTCGCAGTTTACTAAAACAAATTGTGTAAGTGAATCCTTCGGAAAACTAAAGTAGACAAGAGTGGGAGGCTACGAAGCACCGCACAAAGAGGAGAGCGATTAGTCTATTTTATTCTCTCGCAGGCTAAATCCTATAGATATATGTGTTTGTCTCTTTTTAGTATCGCTTTTTCGTTTCATCGAGTTTATAATCACAATGGTGCTAAAAATGTTTTCACTTCAATAAATTGATAATGTTTGAAAATCTCCTACTACCAACACAATAAGCGAAAAATGATACTTGTGTCGTGATGGAGATGACGCGTTGCCAACTTAGCCACTAACGGGTCTAAATACGCCTTATTTAAATTATAATAAGTTTTTTTGGTTTGTTTTTACACCAAAAATGGACCAAAAGATGCTTCATCATTACAACAATTAAAAAAATGGAATATTATAATAAGAAATATTGATAAAATTAAAATTTTCATCATGATTTTGGGTGATGATTGATGATTCGAACTCGAATGTAATTATTATAAATTATCCATTTCATTAATATTACTGGAAACCTAGTCACAACTCGTACATATTATCTAACGAAACAATCAATGCAATTAATGTGAACATACCGGTGGTACATTGCGGTAATACCTATTCCCAACCTTCAAATCTAAATCCGCCCCCCAGTGATCGTGTGTGGTCTGCTGTCACTAACGGAAACAAAACTATTTATTTACCAATGGTTATGTACTCGGTTTTCATTCCTGTCATGCTATAATATGCACCGCTGCTGGTTCATTGGTACGTTGCCATTTATTTATGGACCTCGACAAGATTGACAATGTCCAAATTGCACAATTGTTCGCTAACGATTTCATCCCACTATTTACTGCTGTTTTGCCGTAGGTGGCCTGACGCATGCCCTACGAAGACATAAGGAACTAAACTTATTTTTTTTTAAACTTATATTTATATAGATTCTTTTGAAGTGAAAACTTCTTTAGCACCGTTGTGATTTGAAAATCGATGAAACGAAGAAACCGAAACGAGCACAATAAAAAGAGGCAAACACATACATCTGTAGGATTTAGCCTGCGAGAGAATGAGACGGACTAATCGGTGTCGTCTTTGTAGGGTGCTTTGTAGCCTATCGGCCTCCCCTTTGGGCGGTGTAATAAAATGTAAAATAATTTTTAAACTTGGTAACCACATTATAATAAATAAACCCTAAATTTATCCTACTCCAGATACTCTTACATCTACATTCGTCTCATTCTCTCGAAGTTTAGTCTTCGAAGTGAAAACTTCTTTAGCACCGTTGTGATATTAAACTCGATGAAACAAAAAATAGCGACCCTAAAAAGAGACAAACACATACATCTACAGGATTTAGCTTGCGAGAGAATGAGATAGTATAATCGGTCTCCTCTTTGTGTGGTGCTTCGTAGCCTATTGGTCACTTCTCTGTGCGGTGCTTCATAGTCTCCCCATTCTTGCCTACTTTAGTTTTCTGAAGGTTTCACTTCTACCGCATGTGAATTGCACACTCTGATATTTTTTTAAATGCTTGCTTTAATTGAAAAAAATACAATGGCGAAGTTTTTTTTTTATTGATACAAATTGGGCCCGATTTGCAGTATTACGCGCGCCATACTAATTTGAATCAGATCTCTGGTAGGCCGTTTCAACCGGATCCAGATGACGTCATTTTCAGCCAAGCCGGTTCGTTTAGTCTTTAGTCTATTGATTTTTTTCGTAGTAATAATATTTCCTTACTGCTTAGCGTGCTTAATAAAATGATAAATATCTTATGGCGCACTCCAACTCTGAATTGATCAAAATTTTACTTTTAAATCGCCATAATAAATAATCATTTCGTTATTTTTTATGTGATGTAATTAATTTGACATCCTAATTAGCGCAGATGTCCCCGATGTGTGGCTCCTCGCGAAGACAGTTTCGAATTCCGCCACAACAAGATTAGCGACAAGGTCGATAAAGCAGAGAATTACGCATCCCGCCATACATCACTGATAAACGCGCTGGTTCGTTTCTTCTTTCCTTTTTCTTTAAAAAAATTGTACGGGTCACAAGAAGCAGTAGTCAGGACGGCGCGGACGGCGACCGGGCGACCCTAGCGGCGCGGCGGCCGCTACACAAATCAACCGCCCAGAGACTAATTGACTTTTCTTGTTTGTTGAAATTTAAGAATGTCGCGGCTCTCGTCCGATACCCTTCATGGCCATGTCGGGTGTGCGTGCGACTTTAAACCACCGCTTACACATTCATATTCAATTAACGTATTCAGTATTCATTGCTCAGATTATTTGCACAATTAAAATGCTCGTGTATCGATGAGCTTTAATGTTCCCCAGGAACATTTGCATAGAGTGTGCCTGCACCGGTGTAAGCTTCAGCCGGGTGACTCCGCCTGGGTTCGGTGGTGTTAAGTTGGAGGTGAATATAATTAAATGTTGCCGATACATGATAAATAACGACTCATTAATTTGTTTCCATTCGAACTAATAAACTGGGAAGCCGTCACAAATGTCTCCCTTCTTGAAATATAAACATATAGTTGCATATCAACTGACTTAACATTAAAAAGCACGTGGTTATTGTTTTTCAACGAATCTAGGTTTTATTAAACACACTGATTTCGGTTGTCGCTGCATGCGTGATTTGAAATTGCGAAAAATTATTCAAGTTCAATGAACTTTAAATTTTCAAAATTTGAACGGATAAGTTTAAATCATGTCATACCAGCGAAACTCAATCGAAAATTTCGACCGAATCGGATAGAGACACCTTAGATCAGTGGTTAGAGCTGTGGCCCGGAAAGCCGAAGGTTCTGGGTTCGAGTCCCAGAGGTACCAATATCTTTTTCTAATTTTCTTGTCTCCAGATTTTTGATTGAGTTGCGCTAATATTGTTTTCATTTAATTAAATTTTAAATTTGAAGTTTTACTCATAAAGTTAAAAATAAAAATAAACATGTCATATCAGGTAAGCGATAAATTAGGCACAGAAATCATTTTCATTAAAAATTATTTATTAGAAATGTGTATTTCATTGTTTAACTGATCTGATCTAAATCTGAGTAATTTATAATTTTTCAAGTTTAATTAATGGTATTCATTCGAAAGGTAATTCTGTTCGTCTCTCTTAGTATTTGTCAGCAAAAAATATAATTATTTTAAAAAAAATTGTCAATGATGTTTTTTTTTTAAATTAGGCAATTTACCCTAAAAAGGGTGCTTTGTGATGATGGTTTTTGATGTACAATGATCATGAGCCAAATATTTATAGATACCTTTAGTTGCACAAATCCTGCAATCATAATATTACATGATTTTCCACGGGTGTACGCTACTTATATAATAATGACAGATTCTAATTACGTCAATCATGTTTTATTCAAATCAGCTTTGTGAAATCAATTGCTATATTTTTTTTATATACAAAATGTATATTGTGTTCGCAATACGCATTTTATGAACGATTACAATCTCTCAGTCTCAATGCCTCTAGTAAACAACCTTCGCGATTAAAAGTATTATAGCATCGAATAAAAAAAGCATTTGTGAAGGTTCATTGTTATTTCTGCCACGAAATAAATATCTCAATGTCAGTGTCGCATAAGATTTTTACGTTTGTCTCAATAAATTATGGTTGCATGTTAGAGATTTTGCATGTAAGCCGATGAAAAAGGAAGAATAACATGTTTCATAAAGTGGAGACAAATAAATAACGCCATCGCCCGTGCGTGTGTATTTAATCCCAGATTTCAATCAATCGAACACGTCGTGTCGCCATTTGTTCCAGGACGACGCCGTCGCGTCGTACTGATTTAAATCCCAGAACTTATTTGGGTCAACTATTGACTTTTCTCCCCTTTATGCGAGTAAATCCGATCACTTATTTTTGTTCCATGACAATTGATCTGGCGACAATTGGCCCGCCGACAGTTGGCCCGCCGATAATTGATCCAGCGACAGTTGGCCCGCCGAGAGTTGATCCTCCGGGCAGTTGATCCTCGGGGTAGTTGATCCGCCGGACAGTTGACCCGCCGCGCCGGACCGGTGTTGATCCTTCTGCCAATTGATCCCCTAAAAGATTATTTCTTAAAATACGTACGCGAAATGAGATCCCTGAGACGTATGTGTGGTAAAACCATGTATGATCGTGTTAGAAATGTGGATATCCGCAAAGAATGTAAGGCTGATGTAAGTATAATGAGCAAAATTAAGAAAGGGACATGGCACGATCAAGTGAATCAGATACTTGAGACGGGCCATGTCAAAAGTCAGAATAATATAAGAGTATGTATGAGACGATGTATGTGAGTGAGGCAAAGAGTGTGTGCCAAGACCGAGTTGTTTGGCGGTCCGTCCTCTCTGCCTACCCCTGCGGGGAAACGGCGTGATGGTTAGTTAGTTAGTCGTACGCAAAGAGGATGTATGACTGTACAACCGTCGATATACTTATATCTGCAGGCGTCTTGAGTGAAAATCCGCTACACAAATATTTTTACCAATGATTATTCGGTCTCCCCGAAGGAGCATGCCGTGACACTATTCGGCCGAAAAACAAAATACAACATACTTATATGCGCAGTCGGCTTAGCAAAAAAACTGCTAAAGTTTCCTACTTGCATATAATATAATTTATTTTATCTGAATACACACAATAGTCTCAACCGCTCCCAATCGTCTGGAGCCAGTGAGACTATGGCTTCTTCAATTTTGGCATATTGTGAGGCTGAAGGTATATAGGTACGGTCGTATATTATATTTACTTGAGGAAATAATCTTTTAGGGGATCAGCTGTCCGAGGGATCAATTGGCAGAGGGATCAACTGTCCGGCTGGTCAACTGTCCGGTGATCAACTATCTACGGGCCAACTGTCGACGGTCAATTGTCGCCGGATCAATTGTCGGGTCACCCTAATTTTTGTTGATTATAATAGTTAACATTGAAAATCCGCCATTTACAAAAATTAAGGTAATAGTTAGTTTCTATTGCTTTTTTTTGTTCGAACTCATTTCGACGTGGGAGTATTATATACATGCAATCGACCGCTTCCTACCACTCGTACAGGTTTAAGCCAGCCATTATCTGTTGAAAATCCTACTGCTGTTTAAAATCCAACCACTCATTTGGGTCAGTCACAAATAACACGTGTATTATTTGGAAAGTTTATGCATAATAATGTGTCGGGTAATAAATCGGTAATAAATTGTGTGCGATTAAACAATCCCGTTAAATTATCCACGCCAAATTACTGCTTCCTCGAAATTCTTTCAACAGTCATCTTCGTCATTTGGAAAGCGTCCAAGCCGAGTTGTTATTATTGCCGGCTTTTTCTCGGCGGAGGATTAATCAATATTACCAGAGATGACACATTTATTTGGCTATGTAACTCATCTTGTGTTGCAATCAATGTGGTACCACTCAATGTCATTTAAGATATAATTGTCAAAGGCACAATTTGTCAGTTAACGATTGATGGGTAAGTCCAGCCAATCACGGGATTACGGTGGTAGACACAACAGCCGAGATAAAAACCACAATGAAGAATTTAACAGAAAATACTCGTACCTTCATTAGAAAAATGAAGACATGGATCATGATGATTGGAAACTTTGTGAGAAAAGAATTAGTTGGCCTGAGTTAAATACGAATACCATAAGTCATGTCACCGGGTTGTCACACTCTCTTAGACATCGTTTGATTAAGCAAGTTCGCGTGAAATTAGCGTCGGCCCCTCGTTAGAGTGGCTATATCAGTATAGGTCTACAGTCTTCAGACTACAGCAGTTAGAGCTGCGACCAGGTATCAGACTTGGTTGTAGAGGTATGACCGGTGAACAGTCTCCCATATACCGCTCTTGCAGCACCTCCAGAGACACCGGTATAAATAAGCTGCTCTAATCTATTTCGAGATCTTCGTCTGCTCCAATAATTTATTGTTATGGCCCCAAGATTGATCGCAGCGCGCGGCGGGAGTAGACAAAAATTACAATCCCCTCGTCTCACCCGACAGAATTAGGTGATTTAGATGCGAAATGCAAATAGAATCCGTATCGCGATAGCAGCTCTGGCTCGAATATAACGCTGGCTCCGCAAAACATGTGACAGATCAAAAGTCGCGTTAATTAATGGTCAGATTCAATTTTTGGACTACATGACGAACCACAGAAGCTATCGCCGGACAGTGACGAATGCATTCATGTTCAATATCCCAGCCGACAGAGATGCATTTCAAATTCGAACTCGATAAATGATTTATCAGTGGCGCATTACATGCACATCGAAAATTTGCATTTAATGAATGCAATCATTTTTTAAATGAAAAAAAGTCTGGACAGTTAATAAATATTACGATATGCTATTCTAATTGCGAAGTTAGCTTGTTTTGCAGTGACGAATATTCATCACAATTATTTAAAAATCCATAATTTTAAATGAGAAATAAAATAACATACAGAGCTAAAAACGATTGTTTTCAACGAGAAATTTCAGACATACAAAGATCAGAAAAACGCTGTACTACATCTGACAAATTTTGCTGCTTCGGATAAACAGATCTGCTTAGTAAGTTAAGAATAATAATAATTTGATTGATTAGCTTCACGTAAATTTCTAATCACTTAAATTGATCACTTAAATTGATATTCGCTTAATTTAGATCACTGAAATAACAAGTTTTTTTATTTCTGATGAATCAATCAAAGTTGTCACAGCTTATTGTGATTCTATTATTTGCCTGTGTCGCCAATCGTCCACTGCAGTGTGTATTCAGTCTGGTATAGCTAAAGTGTCACAGTTCGCCCCAGGGACGACGAGATGACTCCTCCGTTCGCCCCCTGCGCACCGGGTTTCATCAGAACTAAATGATTATGTTAGCTGCCGAAGTGTAGAGAACGGAATAATGAATTGAGACCACTGGCAGCCACTGTTTGGCACCTGCCAGCGGTCTGCTCTGCTGCCTTGATCAATAATCTGGTGAATGAATAATTGCTATTATTGATCCCGTTGCTTCTTCATAATGTATTATTATAATGTGAAAGGCCAATTGCAACAGCGTCAGTTCATTTTGTGCTTTCGTGGAAGCATTTCGTGTTTTTATTTCAAACAAAATAAATAATGTTTGTGACTTAATAAGTATGGGGTTCAAACAATCCAAAATATATTACGAATATATTCTCCAATAATATAATATGTAAATTAAGTAGCAAGTTAAAAGTTGTCGAAGGGAGTGACGCTAACAGATCAAGATATTCTCATACTAACCCTTTTAACTAACAGCAAGACATGGAACTAGCAGAGGAAAAAATAGAGTAAACGCAAATGTAATTCCTGATGGGTAGGTATGTGTGATGAAATCTGATTAATCTAAATTTGCATAACGAATGAGGCCAATGTAGATACATACGAGTAAACTTAAAGAACAATTATTGTTGAATGGTACGATCAAAGTAAATAAATGACTTAGATTTGGGGTGACAATAACAGCAACAGCCGAAAAATATTTGACTAGCAAGTCCATACTTTCTGTTTCCACTCTTGAGAAATTACATAATATACGAATATAAATGACGTAATCAAATCAACTGATTTGATTATATACCAAACATATTTTAATTGCATGATGATTATTTAACGAAATGCCACTATTTATAATTCCGAGCATCACTCGACCGACGAACATGTGAGACCGCATCGCAGAGCGTTTTCCATATCAAGACCACTCCAGTCCCCTCGTTCTCCTCACACACACCGCCACGCGGTCCTGCACTCCTGGTCGCAAATCTTTCCAGTTCAGAGTGCAAGGAGTATCGCCGCACCCGCGAAATGCTAATGCGCTGCCACCTTTTGCAGCCGTATGCTAATCTGGAGAGTTACACGAAGCGATTGATACGAGAGACAGCTCTAGCAGATTTACAGCTACATGAGGATTAAGGTTCGCTGGGCAAACGGGCATTCAAAGTTGAATGAGAAAATCGATAAGTATGTGTTCAAATTCAGAACTAAACGCATTCATAGGACACAACAATTGTAGTTTCTATTTGACTAGGAGCTAGATGTGGGATAAAAACAACACAGCAGACACTAGATGTAGTAAAAAAAGACGCCACACTTAATACCTTCCAAACCTATGTGACTGGTACGAGTACAGCTTTGCCGAGTTGTTCCACGCTACAGCCAACAGATTGAAGACAGACATGAGTGGATACCAGAAGAAGTAGAAGTAGAAACCGAAAAGACAGTCTTTCTGGATGATTCACTGAATCTTTTGAGTGTGGTCTCTCATTAACCCTGATATCTAATCGCATCCAAGACGAGGAGCGAAGATAAAATTTCTTCTCTCTTGGTATCTTTGATGCAATGCAACACTTCTTCTGTCTGTGTGTTCCCTTTCCTCTCCCAGAAGCGCCACCTCGAGGCGAGCCCTTTGCTTGTACCCGCTAATGAGGGGACCGCCCGCAGGAAGCGATAAATACTTAATGCCTCCTTGTTTCTGCATTTTTTCAATGCATTTTTTTTTATTTTTTATCAATCGAATTATCCTTAAAACTCATCGAGCATTCACGCAATATTTGTTTTGCAAGTCAAGATAATCTTATCGATTGTAAAATTTGGTGAATTAGCTGGTTATTATCCGTTTCTGATGGATGGTTTATAAAAACAGTATATTCTGATAATTTTTTAACGATCGTTTCACTCAAAATTATTGATAAGATTCACCTTTCAGTTGGCGATCCGAACTAACGCAGCTTGATATTGGCCAACTTATCAAAATAATATAAACCGAAGCTGTATAATGTGAAGGCATCAATCTTGCATTATTGTCACCAGCCACGGTTTCGTGCTCGCTAAACGACACCATTCAGTAGCAAATCTAAATTCTTCGCACTGGCAGGAATCCAAGCCGTGAACTTTTATCTATTCGCCCGCTGACGGCTTCTGTTCGAAATTTATAATAATAATTATTAAAATATAAATGTCATAAGAAGCTCGATAGTCATCCGTGACGGACGTGTTTTGCTACATTCTGGGAGACGTTTGGCCATCATTTTGATGTCGCACGCTGAGTGAATCGACTTGTTCGACAACTTTAAAAAAGTGTGAAAAGCTCCAGGAAGCTCGGCTCGAGCCGAACGCAAACAATGAAAATAGTCAAAAGCTTCCTGTTTGATTGGGAAATGTATTCAGAAATACCAGAACGGAACCTAACCAAAGGTATCCTTGTTAGAATGACAATACATTTATACTCGGCAATTTAGTAATTCTCCACCGCATCTGCGTATATTACTCTAATAGATAAACCTATAAATACACTATTATGTTCACTTAGATAATCAATTCAGGGGCACTCGTATTACGTAAACTAACATAGTGTTGTTTACATAATATATGTCACCTGATTTGGAGTTATGTTCTTAACATTAGTATCCAATTATCAACAGTTCACCGATAGTAACATTAAATGTTAGAATATATAATATATTATGATGTGAATGACTATCTGACTAAAAAAAGGAATCACTAAACTGTAAGTTGCTGCTTCAGTTTGGTTCAACTCTTGGATGTTTAGTTTGAGATCCCAATGTCTCTAGTTATCAATAACTTTATGTTTGAAATGCTTGAAATTCAAAGAATAGATTTCTAACCAACCGGACAGTGCTTTTCGCAACGAGCGCGTGGACATTGCTAAATCATGTCCTATTAATTTAATCCCCTCCCGGTATAAATTATTTGATCATCACCTCGAGACGCGTCATATTATAATAATAACAGAGCTGCAGAGATGCTGTCCCGTGTCATTTCTCTATTTAAGAGAGAGAGTGATTTGTGGATATAACATTATCTTGGATTTAGCTTGATCGATGCCTCAGACGCACCGGTGTTGTGCCAAACGCTGAAGGCAATTAAGTATCCGTGATCATAATAAATAATTTAACGTACAAGATATTATGTTTACGATTGTTTATTTAATGTAAATCTTCTGACTAGTCATTCTTACTTTACTAAGAATAATCTAACTTAATCTCTATTAAATACAGATCTGAATTTAATTTAACCTAATCTTTTCCGTAACCTCACCCAACGTCTTTTGCATTGCATAGGAGCATGTCAAAATATGATTAGATATTACGTAACCCTTATACTAAAACAACATTTGCAAATTAGTTCAAACTCACTCAAAATATTTGATTATATACAGACAATATCAGCGTGACATTGTTTTCATTAAATGAAGACAATATTAACAATAATAATACAATCGAAAATCTGAACACAGACAAATCAGAAAAAGATAGGTCACATCTGGGACTCGAACCCAGGGCCTTGCAGGGGCGCAACCCAAAATATTTGTTCACGAGTGCCATTTTGGTGACAACTTTCCGCCATTAACAGGTTTGAAGAAAACTGGTAACTTCTAGTAACATTGCGATGAATTCAAGAAACAAGCCAAAACTCTTGGCCAAAGCGAAATAGGTTATTCTTTGACAGGGCTTAAATTAATATATCTCTATAAGTAAAACACTGATACTGAAATACTATCTTGTTCTAATAGAATATTATAATAAGCAAGGTAAATGCTGTAGACGAAAGAGCGCAAGAGACATGCCAAATCTCGTGTCTCCTGTCACGCCCGTCACACACCGTCAAGTCGCAGACCTGTCGGTTCCTCCTTCCCGCCTGGTGTCACAGTGATCTACATCAAATCCAATGTCACAACGGTTATTGAATAGTTATATTCTTGTCCTTGTCAAATGCAGCACCTCCGTCTGTGACGGTAAATCGATTTCATCATTTCACTCAATCAGTATCGTTCGGAATTAGTCAATAATGCTTCTATATAAAATGACACAACTTAGATATGATAATAAGGGTGACATTGTTACTATGTCGTATTTGTCTAAAGCAATTACAAAGCTTTGCAAATTTGTAATATTTGAAAAAAATTTAAAAATTTTATGGATGTAAATGGGGGGGTCTTCAAAATACCACGCTTGGTACAAATGAGCGGCGGGTTGCTTAGGTTTTTGGTCACGGTGGGGTGGGGGGGGGGGGGGGGGGGGGGGGGGGGGGGGGGGTTAAAAGTGCAAAAAGTTGGTCACGTAGTATGGGTACGTTCCCTAATTAAAATCTATTATGCATTAGCCCAATCTCATCTACAATATGGTCTTATCGGATGGGGAAGCTCATGCGATTCCACTATAAAACCAGTCCTCAGTCCTCATAGCACAAAGGGCAATTCTCAAAATTATACGAGTCCCCATCAGAACCCATACAGACTATGTTTTTAAAGCGCTGAATATAATGTCACTGAAACAATTATATACAAAAGATATTCGGATAACTTTGTGATGTTTGTCTTTTCTACTCTCTTATATTTGTCTGTATTTTATTTACTCCTGGGCACTTGGCACCAGTCGTAATGTTTCGTCTTTTCAAACTTATTTAACTCTCCTTTCATCGGCAAGACAGTTGTGATATTCTCGCCTTTTCTCTTGGCTCTGATCGATATTTAAATTCTTAAGGCTTTGCATATGTGTGGTAGGGATGGAAAATTCCTCCCCTACGTCACACAAGCCTTTATAAAATTGGACCCTTATTTCCTCTGATAACTACAGAAAGCTACTTAAAGCTCCCTTGTACTACATACCTTTAGCGATATATGTACTTAACTAATAAATACGTTATTTACGACTTTGAACGTAATTATTTTCGTATTTAGGTTGTAATTAAACTCCATCAAACGTTGTGTAATTTTTTTG
Organism: Limnephilus rhombicus; assembly: GCA_929108145.2. NCBI lineage: Eukaryota > Metazoa > Arthropoda > Insecta > Trichoptera > Limnephilidae > Limnephilus > Limnephilus rhombicus. Next base: position 25,736,288 of record OV815274.1, read on the forward strand.
ATTTATGATATAGGACTTTAATTACTTTAAATTTTGTGGTAACCCTCTTGATTCTAAACAGAGTGTTGAATTTCAAACTGTATTGGTCTTTCTCTTGCAAATTTAACCTTAAGTAATTTCTCTAAATGAACTAACTTCCCTTTGACGTTTATTATGATTCCCTACATCCTAATGAATTCATGAATAAGCAATACTAATCGAAACTACACATGACTAATTGAACAGATAATTAAATATAACTCAAATGGTTAAATGTTAGTAAATTTGATTATGATTGTATCTCGTATCTGCTGGGCGCCCCTCCGTTTAAATTCAGCTGCTATAAGGTACATATAAAGATGGATTTAGTAGGTTAATGTAATTAGTTAATTGCATATTTGACGAACTCAGAATAACCCTTTTTCTGGCAAAATTTGGCTCCAGCCTCCATCAAGTAAGCAGGGTGATCAGAAGTCAACCCAAAATTCGCACAGTCTTTTGGCACGGTTCAATTGATTGATACCTAAGTTATCGCGTCCCAATTGACCTTCCTTCGCCATCATGCACTGCCTTCAGGTCTTCCCCCAAGCCCAGATACCTCCAAATTCCTACTCCTCCAAAGTTTACTATTTACTTAGGGCGAACCGGTTTCGTCCTATATGCAATCATATACTCACGGGTTTGTGTGGAGTTACGGGTCGTGAATCCTCCCTCCACGTTCAAGAAATGAGACGAGAGTGACCCGACAGGCCTAAAGCACTAATTGTAAGTGAGTTCGTTTCATTCAATGAACAGTACATAAAAAGATATATATGTAAACATACGTTTTGGGAAGGTTTATAACTCGCAATACGAAACTACTTGCAACGCATCCCGAGCTCGGATCTCGCCCATCAAATTCTGCGAAATTTTCAGATTGATACCGAATACATACGTAAGAATAGTGGGTGAAATATAAATATATACTAGTACAATAAGATCTTATCTGGCGATGTGTTCTGGAGATTCGCCATAACTCCAAGCTTTTGTTTGGTTTTGTTGACGGTTTTGTTTGAGAGATCCGCCATCTCTATGGTTTGATTAATGGTCCTTGTTACAGAAGCGAACACTGCCTTCTGTTGGTTGAACTGTATTTTTTTTTTTTTTTTTTCCCTCCCCTCCAATGTTCAACTTTTGATAAATTCTTGCTATTCCGTGATTCTCAATTGAAGCATGTAAATCCTCATTACCCCTTATTAAGCTATCCCGTGATTTTTCAACTGTTTCATGTAAGTCTTCAATACACCCTATTAAGCTATCCCGTGATTTTTCAACTGTTTCATGTAAGTCTTCAATACACCCTACTTTTTACTATCCCGTGATTTATCAACTGTTTCATGTAAATCTTCAATACACCCTTTTGAACTGCTATAATAAATCTGTTAATTTTCAATTGCTTAGGTCTGTAGATATCTCTTCACGTTCAAATTAAAAATAGTGTTTAATTCCTTTTTTTTTTTTCTTTAATAATTGCGCAATATAATAATATTATCCCGTTCCTAGAAGTTAATACCTAAGTACGATATCCATTAATCAAGGTCATTTTTTTTTTCTTTTTACTGTATTCGAACTAGTGCCCCAGTGACCGATTTATTTTGTAAACAATTTGAGCTTTGTAAACATTCTCGACGGCCTCGTGGTTCCTAATAATTGCGCAATATAATAATTTTATCCCGTTCCTAGAAGTTAATACCTAAGTACGATATCCATTAATCAAGGTCATTTTTTTTTTTCTTTTTACTGTATTCGAACTAGTGCCCCAGTGACCGAATTATTTTGTAAACAATTTGAGCTTTGTAAACATTCTCGACGGCCTCGTGACCTAGATTCAAGCGTATGAGGTATGTTTACTTTAGACATTCCGGAGACGTGTGAGATGACTCTAAAATTTTCTTTGTTTGATAATGATGTACTTAGCGCAATTGTCTAGTCTGATACCCGATTACGTATACATATTTATTCATTTATATATACTTTGTCTCAATAAATAATTTATAATATGGATATGTACATACATAAATTTTATGATTGAAATAATTTCTAATATCATAACTTATTTCAAATGCTCTGGATTTTCTGAAATTATATTAATACATACATAACATTAAATATAAAATATTGATTTGCAAATTTATCACACATAACTACTTTTAATAGTTATTGATGAATTCAGAGGTAGGAATCGATACCCTTTTCCTCTTTTTATATAAGTGTTTTTCTTTTTTTTTTTTTTGATTAAAATTTTTCTTGGGAACAAAAATTACAAATATATATGTTTATATACATACATATATAAATATATAAAATATACTTATTATATTTATAATATTTTAATATAGTTACATATCACATATTAAGCGAGTAATATCTTGGTCAAATAATTAATCCAAATACCAATGTTTGCTCCATTCCGCTTTCTCCTTGGAATCTGTAAAATTTTATAACGGAAAAGACTTACCCCTACCAAGGGTTTTTTCCGACCGGGAAATACACGGTAACCTTGCTGCGATTTTCCTAAATTAATTTTTTATTTTCCTAAATTTAATTAAATCTTTTTGACTTCAATTTTTTTTTTTTTCATTTAATCTAATTAATTAAAATGATGTATGAACTCTATCGTTCTAAACTGTATTTTATCTCAAAACTCGTTGGTTAGATAACACTTTAAATGATAGTTACTTCACGATTAATTTAGAGATGGTAAATTGTTGTTAAATTAAATTTTTATCCCTCCGAAATTTTTATGTATTAATAAAATATTATTTTGTTTTATTATTATTATTTAAGATAATTAATTTAAATATTTATTATTTGTTAGAACACTTTCACTTAGATTGAACACACGTATTTAATTATAACTTCATCACGCTAAATTATCACATCACTTCAGTTATTTATTGCACTAATATTAAACGCGAAATTTCTAAGTTTAAAAATACGATATTAAGTGATTATAAAATCCGAATTTTCCACTAAAACAAATTGTATTTATCACGAGCACTTTTATTTTTCACAAGTAATTAATGCGTTGGCTTTAATTTTATTTTTCACTGACTCTAACTGCAAAGTATTTTTTTTTTATATCACTGACTAGAATGTGAAATTTTTCTAAGTATCAAAATAATTATCACTTAGAATTTTTCCACTTTAAGTCACCCACCGTTTCGTCACGTTCCGCGAAGTTACAAACTTTTCGACCACCACCGTAGACTGTCCTCAACTGGCATTTGTCTAGACTTTTATACCCCTCTCAGGTCCAAAAGATCGTATCTGAATCTCCTATAATAAACCAATCTAATTACTATCAACTCGTAATTTCTTGAAACCTCTCCATTATTGTCGAATGCGGTCTCTTAGTACTTTCCGTGTTGGATACATTAAATTCTGTCTCGTACTCCCATACTTACAAGATCCGGATTTAGTAAGATCCATGTTTAATGGCCCAACTTCCTTTGTCCTGGTGTTCATACAAAATTAGCTTGAATTTAATAATTTTAAAGTTCTATTTTCATATATTTCGTAACATGTCCGTGCGTACGGCATCTACCATATGTTCCAAATCTGTCCCCAAATTCGCCTATCAGAGATATCTTCATGTCGAAGTCTTTCTCGCAAATCGTTCATTTTTATTTTATTATTTTTCCTCGAGTTTTTCTGTATTCTATATGAACCTTTCCATTTAAAACCGAATTTTCTCTATTTACGTCGTATATTTGAATTTTCCATTTTTTTCTCGAATTTTCTTTTATTCACGACACTCTTTCCATGAATTTCCTTATTTATTCTTACGCTATTGTTCATATCTCTATAGATTTTTATATTTCAAGCCGTATTTATTTTATTCACTGTTAATCTAAGATTTCCTTTGTTTTTCTCTGTCGTATCTCCTTTCCCCTCACTTCCCCGTACTTCCCTGATATAACCATATCGTTTTTTGATGTTTGCTGCCTCTTGGAAAATTTCATTTTCTATTTGTTATTAATAAATATATCATTTTTTAACATCTTTATAGGGGATACCCCCACTTCGGCCCTTAAATTTCTGTCATTTTTATTGCTTCATAGAGAACGCCTTCCAAATTTTGTCCCGTTCTTACGCAAAATCCCATAAACCATATGTCTTGACAGTTGTATACATTAGTTCCTGTACCCACCTGGCAATAAATCCTTTTTTATTTCAGTGTCGTTAAATTTTATGAGAATTCTTTAATATAAATATTTCATAAGACCCATGATAATTTTTATTACCTTTTTAACGGCTAATCGTCCTTATCTAAACAATTTCCATGTTCGAATATTCCTTGTTTATCACAACAAAATACATCTGAAATCGACAACCATTGTAATGCCTCATTTTTTTATCTGCAATCGCGTACTATGTTACTCTATAAACTCCATTTTAATTACGTAAAATGACTCCTTTTCCTGAGTTTTTCTATCGCAATGTTTTCAGCATTTTCCACTCCCCTCCGTACTGCACTCTATTTTCTTCTCTAACACTTGTTACTGCTCTAGACATCTGAAATGTACCCTCGCCTATTCTTTAAAACTCTCATTTTTTTTTTGACGTTTCCTCCCTAAATCTTTCATCGTAATATCCTAGCTCCGTCTAGAATTGATAACAATAATTTTCCATTGTTTTCTCAACATTTCCATTTCCTTTAGCACGTTTTCCCTCGAATCGATCATCTCCGGTCGTCACAAACAATCGTATTATAGATGAAAATCTCCCTAACATCTTACAATACGTTTTCGTCACTTGCTTTGCAATTTTTCACTTAAACTTTTGCATCGTGTTTACGTGTATCCTTTTTTCCGCACCTTATATGCTTTAATGCGTTCGAGAACTAGGGTTTCTGATCCCTGGAACGTACCGGTTAATGATAACATTTCTTGGGGTCATCGTTCTTTTGTCCCTGAACAGATTATTTCTTCCCATGGAGTTTATTCACCTCTCGGTTTGGTGGGAACGTCAAACTCATTAATCACATTACTAATTGCTAAGTCCAAAGGTCGTTCCTTTGTTCTAAAAATGGGTTCGGCCCTCTTCCCGTTGATAGGCTGAATTGGTTTTTAATCGCTTTTGCTGCAATTCAATTGGCTGTCAATATATCACGTCTAAAGTATATTGGGGAGTCCCTGTCTTTGATTATTAGTTGATACCATCTGTGATTTTTTTATCAATACTCGTCTCACTTTGTCTAATTATAGATCCCTACCGTAAATATGAATTCACTTTACTCTAATCCGATAGATGTCGTAGACGTGTCCGTTTTATAAGTAATTGATATTTTCTTTTTAAATTAAAGTGGGAAGCTACGATATTTCCTAATTTTCACTGTTGATCAATGCAATTCATCACAGTTCCCTCCTCTGAACTCAATTTGCTGTGGCTAACGTTGTATTTTATTTTAATGTCCTCTTCTTTTTTTTTTTTTTTTTTTTTTTTTTTTTTTTTTTTTTTTTTTTTTTTTTTTTTTTTTTTTTTTTCGTTAGACACCGAAATTGTGTTCAAATTTAGACTAGCTATCTTCCCCTCCTCATTTGGTTATCCCCTATCTCTACTCCGTGTCATATTACTTCCTATCTCCCCCTCCTCATTTTGTTATCCCCTATCTTTTTCCGTATCCTATTACTTCCTATCTCCCCCTCCTCATTCTGTTATCCCCTATCTTTTTCCGTATCCTATTACTTCCTATCTCCCCCTCCTCATTCTGTTATCCCCTATCTCTTTTCCGTATCCTATTACTTCCTATCTCCCTCTTCTCTTTTGCTCGGATTGTTAACAATCTTGAATTTGAATCTCATTGTATTCTTTATTTTCTTTTCGCGTAGATTTTACTTTATGAAATTTTCTTTAATTTTGATAGATTCAAAATTAATTTCTTTTTGCTGGAACACGCCCCTCGACTCGCGTGTTTTGGTGGTCCCCAACCAGATTGGACTAAGACCTCCCTTACAATGATTTAAGTAAAGATTGTTTACAATCTCGCGGCCTTTCGAACAACTGAAAAGCGGGTGGTCTCTTGGTGTGCAATTAATTGTTTTTTGTTTTGTAAGTATGAATATTTTTTGTGAAATGTGTGTTTTCGCACGACCTCACCCAATCCGACAATCAGTGGTATACATGTTTCATATAAATTTTCCAGCATTTTTTTTTTTCTTTATTTATTTAAACTTTATTTTATAATTCTTAATTTCTAATTGTAATTTCTTAATTCATCCAAAGTCGTTCTAGCCTAAGTGTTGTCCACTCTAATATTTAAATTTTTATAAATGTTCTTTATTATCCTCAAATTGGTTCAGCGTTCCCTTTTTTTTCCTTTTTTTTTTTTTTTTTTGAAATCTAAACTATTTATACCTTAATTCAAATGTTACCTTTTTATCTCTATACTTAATGTCTACCCTATATCTATAGATAAACTTTCTTATTTCAATATTTCAAAAAACAATCCCTAAGCATTGTTTATTTTTATTCAAAATGTCCCTTTTGTGTGCCATATAATATCTCTAATTCTCTCCTTTTGAGTGTTCTTACTTATCTAACATTTTTTTTTTTTTTTTTTTTTTCTCACTAACACATAAAAAAAAGTAAAATTTTTTTTTTTTTCAACTAGAAAATCAAAATTAACGAATTTATTTGCCTTACTCTATTTCAATAATTGAATATGATTGTCGCTTATTAAGAACTTGTCCACTCACCCTCAAAGACTTAACGACGATCCGCCCCTCGCAAGCAATCTGATAATCTAATATTTTAGTAATTTTCTTTCTTCCCCCTCCCCAATTATAATGTATCCTAACATATTTTTATTTGTATTTCTCAATCGTTTATTTATTTATTAACATTTACAAATATTTGTAAACTTCGCACTCTATCCGTTGATTTCCACTAATTGTAAACCTGATTTTTGTTTCTTATTACTTGTGTAATATCTAGCTAAATGTAAAGCGCTATAATCTCCTTTTATCTCCCGAGTTAGCTGCGACCACTAGCTCCTTCCCGGCTGTAGTTATTGTAGAATTTTCTTTTGGTGAACTGTTAACATCGGTGCACTTGCTGCAACTAGCGTTTTCGCCCACACTTTCAATTGCGTGTATCCTCCTTTTTATAGCGCGGTAACGGTCACGGTATTTGTCCTTCTTGCTGGATTCCTCCCCACTCCTCTTCTTCATGTTCCGTTCTTCTGGTGTACATACCATTGTATCTAGTTTTCGTAGAAACTCAGCGGCGACAATCTCATCTCCTGATTGCCCCGAAAACCATAGCGATTGAATTTCCTTCGGATAATGTCTCATAATCTCGTCAACTATGCCCAACGGTGTGTCAGTAATCTTTAAAGCCTTCGCTAGCTCCCAATAGTTTGCGAAATGAGTAAGCATGGATATATTTTTCTTGGCATCATATACCCCTTCTGCAAGACGACGGCGAACTTCATTTTTCTTTATGTCTCCCCAATAGGTAGCTAAAAAATCTCGTTCGAAATCTAACATAGTCTCCCATCGTTTATTGTACAATTTTGCCCACGATTTAGCTTCCCCTTTCAAATTTTCCCGTACGACGACTAATGGATCCGTTCGTTTAACTTTTCTAGTGTATTCTTTTAAATCTTCCAGGAAACTAATGGGATTTTGATTTCCTCCGGAGAATGATGGTCGTTCCTGCTGTGGTAACATTTCCACTACTTGGAGAACGCTTTTCGGCGCACTATCCTCTCCTATCACCGCCACTGTTGCTGGGCTTCCCAATTGTTTCTCGAGTTCTTGCATCTTATTGACGAGCGGTGCCAAAGCTGCCTGAATTATTGTAGTTATATCTCCTATGTTTATTGTTGAAGTCTCCGCTGTGACATTTTCCCCGATTGCTGTCACTAAAGCCTGGGCTCGCCTACTTGTTCCATGTTTCCCAACCATTTTCTTTATTTTCCGAGTGTCGCCTGGTTAATGTTTATATTTTTATCTTATTAAGCGACAACCTTATAATCTCTATTTTAATTTTCTAAATTACCTTATGTAAATTATGTTGCCTTCCTTATTCTATATATATTTATTTTTTTTTCCATTTTCTCGTTTTTCTATATTTTTTATTTTATTTTTTTTTTTTTTCTTTTACTTCGTTAACTTTTCTTGTTCCTTTTCCTCGGGTTTTTCCTGTAACATATCATGTGTGAGTCTCTCTTCACACTCTCGCTTATTTTCGCCCTGTTCCTCCGATTTTGTGTCGGTCTCCCCCTCTGGCTGAACGACTTCTATCATATCCTCGACTCGTAACTTAGACCTCTTTGAACGTCTAAATATCTCCCGTAATTCATCTCCCAACGGTATTTCTTTAGCTTCTAATTCCGTCGCATCCACTTTCCTTTTTCCGCCATTTTTTGTTTAAAATTTTTAATGAATTTAACTCAATACCAACTATTTATTATAAATATACCTATATATATTTATAATTTATTTTATTTTTATTTTTATTTTTATTTTTTTTTTTATTTTTTTTTTTTTTTTGGAACCTGTCCCCCTATAAAACACAATATTTTCAATTATTTATATTTGTTTGCATGATGATTGTAACCCAAATTAGATCAACTCTACCATCACTCTTCATTTCAATTAAATGTAGGTAATTGCAAAAAAAACGGAATGAATATTGTTACTCCAATGTTAATGAATATCCCGTGATTTTCGTTCAACCAATAATTACTCATTGTTTAGAATGCCAACCATTCCTTCAAGTTCCGCAATACCTACGATATTTTCGCAAAATCTGTTTAGAGTTCGCAATACCTATCTTGATGTTATTTCGTCAAATCCCCTCCTTTTTTTGGTCCGAATGATCAAATGTTCCCTTAAATAGGTATATACCTATAAAACATTCGTCTGTGATATTAAAGCTCTCAACTCGACACTATCCCCAATCAAATATTTTATGTTATTTTTATTTTATGTTCCTTATCTTTTATGTTATGACTTTTTATGTGATAATCCTCACATACAAACCCACAACATTAACTATAAACAAAGGGTCACTTTATGTAGGTAAGTTCCCCCGTTTTTATCTGTAAAGTCTGTTTATTTTTTCCGTAACCGAGTGTTGATATCATTTTCGAGTTTGTTTATTCTACAATCTCTTAAAGCGATGCGCGTTACCCCCGATGTCACCTACTTCAAAATTTTTCGATGTTTTGTTATCACTTTCGATGCTTAGGTTATCAATCTTTCGATGCTTACAAACACCGCGGTATCTCGTATCAGATTGTTTACATTACGGTCATTAACATTCTGGATTCAGGAATTTATGGCCTGCCTTGAATAAACTGTTTACGCTTGTATCTGACCTACATTCTTTGTTACGATATTTATAATCTCATAAGCAATCAACAAATTCATGGTCACTTGATTTAAACTTTATCGACACTTTTATAAATTATTTTAAAACATGTAGAGTTTATTCGTTAACACTTTTTTTTTTTTTATATTTAAATGTATTGTTTATATATTTATTTTCGTATATTTATTTATTAATTTATATATTTTTTTCGTGTTTATTTAACGGCGCACTGTTCTGATTTTTATTTTATTTTTATTATCACTTCATTTAACATAACGTCCTACTTATTATTATTATTATTTTTTTTTTTTTTTTGCAATAGATTGACCAATAAAAGTTTTTTTTTTTTTTTTTTTTCTAAAACAACTTGTAAAACTCTGATCTCCTGTCACGGCTGTGCAGTTGTGATATTTCGTTTTTTCATACTTTCGTACTTATTTATTTACTCCTTTAACTCTCCTGGTCATCGGCAAGACAGTTGTGATGTTTGTCTTTTCTACTCTCTTATATTTGTCTGTATTTTATTTACTCCTGGGCACTTGGCACCAGTCGTAATGTTTCGTCTTTTCAAACTTATTTAACTCTCCTTTCATCGGCAAGACAGTTGTGATATTCTCGCCTTTTCTCTTGGCTCTGATCGATATTTAAATTCTTAAGGCTTTGCATATGTGTGGTAGGGATGGAAAATTCCTCCCCTACGTCACACAAGCCTTTATAAAATTGGACCCTTATTTCCTCTGATAACTACAGAAAGCTACTTAAAGCTCCCTTGTACTACATACCTTTAGCGATATATGTACTTAACTAATAAATACGTTATTTACGACTTTGAACGTAATTATTTTCGTATTTAGGTTGTAATTAAACTCCATCAAACGTTGTGTAATTTTTTTGATTTATGATATAGGACTTTAATTACTTTAAATTTTGTGGTAACCCTCTTGATTCTAAACAGAGTGTTGAATTTCAAACTGTATTGGTCTTTCTCTTGCAAATTTAACCTTAAGTAATTTCTCTAAATGAACTAACTTCCCTTTGACGTTTATTATGATTCCCTACATCCTAATGAATTCATGAATAAGCAATACTAATCGAAACTACACATGACTAATTGAACAGATAATTAAATATAACTCAAATGGTTAAATGTTAGTAAATTTGATTATGATTGTATCTCGTATCTGCTGGGCGCCCCTCCGTTTAAATTCAGCTGCTATAAGGTACATATAAAGATGGATTTAGTAGGTTAATGTAATTAGTTAATTGCATATTTGACGAACTCAGAATAACCCTTTTTCTGGCAAAATTTGGCTCCAGCCTCCATCAAGTAAGCAGGGTGATCAGAAGTCAACCCAAAATTCGCACAGTCTTTTGGCACGGTTCAATTGATTGATACCTAAGTTATCGCGTCCCAATTGACCTTCCTTCGCCATCATGCACTGCCTTCAGGTCTTCCCCCAAGCCCAGATACCTCCAAATTCCTACTCCTCCAAAGTTTACTATTTACTTAGGGCGAACCGGTTTCGTCCTATATGCAATCATATACTCACGGGTTTGTGTGGAGTTACGGGTCGTGAATCCTCCCTCCACGTTCAAGAAATGAGACGAGAGTGACCCGACAGGCCTAAAGCACTAATTGTAAGTGAGTTCGTTTCATTCAATGAACAGTACATAAAAAGATATATATGTAAACATACGTTTTGGGAAGGTTTATAACTCGCAATACGAAACTACTTGCAACGCATCCCGAGCTCGGATCTCGCCCATCAAATTCTGCGAAATTTTCAGATTGATACCGAATACATACGTAAGAATAGTGGGTGAAATATAAATATATACTAGTACAATAAGATCTTATCTGGCGATGTGTTCTGGAGATTCGCCATAACTCCAAGCTTTTGTTTGGTTTTGTTGACGGTTTTGTTTGAGAGATCCGCCATCTCTATGGTTTGATTAATGGTCCTTGTTACAGAAGCGAACACTGCCTTCTGTTGGTTGAACTGTATTTTTTTTTTTTTTTTTTCCCTCCCCTCCAATGTTCAACTTTTGATAAATTCTTGCTATCCCGTGATTCTCAATTGAAGCATGTAAATCCTCATTACCCCTTATTAAGCTATCCCGTGATTTTTCAACTGTTTCATGTAAGTCTTCAATACACCCTATTAAGCTATCCCGTGATTTTTCAACTGTTTCATGTAAGTCTTCAATACACCCTACTTTTTACTATCCCGTGATTTATCAACTGTTTCATGTAAATCTTCAATACACCCTTTTGAACTGCTATAATAAATCTGTTAATTTTCAATTGCTTAGGTCTGTAGATATCTCTTCACGTTCAAATTAAAAATAGTGTTTAATTCCTTTTTTTTTTTTCTTTAATAATTGCGCAATATAATAATATTATCCCGTTCCTAGAAGTTAATACCTAAGTACGATATCCATTAATCAAGGTCATTTTTTTTTTCTTTTTACTGTATTCGAACTAGTGCCCCAGTGACCGATTTATTTTGTAAACAATTTGAGCTTTGTAAACATTCTCGACGGCCTCGTGGTTCCTAATAATTGCGCAATATAATAATTTTATCCCGTTCCTAGAAGTTAATACCTAAGTACGATATCCATTAATCAAGGTCATTTTTTTTTTTCTTTTTACTGTATTCGAACTAGTGCCCCAGTGACCGAATTATTTTGTAAACAATTTGAGCTTTGTAAACATTCTCGACGGCCTCGTGACCTAGATTCAAGCGTATGAGGTATGTTTACTTTAGACATTCCGGAGACGTGTGAGATGACTCTAAAATTTTCTTTGTTTGATAATGATGTACTTAGCGCAATTGTCTAGTCTGATACCCGATTACGTATACATATTTATTCATTTATATATACTTTGTCTCAATAAATAATTTATAATATGGATATGTACATACATAAATTTTATGATTGAAATAATTTCTAATATCATAACTTATTTCAAATGCTCTGGATTTTCTGAAATTATATTAATACATACATAACATTAAATATAAAATATTGATTTGCAAATTTATCACACATAACTACTTTTAATAGTTATTGATGAATTCAGAGGTAGGAATCGATACCCTTTTCCTCTTTTTATATAAGTGTTTTTCTTTTTTTTTTTTTGATTAAAATTTTTCTTGGGAACAAAAATTACAAATATATATGTTTATATACATACATATATAAATATATAAAATATACTTATTATATTTATAATATTTTAATATAGTTACATATCACATATTAAGCGAGTAATATCTTGGTCAAATAATTAATCCAAATACCAATGTTTGCTCCATTCCGCTTTCTCCTTGGAATCTGTAAAATTTTATAACGGAAAAGACTTACCCCTACCAAGGGTTTTTTCCGACCGGGAAATACACGGTAACCTTGCTGCGATTTTCCTAAATTAATTTTTTATTTTCCTAAATTTAATTAAATCTTTTTGACTTCAATTTTTTTTTTTTTCATTTAATCTAATTAATTAAAATGATGTATGAACTCTATCGTTCTAAACTGTATTTTATCTCAAAACTCGTTGGTTAGATAACACTTTAAATGATAGTTACTTCACGATTAATTTAGAGATGGTAAATTGTTGTTAAATTAAATTTTTATCCCTCCGAAATTTTTATGTATTAATAAAATATTATTTTGTTTTATTATTATTATTTAAGATAATTAATTTAAATATTTATTATTTGTTAGAACACTTTCACTTAGATTGAACACACGTATTTAATTATAACTTCATCACGCTAAATTATCACATCACTTCAGTTATTTATTGCACTAATATTAAACGCGAAATTTCTAAGTTTAAAAATACGATATTAAGTGATTATAAAATCCGAATTTTCCACTAAAACAAATTGTATTTATCACGAGCACTTTTATTTTTCACAAGTAATTAATGCGTTGGCTTTAATTTTATTTTTCACTGACTCTAACTGCAAAGTATTTTTTTTTTATATCACTGACTAGAATGTGAAATTTTTCTAAGTATCAAAATAATTATCACTTAGAATTTTTCCACTTTAAGTCACCCACCGTTTCGTCACGTTCCGCGAAGTTACAAACTTTTCGACCACCACCGTAGACTGTCCTCAACTGGCATTTGTCTAGACTTTTATACCCCTCTCAGGTCCAAAAGATCGTATCTGAATCTCCTATAATAAACCAATCTAATTACTATCAACTCGTAATTTCTTGAAACCTCTCCATTATTGTCGAATGCGGTCTCTTAGTACTTTCCGTGTTGGATACATTAAATTCTGTCTCGTACTCCCATACTTACAAGATCCGGATTTAGTAAGATCCATGTTTAATGGCCCAACTTCCTTTGTCCTGGTGTTCATACAAAATTAGCTTGAATTTAATAATTTTAAAGTTCTATTTTCATATATTTCGTAACATGTCCGTGCGTACGGCATCTACCATATGTTCCAAATCTGTCCCCAAATTCGCCTATCAGAGATATCTTCATGTCGAAGTCTTTCTCGCAAATCGTTCATTTTTATTTTATTATTTTTCCTCGAGTTTTTCTGTATTCTATATGAACCTTTCCATTTAAAACCGAATTTTCTCTATTTACGTCGTATATTTGAATTTTCCATTTTTTTCTCGAATTTTCTTTTATTCACGACACTCTTTCCATGAATTTCCTTATTTATTCTTACGCTATTGTTCATATCTCTATAGATTTTTATATTTCAAGCCGTATTTATTTTATTCACTGTTAATCTAAGATTTCCTTTGTTTTTCTCTGTCGTATCTCCTTTCCCCTCACTTCCCCGTACTTCCCTGATATAACCATATCGTTTTTTGATGTTTGCTGCCTCTTGGAAAATTTCATTTTCTATTTGTTATTAATAAATATATCATTTTTTAACATCTTTATAGGGGATACCCCCACTTCGGCCCTTAAATTTCTGTCATTTTTATTGCTTCATAGAGAACGCCTTCCAAATTTTGTCCCGTTCTTACGCAAAATCCCATAAACCATATGTCTTGACAGTTGTATACATTAGTTCCTGTACCCACCTGGCAATAAATCCTTTTTTATTTCAGTGTCGTTAAATTTTATGAGAATTCTTTAATATAAATATTTCATAAGACCCATGATAATTTTTATTACCTTTTTAACGGCTAATCGTCCTTATCTAAACAATTTCCATGTTCGAATATTCCTTGTTTATCACAACAAAATACATCTGAAATCGACAACCATTGTAATGCCTCATTTTTTTATCTGCAATCGCGTACTATGTTACTCTATAAACTCCATTTTAATTACGTAAAATGACTCCTTTTCCTGAGTTTTTCTATCGCAATGTTTTCAGCATTTTCCACTCCCCTCCGTACTGCACTCTATTTTCTTCTCTAACACTTGTTACTGCTCTAGACATCTGAAATGTACCCTCGCCTATTCTTTAAAACTCTCATTTTTTTTTTGACGTTTCCTCCCTAAATCTTTCATCGTAATATCCTAGCTCCGTCTAGAATTGATAACAATAATTTTCCATTGTTTTCTCAACATTTCCATTTCCTTTAGCACGTTTTCCCTCGAATCGATCATCTCCGGTCGTCACAAACAATCGTATTATAGATGAAAATCTCCCTAACATCTTACAATACGTTTTCGTCACTTGCTTTGCAATTTTTCACTTAAACTTTTGCATCGTGTTTACGTGTATCCTTTTTTCCGCACCTTATATGCTTTAATGCGTTCGAGAACTAGGGTTTCTGATCCCTGGAACGTACCGGTTAATGATAACATTTCTTGGGGTCATCGTTCTTTTGTCCCTGAACAGATTATTTCTTCCCATGGAGTTTATTCACCTCTCGGTTTGGTGGGAACGTCAAACTCATTAATCACATTACTAATTGCTAAGTCCAAAGGTCGTTCCTTTGTTCTAAAAATGGGTTCGGCCCTCTTCCCGTTGATAGGCTGAATTGGTTTTTAATCGCTTTTGCTGCAATTCAATTGGCTGTCAATATATCACGTCTAAAGTATATTGGGGAGTCCCTGTCTTTGATTATTAGTTGATACCATCTGTGATTTTTTTATCAATACTCGTCTCACTTTGTCTAATTATAGATCCCTACCGTAAATATGAATTCACTTTACTCTAATCCGATAGATGTCGTAGACGTGTCCGTTTTATAAGTAATTGATATTTTCTTTTTAAATTAAAGTGGGAAGCTACGATATTTCCTAATTTTCACTGTTGATCAATGCAATTCATCACAACTTTACTCGGACAAACTCGGGCCGATTCACAAGATTTACATTACAACGTACATTCCACCAATCTACAACTAAAACGACTTTTGGACAAAGAAATGAGCAATACTTCTCTATAAAATTATTTAATTTACTCCCTCTTGCAATAAAAAGCATTAGAAAAATAACCGACTTCAAAAGAAGCATAAAAATATGGATTATGGACATGGGAAGGAAGAATATAGATACAATTTTGCAACTTAACAAAGATTAATTCTTGTATTGTACTTTCTTTTAGATTTAACCTTATAATTTTCCTCTGTAATATTTTAACATAGGTATTTACTTATATTTTAAAACAAGAAAACTTGTACATTGTGTCCTTATTACGGGGTACCCCAGTAAGTATGCATTTTTCTCTAAAAAATTGTAAAACAAAGAAAAAAAATATTATTCCATTATTTTTGACAGGTATCTTTATAAATGATTAATGTTTTATCGAATATATTTTAACCTAGATGGTATTTCAGATGGGACACCAAATGATATTTTTACTAAAAGTCTAGAAGAATATTAAATTTTATTGGAGTAAGTTTTTAATAACTTTGTAGGTTATACCCATCAATGTAATACTTGAAGAAGTACACAATACCAATAAATCTAAACAAAATTAATTATTATTTTTAATTGTTAAACTAACGTTTAAGACAAGATTTTTATGCATAGTACAAAGGGTAACAATTATTATAAGCAATAATTATCAGCCTGAAACACTCATCCACATTGAAAAATCTTCCGAGAAAAGATACATGACGCCAACGGGACTTGAACCCGTGCCCTTCTGATTGCCGGTCAGCTGCTCTCCGAATTGAGCTATGGCGGCTTATCTTATACCCGCCAAATGATTCAATATATACTAGTGTTTCATTCAACAATTACTGCTTATTATATTTTTTCCACCTGAAAACAACCAACTTTATTTTTGCGAGAGAGACACTGTTAGTGTTAAATCCGTCGCTAGGTGGCGTCGAGAAAAATTATGTCTTCATTTATTGGGGAAATACTTAAACTTGTCAAATATTAATTATTATTTTTAATTGTTAAACTAACGTTTAAGACAGTATTTTTATGCAAAGTTCAAAGGGTAGCAATTATTATAAGCAATAATTATCAGCCTAAAACACTCATCCACATTGAAAAATCTTCCGAGAAAAGATACATGACGCCAACGGGAAAAAAATAAAATAAGTAAAATAATATAATAAAATAATAAATAAAAAAAATATAATAAGCAGTAATTGTCGAATGAAACACTAGTATATATTGAATCATTTGGCGGGTATAAGATAAGCCGCCATAGCTCAATTCGGAGAGCAGCTGACCGGCAATCAGAAGGGCACGGGTTCAAGTCCCGTTGGCGTCATGTATCTTTTCTCGGAAGATTTTTCAATGTGGATGAGTGTTTCAGGCTGATAATTATTGCTTATAATAATTCTTAACAGAATATTATGTTATTTTTCTGCCTCGTGTTCTCTGTCATGTTTGGTTTAGTTTATTAATATTATCGTCTTAATGACTTATTACATTGATGGGTTATACTTTCAAACGACATTCAAAAGTTGTTCCAATAAAGTTTTATTTTAATCTGTTATTATTATATGCGTATTATTAAGGCAACTGCAATTTTAATTTATTTTATAGCCCTGCAACACGCCCTTGAGATTATATGAAAGAAGTTTCTATCAGAATTTAACCTAGCATGTAAATTTATTATTGTTGTTTTGATTTAAGGCTCTCAGACACGACGGAAAAAATACGTCAACACCAATTATCGAGAAAAGAATTTTTCATTCCAATAAGCCGTCAATATTTCCATCATTCACCAATTATTGGGACTTATCCGCGAGCTGACGGCGCTAATTGCCCACGAAAACATTTCACCCGCCGTTCGTGAGTCGCCGCGGAAAACAAACACGACCCTGTTTAGGAAGGGGCTAAACCCAACACTGTACACTTCTACTACCTTGTAGACACACAGTCCTGTATAATGTATACTTCACAAGGTATTACAGAGCGCAGGGTACGGTGTGCGGGCGGTGACGAGTGAGTGACATGTGATCGGGCGTCGCTTCGAGCAGTGGCGTCGCGATGTCGCGTGTCGGTGAATTTTCTATTAGATTTTTGCAGGTCATAAGGCCACAAGAAATTTGGGGTAGTTAAGACGCAGTTTAATAATCGAGGACGTGAGTGGGTGGACAAGTTGCCATATTACAAAATCAAAGTTCTTTGTAAGTAAATTGATTGTGTGTTTTTGTACAAAGAGTAAATAGGTAGTTTGTCAAAGTAGTTATTTTTAAGGTCCACGGAAATTTGATGATTCTTATTGAAAGAGAGACTGTAAAACTTTATTTTACGCCAAAAATATCATAGTTCAAAAATGTGATAATATTATGGCACCTCCAGTCACCACTGTCTTCAATTATCGGAACTGTAACTCGGAACACCGCGTGTACGATATTATTTCAATCAAATAGTGTTCTTAATTATTTGTCTTTTTCAAGTATATTATTAGGTTTTCTTGAGATATTCAATGAACAGTTAATGTACAAAACTGCATGAACGGCGTGTGAATCTACCATTCGTCACTGACATTTTTTCAATAAGACTTTTAATTGCTTATATTCTGCACACAGCACAGGCAATTAATTCAATTTCCTCTAACAGCCTCTAGTTATGGGGTAAAGCGTCAGCATTATCGATGTCTGCCAATAATACACTGTATGGGGTACGGCGTGCGGCAAGGGGTTCGCGTGTTAAGTACCCCGGCCTGTGAGGGTTAAATTGTGTAATGAATGGCCAGAGATGGTAATCTGATAGGGCTCAATGGCAGGTGAACGAACCAATTGATAAGTGGCAACAAGGAACCAGAGGGTTACGTCAATAGGCAGGTATTCGTTTTTACTTTTACAGGGTTTGTGGTGCCGTTGCCTCGTGATGAATGTGGCAAGAATATTTCATTTGAATATGTTAGAGTTAAGTATTCAGAAATTTCAAATCAATTGACAATAAAAGCTTCCTGTGGGGTTAATACGCAGATAAAATTTACTTTTACTGACTTTTAACAGTGCCCAACGGTTGTGCTCAATCGACAAATCAACAATCAAACACCTAGCTTAAAAATAACACTGTTTTATTCGAGGAATTGTCATCTGTAATTAATTGTACGTGCGTAATCATATTCTTTTGGAAATGAATACATTTAAAACGCCCACGCCTTCCGCAATCATGCGTTGAAGTCCGTTATGACATAATTTAAAAAAAATGAGCAAACAATAAATCTAGCGGTAGATGGATACATCTGTTCTCACCTACCTAGGTCGAGTTTTCTCAATCGGACATTACTCACAATTAAGGCAACACATTTGATAGAATAACAGTTATAGTACGAATGGTTGCAGATGAGACGTGTTGTGAAAGGTACTTACTCAGATTCTAGCGTGACAGGTGACTAGTAAGATGTACAATGTGTGAAAGTGAGATAGTCTCTGTCATATCTGGGGAAATTTCCCCAAATCCGATGAAAAAAAGTTAATATATAATAATTTTCACGGATATATTTAGGGAATGTTTAAGAGAGGATTAGTTTGCCAGTAGGTTGGAACGAATATTATGTTTCTTTGCAAAAATATTTGTGTCCCCTTAAGTTTAGTACTTTTCCTACCTATACACCTTTCACGTCCACGATGAAATCTTCCATTTAAGTGCAATGTATTTCTGATTCATGGGAATTTCCAAAGTATTTTTAGGGAAATAAATTTTTGGGCAACACATCACCGGATTAGGCGGAGCAGTGAGCTACCCACCGGCGCACGTCACCCGACCAAGATATATTAGCATCTGCCCAACTGCCCACTACTTATCAGTATCCCCGACGAAACAATCAATAGTGTCACAATAAATTTATACCTTTTTTGCTGTCTGCGGTTGGTCGGCCACGACTGCCACCAATACTCCGACAACCTTCTGCTGGTTTCTGGTCGCCTGGTACCTCGCTCTTAATTGGGGGAGATAAAGACGGAAGATGGAAGTTTAATTAGATGGATATTTGGGTGACATGTTTATTGACGTTTGAGCACATAACTTGGCCAGCCAGGTCCATTAATCTAGCGGCGGAATGCTGATATCTCTATGCTTGTTGATTAAATAAGGTGAGCATTACTTCTAAATGGTTCTCGTTATGGATTCAATAATAAATAAAAAGAGAAATCGGTTTAAATGCATCCTAGTTTGTAGAAGACTTTTAACGTAGTTTCATATGTATCTGTACTCTATCCATTAGTTAGAAAAAAGTTTGTAGAACTCTTAATTTTCTGTACAAAACTTGGCATCTTTTTTTCAATACAATCGAACATTTGGAAAATAATATAACTTGCAAGTAGCTAACTCCCGGCTACCAGAATCAATACAATTTTTTGGAGGAGGCGGAGTGGGAACCCCCCTTACACCATGCGAGCGAAGCCGCGGGAAAAAGCTAGTTATTCATATTTTTGTACAGTTTTTTCAAAGCTATAGATGTCAAAGAATCAATTATGGAATTGATGCTGCGCTATGAAAAGCGGTGAATATTTTAATACGCCAGAGTTAACAGCTCAAGAGATTTTGTCACTATACAAACACAGATATTTAAGAAAACCAAATTTCATCTTTTTCTTTTTACCTCACTAGTTATTTGAGTGGGCAAAATTCGGAAGAATTGGTAGATTGCCACTCAGTTTCGTGTGAAAATATCATGTCGAAATCGTACGCATCTAAGGCAACATTCAGGGTTCATAGGTGATTTTTTAGCTGTGTGTCATCTGGAAAGGTTTATTGTTAAGATGGAGCCATACTAAATAATGTAAAATCATACAAAATCATATGTTTTTGTTTTGAAAATTTGATGGCTTAGAAGTATTATGGATGTTTCAATTAAATACTGCGTGTAAAACACACCTCGGCCCTTAAAAATGTCGGTCATTTTTTTTATAAGTCTTTTAATAAGCCTATAAAAAAATAAAGTATAAGGTCTATAAAAAACACTTTCAAGTCCAAACTCTCCTATTTATAAACCCCTTTTCGGATTTGGTTTTATTGTATAATGTGGTAAATTTAGTTTCTTTTATAATAATCGTAAAAAAAATTTGATGTTTACGCCCGAATTTCACAAAATAAAATAAAATATGCATTTTCTCGTTATTATTTTTGACATCAATGTATACGGCCCGCACTCAACGAATTTGGATTCTTGAAGTGACCCTTATGGCATGGGCACAAGAACGTTGCTATCAGTCACGCCCCGGTCGGAGCGGGAGACAGTTGTGTGACTCCGCGTCGCTTAGTTTCGTGAAATCTTTAAATTTCCGTTTGCTTACAATAAACAGTGCGAAAAAAAGGAATTAATATTTTTTACAGGCCTTTACAAAATCAACCTGTAAGAAAAAAATCTCAAATACCTTTTCCAACCTTTCCAAAAGCTTTTTCTCAACTATTTTTAAACTCCTCCCATAAAGGGCGTGAATTCCGTTTTCGATTTTTTCCTGAACTATTGGATCGCCTTAATTGTTTTTGACATGATTCTTATCCCGCGTGCAATCTTAAGTTTGTCACAAACATATTTTCGAATTGAAATAGCGTTGTAAAATTTACATTTGCTGCAAGACCAGGCGACAATGTTATTTTTTCTGCAGACAAATGACCATAATATCTGGATTTATTAGCCTCGTTTACCCATTTGTCACAGAGTCGTCGTCTTTCCGCGATAGCTGTGGAGATATCTCTATCGAAAATAAATATTATTAAATTAAGTTTTCATATTTTTACCCGAAATAAATCATTCAGGCTGATTCAATTCTTTTAAGTCCGGGCCGAATTTGTCAAATAAATCAAATAACTAGCATTGATTTGGTCAGAGTATGACGAAATTAACAAAAAATAGTTTTAACGTATTTCATTTGAATGTCGACAGCATAAAAAAAAATATTGTAAAAATTTAGTCATTCAGGCAGTAAATTATGTTTTACTAGCTGGTTCCCGGCATGCGTTGCTATGCCATTTAATAAAGAAATTGTTTCTCCCTGCGTGTCTTTTCCCATTCATCCCGTTACCTTCCGCCTCCCCCTTCCCTCTCGCACCCCCCCTCCCGAGTTCCCCTCCACCTCACGGGTTCCCCTCCCTCCTCCCCCCACTCCTGATTTCCATACATTCAGTCCCGGTACATTCAGTTCACAGCTCGCGTGCCACGTGTTGCATTTTTTTAATACAAGTTTCATATTGCTCAAATTTCGTAATGCCAGAGCTCACCAGTAGTTTTATACAAGCCTTGTCCTGAAAATAACGAACACAAAAAAAATCCATTTGGTGCAAGCGTTCAGAAGTTATGCGCGTACATATATTTCGGCGATTCATTTTTATTTATGTATATAAAGATAGATAGATATATAGATTTGCAACTACATAGTTACCCACCTACTTGTAATCCATTGACCATTGTATTATTTCTGATTAGAGCTGACACCATTTAAATTAAAGAATCTATTAAGCCGTAATAGCTATAATGTAGTTCAGACCAGCCCAGTGATAATTATGTTTATAATTATACTTTTCCATACTTGTATGTATAGTCATGAAAAAGGTATTGTTTTTATTTGAAAGGATCTACCCACCTGCGGTGAAGTTAAATAATATGGTTATAATATATTATTATAACTATAGAAATACTAACCGAAATCTATTTGTACTGACAAAAACCGACAAACATTGGAAACTTGTGACACGCCGCGCCGCTAATATTGATGAACTTTTAGATTGATGTATGACTCTTCGTAAATATGTTTTCCAGGTTGTAATCAAAGCATATCCACAGCCAACAATTTATTATGATACGTAGCCAAACTTTCGTCGCAGGTCTTTATAACATAAACTTTCCAGCCGTATTTTCCTCTTTGAAAACTTCGAGCCCTATCGAAGGGCCTGTCGAATAAAGATTCAGTTGGAAACAAATATTCCCTACATCACAATAAAAACAAATCTAATATCTTACTGTTCCTTAACCAAAGCTTCACACAAATTATTAATCACTGACAATAAAAATATAATATGAAGATATCAGTGTATGCTAATAAAAAATAATAAAAACATTTGTAAAAAACCCTCACGTGTTGATGCTTGAGTTATGACCTTGTCTATTAAACTTTCGCTCCCTTTTGTTTGATGTGTTAATTTTAACAAATCCTGAACTTTTTTGTTTGACCTCTCTTGTTCACAAGACGTCGATAAAATCATTTTTCAGTAGCCTCCAACTCGCCTCGCAGCGGCCGCGAAGTGCCGCGAAGTGACGGGGGCACTTAATAAAACAGCGCCTGCGTTTGTTCCGTTTGTTTTATTTGTTCCTCGTTGTGTTCCTGCCCTGCTGATTTGGGGTCGTTTGTCACGTGGTTTTGTTTTCCGATCACTTACAAACTGCTTACGAGTCCCCTCAACTGTGGAGGTTAACTACTTCCAATGGTATTTTTTACATTTTCTGTTTGCTACCGATTCATTATTTTCTCATATAGTTAGTTTGTGGTGCAAAGCTTTTCAATGTGGATTTTCAAAGAATCGATTTGTGGAAATGTTGGTGATTTAAATCTGTCTAAAAATGAACGCTATGAACTCGGGTATCTTTGCTAAGTCACCAAATGAAGCGAATCACTTGGGGTGACCTATGGCAGGGGTATTTGCTATCTAATGAGTGGCTATATCAAACATTATTTATTCAGTAGATGCCAAAATAATCAAGCGTAAAATTATCTTTTTCAAACACAAAAAAAATATTTTGTGGCACATTTTTAATTCAATATTAAAAGATTTCTTTAAAAGGGAAAGATTTCTTTAAAGGATAACCACGTGTATCCTTATAAAAAACCGACACATTTTGTGAGCGATGCTCACTTCCTCGGGGTTTATTTAAAAGCACCATCAGCCACGCCATCTTTTTGTTGAAAGATAATGTCATTGAATTGAAGATAATTTTGTTTTAAACTACATTAAATAATACATTTAAATCCTGAGATAAGTCTTTAGATAAAATTAATGAAAATAAAAGTTCTTTAATATTATAAAAATCAGAAAATATTTTTTAATGACCCATTATTGAACTTGTTCCCTTTGTTAATTGTGCCCTATTGCCCCCCTTCCCACTCCCACCTTTCTATTAACACCGTTAAGTCTATTTTTTTAAAATATTTTTGAGTAAACCCTGAGAAAGCAAGCATCGCTCAGGAAACATGTCGGTTTTTTATAAATAATAATAAACGTCAGATACGATAACAAAATAATAAACGTGGTTAAAACAAAGAAATCTATTAATTTTGAAGTAAAGAATAATGTTTGTTGTTAAAGTTGAAATTATTAGTTAAGGTAAATTGAAATAAGATAGTTCAAAAAGATTAATTGAATGAAGCCTGCAGCATCCATTGATGGCTGTGAGGGTATTTTTATGGTTCTAGGCGAAGTCATTTGGAAATTGACGATGAAAACGATCCTAGGTACGCTTCCCGCGCACTTTGTTATTTTAACTTCGCTC
Source organism: Limnephilus rhombicus (assembly GCA_929108145.2). Lineage (NCBI taxonomy): Eukaryota > Metazoa > Arthropoda > Insecta > Trichoptera > Limnephilidae > Limnephilus > Limnephilus rhombicus. The sequence goes on from OV815274.1 coordinate 25,760,479, forward strand.
TTCGAGAGGCGATACACTCTAATAGTCGCACTTTTATGGCTCTGATAAAACGATGGACCGTGATTTTATAGAAATATGGAACCAACAAATACTAACCATGTAAGTACAGATAAAGTTTGCTACGTAAATAGTATTTTGTTCGTTACTTGTCTGCAGTGTGGTTTAAATTTTTTTTTTAAATTTATTTTATCTATTCTTGAACATGTATTTTACAAATAATAACACTGGTTTATAAAGTATTACGAAAATGTTAATTTTCAGTAACTGTATGTAAAAAGGTTAGTTATCGCATTTTATGAACACCTCACTGGGAGAACCTGTGCTGAGGTGTTCGCATGGTTAGGATTAATTGCTATTCCATAGACATAGACCATAGACTCAAAAAGGACACTTAAATTAAATTAGAGATAAGTAGCAATTAAAGTTAAATAAATTAATTGTCTTGAAAAGCAGGTAGGTATATTTTTCTATGGACAATATTGTGATAATATTTCAGTTCCGAAACAGTTTTTTTTTAATTTTATATAAATCGGAATTGAAATATTTTTTGTAATTGCATTAAAATAATAATAATACTTGGATAATTTACATAGCACCGTTCTTGTGAAAAATCTAGTAATATAAATATGTAGGTATTTGCCAACCTTTCTCTTCCCCGTATCCATTCCTTCCCCACCACCACCAACTTCACAACATACCCCAAATGGGGATGCCATAGTCTCAATGGCTCCAGACGGTTGGAGCAGCAGTATTTTTTTATTTTATTTTTTTTTTATTGAAAGAATAGATAATACATAAAATCAACAAACAAGTCCTGCTAAGCCAATTGAATTGGCTTGTCAACAGGTGCTTATATTTTAGTTTCATATACATTTTTAAAATTTAAAATTTACATCTTATATCTACAGATTTAACATTTTTTTATACGTATCAATATCAATATATATTTTTTCCGATAGCCAATTACAAATAGAAATAATATTCAAATAAATGAAGATAATATAAGCGAAACTCAATCGAAAATCTGGAAACAGAAAAATCAGAAAAACATATTGACACCTCTGGGACTCGAACCCAGGACCTCTAGCAAGAGGTCCTGGGTTCGAGTCCCAGAGGTGTCAATATGTTTTTCTGATATTTCTGTTTCCAGATTTTCGATTGAGTTTCGCTTATATTATCTTCATTTATTTAAATATTACAATTTGAGGTTTTACTCATAAAGTTAAAAATTAAAAATAAAATAGAAATAATATTAATAAAATGATTGTCAAACCAAAAAATTATATCTTATTTAATTTACTTTTCAAAAGTTTTTATAATTTATTATACAATTATTTATCAGTGGCATCTCCGCGTCCTGCAGCCTGGTCCGCTATGATACGTGCAGTTTATTGCGGTGCCTGATTTTTGACGGAGCGTACCCTACTATGAGGAGTCGTAAAAATTTAATATGCCAAATTGCAGGTTCCGTTTGAATCCATCGTTTTGCTCGCTTTTGCTCGACCTCTGAAGTCTCCTACAGGATGTGATTAAAGTTGTGATCTATTATTCATAATAATAGAAAGTTTAATTAAATTAATGTGTAAAACATGTTTTGACAGAGATTGACCGTGATGACCTCTGTGGAGGAGCGGTGTAGGCACCTGCTTTTTGGGAAAAAAATCATATTTAATTTTTCTGCAACTATTAATTTTTAACCTCTCGGCTCTAGAAAATATCTGAAATATTATACAATTTTTTTGAAATATTCCATGATGGCTTGAAATTACATTTCAATTTTTTGAACGCATATCGATAAATTTTTTATTACGCAAAGAAAGATTTTCGTGATCTCTCTTTCTAAAATTAATTCAGACCATAGTAGAACATAAGTTTGAGCAAGTTTTATAAGAACGTGAGGATGTGTCAGTTGGTGACAGATATAACACGACGTGTCTCAACGAATTTTGATGTTTCGTGACAAATACAGCACTATGTGACGTGAGTGATAAAATATGATTTAATAAATCATTACAAGCTTGGTCTTGGTGGGACACAACCGCTGAAAATCTAAAGATGCTTAAAATGGCTTTAGATATATTAGTGAGCAGGACTGGGTAGCTGGATTCTTCCGTCCTCTCTTCTACTGCTCCTACCTCACCTTCTTCAGTCTAGTCTACTTTGTCACCACAAATATATATTTATATAGAATGGTAACAACTAACAAGAGGTTAGCCTTCTGCAAAGGTATTTCCTAGGATAAAGTAGTAATGACGATATAAGAATACCTATAAGTGACAAAATAGAACACATGTTTATTTATGAAATTAATAGTATAATCATACTAGCTAGTACCCGGCATACGTTGCAATGTCATTAAAAGAAATAATTTTTTTCTAACTCTACGTTCATTCCCATGCGTCCCCGTTCCCCTCCCGCGCCCCCCTCCCTCATCATTCTTCTCGTAAACCCAACCTCCTTCGTCACCCTTGCCCTCCTGCCTGCCCTCCCTACCGCTAAAATTGAAATACACAAATTTTCAAACCACTCGCGCACCACCTCTAGTAAATGTTTGTATACAAATTTCATAACGCCAAAGCTTACCATTATATATAAAAAATACTCTTTCGCTAAAATTCATTGCTCTGTAAAATTATTGAGTCAATCCATCGATTACTTTCCGAGATTTGCGCACGCAAACATAAGGAACCTAAATTTTTATATATATAAGGGACACCCTAATCATCTAGCGTTATGAAATGTACTTTAAGACTTATTCTCATACCTACCAAATATACATTAAAAAAAATCATATAAATCGGTGGAGTTGTTTCGGAGGAGTGCGACCACATATACCGTGATACGAGATTTATGTATACGAGATATTATGTCATAAATATATTTTCTTTTTTTCTTTCTTTAGCTACATTCAAAGGTATATTTTTTTTCTGCTCCTTACATCCTTTAAGAGGAATATAAACGCTAGAAATATTTCGAATCTCATGCCTGCAAATTTTAAAATCGAGCGGTTTTTTGCACGAGGCTAGTAAGAGAAAAAGTGGTTTTTATTTATTTTGTGCATAATTTTATAAGAACAAAAAAAAAGTTAGAACACGGAAAACCTCAAAAATAGTCTTACTCATAAAGGGGTATTTTTTTAAAATTCTTTCTTGTATTACTTCATAGTTAAGTCATGAAAAACATTTTTTTTTGGTGGTTTACGCTTATATTTTTTGTTACGTAAATAATAATTTTATTGTAATTCCAAAACATAGAAAAGCTAGTAAAAGCTTCGATTTATCCGTAGCATATTTTTTGATGTTCATACTGTAAGCCGATTCGTCGTAAAGATTAATCAAAATAGTATCTAAATAGGATTTCACGTATATATTCATCTTAATAACTGGTAATGATAAAATACTACGTACTTTTGGAACAGCATGTAGGTACTTGTACAGTTTTCCCTTTGGCGCGCAGGCGCCTTGGTTTTATTGACTCGAATTGGACAATATCATTATCTCATTTCCAGACGTACAATTATTTGGCCCTTTCGCGAAAAGCGATAAAACCTAAGAATGGTTATAATAATTATTGAACATAAAGAGAGATTTGATGTTTCTTCTCCTATCGCAAATATTTGCAGACGCATGCATTAGGTAGGAGTGTGACATAAATATTTTCGATTTTCCAAATTACAATTGGTATTTATTTTTGAAAATTTTGGAAATAATTAAGAAATGCAAAAAGCATCGTTTCTTGTCATATTATAGTATGATAACAATTCAACGTATCAACATTAACAAATCAAATTATTTTTACGACCGTGAATCATAGCATTCGTTCCTTGATTTCTTTGGGAGTTATGGGTACCGAATCATTTATTGGATAACCAACACCTGTGCCATAGGTCACCCCAAGTGGTTTGGTGACTTAGCAGGGATGCCCGGATTCATAGGGTGAGGTTTGTCCGGGTCTTGGCGGCGGATGCCTCTGCCCACTAGCTGCAGGCAGGTCGGATCGGGAGAGAGTGGTTGAGGGAGTCCTTTTGACGTCTCCAGCCATAATCTCTCGTAACATCGCCTTTCACCGCCGTGGGAGGGATGGATTCATACGTCCGTCACTCCTGGACACACTGACCCCCAGCTTCCTACCCACCCCTAATATCCTTTTCCTTCCAAGAATTTCCTCTCCTTACTTTCCTAAAACTATCCTCCACACAGCATCCCCAAAGATGACATAGGAGGTGAATTATTTTCATCAGGGCCTCCTGTGTGGAGCCAGTGTAAAAAAAATCACGCTTATTCGCCAATTTCCATCCATTTGAAGCAGTGTGAAGTAGTGTTTTACCTTTAACTTTTATAATTTTACGATCCTTTCAAGAATTTGAGACATGGAATATCTAAGTTAAAAGCGCCATGTAAAACCTTTTGAGCGAAGCAATTTGTCTTTGATTTTTGACGATGATCGGGCATCATCAATTTGACACGGGGCGGTTTATTGGCCGGTGTCTGTCTTCGGCTGACCGCGGCTCCTTTGAGGGTAGGGGTCGGGCCCAGTACCCGCGTCCGGACAACGTCAATCCGTCCATACCTGGCACTTCTCGCCCCGGTGAGATTTGAGACGTCAAAGGTAGATAATCTGCAGTGACCTTGTCTCAGAGACGAATCCATTGGTTAGACTTTCGATTGAAACTTGGATTGGGATGGAAGATTAGGAGAAACAAGCCCAAAAGCTTCAAATCAACTCCCAAATTATACAGTGTTGGGCAAAAACTCGAAAGGTTTACTAATATCTAAGCAAACTCGTAGCACCTCAACTTAAGAATACAAATACTATTTTTTGTATTATTGCGGAGATTTATCGTCATTATTTTTACAACTTTTTCATTAATGACAGGCAATTTAAATAACACATAATATATTTATAGCATTATTCATAATTTGTGATATCTTATAATAAAGAACTATTAAAATAAGCCTGTCCTCATAATTATTATTTTAATTCCTTTACTCCTGCAACCAAACCACATCTTTCAACCCGGCTGGTCACAGTGGAAGATCAAGACCAAAACCCTCTGAAGAAGATACTCCAAACTTCCTCAAAAATGCGAACAGTGACACAAACACAAGAAATACTTAAACCTACGAACAAAACAGATTAAAAAAACGAACAAAAAGAGATAAATTTACAGGGCCCTTAAGGTGATTTTTCACAAAAACGGCGCTATACAAATTATCCAATTATTATTATAAAATGGAATGTTTTAGAGGAGGCCTTCACCTTAGCCTGAGAGAGGGGTTCTTGCTTATAAAATAAATAATTTAAGATAACAGAATTACATTTTTCGTAAATAGCATTAAATATACTTTTTATAACTATGTAACATACTCGTACTTATTTGCAAGAAATACAAGACTTTTATTATTATTTATTTACTACTCCTGCATTACCATCGTAATCACAAAAATAAAGAATTCCTATCGTGTCTGTCATTCTCCTCATTTAACGAATGTACCTCCTTATTTTTTGCCAAGAAGTCTCTTATTTTTAGTCTCGCCCCCTCCCCTCGTTTTCATCTCCCACCCTGTCCGACCTCACCCTCCTGTCCGCACCCCCCTTTCCCTTCTCCACAGACATCCTTCAGATGTCCATCAATCCACACAGGTTAGCCTGACGAGACTGAGACGTTTTATCGATTGTTCGTTCACTTGTTTTCTTGTTCGCCTGAACAAGAAGTGAATATTCGTGTGCGATGGAAATGTCGATTTGTTTCTGAAAAAAAAAACAGAGCTCATAAATTAATAATGTAACTAGTTAATATAACAGTTCATTTTATTCGAATAATAACTTATTGAAGCTTATATGTAAACCTCACCGTAATATTTAATCATAAGATAATCTTAACAATAGGCCACTTGCATGGATTTCATAACGACTTGGAAAAAATCGTGTGGATAGATCTTTTTACTAAGATTACGAAAATGTTATTCAATTTTTTTAGAAATGTACGGTTATTTATTTTTAAATAAATAAATCCATTATTTGGAGTCGTGACGTCACTTCACGAAAATGTCCCGTCTCCGAAAATGTTCCTATTGATTTTGTTAAATTCCACACTGATTTATTTTTTTTATATGGCATCACTTTGATTTCAGGCGAATTTTTGAATTCGTTCACTAGATTTATTGTTTGTTCTCTGCGAACGTATCATTTGGTTTGAATTTATGACAGATGTTATGAAGAGAACCCCGTACATTTTAGATGTCGGTAGGTGTTTTAGAGGTATAATGGTTATGGTGCTGATTTTATCAAAATCAAATTTTATAATATTTTTATTATTATTATAATTTACGAGTACAAGTATATTACATTGGATTTATTAATATAGACGTTGTACATTATAATGATTTATGATCAATAAGATGTAACAAGGAAACAAATATTTATGAGATGTAATATTTTTGGTATACCTCGTTATTCTCCTGTGCCATTCGTGTGGAAAACGTTATTTAAAAAAAAAAGATTTTCGGCTATGTAATTATCGTTTTTTCGTACTTATAAAATTTTTCCCCGTCTTTCTGGTTTATAAAAAAATGGTCTGATTTTTCGGATTGAAATTTTCAAAAAATCCCCAGGATTTCAAAAATACGATTAAAATATATATATATACAGAATGTCTTAGAATATTTGCCTATACCGGAATTTTTTTAAAAAAAATCTGATACAAGTGGCCTATTCTTATGAAAGATGAAGCAAAAACAGGCAATTTGTCGAAAGTGTTTTTTCATTTTATTTTGACGATCCTAAAATTTATTGTCATAGTCTTTAAATCATTCTATTGTTTTTCTAAGTTGACTGATTGTCACTGGAAAATTAGGTCTAAGTTGACGTGACATTAAAAGTCTTGCAAGTGATGGAAAATGTTTAAACAAAATTTATGAGTTACACCAACATATTTTAGTATAAACAAGTACTTAATCGACATAGATTAGAATTATAATAATTCCTGTAATATTATTAAAGTTTAGTGCATAAAATATATTTTAATCATTCGTTGTGATTAGTTGTACTATTTTATGATAAAGCAGGAATCTATTTTTTTTGTATAAAAAAGCAAACCTTTTCACAAAATTTTTCACATCGTGTTTGGTTAGCATTTACAATATTTAATTCAACTTCTTAAGTTGCCATTTTCATTTGCTTCGTGAGGTATGGAGCTTTTAAACATTAATATGTCAAAAAATCTGTTTTAAATATTTGAAAGAAATAATGCACGAATCACAAAAAAATAAGGTTGTAAATAATTGTACACATACATACAATTCGAAATCTTACATATTTTATAAAAAAATAATCGTATATTATCACTGTTATCACCTTACAAAAATATTCGGAATCATTATAAAGTTTGATAAATTTCACATTCAATTTGAACAGATATTCATATCATATTCAATAAAAGGGCAAAACTCTAACAACACGTACGATTGACCTATGTATGAAATAGTTCTGACTTTCTCTTTGGTGCCACCGATGTAAGGCACTTTCCTTCCCCCTGTACCCTCTCGAGCCCTCTCTCAGACCGCACCGCGCGATTTGATTGACGCGCGTCCTTAGCGGATACGTCCGTCATTCCTTCCACAGGCGGGGGAAGTTCATGTTAAACCGATTAAAAAACTTATTTGATATTCAATTTAATTAGAGCGGACGCAAGGGTTGCTGTAATATGCCGACTTCAAAAATATGTTGCAAAAATATGAACTTAAAAATTTGAGTGAAATCATTTCCTCGAAACGCAACATCCTACAGAAGACATACCTGAGTAATTATTATTGTTAATCTATGGTTGGTTGATTAAAAATTGTAACAATTGTAAGGAAAGATAACAATTTTGTACGGATTGTACGGATTGTACGGATTGTAGATGTTGAAAAAAGATTTAGATAAATTAGTGTTGTTTCAACAATATTATTATTTTTTTTACAGTACACAGGAGGCCCATTTGGAAAAAACTAATTTCCCTTAGGGCCTGTCATATTATTTTTCTTAGCACTTCAATTACGAGCCCCCAATATACCTGCCTGGTGTCCGAAAAATAGTTGTACAAGCGGAAAACTCTACACCACACATCAAGATATAATATGGAGTCTTTCAATTTAGGAGGCGGGTATGGTTACCGCCGCCCCGGGAACAGTTCTGCGGGAATTCTGTCAGCTGTTTATTATCTGATTCCGCACACCGTTTTTATTGATATTTTTTTGTTATTCTTCTGATCACGGCATCGTGGAATTTAAATGTACTTGATTTAAAGATTAGCTGGTAAGTTCAGAGAAACGAAGAACGAATTTTTTCCCTTTTTAAATTATCTTAATTTCTGTAAAATCTCAATGTAATGAATGCTCTGATAAGGAAACGCATTTGATTTTTAGTCGAGAGGTTGTGGCAATTGAAGCAATTTGTGTTTGTGAGCATGGGCTCGGATTTTTAGTTTATATATTAGTTGCACGAAATGCTCGACTTAACACCTTCTATATTAAATGGGTGTACATATTATAAATCAGTTTATTATCTGAACCGCCCTTTGATTAAAGTAACATCCCTCTTCTCAAGTCAGACTTGAGACAGAATCGACTGGTCCTGATTGATTCTTGACACCGGGATGCTTAGTACATTATCCCAGCCAGAATAATCCCAAAGACGTAGTTGGGAACATTTCCATCCACAAAAATGAAAAATTACTCAGTGATTTCATTCATTTTCTCACTTTCTATTAGATGGTTGGAAAAATCACGATAAATTTACGGCGTAATTCTTTAGTTGGACTTATTTATTTTCGACAGTTAAATAAAATATGTTACTACGTAATTATTGTACAAAAATTGCAAACAATTGGAATTTATTACCCGCAAAGCTACTGCAAGTAGCTTGTCAGCAAGAGATTAGTTCCACAGATTAGTTACAACCACAAATTAAATAATCATAAACGCATTAGCGTAATAACAACATACACACATACTCATTCACATATAACATACCTACCAACATTGTGATGTGGAATAGGAAAATATACATATATTTTTTAAATGTCAAGAAATAGTTCAGCAACCGGATAACAGCAATACATTAGTAGTTAATCACATACTTGCATTTTAATGCATGGTAAGAAAGAGCAAAATATAATCTTAATAGATAAGGTTACTCCTTAAGGAGCCATGATTTTAACATCAGTGAGAATTTTGTTATAGACCAATTTTCTTTAAAATTGTATGGTAATTTGCTAAATATTAATGGTATAATATATTCAAGGGTTCTTTGACCATATTGATTTTGAAACTCAGGTACTTTCATTCCTTTATTTTGTATGAGACGCGTATTGTGTGCATGATCCACCATTGTTTTATATGGACTGCCGGATATATGCTGCAATACAATTTTTGCCACGCACAGGTAATACATTAATTGATTTATATACGATACTTATATCTCGCCTTTGGTTAAAAACGGTTTTGCTTACTAGCAACTTTACCATGGCGTTTTGAATCATTTGTACATGTTGGTTTGGTTTTGTTTTATGTTGGTTTTACATGATTGACCCCAAGAAGTTATCCCATATCTAACTATTATTCTGCAAGAGACAAATAAATCAATTTCATAGTTTTTATAATGAAAAATTAAATTATTACGTACGTAATGTTACCAAATTAACTTTCACTAAATTACTTTTTTAATGGTTTTTTTAAAAGGATAGGATTGATTTACCCGAAATTGACAGATGTTGATTGAGTCGATAGATTTTACTAAATACATTAGGGTTGTGCAGTGCGCACTTCATTGCAGTACCTACTCTGAATTTCTACGGATGGATAATATGTTAGATATGTATGTATTATTATGGGGGAGCAAAATAGCATACTTTCAGGATCGAAATCATATGCCATTTGCACGTCTTTAAACTATCTCTAATTTTGTATTTTTAAATAGCATTTTAATTCATTGATTGATAAGTCAGGTTAAAAAATCAATTTGGGTTAAACCATCACCTCTTTCAAATGGTAACAACTGTACTGCACTGCAATTATTGCACTGCATTATTCCAAGCGGAAGAATGTTTCATTCTTAATGCGGATTAAGTAGTCCCTCTTCATTTGTTTGACGTGAAATAAAAGTGGAGTGGTATCTTAACATCTCTTTATCAGAGTTGTCTTATTGTTTTAAATCAAGTAATGCAGACATCAGCGTTTTATAGCGTACTAATTAATTAATTTATTATTATAATAAACACAATTAAATAACTTTGTTTCAATTCCACTTTATTATTTTTTAATCCAACCGGTTTCGGTTCGTACTGAACCTTCCTCAGGGGTGAATAAAAATATATTGAACATAATACAGAAAAACATGGTATTTATAAGTAAAATTAGAAGAGGGAGACAGAATATGAACTTAGGTGGGGGCGATGAGGGAGGTGTCTAAGAGGGAGGGGTGAACGTGGGTGGGGGTAATGGAAATATTTTAAAAATCGGGGTGTTAGACAAATCTAATTGTTTATTAAGTAAATTGGTTTTATTTATTTTTAATGACTTTTTTATTTCAAGGGCTTCAAGATTATTAAGGCGTAGACCTATCCCATTTCTATGCAATACATCTATCCCGGAAGCTTTATTAAATGAGTGATTTTTATCTATTAGGTGGGAGGCGAATTCTGAAAAACCTACACTGTTTAGACATAGAAATGGAATAGGTCTACGCCTTAATAATCTTGAAGCCCTTGAAATAAAAAAGTCATTAAAAATAAATAAAACCAATTTACTTAATAAACAATTAGATTTGTCTAACACCCCGATTTTTAAAATATTTCCATTACCCCCACCCACGTTCACCCCTCCCTCTTAGACACCTCCCTCATCGCCCCCACCTAAGTTCATATTCTGTCTCCCTCTTCTAATTTTACTTATAAATACCATGTTTTTCTGTATTATGTTCAATATATTTTTATTCACCCCTGAGGAAGGTTCAGTACGAACCGAAACCGGTTGGATTAAAAAATAATAAAGTGGAATTGAAACAAAGTTATTTAATTGTGTTTATTATAATAATAAATTAATTCCCACAAAGTGTTTGCTACATATCAAGATTTAATTTATTATTGTTCATATTATGCTTAATAATATACTGATTATATACAATTTGAAATTACTTTTATTTTCACCCCAGAACAATTACTTATAGCACGAAAGTAACATTAAATTATCGACAGTTAGAATCTTTAACTTTCCTTTTGTTAGATTAAATGCCGATTTGTCAGGGTGGTCGAGTTTACATGCTCGAAAGTGTTCAGGAGGTCGTCCTACTTCTTACCTCTCGTTTGTCAAACAAAGACAAAACAAAAAAGTTGGTTATGTCTATGTGTAAGTTTGTACTGAATGTTTTTGGCCTCTTCTCTTCTCTTTGGTTGGTTGATTGGTTTTGAAACCCTCAAAACCAATCAACCTACTCGGCAAATGAGAGTATTTTTTTATCTGTGGAGATGTGGCGCAAAGTCTTGTGTAATTATATTCTTGGTCTAATGAAGTCTGGATGGGTCTGTCTGGCGATGACACCCGTCACAGTGCCACACTGCCACCGTGACACTTCGGACGGGCTGTCACCTGTCACTTGCCACTCGCCGTCACTCTCGCGGGTGACGGGTGACGGGTGACGGGCTCGGGTGACGGCGGCAGGGGAAGGGAGGGGACTACAGTTGTCTCCGTATTATTGAACCAGACATTTAAATTTAAATAAAAATATTCGCATTAGGTGTTGGGTGGCTCATTGAAATGGTCATTTTGTGTTAACAGTCGACGCTGAGTTTTCCAAGGAAAAACCCGACGATTCCATCAGGTACATTTTGTGTTTCATATATGTATTTGTACAACCTTTTGCACACCGATGAATACTTCTACAAACATTGAACTAACTATTTTCGTTATTTGTTTTTTGGGTGTTACGCCGTGTTACGCTACCTCCTTCTTTAGCCAACATTTCGGACAGCATTGTAGAATCCATCGTCAGGGCAGATCCGGCACATCTGTCCGAAACGTTGGCTACAGAAGGAGGTAGCGCAACACGACATAACACCCCAAAAACAAATAACGAAAATACTTTTGGCCATGAAAATCTAAAAACGCATTGAACTAACCAGATTATTTCTTTTTTTTCAGGTAAGCACCATATGTTTTCAAGGCCATGGTCAACGAATTCTAACACAGCATAAAATTCACCTCAGCATGGGTAAGTCGTCAAAAACGTACCTACTGTACAGTAGGTACATCTGACTTAATTTTTTCATATCACCATGGAAAAACTCAAAACCCAAACTTTTTACTCAATCAATTGTTAGGTAACCTTCCTAAATATCCTGTCAAGTTTTATGAAATCTACGTTGACAGTAAGAAAACTTCAGAAATTATGCTAGAAAAACGTATTATCGATAATATTATCGAAGTGTTTTCGTTTTGTTTCATAATATCTACAATAATTATTCAATTAGTGGCCATTGCCAGAACACAATGGTTCTGGCAGGTCACCTGGTTTAGATAGATAGGTGTGATGAACACACTTTACTAGTACCTATTTACATTTAATTTGCTAACCATGTCAGTTGTCTGTTGGATGCCGCGATGCCGCCGTCGAAACAGAGCGCGCCTGACGCCTGTCGCGTTTAGACTCATTTTGGCTGCTACCAACATAGATGCCACAATTTACAATTCGTTGGTCAAGTTAGCTTAATGAACTGTTCGGTTTTTGTGAAACATTCATTTACCGGTGGGTAAACTGAATCGACTAGCGCGAACTGTAAAAAAGTTAGAATTTAAAAAATTAAGTAACTTGATTCAAGGACTGAGTAAAAAATATTCCGATTATAAAAATACTAGCTGACCCGGCCACGCGTTGCTGTGGCTAATAAAACACAACGTCATCTACTGGATGGTTATCCAACCTTGACAGACAGATGCCGCGGAGGACTTTAATCTATAATACGTAGAGATGGTGTGAAAGATTATAATAATGTGCATGAAATGCTTGGGGTAACTAATTCTAAAATAACTTTTCAAATACCGAAATGTACGTGACAATTTTTTTAGAAGATGGAATGGCTATCCGTAAAAGATAGATAAATGCCTTCGCGGACTTTTCTGTAGATCTATAAAAGAGGAATATCCCACCATGAATTGTTTTGTTATATCCCAAAAGGATTAGGCAGCGTTTTCGATGAAAGCTACCAGGCGGCTTGATTTTTCCAACACTTCTAACAATTATCGTTGTTTCAACCAATTTACACAAATCCTTGACAAATTACATACCTGAACCTTCCTCACGAAACACTCTATCTAATGGTGAAAACCGCATGAAAATCCGTTTAGCAGTTTTCGAGTTTATCGCGAACAGACAGACAGACAGACAGACAGACGACGCGGGGGACTTTAATTTATAATATGTAGAGAAGAGATGTAGAGATGTAGAGATTCTCCAATTCTCATTTTTCATTTTATTGTTGGGTTAAACAGACGTTTAAGTTTGGGTTCAAATAGTTTAATAAGGGCCGGTTTTATAAACGTCCGTTCGTTACGCTTGATACCATTTTTGGTTTACCACCACAAATATTTGGTTTACTGCCCGATTTTGCCGTTTTATAAACGTTCGTTAGGTTATCGGTATGTTAAGTTTCGGTTAATGCTTAACTGACTGATTTAGACCAGTTAAACGGGTAACGATCCGTTTTGTTGCTTGTTGGCGCTCAAATATTTTTGACAGCTGTCAGTAGTAGTTGGTTGTTGCCCGACGATCGCTTATTTTAAAGAGACAGTATTATATTATTTGCATTTGTGACATGGATTATTCATCGAGCAGTGAAATGAGGATGAGTCGATGTCAATGATGGCATTTTCTTAATTAAAGAGATAAGACTGTTTAACTCCTCTGAAGTGAAATTTTTGCTTTTGGTTCTCTTGTTCATTTTGATATCTGAAAAATTACAATAATTACATTAAAACTTCATTAGCGATAGTGTAAAAATGATTTAGGTTATGTGAATATGCAACGCGTATGATAATAATACTAATCGTGACCAAATCACTGATATTTTATATGATTAATAAATATTTATATGAATATTAAACATAAATTTATGTAGTTTTGAAGTATATTTTAGAATTGCGTTGATAATCGTGTTAATAATCGCGTCAGCAAACACTCCAAGCATTTAAAATAACAATCAACATTGACAGTTAAAGTGATACCCATAGATAAAAACAATATCAGAGACAATAATTTGCCAAAAACATTGCCAGTAAAAAAACTTTAGGACCAAACGTAACCTATGACCGCTAGTAATGCAAATTTGTTTATAGTACGTAAAATAAAATAACGAATGGATAGCGGTCCGTTAACGAAAAACGGTTAGTTACGTAACAGAAATTTGGTACTTCGTTTATAAAACCGGCCCTAATATTGATAGTTGATGCAAGTTAATCTACCTTCTTGCTGTTCAAATGAAACTCCATGAAATCGATGACATCGGATTTTAGTTTTTTTTGTATGTCCTTTATTTAATTTCCATTGTTTTTGTATATGTTTTAAAGGACATTAAATATCTCACAAACTTATCAGTAAACGTCAAAATAAATATCAAGTAAGTATAAGGCACGAAATAGGGGGAGCCATTATTGGTTTGTTTTGAATCTTTATAGCAAATAGCAAAATTTTATCATACATCTGGTAGGAAAAATATATAAAATACAAAATATATTTTTTAAATACAATTAGATAATTGGTTAAATTTTAATGGTACATTATGTTAGTTTGCAGATAATTAGGGAGCATGTTAATTTCGAGCTAGTTATTATATTTTGTTTAGTTGTCATCATATTTAAATTTTGTAACATTAGCCCTGTTAAGTTTGGAAGCAAGTGCAGTCAGGCAAATTTTTCTTAACGATGACAACGACTTGAATGATAACAACTTTTTTCAATACATTTGTTTGTTTGACCCATCGAAAAATCAAGTACTTTATCAATGGCTATACCTAAATCGATCGTCAGGGTTAAGGTCATTACTCGTGTAAAATGAGAAAATTGGTATCAGTTACTGAATAGAAGTTCATTAAATGCTGGTGATTCAAGTCCAACACGTTTAAATTCGCGTCTGATTGTCAGTCAACAAGTCCACCTCCATCGCCTACCCACGCAGTCTGATGTTGATATGAGCGCCGAGCTGGTGTGATATGCGCAGGTACGGAACGGCCCCTCGTCCCTCTGCCTGATTGACAGCCCGACAGCCGTGAGTGATTAAGAGTGAGTCCCCGCCACTCAGACGGAGCAAAGGCTTGTCCACAATTACAAAAAACACCAACAAGACGACAGCCAAAACAACACGACCTAACCAATCAACATACTTATTTTAAACACAACATTTCGATGCAGCTTGATAATTGCAACCTTTTGCTGAATTTCATTTGGAACTTTAACAATATTTGTGCAATTAATGCGATGACAATTAAACACAGTAGATTCATAAAATGCCAACATTATTTGATGCAGTTTGAATAAATGAAGCCTTTTGCTTAAATTCGTTTAGAAGTCACACCTTTTATGCGATGAATGCGATGACAATCAAAAGTACATAAATTATCAATAAAATAGTAGATACAAATCAATCAATAAGCCAAAATTATTATAACATTAAAATATTGATGCAGTTTTGTTGACTGCATCATTTTGATGAAGGTGTCGCTACTGTCGCATTTATTTGACGGGGTATACAAACACGGTTTAGGTTTTTGCAGAAGAGATTTCAAGAGTCTGGAGCAGGTTTTCTCTGAATTAAAATTGTTTTTTTTTTTTTTTAATATAGTATACAGGGTGTCCGGGGGTAAAGTGCATTAACTTCGGGAGGTGATTCGACATGATGGTAGGAGTAAAAAAGATTAACAGCTTTTCTGAAATTCCAACATTTTTTTCCCATACGAAAAGATGTACCTACTAAAAATCCTTAGTGTGAGGTACGATCTCACTTGCTGAGAGCCTGCCGGGCGCTCGAATCGATTGTGATTGGCCCGTATCGTAACAGCGGAAAATAATAAATCTGGCCGCACACGCCGGACTAATTTTATCTTTTTACCTCAAAACTACCCCTAAAATTTGGAATTTCGAAAAAAGCTATTTATCCTTTTTACTTGTACTATCTTGTAGAATCACCTCCCGAAGTTAATGCACTTTACCCCCGGACACCCTGTATATGACTGGTTTATTAGGAGTCAAGTTTGATATGGCCAATGGTCACATAGTGCATCTATTTATGTAATGATCAAACAAATCATTCTTAAAAATACCTGATACATTTTTACATCTTCTTGGTTGATTACTAAAATTAAGCTTGAAAGTACCACATACGACAATTAATTAACAAATTAGAAGGTTGTGGATTATTATAAGTTACCTGTAAGTTCTCTCACAAAAGCGGACAGCACTTGAAAGCAACAACTGATGTCACCAATTTGCATAAGATGTTTCAACTCCTATGCCTCAAACTGGCTAGCGAAATAGTTTTCTTGTCAAGGAAAATTTTCAGCCATTGAAAATTGAGATACCTAAAAATAAACATTAAATAAATTGTAATGTTTATCGCTTTTTGTGAATTAAATCAGTTTCCTCGCATTGAATTTAAACTCGTAACAATTAATTATAATAATCTCTGGTGAATCCAATAAAGTTCTAACCGCTGCAGTCCGTACTCTGTGAGCCATGCACGTCAGAAGTTTGCATCAAAGGCAAAACAATCAGGTTGCTGTCAGGACGACTGACGTTGCGAAAATAAGGTCTGGAATGGAAGAACTCCTCACTGGAGATATGACGGTTGCCCCTCTTCGTCAATCCACTCCGCTGTCGGCTCTTAAGTATTAATAATAATCGTAATTTATTCCAGATGGTATGGGGTATATGTAATATATTGGAAGAGATTAGTTATTATTGTGAAATAACAAAGAGTTTAATATTTTTTGCAAAAAATAATAAAATCGCGCATGATGGATATTTGACTGTATTCAGAGAACCAACAAGGGGGAATCAATCCAGACAGCCATGGCATTAATGATCGGTGATGATATTCTATTAGCGTCTGCGCCATAAACTTCCCGTGGGTTGTCGGAGGAACGCTCTGAAAGAGTGCTTGTCCCTCCAAGAACATTTCTGTAGTACTGCAGAATCTCGGTAGGCTACAAGCGGTGTTGTAGGTTTATTTTAGCTTATATAGGTTGCAGAGTAATCTAGTCACAGTTCTGACATAGGCAGAAATGTGAAGATGCGTTGAATCTTTGGACGTTTGAGCTGCACACAATTTGGCAGCATACCCGCTCTAACGGATATTGCTCTCTTCTGTCTTATCATATCCTCAAAGTCCTTCAGATCTTTTATAATAAGATGTTCCAGGTATTGTACGCTATTTTCAACATCCATTTTCCTTCCATCTTCCATCATCTTTTCTTATCTTCCTATTGCATACTGCACTTGCAATGTTGGTTAGTGATTGGTGATTCAACTTCTGTTTAAGAGCGTTTAACCAGCCAGCGCAGCGGCCGAAAATCCACATTTCGTCGAAAGTTGTTCTTACGATCGTGCAGGGCGGTTACAATGAGAAAGATTAATTATTCTCCGTACCAGCTTTTTAAAATTATAACTCAATTTCGATTTTATTTCATTCCAAATTTGCTTTAATTTATACCTACATCCACAAATGCTGAAAGGCGTGATGATAAAACTTTTAAAATAATGTACTTTTTGTAATTATTTTTTGATTATAAGTATTTATAATTTTTCAATAATGCCTAAGTTAAATAAGAATGTAAAAAAAATCTGAAATAGGTATATTAGTTTGTAAGTGCGCAAATAAATACACAAACGGACCAATTTTCGTCAAGAAACACATGTACGTATATTATATATTTTTTAATGATTTTATTTAAACTAAAATTAAAATTCTAAAACATGCGATACCTATATAATGCATTAATTTATTTTACTGCATGATTATATGATTTGAAATGGGTGTGGTAATATACAAAATCTTTTTTGAAAATTTAGCATATCTGCCAACGACCTATGGTATAACCTTATTATAATAAAAATAAACATTTTATCTCAAAATTTAAAACATGCGAATGCTAGAT
Organism: Limnephilus rhombicus; assembly: GCA_929108145.2. Taxonomy (NCBI): domain Eukaryota; kingdom Metazoa; phylum Arthropoda; class Insecta; order Trichoptera; family Limnephilidae; genus Limnephilus; species Limnephilus rhombicus. The sequence goes on from OV815274.1 coordinate 25,778,660, forward strand.
AAAATAACAGTCTTCCGAAATCCATTTATAATTTTTTGTGGAAAAGAGTCAATACGTCTAAAATCTGATTTAAAAATGACATATTTCTGGTTTTCTCTGGCAATACCCTCTTTAGTGTGCTTTGCACTTAGTGAACAGGATTTTGATATTTAAAAATTCCTCAGTCGATCCGCCTTGATTTTGTTAATTAACGAGGTTCTTGAAAACGTGATCACGGTTTTCTTGTTAAACTTGTTAGGACTTCAGAGCGTCTTCTATTGGCGTGGAAAGGTCATGTTAAGAGAAGTAGGATGAACGAATGTTACAGGTAAAGTAATAAGTTTAGTATAACATTGCATTGCTGTTAGCTGTTAATCAACGTTATGCAGAAATTCTAGTTGCGTTTATGGTGTTGCAGCTTTGAATTAACGTTATCTATAAGTTCAAATAAATTACCTATTGAAGATCTTACAACCGAAAGGTTCGTTACAAAATTTAAAAAAAAATCAAAATTATTTGTTAGTAGATGCATATTAAAATTACGACCGATTAAACGATAGTTTATGACTGGTTAGCCGCCGAGAGGTCCAACGCGTTGGGTGCGAACGCTGGCGTCGCGGGTTCAATACTTAGCTAGCTAGGTCACTCATCACTTTCAGCTTGAATGGAGGAGTGAAATTTATTAAAAATTCCATTTTTAAAATGTGTATTTCGTTTGTAAAATTTTTGGCAGATATCGTTATTGTTCAAGATTTTTTTATTTTTTTTTATTGGCAATGTTTATTAAAAATACATATGAAGTTACAACAGTTACATAGTTACATAGTTACATAAGGTTAACAAAAAATAAAAATAAATTGCCTTTCCTCACCATAAAGAGACAATGCTCTTGTGTTTGGTGAGGGAGTTCTAGCTCAATTAGTAAATTAATGATCGTGTAAGTTAGTACTAACGGCTATTGTAAATAATAAGAAGGTTAAAAAATCTTGTATAATTTAAAAATAAAAATCCTGAAGAGTTTAAAAAAATCATAATATAAATTAAAAAATCATTATAAATGGAAGAATCATGTAAGTTAGTAACAAAAATTATTGTAATAAGTAAGTAAAGGATACGTAAGAAAGAACGCAAGATTTATACAATAGTAGACTCAGAGATTTAGAAACTAAGAAATGAAAGAAAAAAGAAGGAATAAATGATTTATAAAATAGCAGACTTTAAGATACAAAGTAAACATATTTGGGACTTTTATAGTATTATTATAAAAGTATTATTATTTTTTATTTCTATTTATTTTTTTATTCTTTATTTTTTCTCTTTATTTAAAAAAAACAACTTTTTGTATACTTATAACGTGCAATAAAATATAAAATAATAAAATAATATATGTGCCATTAAACAGAACAATTCAACTGCGATTCTACGAGAGTTCTATAGAGAATAGAGAGTTCAGTAACTATCTTTTGACAAACGTCACAACATAGTGAAACTGTCCCCGTGGACTTTTTTTTTCTTCTTTTAAATTTTGTAATCTTCTCCGTAATAATTTGGTGTATAACTGTTTTATGGAGAACCTGAAAAAATAAATAAATATATGATAACAGTATTAAAGGGAACCCACTAAGGTTCTGCCTGTGTTTGGGTCATATAACCAAAAATACCGAAATTAAGCGACAAGAAAACTAAATTTTTGTGTTTACTAAAGGTGTTCATTCGGGTAAATTTCTGATGGTCTTTTGAAAGGCAATGATCCCGAGGCAAATCAATTTTCTTCAACTTGGGAGGCGGGTATGAGTACCGTTTAACGGTTAACCAACACCCCTGCCATAGGTCACCACAAGTGGTACGCTACGTATGGTCGGGATGCCCGGATGCATTAAGTGAGGTGCGTTGAGGTTTTGGTGGCCCTCATACCTTTTTCCTTCCCAGAACTTCCTTTCCTTAAAAAAACCCTCCACACAGCATCCCCAAAGACATACTCCCTTAGGAAAATTATTTTCCTCTGGCGTCTTGTAAGGGTGTGGGGTTAGTGTAATTTTTTAAAATATAAATTCGTTCAGATTTACGAATCCTACAATTCCGAAATTTATTACGCGTCTGAGCTAGTAATGATATAAATCCCTTAGCTCCAAGTAGTTATAGATTCCAACTTAAATTCATCTGATTCAACTCAAATAAATTAATTTGAATGACATTGATATTGGGAGCACCTTTTGCCATTACCACGTTCTGCACAATGCAGATATTATAACATGACAGCTTTATGAATGATGAACTGGAGTAGCGTCTTCTTCCTTCTTCTTTCCTCCCATCCCTCGGCCGGGTCTGCCTGTACGTTAGTCTGTCTGTTCCCCAGTCTGTCTGTTACTCTGTCTGTCTGTCTGAAGTCTGAATGTCTGTCCATCTGTCCATCTCTCGGCAGGCTGACGTCAGCTCCGAAGAGCTTTGTATATCGGTAACAATAGCAATCAGACTTGGAGAAGGTTTCAAGTTTTGGTAATTGAATAGTTCTCGGTAATTTTTATGTAATCAAATCGACTGATATTAAAGAATGAACCCATCTTAATCAAAATGTGATGAACAAAACCAATCAATCGCTTATTTTTTAAGGTATGTAGATGATAACTTTTGATGGAATCTCATTAAATGAAACACTGTTTTTTTGATAAACTCTTATATTAATACACTTCCGTTATCATCAGCGTAAAGTGCATCATTGGCATAGTTAACTATTTTTATTATATGTATGTAGGATGCACATGTGTTAATTTTAATCCAATCCAATACAATTTTATTGCCAACCTTTTTCAATACGAGCGTATGAAAGTGCATTTTCAATTTTTTTTTGGATACCTGACAAAAAAGCTCCTGTACAGAGAGGTAAACTACGTCGCCACCCAGTGATGCAGCATTGTGAGGCGGGTTAAATTAGGGGTTGTAGGAAGGGATTTATTAATGCGGATCTTGAAGAGGCCCGGATTACATGAAGGAGGTAAAACAGATCCCAATGGCTCGTTCCACTTTTTTATTTTTTTTTTTATTTAAAAAAATACATACGTATACAGATTCATAGTAAAACATTTGATTCTTAAAAATAATAACAATATGTAAATTTCTTTTTAATGAAACTACCCAATTCAAAAGAGAAAACATTTCTCGTGCTTGAATTTTGGAGTGCCATTGTAAAATGCATAGTTACACAGAGTATGTTATTACAAGTACTTATATATTAATAAAATATATATTCATGAAGACAAGTGGACATAATAACTGACAGTATTGTCAGAGTAGGTACATATAATAAAATTGTAACAATTTGGTGCCTGCAAATAATGCGTATGTACTTTACTTTCAATTTGATATGGTGATGAAATATTTTTAGAGATTATGTTCTAGTTTATTTTTTTGTTGTTGTTATTATTGTGATGATGAATTTAAAACTAATAATTAGTGTCGGGTTGGTCTATTAGTGTTTTTATTTGGGATTTAAAAACTTTATAATTTTTTTCAGACTTGATTTTATATGGGAGAGGATTGAAAAATTTTATACCTTGATAAGCATAATGGTGTTGGGAAGCACTCGTTTTAAATTTTGGAATTTCTAAATTGCCCCGTGATCGTGGTCGGTTGTTTATGTTTGTGAATGTTGTTGTTGATGGATTGAAATCATCTTTATGAGTTTGCAATAATGAGTTCTTTTTGAAAATTTTATTAAGACTGAGAACCCTAAAAGAGTCAAATAGCTGTGTTGTTGGAAATACAGATGGTTTTCGTAAGATGACTTTCAAAATCAACCTGTGTACCCTTTCTACAGGTAAGAGGTTAGTTTTGAAAGTCCCGCCCCACCCGATTATACCGTATGCTTACATATAAGCTTACACAAAAACGAGTCGAAGAAACGACCCGTTATCATGAAGCTAACGTCAACGGGTGTTACATAAAAGTACATAAACTACGTACGAAAGTACGCCGTAACGATGTCTTGGTTGTGATGAAAGTTTAATTCGTAATTTTTGATACGAAAAACACAGCCAAAATTTTTGTAGCAATCTTTAAATATTATGTAATATTGGATAGGTCTGCAGGTTTGTTCCAAGAAACTTAACATATTATACTACACATTTTAACATAAAGTAACCCTTATTGAATAGGTAAGTACTTCCCTTCCAAGTGTAAAGCATTGTTCTATGAAACCATCAATCATCCCCATCAATGTCTAAGGGCTAAAAGGGCCCGGGGGTGGCAATGGGCACTGGGCAGATCTGGCTTCCCGATAACCCACGTGACATTTGAATGATGTGACAGGGCGTCCCGAAAACCGATTTACATGGTATTTAATTAAAAGTTTTACGAGAAGACAATGATGATTGATTCGGACTCTTGTAATCAAATATTTAACACGCCCCGGCCGATGAATGATGAACCGATTGTCGTTAATTGAAAATCTGGAATTATTGAAAATGTTTTATGAATAATTAGCGGCGAGTGCGTGATTTGACTGAACTGGTGTATTTTTAGTTGAGGTTTGAAAACATGTCTGAATTATCGGCCTTTTCAAATTATTAATCTCACAGATTTTTATTCAGATTTAGCTTTAACACACATATAAGGCGTTCCAATAAGAAATAGTACCTATTACTGTATTCAAATATTATAAACAAAATTAGTCTGACCCCCATAGAAATTGTACAAAAACCAATATTAAAACTCCAGACTTCCTCACTGAACGTATATTCGAAGAATTCAAAGTTCCAACATTTAAAAACTTATTTGTGAAAAATTCAATCGTACAAATTATAAAACCAAAAAAATAACAAAAAACTCATTCATAACTGAAAATCGTACTAGACTTAAACATGTGTTTGTATACCCCAAACTAAACACTTGTTTTGCCCAACACTTTTATACACACTAACGAAAATACTTCTTTAATAACCTACCAGTAGAAATCAGAAGTATTAATTACAAAGTACAATTGTTGAACTCTGTCAAAAAGCATTTTAGAGAAATCATCAACGGGAAAACTGCATCCCCTATTTCCACAAGAATGTCACACTTAAAATTATATTTATTTTTCTTCTTACCGAATACATATTGTTTATGTTTTTTAGTTAAAGGGTCTTGACTGCGATGTGATTTAACTGTATATTATAGAAGTAAGTATACGAGTAAGTTTCATTATGTTTTATTTTTTTTATTAGCGTTTACTTTTGAAAAATCAATTTTGAACATAAAATTTTTTCAAAAGGGGTTATGGGTAAGTAATGACGTCATAAGAACCCAGGCCACTAGCTACAATAATAAAATGAAACCTAATTTCAGTTCACGTGACGTAAAAACAACCTTAACTTTTTTTTTACCTACATTAGAAGAATATCAATAGTCAACGAGGCTGTTATTTTTCTCAATAGGTCACAGCTTGCAGATTAGGTACCAAAGAAATAGTTTTTCCGAATTTTAGGTAGGTTTTTAGATATTTATTTATTTTTTATTACATGCCCCTATGGGCTTTTACATTCTATTTTATAAGTTGTTTGTATCAATGTTATTGTAAATTCTTAAAAATTAACACAATAAAAAAATAAGCAATAAAATGAAAAATGTAATAAAAAACATAAAATAAGATACATTGGCAAAAATGTGAACAAAGACTAAGAATCCTCACATAATAGATATTCATATTACAAAAATAGTAGATAAATAATAATAATAATAGAAGTTTATTCCAGAATGTACGCAGGGGAAGTGCAATGCAATACAATCCATATTTTGAAATAACAAAAAATGATAAATAAGTTAAGGTAAAAAGTGAATAACAACACATAAATTAAATTTAAAAAAAAACGAATAAGCATGAGAAATGAAACTGAAAAAAAAAATGTATACATCAATCACTAAAATGAACGTAAATGAGGGTATTTCATCGTCTCCCGTCTCCAGAGGGCCATCCATCCAGGGGAGATTCGCATTCTGTGATGATCGCATTCTTCGAATGGCGCAGTCTGCGCCATACACTTCCCAAGCGGTGGCGGAGAAGTGCACGGAAATTATGTACTCGTCCCTCCAGGAACATTTCCGTAGCACTGCAGTATCTCGGTAGGCGGAAAAGTTGGCGATAAGCGTTATTGGAAGCAACCTTTAACTTATGCCATTGAATTGCAGTGTAGTCAACCCACAGTTCTGATGTGTACAGCGAGGTATAGAAAGCGTTGAACAGTATTCTTTTTACTTTGGGGCTGCAGGAGTAAAAACGTCTTGACAGCGTAGTAGAAAGTATGCAAGTCTATTTGTGTCTAGATAATGAAAATTATTGGAATAAATAACATTTATATTTATATTTTAAAGATGAAATTCTTCAAGATCAGAATATTTATTAATGTAAATTCCCTGAATCCAAGACTTCACAGTCTCGGATTCAGGGAATTTTGATAAGCCAGTGTGGTGTTGTTAAAGAAAAAGGGTGATACGTGCGGTTAACACACCGAAAACGTTCGTTTTTGAATTGGTGTACGCTCTAACACTACTTAGAAACAACAAAATATATAGGTTCACACATTATGACGATCCAAAACAATTATTGACAATTCAATCACCAGTTCTCTTAAAAACTCCAATGACTCCACCAAAAATTAACAAACTATCCTTCTACCATTTAGAAACCTCCATATAATCACGTCACCGTTACGGTATTGTGTGCTTTGTTGTGTGTTCGGTTGTCCCTCACTTGACCGACTTGATTTCGTACTTTATTTGTTGACAGACAAAATAAAGTCAGCTTTTTGTGGCGAGATAAGTGAGTGCTCCATATATGTTTGTACGGCGCTGCGGCGATGAGGTGATGCGGGACGCGGCGATGTGCGACCGCAGACGGATGCGTCCTCGCTGGCGACAGGTGACCGACTGACGAGCCATATTACAAGGGTTTCTAAACGAGATTGAAACAAACTATTTTTTTAAAATTTAAAACAAAGTATGCGTTTTAGTTTGAATTGAAGAGCTGTTTACAAAATATTTCGTATGAGGCATGTTGAGTTGAAAAAATATTAGGATAACTCTCTTTTATTGTAACTTTTGAAAGATATTCCCATAAATGTAATATATCATTGAACAAGAAGATAATACTAGCAAATCTAAATGAAATATGATTATGAAAAAGCACAAGGCACAGAAAAATATAAAGCTAACGGTCGAAACTGGAACTTAAACCCTGGATCTTTCGTTTTACCGAGACGAACCCCTTAAGGCTCCGCAACCGGGCCCGAAAAGAAGAAGAGATACGAATGACGAATGTTAGAGGAGAGCGCTAACATTTACAGCGATAAAATCGATGGAAAAATTGCGAAAATGTTTAATGAAACACGATTCGTTTTGAATAGAGCAAAAATCTCGCGGGCATTGTCTTAAACATCATTTAAAGAAATATAACTTGTAAAATAACTGAAAAAACTTGTTTATAATAATTTTTGGAGCATACTTTACGTTTTTTTCTATCGAGGGAATTTTACATAATTTGCGTTTCGGCGTGGGCAATGTCTAGATATTATCTTCAAGAATAACATATATTTTTTTAAGAGCTTTAAAACTTAACGTGTTTAAGGGATATAAGGGGGTCCTTAACGCCAACCAATTCGGTCACTGAGACCTCTTATTTTAAGTAATTTTTGTCAATCTCACATTTCAATTCAGAATTATCAATATTATCTTCAACAATTTTTTTCCCATGTTTTTGGCAGCTACCTTTTCAAATGGAAACAAATGTTCGAAGAAATGGTTTGTAACCTAGAAAGTGTCTTGGATACAATTTTATTTTTATATTGAGCAATTATTAAAAAGGACGCTTCCAAAAATATAGGAAAAAATTGGTCGAAGATAATATCGTTAATTCTGAATTTGAAATATGACATCGATAAAAATGACTTAAAATAAGAGGTCTCAATAAGGAACTCCAGTGAAAAATATTATGGTTTTAAAAAAATATGTTCAATATGTTCAATAGATCAATGAACGCTGATTCTGAATATATATATTTTATTTGATAATATTAAACGTAGAGTTCTTAAAAAAATATTATAAAGTGCATTTTTAAACCTCTCGTCAAAACACACTGTAAAGTTGGTATTACTGAATGGTTAGTGCTGACCAGTCATTGTATTGAAACATTGATTATGTAGGTATGACACAAGCCATCAGTATTAACAACATTTCATGTTATTCGTTATTTCATACTGTTTATAGAGATTTAGTTGTTATGTTTATTGAAACAATATTTAAGCCTAAATAGTTCAGTATCAAAAATAGAGGTATCTATATTAGTTGATCTCTATTATTTAAAATATTGAAAAACTTTAAACTGTACAAAAAAATTGTATAATATTTTACTTCAAAATGCTACCTAGAGACCGGCAAAGCGGCTCAGTTGAACGAGAATGAAAATATCCGGTTCAGTGAATCGGCTCAATTGAACGACTGAATTAAGCTATGGACACACTTGCTCATTAGAAGCCAAAGAGCATGCTACCTAGTAGCAATTGCTACCCGCTCACTCGTTCGCAAAGATCCGCGAACCGCTAGCAAGTGTGTACGTAGCTTTGAAAATCGGTCTTACGGAACCGGATATTACGGATCCGAATGAAGATCTGGGTTACTGAGCCGACTCGTTCGCGAACGACTCACTTTTCTATGAACTTCGAATTCAAAATGGCCGTCGTCGATTAGCTGGTAGGCGCTGTATCGCCTGTGTCTTATTTGCCTACAATTTTTACAGTGTGCAGGTGATGCTCCGTTTGAGATAGTATTGATTTTAAAAGCTAAAAAAATATCATTTCAAACAATTTCTATACCACTCTCCCGTAATAATATTTAAAAATATAATAACATAATAAATATAATATAATAAATAAATAATTCCACCTAAATAATGTTTTAACTTATCGAATAGTACCATACTTTCTTCCGTATAACTGTCATACAAAATGAACACCTGTTGAAAAACTTTTCAGGAGTGATGACGCGCTATACGTGCGGTGTTTTTCGGGGGATCTTGAAAAAATAAAACTTTGAAAATTATTTTAACTATTAAAACAGACTCTCAAAAAAATGCAGTTACATAAGTCAGAAGGTAAAAAAATAAAAACTGGTCTGGAGTTCTCTATTACCGAATTGGTTAAACCATTCGTCCCGGTAAGGCGAGAGATCTTGGATTCGAGTCCCAGTTGCAACCATTAGCTTTTTTTGTGTATTGTTCTTTTTCATATTTCATTTAGATTTGTTAGTATTATCTTCTTCAATAATTAAATTTTCGTGAATGGTAGGTTACTAACAGGTTTAGGATTCTTGTACATGCTTAATAATATTATGCACAGCTAATAATTAACATATTTAAGAAAATAACTTTGGATGTTTAACAAAATCTTAACATTGATAATACCTAAATATTTTGACTACTGAATGTAAACAATCTTAACACTTTGGTCATTTTATCACTGAAACATGACAACTTTAAAACATTCCTAATAAAAATCCCGTGTTTTAATAGAATTTATAATTTAATGGCCATTGCGATGGTTGCTGATATGCTTATTTTTTTTCACAAAACAAGATTTATGTCAGTATTAATTAGGTATATATTATTATTTTTACATTTATTACCCAACTGTGAATTTTTTACTACACAATATCACCAGTAATTTTAAATCTATCGAAAATTTGATATCCTCAACGTCTTTAAGCCACTAATAATAATATTTGAATTGCGCCAAATTAAATCGAATAAAAACCATTCCGAATAATATATTGATATTATATACGGATATTATATTCTGAAATCTTTAACCCCTCAAACCTCGGTCATATATTGTCAGAGGATCAAAATATTTCCGCTTTGCAATGAAATCCAAAAAAATATATAATTAGGAACGTATTCTAAAACTTAAAACTGTTTTCAAAAGATAATATGTAAGGTTTTCGAAATACAAAATGTATTTTTTTTTAAAGAAAGACAAACATTCCCGGGTTACGAAAAAACCAAAAATGTTTTAAAATCTCCTACTACCATACCACCACAGAAAGCCGAAAATGTTGCTTGTGTTGTGATGGAGGACTTAGCCAGCCGAGGAATCGAACACGCGACGCCCAGGTGGGACCCAAGCGCTGTGCCCACTCAACCACTGACCGGTCAAATACCGGTTTGCTTGCAAATATAAAAAAAGTTTAAAAAATTGCTCACCTTACGTTTTTTCTAACTTAAACTACAGATAACGAAAAAAACACAGATATTTTATTAGACAAATGTATTATAAATGTTATTGTCACCTCACTTTTTGACATTGGATGTAAGAATAATTAATAAAAAACTCCCAAAGTTCCAATTTTTTTTTCCTAATTGTGATCAATACTTTGGTTTCATAAAGGTATACATTTTACTTCTTTGGGGGTTAATTTTTAGATTTGATTAAAAATCGTGGTATTTTGATCATATTTCCCGCTATGATAGGAAGGGAGACAAACGATTTCTATAAGACGTATAGGGTTGTTCCGAAAAGTTAAAAAATTAGCCAGACGGGTTAAATAGTGAATTACTTTTGGACGTTCATATGAACAAAGATTGCGTAGATTCCTGGTAATCCGATATGACATTATGGTTTCTGTTTTGGTTGCGAAAATTTTAGAATCACTTTTGGCTCGAAACTTCGCACCGTGTAAAACGGCCTTCGCGCGTCGCACTGTCAGATGTCGGGATGGAAGGATTCGAGAGGACGTATCTCGTAAATAATAAGAGAGACGCGAAGGATCAAATATTGATTGATTGATGTTTGTTTAGTCAGGACATTAACATACAGACGTATCTCAGTTTTCTACCTGGACATCCGAATCTATTCGGGTTTTTTATGTTTGAATCCGGCACACCTTTTGCCTCCAGTCGAGGAGTGGTGGCAAAGCCAAAATATCCATCTTTGTGTGCCAGATATAGAGGTTGACAGATTGATTGATTTGTTGGAACAATCACATGTGCGATAAGAGAAAAAGTGAAAACACGTCATTGTCTCTTCGTACCTGTTGCTGTCGTGACAGTTTCAAATTAATGACCACGATATCGGACATCACGATGTCGGCAACCAACGCAATATTATTTCTAAACTATTAAATGTTTGAGTTACCCGTAAGAATGGTCTTTAAGTAACTTAAAAAAATATCACGAATTGATTTTACAGATTTTTTAATAATTTTTCATAATGGCTAACTAACTGTTAGCTGAACGGATGGGTCGCTTGACGACTCCGTCTTGGCAGATAAACCCGACTTCTTTCAAAATTACACCTCACACATCACGCTTCGTTATATCGAGGTTTGACACTACCCGAATAAAGTATTTGATTCGTTGATCGTACTATGTCTTCCTGGGACGTCCTCAACTTCTTCTTCTTTCAATCCCAAATCTATTCCTCTTCTTCTATCCGTCTATACGCAGACGGTTTGAGAATCAAGTTTAAGGACAGGTTGTTCCACAGAATTTGAATAAATCATCAAATATTAAACATAAAATTAATTTTCCGTGAAACCTCTATTCACGCTTATGTTATTATTTTATTATATACTTGTTTTTGTACAGCGTCTACCTGAATATTTAGATATTTTAATAGAACTGGATGGAAATGCATATAAACAAACAAAGTGGATGAAATACGTAGAAAGCCTGCTGAGTGCAGACCACCCAAGAGCTATTAACGGCATTACTGCAACCAGGAGTACAGAATCCATAGGAGCATTGTCCCGCGGAGGTCGCGCTAACGATGTTGTTACTACTGCCGCCGTTAACAAGCGCCGAGACGAAGGCTCATCAACCCATCAGGCGGGACAGCCTCTCCATCGAGTGGATCACCATTCATCCTTTCACGCTTTCTTCGTCCTCTTTATGCTTCCTTTATCCTGCCATCATCTTACTCTTAAACAAGTCCCACGAAAGTTATTTTTGGATCCGAATTTAGTCTTCGAGATCAATTCCCATGGAAGTTTATTAAAAAATGTCCGGTATGCATTTCAAAAAAATATGTATTATAAGGCACATTTTTATCGTGTTAATATCATTGATTGAAGTGTAGTGAACCAATCAAAACTACTCCAAAGATTAAAAAAAAAAACTCTTTCATAGCCCTCGATTATGTATCCACATGATATTTTTTAATAAAAATGATACAAAATTTAGATAAAAGTGAAGAAATAAATATTTTTATGCTATTTATTTACAGCTTTAAATATTGTTATATATCGCACATGCCGTAGAAAAGTGTCGTTGGTCAAGAAAGTTAATTTTACAGGCGAGCGAAAACATATTAATGAATGATGAACAAGCGGTTCCGTCGAAAAGAGATACTAGCGATATCTTATAGAGATGGAGTGTTCTAACTTAAATACGGTTTTCGTGGGCGTAGATAATCACAATCACTTCCCTTTTCAGAATTAAAAAAAGGAAAATAAGAAAATGTTGACTTATGACGCGTTTGTATGGGATAAGCGGTAACTATTTAGTTCCACTCTTGTTCTTGAGTAGATATTAACTTTATACGGTGTTTACGAATAAACTGAAACCTTTTTTTTCAACAAACAAAAATTTGATTAAAAAACATAAATATGTTTTTTATGTGAACCGCACAAGAGTACCTTGTTGGAATATGTTCTGAGGCTAAAAGTTGCAGGGAGGGATAGAAGATGGGGTAAAGGAAGGTGGGGAAATACCTGGCTACTTAAATCTGGCCACTAAAAACGGTTAAAGCCATTTGAAGCAACGTCTTTATGGTGGTCTTACCTTTTACTCCATCGGGTTTTGAAACCGATGTAGGACATTCGATAATCTTAACTTTTCAGCGTATTTATCGTAATTTTATTCGTTTAGAAAATGGGTAGCTACCCAGTTTGCAGTTTCGCGAGAAGCCTTACGAAAAGTTAGGTTAGGTTGGAGAAATGTTGATCCGTCTTGCGACGTCGGTAATCCATCAAGTGACCTGCTCCTCTCAACCTCCACTTACGTTTATTTCATTTGATTGGTGCCATTCCTGATGACTAAGAAATGGTACTAAAAAGGTTCGTCATAATATAGTAAAAAATATACCTTTGCTCGTCGTTGCTTAGCAATCTCGAAGATGTAATTTTTTTCAATTTAAAATTTTGAGTCACCATTAAACATATAACACGCCATAATAATATGCAAAGTGTGGCGAATTCATGTTCTGGACAAAGATACGAGAAGACAAAAATAGCACTTCCGCTGAATCGTTTTCAGAAAATAACTTTATTTGCTAAAAAAAATCATTGATTGATAAATACCGCACTTGACAAACACAGTTAACTTAGAAAACACTGATAAAATGAATTTAAATATATTTTTCATTGATAGCATTGTTCGTGCTTAAAAGCATTGCAATAAACTCGTTATGTAAAAAGAATATCTACGGTCTAATTTCTTGAAAACTTTTGAATAAATATCAAGGCACGTCACTGCAGTGCACATTTGAATGTGAATTAATCCAAATTACAAACTATTAAATTCAATAGATAAATGATAACATTAAACCTTTCTTTGTACATTATTGAGTACATTTTTATTTCCACCCAGCCAATTATGGTAATAAGCATTTCAAGTATTTTTTTTTTTTTTTTACATGAGCTCCACACAGGAGGCCCTGAGGAAAATAATTTCCCTCAGGGCCTATGTCATCTTTGGGGATGCTGTGTGGAGGTTTTTTTTTAAGTAAAGGAAGGATAGGAGAGTTCTGGGAAGGAAAGGGGTTTAAGGGGTGGGTAGGGATCTGGGGTTCAGTATGTCCTGGTCATCCGCCTCCAAGACCTAGACAAATCTCACCCCGTGAAACCAAGTATGCTTTCATATATATACACACATGAGTTTCATAAAATCGCAACGCATTTATATAATAGACAATATGAGAATAAGCAATGAATGTAATGATATAAATATGTGTAAATGATTTATCATGACAATTTTTTATAATTGTCTTATATCATGGTTTAATTTAAGAATAGTATCTAATAATAATTTGTGTAGCGCCGTTCTTGGGAAAATCACCTTAAGGGCGCTGTACAAAAATGATTTCGTAGACTCTACACAAATATGTAGTATTACCCTCGTAAAGAAAACATTCTTTTCTGACAAGAGGTTGATTTTCTGTTGATTGCAACTTCAAATGGGACACACACATAAACAAAATTTGTAAAAAGCTGAGGGCGATAGTGCTGTACAAACTGAAATGTTTCGTTCCGGTGAATATTTTAAAAATTATTCTCTTTCCACTCGCAGAATCAACTGTACGGTATGGATTAACCACTTGGGGTCCTTGGGGACACTCTAGCAAAACTAATTTATACCACCTACAATCAGTACAAAATTCTATGGTTAAATTATTAGTGGTACTCCTGGCTGGGGTGGTACAATCGTATCGTATCGTATCAAAAACATATTTTTTCACAGAGACGAAACACATCATTGTTGTATCGGAATTTAACAATATTACCGGTGCAGGCCTTATTATGGTACAAAATATTGATTCAGCATATGTCTAAGTCTGATTATAAGAGGAAAGTGGAACATGAACATAATACAAGATTCACAAAAAATGAAAAAATGCTTGTTCCAAAATATAATAATAACTACGGACGGCGAACCCTGGAATATAACGTGCTAAAAATATTAAACATGTTACCAATTAATATAAAAAATTGCGATTCTACAAATAGATACAGATATATGTTGATACAATGGTTACTAAATAGAGATAGTTTATATTAATTCATATGTGTTAATTATGAAAATTGTAAAGTTATAGTAATAATATTATGTATGTATGTTTAAATTGTAATTGAACATTAACATCCTGTTGACAAACTGCTTTATTGCGGTTTAACGGGATTGTACCTACCTTGAAAACCAATAAAATTTTTTTTTAAAAAAACAGGTCACTTCAAATAAACATTTTTATTAGAAAGTTTAAGCTTGGAGAAGATACGAGTTTGCACGAAAACACACGATCGGTAGCAGAAATTTGATATGCTGTAAAGAACAATAAATCCAAAAATGAGTTAACTATGTTAATTTTCTCCGATTTTTTTCTCTTTTAATCTACGTTGTCTAAATATTTCTAGGAAAATAAGTGTAACCTTTATAATAAAATTTATGTAAACCAAAAATTTTAAAAATTCTGAAATGTCTATTCAATGTTTTTTTTTAATAAAAAAATCATAATTATAGGTCTACAAAAAGGCTGAAATCCTACTTTCTAAACACTGCATATTGACTGATTTTTACGGGTGCTCTTTCATCCTTCTTTAATTTTGATATTATCTTTAAAAGAACAGATGATATTTATTTAGTATTTCTTTAGGATTTAGCAGTCCACAATGAAATGCTGACCTACCCTGATGTATGGCAGTGAGACATGGAACCAGTGCAGGAAGGATGAAAGTAGGCTGAATGCAGGGGAAATGAGATCCCTGAGGTATATGTGTAGTAAAACCGTGCATGATCCTGTGAGAAATGTGGTGATCCACAAAGAATGCAAGGTTGATGTAAGCGTAATGAGTAAGATTAAGAAATGGATTCTCAGATGGTTTGGGCATGTACGGCGAATGAACGAAGAAAGGAGTGTAAGGATAATATATACGACGCAAATGTGAATGGTAGAAGAAGTCGGGGATGCCAGAGGAGGACTTGGCACGATCAAGTGAATCAGATACTTGAGTCGGACCATGTCAAGAGTCAAAACAATAGAAGACTTCGTGTATGAATGTGAATGAGGAAGGAGTGTGTGCCAAGACCCAGTTTGTTTGGCGGTCCGTCCTCTCTACCTACCCCTGCGAGGAAACAGCATGACGGTTAGTTAGTTAAATTTAGCGTGTTACGCGCTTGGTTAAGTGCGTTTTCATCCCGCGACAAAATATTCCCGACAAAATATCCACGAACAGAATATCCACTAAAATTTTACCTAACCTAACCTAACCTAACCTAACCTAATCTAACCTAACCTAACCTAACCTAACAACAAAATGGGACCAAAATAATTCAGACATCAAATCATTGTTAAAAAATGGTGAAAAGGAACAAAAATAATAAAGATAAAAATGCTTCATTATCTTTACAGGATGTGTTTATTATTATTGTCTCATATTTTTGTTGGGTTAGGTTAGGTGTTAGTGGATATTTTGTTGCGGGATGTTTTGTCGCGGGATGAAAAGTCGCGTAAAAAATATGAATCAATATCTCGGAATTCTTAAATATGAAGCGATTGAGTTAACACTCATACATTGCATGCAGGCCGGGGTATGCGTACGGGGTACGGGGTACGGGGTACGGGCCAAGTATAATTGATATGTGCTCATTAATGTATGGAAACCTTCGGTTGTGTCCGACGCAGACGGGTGATCACTCATACCGGTCACAGTGATCACTTCACGTCAACAGAATGTGACTAAAAAATTGAATAATTCAATCAAGTGGCAGCCCATCGATCCACCCAGCCGATATGTTCGTTTTTTATAACCTTCATCATACAAAAAAAGTTTTATCGCCAACAACTCTGGTGAAGTACATTTTATAGCTCTTTTTTATGAAAACTTTTTATCTCACTATTTTACTAAGGTGATTTTTTTTTCAACTTTAATATATTTATTACCAGCGAGTACCTGGCGTGCGTTGCAATGCCACCCAAAGAAAGTGTTTGTGTTTTAATAAAGTTTATTGAAGTGCTTTGGATTCACAATTTTTATTTTTTATTTTTCCGTCTTGTGCATACACGAATAAATCAGAGGGTTTTCCGACGCGTGAGTAGGCCACATACAGCTGTCCGTGTGAGATGCATGGATATTACAAATTTACCCCCTGCTATCCACTATCGCTACTATGTCCCTTTGCAATCCCTCCCTCTGTCCGTTGTCTGTCCCCCACCCTTCCTCAGCATGCCCAAATTAAAAAAGAGCATCATGTCAAAAATATAATTTGTTCAATGCGCATACATACATACGTCTACATACATACACACATACTCACACATACACACACACCCTCCCACTACAGACATTACCCGGTAATTACTTAATACTCATTCCATAAATAAGACACTACAATGAAACACATAATAGGTGCCCACCATGTAATATACGTATTAATTGTAAAAAAATTAATCAAAGTATCTAATGTACTGTTTGTTTCTGTTAATAAATAAAATAAAATGTCCTCTCCCGTGCGTCCCGTTCCTGTCCCCGTCCCTCTTCAGCGTTCCCTTTATCTCCAGCGTTCCCCTTCCAACTTCCCCGCCTTCCCCCCTACCCTACCCTTCCGATTTCCCATTCCACCTTCCCCCCTCCTCTCTTTCGTTCCCCTACCCTCTCCCGCATTCCCTCCCCTACCTTCCCTCCCTGCCGCTGAACTTTATTAAAACACACATTTTTCCAAAAACTCACATGCCTTCTATTGTAAAATTTTAATACAAAATTCATAACGCCTGAGTTCACCGTTATGTATGAAAACGAACACGAACAAATTGTTGCGCACAATAAATCACCATTTAAATAGCAATGTGATGAATGGTCTAGGAAAACAGAAACATTCATTTTTGAATGTAAAGGTTAGGTAAGAATATAGTAATTTACCTTCCTTAAAGTTGTTTTCTCGAAATTTGAACTTCGAAACTTAAGGATAACAAACAGATAAAAAAGTTCTCAGTTTTGGAACTTTGCTGAAAACTTTTAGAATAAGTTCATACATTTATTAGTTTATACTTCTTGGAATTATCAATTGCCTCCCTACTGGTCCCTTTCAATATGAAATTTGTAAACAAACCTTGAACTTGAATACTTAGTTATTAAATTCAAACAAATAAAATACATATTATTTAACATCAGCAAGTTCACTTTGTATCGAAAAGAATCATATTTCACAAGTATGTACATAAGTTGGTAAAACCAAATTTCATTCGTTATGGTACAACCTTTGCTAGGTAATTTGAAAACAAGCCACGACCTTACCCACTTAATCACGCACACACACGCGGCCATATAAGCATTTCTCCGAAATTCTATGACTTCATTCGCAAGTTAATATATGAAATTATTGTCGGTCTTATCCAATCGGGATTTGGTTCAGTAGGTAGCTCGGTTGACTCCAGTTCCTGGGAAGGAAAGTTCAGTCCTCAGTCAAAACATTTTTTTTAAGTTTTAAAAAATACTTGAAAATAGATTTACAATGATCTAATAACCACAACAACTCTTTTACTTTGAATCGAAGGGTGTCAAAGGTATGAATCAACCACAATCTAAAAACATACAAAGTGAGAAAAGATTTAATTTTCAATATATTATATAGATACTTTGAATCCGGATAACGAAACCAATGGCTTTGAAACAATGCAACGTCAACACGTTTTTATATCTATCGATATCAACATATTTTTCTATTAGAACATACTTAATTGGTTTTTTTCATTTTGTTGAAACGACATGAAATGTTGGCTATAATTCACGTTGATACAATGAATTTGTAAAATTCGATTTAATTTTGATGGGCTTAATTTACGTACCATGTTATTTCAATCGGTAAAAAGTACAGTTATTTTCCAATATTCAAGATCAACCAAAAATTTGAACTTTAAATCAAAGGCAGTCTAAATATCAAAAAAACAACAAATCCCAATCTAGTTATTGAGATAACACTATATCATTCAATTTCATCTCTTGTTGATGGACAGGCAACCAAAAGGGCCGGTCCACTCAGCTTTCAGTGGTCCTCACTCGAGTGGGGACTCGTTCAACATCCACCATTCTACAAATGCATTAGACCACCTAAGCTGTCCCCAGTCTCCGCAACACTCCGAATTGAGCCACGAGCCACGACTTCGTGTGGGTCCACTGCATTCACTATATTGCATTCTGCATTATTTAACAGCAGTCTGCCCCCTGCTAAAGCTCAAAATGTCCTCAGCATGCATTTGTCAATACGTAATGCAATCACGCTCTGAATATTTCTCTTATACTTAAGTCAGATTTTCGTACTCTACATAAACAATTCAGGGGATCTGCTATTCGTGTCGGAGGCCGTAACGATACGTGGCCTTTTTATTATACCCGTGTCGTTGATTCAGGTGCTCTTGATTCATAAATGAAATCTTGCGGTACGTAAAAGAAAAGTTAAATAGATGAATGGTCTTTCTCATAATTTTCAATGCGACAATTTCTTGCGATATTTAGTTTTACAAAAATATTAGGCACATGGCATTTTTTAAATATTTTGGAGATAGATTTCACGTTTGTAAACAAAATGATAGTGGGCGTTGTGAGAATGGATTGATTGATTGTGCAAAAAACATTATATGTCATCCTTACTTCATTCAAACGAATAGTTTCATTTTTGAGAATTCGACGTCCGTTAGGTATAAATAACCGATTACTCACAAGTTCATTTTGATCAGGCCCTATTGATTAATACGATACGATTACGATATTCATTTGTATACCTCTATGCCTGTCTCGACACAGGTATATACTAGTAAGACAGACATTGAAAAACCCAATGTAAATATACGTTATATAGATGAATAAATAAATAAATTAATAAATTTAACTATTACCTATTACCGCAAATAAGTTAATCTTATAAACATTAATACCATTAATACCATTGTAATTAAAGAGGATAAGTTGTTATAGGTGTGTTTCTTGAACATAACTCGACCAGATCGAAAAGAACTTTGAAATAAATCCAAATCCGCGAAGGTTACCTTCATATATGGTAAACCCGATGTTATCACGTGAAAGAATTGCGAGTGCAATGCAAGAGCACAGCTTGCCTATTTCAATATTCAATGTCCGCTCTCGGTAAATGTCGTGGACACTGATGTTTATGTAATTCGCACATACCACACATGGCCACGGAGCGACAGATCAACCCCATATTATTATCTGGAATCGGCCGCGCAGAAACTGGATTGCGAATTGCGATCCCATCGCCGCATCCCGCCCACTGCTCGGGCAAAAAATGAGAGAAAAGACAGAGATGCACGGAAAGAAGGAGAGAAAATCTGTAGTTGGTATCGTCATACAAAGGTCTAGTGAACAGTTGCACTTTATCTGCGCTCTTTACAATGGAGAGCGGGTCACGACTGGACCGTCAATGGCTGCAGTTATCAAGACTGCGTAGGGCCGGCGCAATAAATATCTCTCCGCGGGGAGATGACTCCGCGTGCTCTGTGCTCTCTGCAGCGTGCAGCGGGCAGCGGGCAGCGTGCGGACATCCTATGGGCTGCTGAATAGTTCGCGGTATTGGATGCCGCGAGCTACTATTCTTGGCGCGATACTCCTCTAGAATGAATAAATTTCGGATGGGCGTTGAGGCGGACGTCACAGATCATCGGTCGGTTCTGATTGAATTATTCAGGATAAATCGTGAAGAAAGACAACATTGCAGAAATGCACTATTCACAACCACAACATTCGCCATAAACAAAACCAATTCATATTTTTGTAAAATGCGGTTAAAGTCGAGATTTAATTAAATCATTCAACATCGAACATACGTTAGATATCAATCCCCGAAGTTCTCCATATTGAGAGAGTATTGTATTGATATTGTACGTGGGTACCTAGATTGTACGATCTCGTGACATAGTTCCGCCTGAATAGCTTCACAGGCGCCTCTGCTCGGTCCACACGTCTGTCTCCCAGTAATTGAATCAACAGTGCATATTTCATCTCTCCATGACGTCCATTATTAAGACGACGCGTGATAAAGCGCTCCGCAAACACAATACACCCAGCGATTGAATAATGACCCAAAAGATTGATTTATTTTAGGCGCAGATTCCCGTGAGTCGGAGGCTCGGAACAAGATGTCGCTTACGACGTTGTTCGCATGTCGGGCCGAGATGACTGCATCAATATAATACGGGTTGGGTTAACTTGGTGAATGAGTGAGTGATTGAGACGTCGGGAGTGACTTGTGACCCCCACGATGATGGGTGAAGAAAGGGAACTAGTGGGGAGGGGGGGGGGGGGGGAGGGAGACGTGAAGCCTCTTGGGTATAGGCTTTCAAACGTAAAATTAGCTCTCGTTCTATTTTCTTTGTGCGTTGTATGATAGCTTGTGTATAATATTTTGGATGGAAAAAGGTTCGGAAAATCGTTGAATCCTTATGTAGGGACTTCTAAGGGTTTATAGTAAAAATTAATTTTCCGCTATTTTTCAAACTTTTTCATACTTTAAGATTTTTTTAAAAGAAACAAACATTTTTGATACAAAGATAAAAAACATTTACATAGAAGGTTAAGAAAGGAAGCCGTCAAAGTTACATTAATATTGTATGTAGGTAGGAGTTTTATTTTGCATTAAATAACAGGAAGGTAAAGGGAACAGAAAGATAGGATGGGGGCCGGAGATGCTTTCGATACTTTCAGTGAGTGATTCATTACTGATGCCTTAATTTCTGACCTTAAACACGGTACTTCGAATCAGTATTTCTGAAGGTTATTGTTAATTTATTAAATTGTGTGTTATACTGCGTAGGTACACGAAGAATTAGAGAATATTTTCTAAGGTCAGTTGGTCTTGGTGAATTGGATTGGTCTTGGTGAAATGCGGATTTGTATAAATTTGGTAGGCTCAGGTGAGTTCAGGCCATTATTCAGAATTTTAAATAGGTAATAGAATTTCATTAAAATACTAGCTGGTTCCCGGCACGCGTTGCTATTCCATTTAATAAAGAAATTGTTTCTCCCTACGTGTCTTTTCCCATTTATCCCGTTCCCCTTCCGCCTCCCCTTCCTCTCCCACGTCCCCTTCCCCTCACACGTTCCCACTTCGTCTCCTCAACCTTCCCTCTCCCCACTCCACTCCCCCTTTCCCGTGAACCCCCCTCCCGAGTTCCCAATCATTCAGTTTTCAAACAGCTCGCGTGCCACCTATTGCAATTTGTTTATACAAATTTCATAATGCCAGAGCTCACCAGTAGTTTTATACAAACCTTGTCTTGACAATAACGAATACAAAAATAAAAGAATTATACAATTTGGTGCAGTAGTTCGGAAGTTATTCGTGTACATACATTTCAGGGATTCATTTTTATTTATAGAGAAGAGATAATGCAGTCTTTTACAAACATCGTTATGACAACGTTTGTTTTTAATAGATCTTTATTCACTTATAATGTCACGTATCATTAATTTCGTTCCGTAACAGTCGCATTGACGATTAGTTGATGGAATACTCAGTTTTTGCTGTCCGCTCGTTCTTGTCCACATTTTTTCCCAATCAGAGCCTTTCGATGACGGATTGATTACAAGTAAGACCGATTCAAATATTTGTCGTTGATTCTCTTGTCTGCCATCAATCAGGCATTCGACTCAACAAATAATGTATTTATCACGACCATTCGTCGTTGGAGCGTTTCTCCGTTCCGTTTTCTGTTCTGATAATTTTTTAGTCGTCGGATGACAGCTGACACGTTTTTTGCGGTGCGAGAGCGTCGCGAGAGATAAATGGATAATATATTTTTTGCCCGCCTATGAAAAATGACATTTCTTAGAGTCGTGCTTACATCACCGTTGACAACCGGCGTTTTATTCTCGTGTGTCGTTTGTCGCTCGCAATTGGCCAGCCCCGGTGATAACCTATTCCTTGTCCGTCTCTCCTCTCTTCTTGAGTCTTGTGTTGTGTTGTGTCGGCCGCGACGGGTCCGCGCCCGCGGCGCGAACAATCCATCAAATCCAACGAAAATCTGATGAACATAAATCAATGACGCAGAAATGTGTAAACCGACTCTTTTTATTTTTTTAGACCTACAAATGTATCAACGCACATTCCGCAACCAGACTGAAGATATTTTTCTTCGTTAGTTTAAAAAAATAGCTCAATGCATAGAGACCGATATTAAATGAACGTCAAATAAGATAACAGAATATTACCGAGTCTATTCGTAGTTTTATTTTAAGTTGCGTTTTTTAGAGAGTTAATTTTCTTCTTAATAAACATTAGACTGAACACAAAAGCACCTTAAATGAAGGGAAGGTTTATTTTGTACGAATTTATTGATCTTTATTTCTGATAGAATTCTATTTTTCTCACAAAATGAATATTCTTAGTAATTCCCCGCAAAGCAGCCCACAGCAGGTTACCAGTAAACAAACAGCGCGAATAGTAGCGTCTACTAAAGCAAACATGATCATTTCCACAAATTTCCTGAAAACCAAATGAGGGCGAGAAAATAAGATGAAAAAATAAACAAGCCGCCTAGGAAAATTTCATTCCGCTAGTGCGACGATTATCCGACAAACTACATATGGTTTTTCTTGCCGGGTCATTGGGTATGCCGAGCGGGCTCCTGATTGCGGGCCCCGGCCCCCTGGGGGCTCTCTGCGGACCTTCGGCCCCTCCTTTGAACCCCCTACCCACCCGGCCCTCCCCTTCACGCACATGTGGTCCTCGTCTAATCCCACTTACCTCAGCGCCGACACGACTTGTGATATTGACGTCTATCGAATTCGCAGTGGATTTGCAGAATCAAAGTTTATAGATATTCCACACTTTGATGGGGTGGCGTTGATTGTTTGACCGGTTTACTTAAAATAAAAACAATCTTTATAAAGTTGTCTGTAATTATTTAGTATACGTGGGTAAGACATTTCTTATCAGGTTATTTATAAGAACCTGTCAATTTTTCAATTTGGGATGCGGGTACCGCTGTCCCAGGAACCATTTATTGGATAAACAACACTTCTGCCATAGGTCTCCCCAAGTGGTTCGCTACGTTTGGTGAGGTTTTCCAGGTCTTGCGGTGGATGCCCACCTGCTGCGTGGCGGACCGGATCGATAGAGACTGGTTCAGGTAGCCCTTTTGACCTTTCCAGCCGCACTCTCCATCCATCGCCTTGCACTGCAGTTGGAGGGATGGATTCATACGTCCGTCACTCCTGGATACACTGACCCCCAGATTCCTACTTACCCCTCATGCCTTTTTCCCTCACAGAACTTCCTATCCTCCCTTTCCTTAAAAATAACCTTCCACACAGCATCCCCTAAGATGACATTGGCCCTGAGAGAAATTATTTTCCTCAGAGCTTCTTGTGTGGAGCTAATGTAAAAACAACAGTTTTGGCGCAACCGCTTATTTTACCGAAAAGTTGCAATTCTTCAAAATATTTTATAAATTAAAGTTTTTGTGTTTCATTCGTTAGACAATTAGGTATTCGTGTAATGATGGGTTATCAAACGCAAAATATGTGCAACATCATCTATTTACTGTTTTTTTTGGAAAATTACGATTACCAGGGATTAGCTGTTGCAAAGATTGGAAAATTGTTTTTACAAACCCAAAAAGGTGGACTAATAATCTCACATGTTATTTTGAAAAGTATTTTCTAAATGTATATTATTTTCCGGATGCCCTATGTAAACGTGTCCCAATATTCACGAAGTAATTTGGCAAACAAAATACCGCCACGTAAGATTTTTTCGTTTCTCATAACGCACATAGGTGTTTTAGGTTCTGGCGAAAATGACACGTATCCTTAATATTCCTCGTCCGCGCGGCTTAAGTTAATAAAACGAATAGGCTATCAGGCCGCGCGGCCAAATCGCCCCCGAGAGGCGCTCGCCCCGGACACCCGGACACCCGGACACCCCAACACCCGGACACCCCTCAACTCCGGACACCCGACCCCCCGGTAAACAGATTGTGGCCGCGGTCAGCGCTTTTCACGAAATGGGGTACCGGTGTTGACTGGCTGTATTAAAAATAAATATTAGATTATTCTACGTTCCCCCCGTGCCACGATGCTACGTGTATCGACGGTTGTAAAGGAATTCTCTCGTCGAACTGACTTTGTTGATCAAGGGTGACATCGTATCAACTTGCTCCAAATTTTTTAACAAATATGTGCGAAATATTTAACGCGTTTAAGGGTTGAAATACTTGGACGGAAATATTTACAATATTCTACATGTTGACTCTAACACAGTTACCTTTTCATTTTATTTTCAGCATTTAAATTATTGTAGGTATGTTTAGAGCTTAAGACCAACAGACTAGGCAAACTCCTGATTATATTCCACAATTGAAGATGTCATGGTTTACTACTCTTTCCACGCAGAAAAACTCCTCTGCGATATCACATAAAACTGTATCAAAAAAATAAAAATAAAATCCAATGCAATAATTCACCATGTCTCTCCTGAAACATAATTAGGTAGGTAATAATTTGCTGACCTCTGTGTTTCCTCCCTCCTACAATATGGGTCTTTTCAAGAACCGGGTTCTCTCCTTCCTTTCCACCAAAATTATTCCTGAATTACTTCAATTAATCAACATCCATATTCCTTGATCTTGCCGACATTTACTACACTTTTACTTTAACAACACCAGGACACTCTCTTACCAAAATTCCTCGATTCCGAGACTTCACAATTTCGGAAATAAATATTCTGATCTAGGAGATATATTTCACCTTAAGAATAACCAGTATATAAACATTGTTTATTCTAATTCTTTTATACATCTAGACACAATTCTTTTATACATCTAGACACAATTCTTTTATACATCTAGACATAATTCTTTTATACATCTAGACACAATTCTTTTATACATCTAGACACAAGTCGTTGTTAATTTTTGCAATTTTGTTTATATTGCATATTCTTTTTTATGTTAAACTTCTATCGTTTTTAACAATGCATTTTATTTCATATTATATGCTTTTGTTGTTACATTTTTTAAAGTTATATTATATTTGCATTATTATTTTAGTTTTAAAGTATTTAAAAGTACTGTGTTACTTTACTTATAAACAAAGAATGTAAAAGCCCATTAGGGCGTGTAATAAATAAATAAATAAATAAAAGATGGATAAATGAAACAATTTAACTTTGTTTGAACCACTTTTATATTTGAGTAAATCCGACCGGTTTCAGATAAAAAATTGTGGAAATTTTTAAAATTTAAATTGTCTCATTTATATATCTATAATAGATAACCACAAAGTTATAGCTACATTCAAAAGTATAAATAAATAAAAGACTCCATACAGCATCCCCAAAGATGACATAGGCCACGAGAGAAATTGTTTTGTGAGAAATTACATTTTTTGACCTTATTTGTACACAACCCAAAGACTTTGTGTACATCATTTCTTAATGTTTGCAATATGATTTTAAAAAACAACTGATTATTTTGTAAACGTACCTATTTCTTTTTAAATTACTGAAATATCAATTTACATAAAGTTCTTGAATTTTTTAAATATATCAACTCAACTTATGGTTTCTCAACTCAGGTTTAAAAATATTTTCTCAATAAGTTCTCCGTTATATTAATAGTTATAAATATAATATTATACTCGCTCATTAGCCACCTGCTAAAACGCCACCAAGTTTATT
This sequence comes from Limnephilus rhombicus, assembly GCA_929108145.2. Classification (NCBI taxonomy): domain Eukaryota; kingdom Metazoa; phylum Arthropoda; class Insecta; order Trichoptera; family Limnephilidae; genus Limnephilus; species Limnephilus rhombicus. The sequence continues at coordinate 25,805,061 of OV815274.1, forward strand.
GTATTTATGTTTGTCTTGTCCAGTACTGATTTAGCGTCCCCCATGTCCAAATTGTCGTCGCCATCTCCGTAATGAAGTTTGCCTGTTCGATTCCCAGCCGGTCAACTTGCCGCCCCAAACACCGCCCATCACCTCCCAACTCTACACCCTCCCCTCACCGCCCAACCCACGCCACGTCACGTGGGGAGGACTCTGCTGATTAGGCGACTCGGTTTATTCCTTCAATTGACTGTCTTCCACCGTCTTCAAGACTTTCTAAATAATTATAATATAATAAATGACAATGAATAACGTTGCATGCATCACTATTCATTCAAAATCGTCATGTTTAAAACCAATGATTTCATCGTGAGGATAAACGTACAATGAAAATTTATAAAAATATAAGTATAGGCAATTAAAAACATTACAGCGATTGATGATTATTTAGTTACTAGCTGACCCGGCCACGCGTTGCTGTGGCTAATAAAATACAACGTCATCTACTAGATGGTTATCCAACAAGAGACAGACAGATGCCGCGGAGGACTTTAATTTATAATATTTAGAGATGGTGTGAAATATCATAATAATGTGCATGAAATGCTTGGGGTAACTAACGTATTTAAGTTAATAAGAATTAATACTGCATCCGTCTAAATAACTTTTCAATTACTGCAATGTACGTGACCATTTTTTTAGAAGATATAAGCTCTCCGTAAAAGATAGATATATGCCTTCCCGCACTTTTTTGTAGATCTATAAAAGAGGAATATCCCACCATGCATTGTTTTGTTATATCCCAAAAGGATTAGGCAGTGTTTTCGATGAAAGCTACCAGGCGGCTTGACTTTTTCCGACACTTCTAACAATTATCGTTATGTTTCAACAAATTTAGAGAAATCTTTGACAATTTTTTTTTTTTTTTTTAAATTGTACAACAGATTTTTATCCAATTACTGTACAATTTTCTCATTTTAACAGTCTTAACACCTAGGAAGATGATTAATATACAAAAAAATCTTAAGGCTATCTAAAGAAGAGTTATATATATCTAGTGTTTCCGATATTTCGTTCAACAGCACCATTCCTCTTGTCATGCTTTGCTGTGCTAGAACATCTGTTCTGCCGTATGGTATTTTGAACAAGTCGTGTCGACGACTACGGCTGAAATTTTCAGGCACGTATAAGCCATAACATTCCAAGAGGAATGGGCTGTCAATACGATTATGGATTATGTTAAAACTAAGAATTGCAAGATTTGCATAACGTCTAGTTTCCAAGCTAAATCTATTTGTTGCCTCAAGTAATTCCATATGGTGCATGAATCTCGGGTACGTTCCATTCATCCGCATATAGACATACCTAAGGAATTTTTTCTGAACTTGTTCTAGCATATTAATATATTTCGCTTGGTGCGGAGTCCACACACCACTGGCATACTCCAGCTTACTTCTTATGACTCCATCAAACATGGCTATCATTGCATCTGGGTCATCAAATTGCTTACATATTCTGATGATGAAACCCAGGAGTCTGTAGCATGCTGGAGTGAGCCGTGATATATGATCCGAGAATGTCAGTTTGGGATCAAAGACGATACCGAGATCTTTAAAGCTATTGACTCGGCATAATGTTTTCCCTTTAATGTTGTATTCAAAAACTATGGGCTTCTGGGAGCGGGTATATGTCATGGTTACACATTTTTTAATATTGAATTCTAATTTGTTTTTTACTGACCATTCTGCAATAGCATCAAGGTCAGATTGCATTTTTAAGCAGTCATAGTAACAGATTATTTCCATCAAAAGTTTGAGGTCATCTGCAAATAGAAGACATTTGCAATATTTTACACAAACCTGGATGTCATCTATAAGTATAAGGAACAGCAAAGGACCAAGGTTTGAACCTTGGGGAATACCTGATAACGTCGGGAATTGTTTAGATTCATGTCCATTTATTATTACATATTGACTTCTAGCTTTTAAATAGGACGCGAAGAATATAAGTGTTTGTTGATCGAAACCAAGTTTAAATACCATTTAAAATTTTTGCATTACATACCTTCCTCGTGAAACACTCTATCTATTGGTGAAAACCGCATGAAAATCCGTTCAGTAGTTTTCGAGTTTATCGCGAACAGACAGACCGACGACGCGGGGGACTTTGTTTTATAATATGTAGAGATGTAGAGATAGAGATTAGGTATAACAAAAAAAAACAATAAAAAAGATTGTATAAAATTTAAGTGCATATTAAAAACTTTCATAAATTAACATGCAATAAGCAAAGAGTAATCAAGTTGTCAAAAAAAAACAAAGCATCATTATTAATGAGGGTAAATGTGTAAATAAATATATATAACTGTTTTTTTTAATATTTGGATATTAATAATATTTTAGTAATTATTAACACTTTTTCTAATTTATAAAATGTCGTTGTTATCTAATTGCAAACACATTGTATTTGTATGTAAAAAATTTAACCCTTTATTTGCCAAAGGAATTCTTTGTTTCCAAAATATTGTTGGCATATTCGGAATAATTATTATTATTCTATACACAGGTGCTCTAGTATCTTAGGTACTCTAGTATTAAAAATTCTAGTACCTAGTCTTACCTATATAAAAAAAGTTACAAGTTTAAAAAATCATCCGTCTTATTTAATATATATGTATTTTTTAAAAATTTGTTAATTAGTCTAAATAGTCGATTATATTTTTTTCGGATGTTTTTAATTATTAGAGTTGAAATATTGACTATTTATCTCTAAATCTTTGCCTCTTCAACATTTATGTATAAACATATAATCTAATAAACTTACTTTTGTTCTTAAATTAGCTCTTAATTCTGTACTATATAGATGTATTACTTTAGATCGACAATGATTCTGAATATTATGTATTATTCTTGCCTTTATTGAATTTTCACCAGAACAATCAATTTACTTAATGAAAAATAAATTACGATATTAATTAATACATGTTATCAGGCATCTGTCAATTGAGCAGTTTTGGCAAGTGTAAAAAAAAGCTAACACAAAATAAATGGTTTTAAAATAATTTTTTTTTTCCTTATTTGTTTTTGGGGTGTCAAGCCGTGTTGCGCTATCTCCTTTTTTAGCCAACTTTTCGGAAAGCGCTGCAGTGTCCATCATCACGGCCGATCCGGCAGATGTGTATCGGCCCTGACGATGGACACTGCAACACTGTCCGAAACGTTGGCTAAATAAGGAGGTAGCGCAACACGGCGTACCACCCCAAAAACAAATAACGATAATACTTTTGGTCGTGAAAATCTAAAAACGTATCGGTTTTAAAACTGTTTTTTCTTTATTTTTTATTATTAGGTAGGTATCTACTAATACCGACTTAAAACACCGAATTTTTAACAATCGATATCGTTTGACATGAGTAAAGTCATGTGTCTATTTTTATTTTATTATCGACAAACTTTTTTTTCACTGACGTCATTTTTCTCTGCGAGTAAATAATTTCTGACCCCCATTTCACCCTCCGTATATTATGAGGGCATTTCTGATATCCCTTTAGAGTTCCGGAACTATCTTTATTCTGTAAGATGCTGCGGCTCCTGTTCTGGCAGAACATTTGGCAGGTCATGCCGCCAGGTCCTCAGGGAGGAGAAACTCCGAGATACCACTGACAGAGGAAGCCAACCGATACAAGAACTAGATGTGACTAGGACGTGCTGCATGCACCCACCCAAATACTTACTGCTGTTACACGGAATTTACAACACTGTTTTTGAAGGCAATGTTGTGGAATTGCAGACGTCTTCTTTCAAAGTTATTGGGTTGGATCCTGATCCTATGAGACCTAGATAAAGAATTTCTGTGTCATAGATATATTTTTTGGGAAAGTAAACATTGAATTATGTAGGTAATATTATATAATTCAATTATATGAAAACAAATAACTTTGTATACACCAAGTATTTTTATCAAAATTATCAACGTTTTTCAAAATCAATAGTTTCTTATCAGGAAAACATTAAAAATTTAATTTGATTACCAATAATTTTAATTTTATCCCGACGAAGAAACAATTGGTTATGAAATAATTAAATAAGTGGTGCATCCAAAGTAATTTGTTTTCATATAATTAAAATGATGCCACGAAGTGAATTTGTGAATATTGAAGATTTATAAAATTCAATTTTAATTTACCTAACCATATTAATTTTATTTGTATAAAAGTATTCATTGTTTTGATTTGTCACCTAATACTATACATGCTTTTATATAAAAAAAATGTCTACAAATTAATCACTTATTTTCGGAACTTTTCTTATTCAATTTTCTGTGATAATTCGTCAAATAGTGTCTGTATTGCTATGTTCACTAACGACTTACATACAAGCAAAAAAACTTCAGTTAGTAATGTTGGTGTTTCTGAAAATACACTTTTGAAGTAATAGAAAGGAAAATGAAAATCCAAAATGAGTCTATTTTGGAAGAAAACTTAAAAATAAAGATATCATAATTTTACCGCGTATACCATGTAGAACAAAAACTAAACAAATGTACTGATGATTGATACTAGAAGGCTGTCCGAAACATTACCCAAAAATCGATCTCTCTATCATTCAGACGTGATGTCATTTCCACAGAATTCTACCTCTACAATCTTAAACCATAAACTGTAGTATGTTTTACATGGACACCGTTATATAAATTAAAAGGTAGACGGTAAAAATTTATAATCTTCGTATGACTTGTGAAGGTCAAAGGTATGGTTGTTTTCCGTGAGAGATTACTAGCAGGAACTAAATATTGTGTTTTATTTCTGTATTTTTTGCCGATCTTATGATGTGATTTATTCTAGTATGAATATAATGCAATTCGCATGCATTTGTGAAGTGATTGGCGGAGTGTGATTTATGGCTCCGCGTTTTATTTTGATATAACATTCGCTTTCATTTCGATATGAAATCATGTTAGGTACATGAATATTCGTTTTGTATTCCGGGTACATCGCACGTCGAATATCGCATCACCGTATTTCACCATAATAGTGGGGCTCACATCAAAGACAGTCCGGCCAAATCAAAACCGTGACCACCAATCAGGACCCGCGTCATCCCCCAGGAGGAAGGGGTGAGCGGGGGCGGGGGCGGGGGTGCCTGCTGAGGATATCCGCCCTTCTCATGCTGGTCACGCGCCGCCCGAACTGATTGACACAAGACATACAGCGGTGGTATTGCGCTCACGTCTTGATCCGCTGATATCATTATGGGCGGCTGCCCCACCCTCGTCCCCCGCCCATAGCACCCACCACGTATATTTGCTCCCAATCACCGCTGACCGCTCCGTTTTCACCGAGACGGAATAGATCGACACCGAGGAAAATGACGGCGGTAGCTTTAATTTGGCGTTTTTTTGTAACCTCTCTGATTCCCAAAGCAAACCCACGCACTTCAATCACCGCCTTTTGACTGACAACTCGTAAACCCTCGATCCCACTATCAACTCCAAGAGTATCAAAATCAAGAAAATTATCATATACTTTTATAAAAGCAGGGTACGCCTAGAACCTACTTATTGATAGTGATGAATTTTTAAATATATTTCACACAAAAGCAGCAAGCTTTTAATCGATCTTAATTAAGTTTTGAAATCGATGAAGCGGAAACCAACGTTAGCTGTCGGCGAACGAAAGCGAATGAGCCCATCAACAAAAATAAAAGCAATCGCCCCACGGGCCATTTAGTAGTGTCTGAAAAAAGCCATTCATACCAACGCCTTTTTTACATCGGCCAATACAGCACCAGTATTCCGCCGCAACGGAGATGATTGCCCACAAATCTGCGTGCATTCATTGACTCGGCCTGGCAAAAATACGGACAAAAGAGAATTAAAAGTATAACAGGCGAGGCTGGGATGCTGCTTTCTCCACAATATTCGAAAAAAATTGTAAAAAATAAACCTAGTTTCATTTACCCTTTAATCTTCTTTTACACTTATATCACGATTCTTCATTTTCAGAGTTGGGTTATGCATTACTTGAATTGCTGCTTCTTTCTAAAACTTCACATTTTGTGAACTTTCTCACAAACCGTTATATTACTAAAAAAATGAAACAATACAACTTTGTATAAACCACTTATATGATGTGCAAATCCGACCGGTTTCGGGACAAACGTTCCTTCGTCAGGGAAAGCTTATACTAATTTGACAGTTTAGAACAATGTTTTATTGTGGTAGGGGTGGAGCCGTTGTTAGTTAATAATGTAGAATGTACCCACCCAATCTACAAACTGTCAAATTAGTATAAGCTTTCCCTGACGAAGGAACGTTTGTTCCGAAACCGGTCGGATTTGCACATCATATAAGTGGTTTATACAAAGTTGTATTGTTTCATTTTTCTATAATGGATAACCACAAAGTAATAGATACATTCAAAAATACGTTATATTACTACTTATCAAACTTCCATAACGTTAAACAGCAATACTTGTCTGTTCTTTGTGCCATTTTTTATAAAACAACACCCTTAAAGTGCAGGTCACAAAGCTTGAAATATAATTTATCTTTAAACTGTGGAAATAACTTTTTAAAATCCTAAGTCATTACACATGGGTTCAAGGCTGCACAGTTAAAATTAAAAAAAAAAAACAATTTTATTTTCAGTCTACACCAACTAACTGTGAAATATTTTTGACTATCTATATATATACTGTCAAGAATGATAAAAAAGATAGTATGAAGCTACTAACTTAAATTATTACTGCATTGTGTATTTTCCAAAGGAATTTAAATGCGTATTTTAAATGAGCTAAATCAAAGTAAAGTTGTATTAAAAATGAAAATGTTATCACGGAAATGAGAAAATTCATTCATGTAGAATTATGATGATTTTTAAAAATTTTCTCTTTACTTTTCCCACAACTGGCTAAAACACCGTAGGGAACGCGAATCAGTGGTTGACTGGTTAAAAAAATCACACGTGTTTTTTCAAACGCCGCTAACTGGCACTACAGGGCCGGTCCACTCGCCCAGGGGCGGCTCGGCTCGGCCCCACGCGGAATTGATATGCATGCGCCGGCTCACATTTAGAAGTGAGAACGCTCCCTGCCGAAGTTTCTGACAGATTTATTTATAATGAATTTCTGTTTGAAATGTGAACAGCACATGAGTTCTTGCAGGCGTGCATTAAATGGATGTTAATTGTTGCTTATTATTTTTTAGATGAGCATTTGAGTAGTTGATCTGGAGCTGTTTTCATATGTCAAGTGTGGGATTAAACGGTTATCAGAACTCAGAACAGATATTTTAGAAGACTATAAATAACCTTAACTTTTGGTTAAGTAGCATTAAGTTATATTTTATAATTTACACACACAGCGAAAAATAATTAATTAGGTTTATTGGAGTATCTGATCCAATAAAACATTTCGAAAGATATCACGATGTCATAAAAAAATCACGGTTTTTATTATGTAGTATTTTAAGTTCTGTGAAACTATTTTGAACTCACAGGTTTTTTCATCATTAGGAATGCATCTTTGAAATGTTGAATTTGTCAAAACAAACAATATGGCTTCGGACACGCCATATTATTCGTTATTAATTATTCAATTTTCAATAAGAGTGTTCAAATACGAGCAAAGTAGGTTAGTAACTTCTGTACTTTTTTTTGTTAATTTATTAATTGTTTTAGTATTTAGTTCGTAGAATTCCATTTAATTTTTAAAAAAAATTATACAAAACTTAATTTAATGATGTTATCGTTAAGTTCTGCATGATTTTAGTTTGGTATTATTGTGACAGTTATTTCGGTTTACAATTCCATTTTCAAACTGTGGTTATTCCACTTTGAGACGATTTTTTTTATATGATTCTAAATTTAAGTTTCCAAAATTTTTTTTTATAGATAATAAATTAATCTTTTGAGTCAACAGTTGGATTATGTGTGTTCTTTATCAACTATCGCAAATAAAAACTTTCCTTTTTTTATAATTCCGCCTATCGTCACTCGGTTGATAGAATCACATACCAAAATTAAATTAAAATTTGAATTGAGGACAATAACGAACAGTAGAAAAGACTGGTCCATCTGTCCGGTCCATCATCAGTGCGGTGCGTGCGGCGTGCGGGCGGCCCGCCCCGGCCGGCCCTGTCAGACGCAGTGCAGTGCAGGCGCTACACGCTCCACATTGTCTCGCGAATATTACGATAATGCGAGCCGCCACTGCGGTTTGGTACCTACCAGCACGGAGAGCGGACTGATGAGTGCGTGATGCGTCGCACGCAGGCTCTGTCGCGGGTTGAGCAGCAGTGGACCTACCCTTTTTACTGCAATGGTGGACTTTCATATTTCGTTCATCTTCTTAGTATTTGTTATTTATCTTAAATTTTTAATCGAATTTGATGAAAAATAAGGAAGAGATATTCTTTGTCAAGCAAATAAGTAAGATTCCTGATTTGCAAGGAGAGAGTTCTAATTATCCTATGATTAGTTCTCATATTACTTAGTTGTCTATGGGCTCTTCGGGTCACATGGTATCGTTTCCGACATGTGCCGAAGGTAACCGAAGGTAGATGTGCAGAGTCATTATAATTTTAAAGCTCCGCAGACAAAACTTTTAGTTAGTCCTCCGAAGTTTAATTATAAATAACACGTCATTCGTAAATAACAAATAATACGTCAATAAACAATCACTATAATCTGAAAACCCAATTCTTTCAATAAGCATCCTATAGTCCTGGAGAATAACTGGTCCTTTGAGAACTTTGGAGATATTAAAACGAAAATGCGTTCAAAGCATTCTGGCAAAAAAAAAGTTCGACGATTTAGGTACTTTGTTTGTCTTTGATTGTTACAGAAATATGAAAATTTTGGTCAAATTGGCTTAACTATCTGATTTTTTTTAAATATACCTATTATGTAATAGTTTCAGAGTTCCATTCAAAGATATTCAAATACAAAAGAGATATGTTATGATGTCCGCGCAACTGTCGGCGGACTACGACCTAATCAGGGTGGTTTGCATACGAAAAGAATTTGTTCATTTTGTTGATTTTTTGAAGGTGTCCATTATTAGTATTGGTTAACAATAAAGTTTGAATACGGAAAGAATTCGATAATTTAGTTTAAAGTGCGTTTGGTTTGTTCGTTAATCATTCGTTCATTTAGTTTATTTGTTAATTGGTAAACAATATCGGCGACACCTGGAAGCGCAGTCCCACCTAGTAAAAACTGCAGATAGCACATCTATTATATTTCAATATCTTTGGTTCCATGGTACATGGTGGAAATTACAACGCTATTTAAAAATAGTTGCATTGACCAATAAAACCACTAAAAATAGGTGTCTTAATTACATAACGCAAGAGTTCAAGTATTTTTTTCTACTTCAGAATGAAAATGAAGGATAAAGTTTTATTTTCATGTTTAGCTAAGTGCTTTGCGAAGCTGAAAAAAAAATTGTGCTAGTTGTATGTCAAAGAATTTGTTTGAATTCAAAACATCTGCATTTTGCACATCCCACCGCCATAAAAATTAAAACGTAAATAATTACGGATGTAATTTTTCCGCCCTAGCCGCCCCCGCCCTCCCTACACCCCGCCCCCGGTCGGCCGCCTAATTCCCGGGTAACCCCGTGTTAACCTGACGAGTGCGGTGGGGGGCGGTGGATGGCGGGGGTCGTGTTTTGCAGATTTTATTATAATTGTGGGCGCGCTGTCGCTTTGTCGCATTGTAGCGGACGCGTTGTGCAAACCGACGAAAAATTAACACAATTATTACAAATTAAGCTCTTATTCGTTTGTCAGGTAAGTAGGAACATAGTACTCGTACGTACTCACCTGGTTTTATGAATGCATCTGAACAAAATATGCGATGATTATTTTTAAATGTTTCTGTTGTTTTTAAGTACCAATTAAGCAAATGTTTAATTACTATATCTATTTGGGACTTTATACCATGTACTGATTATTTAAAAAAGAAACACATACCCATAACCTACAAGTTCTACCCTTTTTGTAAATTAGTCAATTAATAATTTATTTATTTATTAATTTTCGGGAAATTTACAGTTTATATTTTTTCAGTTTGTACATATGTATTATATCTATAGCCAAAATAAAACCAATTATGGATTTTCTCCTTGTGACTTCACCTCTACTGAGACAGTATAATAAGTAATAAGTAAATTAAATGTATAAGAAAGGAATATGAACCCAAAAATTATATAAAACGAAAAATTACAAAACAAAAAATGTATCAATACGTTGGCAGCCGTGGAGAGAGGTTGTACGTACAAATCAAATCATAACAGAAATATCACGGACATATGAATATACATGGACCTGCCCTAAGTGATAAAAACGTATTATTTCCCCCTCCACATGGCGCCGGCTGAAGCACCTCCTTGGAACCGGCTCGCTCCATGGGGAGGGGATAGAGCCTCGCTTGAATCTAAAATGTGTGACGTCATCATTCTTGCCGTGAATAGCTAGAAGGTAACATCCATACATTTAACGAAATACAACGCCAAAACAGTAGCGTATTCTATACAATATATCTACATATCAATGTGCACATAGCGAATGTGGGCGGTTCTCCAGTGTGCTCATCGGTGGTTACAGGGGTAAGTAAATTATGAAACATTTGTAATAGTGTTTTAACTAAACACGGCAACAAAATATTGCTATGTGTATTGGGGCGAGTTTTTTTGGGGCGAGCATTTGACCTTAGCAAATATGTTATTATCGTGGCAAGCAATTCGCGCTCCCATGTAAAAAGGTCTATTCATTCAAAGCAGATTTTGCTTTTAAGAACTAAATGGTGATATTGTAATGCGAGATGCCTATTTACTGTCAGATTGATTGTATAACGAATCACAGTCATCTTTCCCCTCTTCGCCCTCCATGGTTTGGTTTGACCCCTCACCCGTAACTGCTTGTCTAGTCATTTGGATGTCTATGAGAAATATAAACAATAGAAACATAATATTATTCACGAAATTCAGAAAAATACTCTTTTATGGACCTCTTATATTAGGTAAGTTCGCAATTGAAAATGTTCACATTGGATAATATGTTACCATTGCATAGTCTGTTCAGGCAAGAATTCTGCTTAGAGTTCGTCTAGCATTGATCCACCCTGAACAGGAGGACAGAAGAGCGTGTTGACTAATTTATACAAGAATAGTGTAATAGTAGTAATGTAATAGTAATAATGATCAATCTATTTGTCTCTATGAACCTTTTCTGTCGGTGGATAGAAAAGCCAGCATGAATGACAAATCATATCTGGATGAAGATTTTGGTAACCAGTTGGATACGTTTCGAATCCATGATCTTGGCGCTTGGCGTCTTTATTTGTCTCGTCTTTCAAAAATCTTCTTCTGGATATCAGCAGGATGACTTTGCATTAAATTTGATAACCTTACGTTTCGAATCCATGATCTTGGCGCTTGGCGTCTTTATTTAACACGTCCAACACCTCTGCCATAGGTCACCCCAAGTGGTTCGCTACGTTTGGTGATTTAGCAGGGGTGCCCGGGTTCTCGGGGTGAGGTTTGTCTAGGTATTGGAGGCGGATGACCAGGACACACTGAACCCCAGATTCCTACCCACCCCTTAAACCCTTTTCCTTCCCAGAACTCTCCTCTCCTTCCTTTCCACAAAAAAACCCTCCACACAGCATCCCCAAAGATGACATAGGCCCTGAGGAAAATTATTTTCCTCAGGGCCTCCTAAGAACCATACGTTAGAACAATTAAATAAAAAAATTATCTATCCGTCGAAAATATTTTGCAGTTGTGCCTACAGATTTATTTTAAAGCTACTGGGTATTTCTCGAGCCAATGCTAAGTTTAGAATCGAAGTTTCCCAAAAAATAATCTTAAATATACTTGGAAGTTTACCCCTTTTTCTTACAGGTCTTTTCAAAATTACGCTACATTGTCTTAATACCATAAGGAATTTTGACATTTTTTGGGGTCAATCTTTCTTTGCTGGTAACACGTTACTTTGGTTTGAATGGAGGCTCACCCTTACAAAAAAATCGTAACAAAGTGGTAGTATCTGTGTAGAAAGATTCTTAACCACAAAACGGTTCAATTAAAAACGCTATTATATTGGACAGCCCGTAACGTGACGTACAGTACAACCGATAACATAAAAATATCAGTCATAAAGCCAGCTTAGGGGTCTTAATAAATTCCCGGTCAGTGTAGTGCCGGACATTAATAACCTGAAAACAATCCAAAGTGAGTGCATTGGGCCGGACAAACACAGTCATCGCCAAAATTACGGCCGTGTGTAATTTATTTTATGATGGCTGATGACTTTTCACTTTATTTATGGCCGATTGTCCGGCCCTGGCGCTGTTTTTGTTTTATTGTTCTGTTCACACGTTAATGTACAAACTGCGCCGAGTGGCGACTGCCTCTGCTGAGTGAAAAGGGGTGATTCCCTGAAAAATTATGACTAGCCATGACAATCACGTTTGTAGTTTATGGATAATGAATCAGCTCGAGATATTAACATGTCCCATTACCAGTACAGCTGGGCTATCACTGTCACACTGTAGGTTCAGTCTCAGTTCAGTCTCAGCCTTCAAGCTGTAAACACGCTATTAAATCGCTCCGCGTTTTTCCACCTTTAAAAATACAAAAAGTGAAGTTTTCAAAAAATTTTTTGTGTTAGTTTGTGTAATTTTGGCAGGGCTATACGCCTGTGCTACTATTTTTTATAAGTTTTGTGTACTTGCAACAATAACAGTGAAATAGTGACAAAAACTTCTTTTTCTTTTTTTTACGGGCGATCCCGCTAGATCCCCCGTAATTCAGCATCGCCATCGGGTGCGGACTAATTAAACATACGTGCGCTAAAAAATTCGTTTTGGAATAGGACCAACTATACGTCTTTTTTTTGACAAATCATCATTTTTGTGTATTCTTGTGCATCATATAGTTTAGTCAGTGTTTAGTGGATAGAGACCAATACCACTCGACGCGGAATAATTTTCCGCGTCGTTTGATACTACACTTGTCGTGATCAGCGCTGTGGAAGTGTACTAAAATACGTCAAATACGAAAAACACGTGGTGTTTTTTACACATTTTTGTTATTCACACATTTTCAAAACGGTGACCATATCGACTTGTTTGAACTTGGTCGGCTGGTGTCGTGTGCACAATCTCATCGTACGAGTCGCATCGCTTTGTTTGATACGTCACAGTCGGTGACGTCATCGGTGACGTCATCGTCTCTTACTAATTTGTTTAAGTGAGAGGTGTCCCACAGGGACCGGTATCGGCCCCTGTCTGTCCGTAACTTTTTTATAGTTGACTTTAAACACTTTTTGTGACCAGTTTTGACAACTTATTTTCCCCATTTTTTTCCCCATTTTTGGGGAAAATTTTGATTTTTGAGGGATTTTCCCTCGAATTTCCCACAAATCTAGGGAAAATTTTCTGAGGATGCCATCCGACGGAGGTTCGTCGGGCGAGTCCATTGGTGGTAGTGCCACCTCTGGCCGACCACACCATGAGACTCTATCGGATCTTGAATCTCAGTTGGAGAAGCTCATGAGGGAGAAGGACCGAATTAAACGTCGGGAGAAGAAAAAGGGGAAGAAACCCATACTTTTTGGCCCTGCAGAGGTAGTGGATGCCCCCCAACCCGATCCGGAAGAGTCCGATATGGACACGATCCCCCCCCCTGTTCTTCCACCCGGTACCCCGATGGCTGGAACGAGTGGTGTTTCCTCAATTATGGCGATCCCTGCGATTTCGCCTAATATGAGTACACGCAAGAGGGCGAGAGAAAGTGACTCTCCCAGCGCTCAGCAGTGGAAAGTCATCCCGGCGATGACCCGGTGTCATAAGATTCGTTCTATTATTACCGATTCTTCGAACAAACTTAACAAGAATGACAAGAGTCAACTAAACGAGCTACTGGACGAGTTAATGTCTGACATTACTCACTTAATGCTGGATATTAACACGGCTACGACAAGGAGCGCTACAATCGAGGAAATGATGGCGGAACAACAACATATGATCAAAAAGATTGACTCTATTGTCAAATCGCGACCGTCGGCTTCGGTACCTCTACCTACCGTACCATCCATGCCGTCTTATGCTATGATGGCCTCCTCTGCCCCTAGTTCGAAGTCACTTATTGTCAATGGATTCGAGCGTCCAGTGCCCCCTAAACCGCTCACAGTCCTCATCTACCCTGAGAAGCCTGAGGGAATGACCTCCGAGCAGACGCAGAAGAACCTGGAAAAGACTATAAATCCCCGCACGGATGGTTTTCAAGTTGTGCGTCTGCGAAAAATTAGAGGTGCAGGAATGGCGTTACAAGCCAAAGACAAGACTGATCTGGCTAATATAAAAAAAAACGAGGCCAAACTGGCTGCCAGTGGACTCAAAATAGTCAGCCCCCTGGGTAGGCTTCCCAAGATTGTTATCTACAACATGCCAAGAGGGGAGCCAGCTGCGGACCAGGATCTCTTCAAGGAAGTTTTTACCACCAACCTCGAGGGCAAGTGCGAACTATCTCTGGAGGACCATCTTCGCACCATGCGTAGGGTTTCGCTCTTCGGTAGGCGTGACACGCACACCATGAATATGGTTGTGACGTGTCATCCTAACGCCAGGCGAGTCTTAATAGACAGCGGGTTGTGTTTTCTTGGTTGGACGGCCTGCCGGACCCGCGACTTCACAGGAGCCACAAGGTGCTTCAAATGCCATCAATATGGCCATATCTCCAAATCCTGCTCACAGGAAAAGGTGACTTGTCGCCACTGCGCCGCTTTGGGACATGATATTGAGGATTGCCCCAAGAAGACACAACCTGCTGTCTGTGCCACGTGCACTAGATTCAAGAAGCCGGCGGATCACGCTACCGGAGACAGGATGTGTCCTGCTCACATTGCAGCCATAGAGGTCCAAATAAGAATGACTGATTATGGATAGAGCTAATTTTCTCTCCATTGGTCAGATTAACTTGCAGCGTTCCCGGGGATTAGTGCATATTTAGTTAACCAGGTGTACTAACTCCTGTTATACCACGGACTCTGATTTGAACTTTCTTGTACTCTCTTGCTGGTTTTTGTAAATATGTATTTACACCTGTTTTTTTTTTTTTTTTTTTTTTTTTTTTTTTTTTTTTTTTTTTTTTTTTTTTTTTTTGCCTTACAGTACTCTTTCTTTTGTGTTTGCTATTGCAATTTTTTTTTTTGTTTTGTGGTTTTCTTTCTGTACAGTTTCTTCTTTTATACACCACCTTATATATAATCATCATATTGTTTGTTGTATTTTATTGCTGGGCCCTGTTCATTTGTATATATACATGTTTTTTTTTTTTTTTTTTGCTTTACAGTACTTTTCCTGTTTTCGTGTTCTACTTGTTTTTATACCTTTTCTTTTGTACCTCGTTTTTATACCTTTTTCTTTTCTCTTTTAGTGCGAGTAGCTAGGTCGCTACAATTCTGTTTCTTTTATATATCTGTTATTCCATAATGATTGGAGCTTTTACACTTATTTCATATTTTCTACTTTCCTGTTATGTATAATTTTAGGTGAGCATTATTTGGCTGATACTGAACTCCTTTGTCTGTTCGGTAATGTCCTCTTCCCCATTAAAGGGGTTGGACTTTGGGCCTTGTCCCTACTCATCTTTTTCTGGCGGATATGCCGTTCTTTTTTTTCTTATATTGTTCTGTCTACCCGGACGCCCGCGCCACCCCCCTGGACATGTTGGGGTTGGGAGGTCGGCTGATCGTCACCCAGAGACTGTCCGTCCTGCCTCCGGATACCCGACGCTTTTCTACCTAGGGTCTTCTCGATAGTCCAATCACGTCTTCTAGGCACCACCGGCTATCTGGCTTAGGGACGACTTCTTCGGTGGATGTGGCGTCGATCTAACAACCATCACCATTCTCTAGGGGACTGCCGGGCGCCTGGCGGCTAGTCACCATATTATTTTCAGGTTGTCGGTAATAATACCTGTACCACAATTTATACCTGTTTACTACTTTTCTCTTATTTCTTACAGTGATTTATACTTCTGATGCCTGCAGAACTGGAGTGTGTGGTCTCCCCTCCGCTGTTGCAATCACATGATCCCATGATGGTTGCTTCACTACACAAATTTTTGTTTTTCTTCTTATTTCTTTAGCTTTAGTCTACTAACACCTGTAGTTTTTATTTTTGACCATAGCAGCTCAGACTGCAGGCGATCCTACATTTCCGCCACCTAACAAAGTATGTAGGGACATTGAAGGTCTAGATTCGTTCATTAAATAGTAGAGCCGTTCATTAAAAAAATTAGATTCTTGCGAGAGCTCCGAAGGGGCGACCATAAGTCGCCTATACCGGGGCGGGACAGTGGTGGGTACTTCAATGTCACACTGTAGGTACAGGGTTACGTTGTTAGCTGCATTATTTATACAAGGTGATACGGTTTACATCGATGCAGAAAATTATTAATAATTTAGCGATGTAAGGTTCGCATTTGCAAAACAACGTCAGCGGAAACCTACTTAATCTGAAGAGACTTTAAAACTTTAAACTACAACGAGTCAGCAACATTGTGCTTCAGACAAAACGAATCGCTTTCGCACATGCCTTAGGATTTGCGAAGCTGAAAGTAGGTATAGAAAAAAAAATAACAAAAGAAGAAATTTACTCATCGAATGTTGGTGAACTTGAAAAATTACACCATTTATTCAATAACAGCAAATTATATACAAGACTCATCATATTATATTATTCACATTAATTGGAGAAAAAATGTAGCACCGCTTATACAAATGATAGCCATTCAAAGAACAGGTATGCGAATTAAACATTTGAATTATACAAATATGCATTTCGAATAAAGAAATATTAATTTATAAAATAGTTTTGGTACCTACTTTATCGCACGTTTGGTTTGATAAGGTTCTAATTTTAAAAAACATAAGTTCATCAAATTTGGATAATGTTAGGTGTTACGCATAAATATTTTACGTTACTTACTGTAAATTATCTCTGAAGTCCTCTCCAGAGATATTCCATTTATTAGTACTGAGGCCAGTATTGTCAGTAATATTATGTCCTTATTAAATTAATTAAGATTCTTGAGATCACAGTGACTATTTATAGTTGTTTCGTACTTTACAAATATAGTTTAAGAGAACTCACGTCCTTACTACTGGGAAGCTATGTTTTGTCTGCCTGGCAAGGATGTTCTGCCCAAAAAAAATATTTCCCTAGATTTCGAGGTGAAATTTCCCTAGAATTTCCCTAGATTTCGGGGGTACCTCCTTGGCAAATTAAAACTCGCTTCGGAGGCGGGGTGTCGGACTTTGAAATAAAGGACAACTTTTTTGTATTTATTGTGCATTAACTATATTAATTTCTAGACATTTTGTTTCAGTAACTTAATTTTTTTTTCCTTCAATTTTTTTTATTTATTTTTTAAAATTAAAAAAAAAATTGTAAAAAATGTACATAAAAAATTAAAACAACAATTAAAACAAAATACATAATAAACGTTTGACATGTTATAACATTGTAAGCAGTCAAATTATTCAAATAATCACATTTACGCAAGTACGTAAAATCACCTGACTAATCCTGTCATTATTATTTTTTTATTTTTACAAGAAAGACAAACATTCCCGGGTTACCAATAACCTAACAACATTTTAAAATCTCCTACTACCTCCACAGTAAGCCGAAAATGTTGCTTGAGTCGTGATGGAGGACTCGAAGGAGGAATCGAACACGGAACGCCTGAGTGGGATCCAAACGCGATGCCCACTCAACCACTGACCAGTTATATGTTTATTAATTGGAAAGCTATTAGAACTTAGTAGATGTACTTATAATACTGTGCTTTTCCAAATAAAACACTTTCTGCTAAGTGAAATAATTATTTCAAAGTATGTTTACAGTTACCACTGAATTAGAAACGGAATTCCAAATAAAAATCACTTTGCAAAATAAAAATCAACCGCAATTACCGAATAAACGGAATTTGAAATTCAAATTAAATATTTTTTCAGAGGTCTCCATTTATCTTTTTAGATACATAATATCATTTTGAGTTGTCAGTGTTAAAAATAACATTGCTTGTAAGTACATCAACACTATTTAAGATTCATGGGAATTCAAAAAAAAATCTATTATACCTGTAATATTGTCATATGTAATAAAATTTTTGCCAGAGTTCGAAATTTCCCTAGCTTTTGTGCTGATTTCCCTTTTCCCTAAAAAATGTTTTTCTCCCCTAGATCTAGGGAAATTTCCCTAGACATACCATCACTGCTGCCAGGCTACCGCGATATAATGACAGAGCAGACCTGCCTTCGCGTTCTTTCGGCGCATCTCGTAAAATGATACCTTGTGACCCGAACGCCCTACAGACAACTAACCTGATTATGGACTACTTATGATACATTACACTTACTTACCCATGCACCAACAACCGAATTTAGTATGTTCGATTAATACTATGTACATGGGTATACGCAAATCATTGATATAATTCCAATCGTTTTCTACTCCATTTGATTTTAATTCGATAAAAACTGCAAACCACAAAGTTTCGAAAGCTATGAGCGTAAAATGTATTTTTCTTTTTGATACATACATCTCTCCGACCACCAAAGCCGGCCGCTTTTCAATCCCACCATCCACTATTGGTCAGCGGTACTAGTGTAGTGAGTACAAGTGGAGTGTTGAATGATGGAGTTTCGGGAATAAATAAAAACTCGAGTGGCCCGTGACGTGTTATTGTACTTTTTTGTATTGTCCCATAGTTTCCAGTGGCGCATCGCGGTACGGGATATTGTGTGGCGTTGGTGAGCATTTGGACACTGCTGACTGATCACGTATTCGGGCACTTAAATATTTATTTCGGGTGAAAGCTTCGAGGAGTATATTAATTGTATGTACGTAATTGTTTATGATGATAATTTTTTGACGATAGAATTGAGTTAAAGTTAGTTTTTTTAACATCATAAGAATGGTAAAATGCTCCCGGCTTTTATGGTATCTTCTCGGCATTTTTTCTCCAGGAAAGATTCCCACAAGATTGATGAATTTGTTCTCATCTGAATAAGATGAGAACAAATTAATCAAATCAAATTCAACATGTGATGAATCGTGAACTCAGGTGGGATCTTTTTATCCAGTCTAGTAATTTCAGTAAGATCCATCTGTAAACGTAGAGCGCATTAGATACATAGAATAGGCCACTTGCATCACATTTTTTAATTTTTTTCCGGCTTAAGCAAATATTCTAAGACATTCTGTATTTTTTTTTAAATCGTATTTTTGAAACCCTGGCGATTTTTTGAAAATTTCAATGCGAAAAATCAAACCATTTTTTATAAACCGGAAAGACGGGACATAATTTTATAGGTGCGAAAAAACGATAATTACATAGCCGAAAATAATTTAAAAAAAATAACGTTTTCCACAAGAAAGGGCACAGGAGAATAACAAGGCATACCAAAAATATTTCATCTCATAAATATTTATTTCCTTGATCCATCTTATTGATCATAAATCATTATAATGTTCAACGTCTATATTACTAAATCCAATGTAATATACTTGTACATACTTGTAAATTATAATAATAAGAATGTTATAAAATTTGATTTTTTTAAAATCAGCACCACTACCATTACTAAGTAAAAATAACTTACATTACAATACCTCTAAAACACGTACAGACATTGTAAAATGTACGGGGTTCTCTTCATAACATCTGTCAAAAAGTCAAACCAAATGATAAGTTCGCAGAGAACAAACAATAAATCTAGTGAACGTTAAATGTCAATTTCAAAAATTCGCCTGAAATCAAAGTGTTGCCAAATAAAAAAAAATTCAGTGTGGAATTTTACAAAATTAATAGGAACATTTTCGGAGACCGGACATTTTCATGTAGTGACGTCACGGGCCCAAATAATGGATTTATTTGTTTAAAAATAAAAAAAATGTACCTACATTTCTAAAAAAAATACTAACATTTTCATAATCTTAGTAAAAAAATCTATCCACACGATTTTTTCCAAGTCGTTATGAAATCCATGCAAGTGGCCTTTTGTAAACAAAATTGTTACTTTAGAAGGTGTTGTATCTAAATATTCCCATGTCTAAGCGCACGATTAAAACCTCAGGCCTCGGAACACTTTTTCGGAAGGTGAAAATATTTCCGCTTTTCAATTAAATCCAAATAAATGGAATATTTATAATTGCATCCGAAAACTAAAAACTATTTTTGAAAGGTAAAGAAAACCGCGTTAAAATTTATAATTCCTAATGAACATATATTTAAAAAAATATATATGTTCATTTCGGGCGGGTACAAGTAGTGCGTTCGGCGAACCGTGGTCAGACTTAATTAGAGATCGCCTGTAAACAGACGCTACTAACAATATTTGTTCCTAATATAATTCGCAATAAACCAGTAAAAAGAACTTACGTTGTAATCATTACATTGTAGGCTAGTGAGCCACAACACAAATCAAAGAACATTGCAGAGACCTATCTGAATTGTTCCGAAAACCGAACGAACAGAGGTAACAGGGGTTAATCACAGCATCAAAAAATACTAATAAAACCTATCACAAGATAGTATTTTTGACGAAGACACATTTATAATATTTCATCAGCAGTTTATTCCAAAATAATGTACAATGTACCTATGCGGTAATTACCTGAAACATATAAATCACAACTAAACTTTGTAACAAACATGGCGTCGACAGCTTCTATCGACGGCGTAATTCGACAATAGATGACAGTGCCTGTCCGATACCATTTCGATCATATAAGATTATGCCCGCTGTACGATTATGTCCAATCTTCCCTGTTCCGTACCTGCAAACCTGCTAGAGAGGTATTCATTCTCATTCAGCATTATCAATGATAGGGGAGTCGCCGCCAATCCACAAATCACTAAACGCTTTGAATACGAGATAAAATCCGCACAAATAAATTCAAAAGCTCTAAAATGAAGTCTGGAGCCTGGAGTAGAGAATTAAGTGTATATCAGTCGGCAGTGAATGAAAAAGTCGGGGTTCGAGCCCGTCGCAGACAGATTGACTGAGTGACAAATTGTCACTTGTCAGGGGTGGAAGGAGGGGCGAGGAGATGAGGAAAAGAAGGTCGGAATAAGGGTGCCGCAAAAATTTGACAAATTTTCCAAACATTTTCTTTTCCTTAATATTTTTGTACACAAAATAAAAAATCAAGGAATAATTTCATGAAGGTTTATTTAATTGATTTAAAAAAATATTATATTCCCGTTTTATCTTAAATTTTCTCGTTTTTGTCAGAATTGAGCCTTTTAGTTTAGAATTCAAATCCACTAACAAATATTAACTTTTTTAATAGAAACTTGCAAGTCATTCAAAGATAAATAAGGTAATTAAAAAAACTTATGTTCGAAATGGTCTCAGAATTGTATAATAGGTGAGTAGGAATCTGGAGTCAATGTGTCCAAGAGTGACGGACTTATCCATCCATCCCTCGCACTGCGATGCAAGACGATGGATCGAGAGAGTCCGGCTGGAGAAGTCTAGATCCTTGAAAACAGTCTCTCCTGATCCGGCCCGCCACGCAGTAGGTTGATCAAACGCATTCGCCTGACCTGGACAAACCTCACTCCCTGCTAAGTCACAAACGTAGCGAACCACGTAGCGGACCTACGGCAGGGGTGTTGGTTAGCAAATAAATGGTTCTTTTTTATTTTATTATTAGTATTATACAATTAGTTCTTAGTACATAAATTTTTTATTTATTTTAGAATCCCTTTAGAAGTGTGTTAAAAGTAAAGAAGAAAAATTAAACAAGTGAAAGTTTCAAGACGAAGAATACGTCAAACTCTTTTCCAAACGTTTTGATACTCAACTTATTTTGTGATCGTCCATTGACGTCACCCCTCTCACATAGAGATAGATCCCATGGAAAGTTACACTTCACTTTGTAGTACACCTAATCCTAATGATGTACGTAATTAAATGTGACATCCCGTCAATTAATTTAGTCAGTTTGTTGAGGAGAAGTGGGTCGGGTGGGAGAAGGGGGTGAGAGGGAGGGCTAGAGACTGTCTCTAAGGGGCGGGCGGGTATGAAGGAAGGGTAAACATCCCTAAGTGATGATGATTCGGTCTGAGAGGTGGCTAAGAATAAACGACGAGCTTTTATTGGCTTCCCCTAACATTTTTTTTATTAGCGACTCGAGGGTGTTATTTTTCTCAGGCAGATATCATTTGAAGTTTTAATGTTTATGACAGGCTGTCAATTTGCTTTTTAATATGTCATCTTAGACGTTGAGGAAATCATGACGATTTTAGATCAAATTATGAACGACGAATGAAATTAATAAAATCCCTTTTTTAATATTCTTTATGATGGTACCTATTGGGTTTTGTCTTTACGCTAGTAAAATATTGTGTATTAATATTTGCATCAATTTTAAGATTTAGCTTAGAAGTGTTCCTCGGGGACGTTATAATAAAGAGAGGAAGGTTTACCGTCGCGTTCTATTCTTGAAGTAGGGTAATTTTTATGAAAACAGCGTTATTTAGTTCGTCCCTATCATTACCCCTCGCTTTTCCGCCCGTAAACGTAAGAGCTAGTAGTGCTCCTATTTCCCGTGTAACGTAGTTAGCTATGTGTGTGCGCGCGCGTCTGCAACATTAAAACCTTAATGTTAATTCACTTGTATTTATTCTCGCAGCTGCCGGATGGACACTTAAAAATAACGATATTACCGCTGCCCGGCAAATATAACGATAACTCTGTTCGGCTTTGTTCGGGTAACGCTTGTTCTTGGGGCGTTATTGCCGATCATAAATAGGGGAGTGTTCTGTGCCCCGCCGCGGCGCTCCGTGCCCCACCGTGCCCGGCGTGCCCGGCGTGCCGGCGCGCCGCACCCGCACGACGCCCGGTCCGGCTGAAATAAAACGTGATATTTCGCCGTAATGTGATGAGCAATCCTGTGAACAGCATCTGTCTTTGCGCCGTTACCCTGGCCCCTGCCCGGGATCGTTCCGCACTGTTTACTATTCACTACGACCGCAGAGGAATTTCTGGACTCTACACTTTCACGATTTCGCTAGCTTTTTTGTTCAAATTTAATTATACAACGGGATGAGACCGTAACGTATTAGTCTAGAATCTATAATTATTTTTCTATACAGTCAACTTATTTTAAACGGTTTATAAAACAGTTCACAGCTTTGAAATTTAATTGAAAACACAACAGGATTTAATGAATTACAAAAAAGATGAAAGTCGTTTCCTGATAACTAATAATAATTTAAATATTTAAGAAATAACATATTGGCGAAGAATCACATACAGCAGGTCACACCAAGGATATCGCTAAAAATATATTACAAACAAGTATTTGTATTTATTTTATTTTCGATAAAATGAGTTTTGCATTTCAATAAAACGCCGGAAGCCTAATCAAAAGAATATTTTTGAAGTGAGATATTATTAATAATTTATTTGTATTTTTAAACACTTATCGACGTATTTGCATTGATGAAACAACAAAGAATTGAGAACGATAATGACGGTTTTAGAAGCTCACGCTATCCGGAGAGCATAAGACGAGGTTTGGAGCGCAGAAGAGCAAGTAACTATCGATATCGCCTTCCGATGGCCGTTCCGTCGCTTTTACGACGCGCGCTGCAAAAGCTTTCAACTCGTCGGGTTTTCCACTGGGACAGCTCATCCGTTTACTTCCGGCGACTTTATGAGCTCCTGTGAATTGTAATGCCGAAACACATCAACACCATTCAGTGTCTAGCTGGTAACGTTCTGGAACTGTCTGCATCTGTTGTTGTATTGCGGGATCTTGCAAGATCTAATGCCTGCTGTTGTCTGGTGTCTGGACTCGTGAAACTAAATGAGATGCAAGAAATGGGACTTTGCAGTGCAGATACGATTTTCGCTTTTGATGTAGAAATCAAATAACTTATTTTATATGTTTTCGTTTGATCCTTTTTTTTGTTCATCCGTGTTGATGTTCTTAACAACAATGAATAAAGTTCGTTTGCTAGTCTCAACTCTGGCATTTTCAAAAATATATTGTTTCTTGAATAGTTTTTTTTCGCGTTAATTTTTTTTTGTTCAAAACAGCATTGTTTATGTGGCAAAGTCACATTGAGGTCTTGAAATATCTATTCGATTGTTCTGTTTTCAATTTTTCAATAAGGAAAATTGTACTTAGTAACCAATGACAAACAAAATATCTAAGAGAAGGACTTGGCATACCTATCCACCCAACATTCTGTACTTCAGTTATTCAGTTTATATGAAAAGAATTAAATATTTTTCCATCTTGGCCGCCATTTTTGTATAACTGTTTGTCAGAATTTTTATCTTTATGCGAAATCCTTTCCTTGCACTTTAGTAACTAATCAATAATATGCAAATTTCCTTGAGAACTAATTTCCCAAGAAAAACTTGAAAGGTAGTCCATCTAATATGATATTAATAAAGAATACTGCTTTTTATCGTTATTTGTTTTTGGGGTGTTATGTCATGTTGCGCTACTTCCTTCTTTAGCCAACGTTTCGGACAGCATTGCAGTGTCCATCGACAGGGCAGATCCGGCAGATCCGGCAGATCCTGTTGATCATGTTGATCCCTATTAATATTGCAAAGGTAAAGCCATAGGCTTATAATATAATATACGTACTAGCCTTCCACCGGGCAATGATTCAAACATTTGAATAATATTTAAATGTTGAATTATTCAACTCATGAAAAGTAAAGTCTTGTACGGCACACATCGTTACCTAATTGTTAGTTGATTACCACCAGCCCGTTGAAAACAACGTCTATTCGAATGTGTATTTAGAAAATAGCTTTGTACTCCGCTCGTGATGTTGCCATGTCAGTTGTCCGTCTTTAGTTGTGCACTTTAGATTCTCGTACCGTTACCCCACCCTCACCGCCCCCACAGACCGCCCCCTCACCGCCCCGGTCCCGCCGGGGTTGGGAGGCCATAAGAGAGCTCCGAGGGAGAATACACGGCAATTTAATTCCGTCCACGTTCTAATAATGACCGTCATAATTCGTTCAAAGTGTCCGGCTGGGTTGTCCCCGCGCCCCGCACCCCCGCCCCCTCCCCCTCCTCCTACCCCAGCTTAGACAGTTGGACTTTGTGTATGTGTTTTCCATACATTTAAAGTTTCCACAATACGCCACATTGTGCAGCAGCGCAGTCCTCCATTTTGTTGTGTGGGCAGCTATATTTGCATGTGTATATACATGCAAGATTCAAGTATGTGTGTGCGTATCTACGTCTGTATTGAGCATCGTTTTCTGAAAAGAGAAAAGTTTTCTGAAAGAGTTTAAATGTTCACCCTTATTTTATTCAATCGAAACATCGTTATTTGTATAGGTAATACCCATTCACCATTCTACTAGAAGATAAATGGGGTTGGTAACCTACAGTTTTTCAACATTTTGTATAGGGAAAAAGCATAAATAGTTTTTACTAAATAAATAAGTCTCCATATGATTATTGTTGTTTTCCTTGTTATGCCAATATTTGAACAAGACAATAATAAGTTTTTCTCTTTTGTTTCAGGTATGTTCCATTTCATCAATCTTATCAGTATTGAAAGCACAATGTTTTCAACAATACAATAAAAGCGTAAGTTTGTTATAAATTTATAAAACCGATTGAATTATATAAAGACATTCTACCGTACATAAACCGTAGACGTGAACGTGAGAGTTTTAATAGTCCTACGCGAAAATTTCAGGGACGTAACGTTTTTTCAACTTAATTTTCAATTAAAATAACATCAATTGCTAATGATATACATTAAGCAAAAAGCGCTGCAAAACATTCTACGAAACTTCATTAGTAAGTACCTAATTCAGCAAAGAGCAAATATTTATTAAACCACTACAGTCACAGTCGCTGCAATGAGTGAAACAAAATCAGAATTCAAACTGCATCAAAGTGCAAATTGCACTTTGCATAATTGGAGCGGTCCCAGTTGTAAAACTTAATCACGCGAACCAATCAATTTTATTGACCAATCCAAAATGGAGTCGTAATGACGGGTCAGTGGGAGAAAAAGGTTTAAATCCCGGAACGTCCGAGGCTGGAGGCTGCCGAGCCCAGGACATTCTTATCAAGATTAACGACTATTGCCCAAAAATTGGTCAATTACGGACAAAACGAACTAAAAGTAAAGCGGCGATAAGGCCCGGAATGCGATATGTAGTTATATTTACTTATTAACATATTTCAGCTCGTATCACCGTATCTCAATTGCTATTGAGATATACCCCCGGGACGGAGATGGGCGATACACGAGAAATGTCTCTGAGAACGGAATAAGTCGACCGCCCGAATCTGCATAAAACAAGAAGTAGATCTGTGACTTGTTTATGATGCCCGATATGGTAGGAGATGATTCGTGTTTAACTGACGTACGAATAAGTGTTTTTTGATATTAAAACCTCTTAAAAAAGCCCTCACCCTGATTGCAATTCTTTATCAGGGATTAAAGTTTAAATAGACCTAAATATAAAAACTTTTGATGTATTAATTTTTTTAACGAAAATCCTTGTACGCGGTGTCCTGAAACTGTTAGTACTACAATCGGAAAGTGTTTTGTATATATTCAGATAGGGAACCTAAAATATCTTTTTTTTCGATCTTAGCATTAAAAAAAACAGCAATAAAGGTCAACTATATAGCAAACTAATATTAACCCCTTAGATACTGATTTTTGTCATAAAAAAATGAATATGACATTAAAAGTTTCAAATTTGGACTCAATTTTCTCGAAAACTAAAGCTCAAATTAAAAAATTAAAAGCAATTGTGCCACGAAATCGACTCTCAGTTTTCCGTTTATATACGAGTTTCCGGACACCGTATGACACATTATTTTAATGCAAAAATACTTACGGCCTGTGGGTATCTATTTTCGTAACGAAGTTTACTTTTACACCTCTCACTAGGATTCAATTTGTATGTAAACGTAAAGCAACGTATTTAAACATAAACTTCCTTATTCCGCTTGAAATATGTAAAGTTCCCATCAAATTTCCGTGGGAAGAAGCTTTGACCAGCCTTAGATGGGTGATGGGAAGGAAGGGTGGGGGAGGAGATGATACGATGGGGGGGAGGTGGGGAGGCTGTCGGGGGAAGTTACGGTTATATGCAGGAGGGTAAATGGGATGGCAACAGAGTCCGGAGTAAATGGTACAGTGGAAAGACTCCAAAGGCGACATCCTAAGTGTGTATTGCCGCCCTATTGATGGTTAGTGGTCACATCAGACCATTTACGGATAGAAATACTACTGCCCATTATCAATGGTCTATTTGTTCTCACAAAGATTGAAAGTCATTAAAAAACTGAATTTGACATAATATATAGTCAAACATTCTTATTTCCATTGTATGTGCCGTGCGTTGAATGTTGATCAATGAATTTAAATTTGCTTTGAATTTAATAGTCGTTTTCAAAATTGAAACTGATTGTGTGTATAATTCAGACAAGCGATAAAATAGGTTCATGCTAACTATAATTTAATACTTTAAAACAGAAAATAATTTTTAATATCATTCTGAAATTAGGAATATATTTTTCAAGAATTCCGATTATACCGTGATTTTTCACGGGTCTGCTCTCATTTCACAGCATCGTTATTGTGTTTGTAATATTAATTGATATAATATGACAATGTTTTATTTGGAAAGTGCCTTTCAGATGATGATATTTTATATATATAAAAAAAAAAACACAATTAAACCCAGCAAAGAAAACAATGAAAGTAACAACTACTCCCATCCGTCTGGAGCCAGGGAGACAAAGCCCTCTTCAATTTGGTTATGTTTGAAGGTGAAGGCATTAGAGAAGAGAGAAGAGCAAGATAAGAGTATAGCTCCTTATCAGATCTGGTCATCAAATACGGCTAAATCCATTTCAGGCAACATTCCAATGAAATAATAATTATTAACAATTTACAAATTGAAATACGTAAATATGTATAAAACTACGAAAACGTTGACAGGTTTTTGGATAGAAATAAAACCCCTTTCTGACCATGCTGATAAAATGAAATAAATAATCACAAACAACTCAATATTATAAAACACAAAGCAAAGAAAACAAATATTTTCAAATGGCTTTGTCAGCAATCTATCTATCTTAACTTGAAAAGACAATATCTTAAAGTCGAAAAATGTTGGAGAAAAGAAATTGAGCAATATTTCGCTTACGCTAAGGGCTTAATTGACAATTCGTTGGGGTTTTAATTTGTGATTCAAAATAATGAACTGGGTTGAATGATTATTTTATGTATATCAGTTTTTATTCTGAATTTGTGGATGAACATGGTGGAAAAAATAGGCATACTTAAAATGTTCTAGCATGTTGTTTATGTAAGCTTACTAACGAGTTATTAAAACATTCACCACTACGTCATGCTTAATTCATAATGATAATAATCGTTCGATCTGAGCAAGAAAATCAAATCCAGGGTCTGGTTTATAGAACTCCCGCCTGGTAGTAAGAGATTAGGGTCGTCAGACAGTTTACGGCCTGCGCGGCACCCGAACAGAATACCACCGTACACTAACACCGCATACACCACACACCATACACTGTACACCACTAGGTTTATCTAAAGCCATTATTCCAGCACCAGGTACGAGCACCACTCGAGTCTCGGGGCGCTGGCGCTGGTCCCTAGATCTCTATTTATGCCTTTTTCTGAGGAGCTAAATTAACAATTAACGCTTTGCATGAGGATAGACGATTCTCCCACACACACACATATTCTAGTCTCCAACACACACCTTTTAGTCAGTATACTTGTACAGAGTACCGTGCACCCTCACATTACCTCCCAGGCATCCTCCCCGTGAATTGGCTCCAAAGGGTGGCATTATTTATGAAGATAACAAGGGAGACATTTTCTCGATTAATTAAAATTTGGACGAGTTGCTCTCTGGATACGTACGAACACGGGAACTCCGTATTAAATTATTAAATTCATATTACAAAAAAATTTCATGCACGGTCCGTAGCGTAATGGTCTGTGAAAGTTAGTTTGAGTATAGAGATTAAGCATTTCTTATAAAAGCATATGAATTTATGGATTTACATATTAATTGTTAGTCTGCGAGTCTGGGTGTTATGGTGTTACACGTTATTTTTTAAAAGGCTTTTTTATTACGTATCGTTGGGAAAATTATACATGGTGTTAAGAGACGTATTTGACTTACTTTAATCAGTGATTGCTGACATTATTGGGAGTAAAAAAATTAAATGAAATTTTGGTCATTTATAAAAAAACATATAAAATAGTAGTTGGAAGAAAAAAGACGGGGAAGATTTGTTTTGGTTGATTTTGAAGAAAAATAAAATACAAAAAAAATCATCGAAAAAGACACCGGAGACTAAATTTTCCATTACCTTTTTTACTCCAAATAATGTCAGAAATCACTTGTTAAAGTAAGTTAAGTACCTACGTCTCTTAAGGGCCCGCAACCCGGATTTGTACCGATTTATTACATATTTTCCTTAAACACAGTAAGTTTTAAAGCTCTTAATATATATATATATATATATATATATATATATATATATATATTTTATAACATATATATATATATATATATACATAACACCGTCTATTTGGCGACCAGCATGGGCAAATATGCATCTAAAGTGGCGACCACCGACATTTGGCGACCGATATACGGTCGCCACTTTATTTTTCGAAATTTTTACACAGTTCATAGTACATGTCGTCACAAGCATTTTGGCAAAAATTGTCCTGGTAGCCAAATTGGGCGTGAAGTGGATGATTTCGAATATTAAAGTTTCGCCATCTGTCGCTACGCAGCTAGGCGCTAGGTGATATACACGGCCATGTATACTGCCCTTCATCCTACCGACATTTAGGCGACCGGCCGGTGTGACATAACATGCCGCCTTTTATTCCTAGCATTTACCCGCCACCGATGGCGTTGGCAAATGTGTTGGGAAACAACGTTGCCGGTCAATTTCAACTCCCGTACAAGAGTTGAGGTGCACGTGGCGGTGGCGTGTTTTGCGACGTTGCCGCCGCGCTTATTTACCCGGTTGCCTCAAATGTTTTGCCTTTTAAAATTTTATCGTGATCAATCGTATTATCGTATACCGAGCATTGACGTACATGTGATTTGGAGTGTAGGTATTTGGCGACCGACCATTTTAGTGACTTAATTGCAATACATTATTGATTACGGTTGACTCAATGAAACGGAACAAAAAAATTGAAAGAATAACAGAAATGCAATATCAAGATGATTCTTCGGAGTCATACCTACCTATGACATAGAATTCAGAAAATCTGAGGTACTTGCCTTCAATTAATAATTCTTCTTTTCGATCATTTATACGGTCAAATTTACTTCTTTAAAATTCCCTATTCTTATTTTACAGGAGTTCACTTACTCTGACGGTGATGGTGGGATACAACCCAAATCCCATGTGTGAAACAAAAGGCGAGCTCACCAATTAATTTTAATCGAAAAAATAAAAATATTGCATGGATGATTCATCTAATCAAAACGACCCACGAACATTGTTTCCACAAAACTTCAACGTGTTGACCAAATCGAAGAAGAAAATTGATATAGAAATAACGAAAAATAAATACAGTGCGCAGATCACATGCCGTAGAAATGAAACCTTCAGAAAACTAAAGTAGGCAAGAGTGGGTAGGCTACGAAGCACCGCACAAAGAGGAGACCGATTATTCTATCTTAGGGGCATACATTAATTGAGCTCAAAATGGGGGGTGGGGGTCCAGTAAAATCTCACCAAATCTTGAACAGTTTTTCAGCATATTGTCGCGATCATATTTACCACAACGGGGGGGGGGGGGGGGGTAACGGGATAGCATTGTCCGGGATGGGATAGGGTGGGACCCCAGATACACAACTGATGTCTCGTGAGGGGAGAGGGGGGGGGGCACCAAATCTCACCAAAGGGGGGGGGGGGGGTTAAATTGGAAAATTAACTGCTCACGTTATTAATGTATGCCCCCTTATTCTCTCGCAATCTAAATCCTATAGATGTATGTGTTTGCCTCTTTTTAGTGTCGCTAATTTTCGTTTCATCGAGTGTCAAATCACAACGGTGTTAAAGATGTTTTTACTTCAAAATAGTTCAACTGCCAGATTTTTGTTTTTATTTCGAAAAGGACTTAGGACAGGTGGTTTCAAAAATTTGACGGAGTCATCATTAAAAATTTTAAGTTAATTTTCACGTTCTGTGTAAGTTCTATTCAAGTTCTGTTGTTATAACAATGAACTTGAATACAACTTACACAGATTGTGAAAATTAACTTCAAATATTTGAAGAATCTGTCATTTTTTTTAACAACCCGTTAATTATAATTTTAATTGTTCGAGGCGTGTTTTCAGAAACATTGTATTCGAGGAAACAACATCGAAAACAATGCGACTAAATTTAATATAAATGTTTTTGTTTTTTTACTTTAGTTTCACACAGGAGGCCCTGAAGAAAATAATTACCTCAGGGCCTATGTCATCTTTGTGGACGCTGCGTATAGGAAAGGAAGGGGAGGAAGCTATGGGAAGGAAAAGGATTTTAGGGGTGGGTAAGAATCTAGGGTTCAGTTTGTCAAGGAGTGACGGACGTATGAATCCATCCCTCCCACTGCGGTGCAAGGCAATGTTCCGAGAGAGTGCGGCTGGAGAAGTTAAAGGGACTTCCTTAACCACTCTCACCCGATCCGACCTGTCATGCTGCTGGTTGGCAGACGCATTCGCCACCAAGACCCGAACAAACCACACCCCATGAATCATTAGATGACTAAGTCGTAGGTGAAAATATTGAAATGAACCAGAACCCACCACATCAAATGCATCACAACCATATAAAAGTTTCTTAAATCCTTATCAGACAGTCGCGAGTAAACACACTACAGTAAAAAATTCACACGCGGTAGAAGTGAAACCTCCAGAAAAACTAAAGTAGACAAGAGCGGGAAGGCTACGAAGAAGTGCACAAAGAGGAGACCGATTATACTATCTCATTCTCTTGCAGGCTAAATTCTATAGGTGTATGTGTTTGACTCCTTTTATTGTCGCTATTTTTCGTTTCATCGAGTTTCAAATCCAAAACGGTGCTAAAGAAGTTTTCACTTCAAAATACAAATGTGCAGTTCACATGCAGTAGAAGTGAAAACTCAGAAAACTCTAGACAAGGGTGGGGAGACGACAACGAAGCACCGCGCGAAGAGGAGACTGAATAGCTACGAAGCACCGTACAAAGAAGAGACCGATTAGTCTATCGCATTCTCTTGCAGGCTTAATCCTATGGATGTATGTCTTTATCTCTTTTTAATGTTGCTATTTTTCGTTTTATCGAATTTCAAATCACAACGGTGCTAAAGAAGTTTACACGTACTCGAGTTTAATTTATGTACCTACATCATCTCTAAATATTTAAATTTTTAAAATTAGTAAGATATACATAATAAAAAAATGCTCGTACATCTATGGAATTTAGCCAACGAGAGAATAAGAGTATAATCGGTCTCCTCTTTGTGCGGTGCTTCGTAGCCACTCCTCCCACTGTATTCTAATTTATTTTCTGAAGGTTTCACTTTTAATTGCGTACTCGGATTTTTTTAAATTGTTTCGGATACCTATTTAGCTACCTATTATTATATTTTTTTAATTCTTTTTAAACGTTTCATATCTTTTCATATACATAAGAAGATGAACATTCATTATAAGTGATAATTAAATCCTTTTTTACCTTTGGTAGAAAGCAGTCACTTTGTGGTTTGACAAAGATATTAATTGAAATAAAACAATCTCTTAGTTTGTAACCACGATTCATCCATTAACCTTTTTTATACCGACCGGTTTCGCTTAACCTGCGCATCAGCGTTATTTCATTATATCTACTTTATTGCGTTGAAACCAAGCTCACGCACACTAACGAAATTCAAAACAATAAGCGCACACAAACTTAGCTGTTGCCGGCCGAATTCCCTACCCCCCCGCTTGACCAAGATTCCGTACACCTCACCCACACAGCTGTTATGCATTGTGGGTGTAGCCGGTAGCGTCTATCGCATCTTGTGTTCGGAACTCGGAAGTGCGTGCCGTAAGCCGTGCATATAGGTAGGTACCTATAGACTAGACAATAGAGGTTCAAAATGAGGCTAACCCAAACATTAATTCCTCCGTCGATGAAACCTTTGCAGTCACGTGGAGTATCATTTAGGGATGACGAATGACAAAATATCCAACAAAATATTTAACGGGAAGTTAGCTAGTTATTTTTAGCAAAAACTGAAAAAAAATTATAACTCTCGCTGGAAAAGTATTTCTTTCGAAAACTCTTCACATCTTGTTAGTATTAGGTAATTAATATCCACCTGATTAAATAGAAATCCAACAATATTTTTGTTGGCAAAGTGTTTTTTTAAAAAGAGATTTGTTTTTTTTTTTATTTCATGTACGAATACAAGAGTCTCAGCTGCTCCGATCTGGAGCCAGTAAGACAATAGCATCCCCGATTGGGGTATGTTGTGAGGCTGAAGGTAGTGTGGAGGGGAAGGAGATGGAGGAGAGGAAGGTGGGGAAGTACCTGGCTATTCAGATCTGGTCATCAAACAAAGCCATTTCAAGCAATGTTTCAATTCTGAATAGTGGTTATTTTTAATATAATCGCATATTATTTCTAATGAATTAATTGTGAAATAACACAAATTAATCAATAAAAATGTATTTGATCCCGCGACCATCGGTTTGCGAGTCAAGAGCCTTACCCCTCGACCACTCCGGCCGTCATTGTTGATTGTTATCATTTTGAATCCACCAGCCAAGACGACAGGAATTCATATTATGAATCTCATAATATTATAATTTGTTAATCGAAACAGCATTTACTTTGTAGAATTCAATGTTAAAGGACCAATTTAGTAAAATTAGGACAAAATCCAATAGGTCCAAAACGTCTGTGAATGGTTTTTTCATTACTAGGTGTACTGATCGACGGAAAAAAGTCTAACAAAATCTGATGACCGGAAGTGAGTGTAAAGGCGAGTCTCAAAAATACATACCTAGATATTTTGTGGAAGCTTTTGTTGGTCACGTCAACTGCGTTTTTGTTTTCCATCGGCCACGGAAATCAAGAACATTGTAACCCTGCCCCAAAGTTATTGTTTTTCACGGATGTATGAAAATACTTTGTCGCTGGAGACTTGATGCGGAGATCAACGCCGCTAACCATGTTATTAATATAGTATAAATTAGGCAAAACTTCTTTGTAATTTCTAAGCGTAGAACACTAATTATTTTTCTACCAATCTTACGGTTCTTACTGTCAGTTAATTCAATTTATTTGGCTAAGCCATTGGTTCCAACACAGTCATCGCCCGTTGAGAGTTCAATTCCCCGGCTGGCTAGGTTCTCCATAATTGAACAATCAACCACATCAGCCGCTGTAATGATGGTAGTACAATTGGGAGGTTAGTACAATTCAATTTGGGAAGCGGGAATGGGTACCGCCACCCCGGGAACTTTTGGATAACCAAAACCTTTGGATAACCAAAACCTCTGCCATAGGTCACCGCCAGTGGTTCGCTATGTTTGATGATTCAGCAGGGGTGACCGGGTTAATGGGGTGAGATTTGTCAAGGGCCTGAAGGCGGATGACCGGGACACGATTCCTACCCACCCCTTAAACCCCTTTCCTGAACATAACTTTCCTCTTCTTCCTTTCCTTAAAAAACCCTCCACACAGCATCCCCAAGTATAGGCCCTGAGGGAAATTATTTCCTTCAGAGTCTCCTGTGTGGAGCTCATGTAAAAAAAAAATAGTGACAGGTTATTCGTAACCAGAGAATAATTAATTATTTCTAAAAAAATAGTACCTATATTGCAGTTGTCAATTGCTACGTATCGCAAAAAGGTAGCCACTTTTATGCATTCCGAATAATTATTGGCACCTGAAATAACCTTTCGGTCAAAGCAGAGCTTTAAAATAGAAGCCAAAAGCGATAGTTAATTTTGACACGATATTTACGTTGTTTCTGTTCACTCTATACCTATATTTTTTTTACATTAGCTCCACGCAGGAGGTCCTGAGGAAAACAATTCCCCTCGGGCCTATGTCATCTTTGGGGATGCTGTGTAGAGGGTATTTTTAACGAAAGGAAGGAGAGGCAGTTCTGGGAAGGAAAAAAGTATGAGGGAATGTTTAGAAATCTGGGGGTCAATGTGTCCAGGAGTCACAGACATACGAACCCATCCCTCCCACTGTGGTACAAGTTCTTGGATCGAGAGTCCGGCTGGAGAGATGAAAATGTCTCCCTCAACCAGTCTCTCCCGATCCGGCCCACCATGTAGTAGGTGGGCAAATGCGTAGGCCGCCAAGACTTAGACAAACCTCACCCCGTGAACCCGGACACCCCTGATAAGTCACCAAACATATCTGACCACTTGATGTGACCTATGGCAGGGTTGTTAGTTATCCGATAAATGGTTCCCGGGGCGGCGCACTATGGAATGGCACGGAACAAGGCCGTCTCATAAATCGAAAAAGGGTGTATTTTTTTTTCAAATGTACCTATAGCGGTTTTAATAAGATTAATGATTGATAATTTTTTATCCGTTGAAAAAAAAAATTTTTTTTGTCTTTTTAAAATAATGTCAAAGTACGGGCTCAGGCTGAGATATTTAATTTAATCAAAATGTGGAATATTTTGTGGTACAAATCTCAAGCATTCGAGCTAATTTATATATAGTTTTTTTATATATCATTGTAACAGTTGTTTATTAAGCTGTTTTAATATATATTTTAAATATTTTATTTTTAAATAATACTTATTTATAAGCTCCCTTCAAGCAAGTAATACCGAAACCAGATTTTGACAAAGTTCGGGTAAACTTTCAACTAGTAGCAGGGTTTGGACCTGTGAATCTGAAAACACAATTATAAAATATAAACCTTTTTTTAATAGGTTCATTAAAAAAGTTTGCGGATTTTGTGCGTTTTAGCGTCAATAACGTTTTTTTCTGCTGCTCATTTTTATCAGAAAATTACCTTGTCGCAAGGATAAATTGTTTTTGAAATGTCTTGTTTGGAATCAAAATATTAACCATTCAATAAATAAAAATATGAAATACAAAGATTGTTTAGTTTTTCATCAGCACACCAAATTTTATTTTTTTATGATAAGAAACAAAGAAGTTACAGGTTTATGGGACGATACAGAGCATTTGCAACCACTGTCATTATGGAATGGCCCGGAACCGTCTCACAAATCGAAAAACTATACTTTTTTTCGTATATTACCTATACTGGTTTTAATAAGATATATAATTAGTTAATTTTTATTTCGTGAAAAAAATTTTTTTTTTGTTCTTTTGTATATTTAAAATAATGTCAAAGTACGGGTTCGGGCTGAGATATTTAATTTAATCAAAATGTGGAATTTTTCGTCCAAAAAATTTAAAGCATTTGAGCTACTTTATATATAGTTTATTATATATCACCGCTAAGGTTGATTTTTAATCTAAAATAATGTTTATTTGAAATATTTTAGTTTTAAGTAATAATGATTGATAAGATCCCTTTAAGAAAATGATTTCTAAACTGGATTTTAACAAAGTTCAGGTAAACTTTCAACTGGTCGCAGGGTTATCCCCTGTGGATATTAAAACACCATTTTATAAGAAAAACATTTTTTTAATGTTTTAATTAAAAAAAAATTGAGAATTTTTTGGGCAACAGCGTCAAAAACGGTTTTGCCGCTGCTCCTTTTTATGAGAAAATTACCTTGTCGCAGTACTAAAAAAGGATAAATTGTTTTTGAAATGACATGTTTTATGTCAAAATAATAATAATTCACTTAATAAAAATATGAACCAAAAAGATTTTATAATTTGATTGATATTGTCTCCCAAATATAAAATGATATCATAATAATCGTCTACCGTTTTGAATTCTGGGGATTCTTTTTTGGTTTCCTTCAAAATAATATTTGTACTGGAGTATTAGCGGCTCTGAACGCAAATTATTATTATTTTTTTTAAATCATATAAAATTGTACACGAATGCATTCTTTAAGTTTTCTACTATTTCCTCACTAAGCTAAGTGATTGTGTAACGGAGAAGCCTGTTGACGTAGATAGAATTCTAACCCGTGACATTCTGTTCAGGAAGCAAGCATTATCCCCAGCGCCACCAAACCAAACAGGAAAATTTAAAAGAATGTCAAATTTTATTATGTCGTCAAGTAAGCCTCTGTGTGATAACCAATCATTATGTACCTACGATACACGGTTGGCAAATCGAGACCGAATTAAAAGGATTCTGAAAGCATCGTAACATAAACGTACTGCATACAGGAATATACGGAGGTCGTCAAATGTTCGTCACGAACGGACGCCCTAAATATGGAATGAAGTGTGATATACGTAAGATATACGCGGTTGCCAAAACGGCGGCAATATGAAAGGACGCCCAAAAGACTCTAAAGTATACGTACCTATCAAAAATTTGAATACCCTCAAAACACAATTTCTGGATAATTCTTTTACTATCACTCTTTTTTCAACCTAAAAACATGTGAACATTCACAGCAATTTTATTAAAAAACCTCCCGTAAGCAGTGGTAGCCAAAAGGATGCGAAGTGAAAGGACGCCAAATCTGTAGCGGGATGTATATATATATATATATATATATATATATATATATATATATATATATGTTATTCTTTAAGATAATATCTAGACTTTGCCCGCGCCGAAACGCAAATTATATAAAATTCCCTCGATAGAAAAAAATCGCAAAGTATGCTCCAAAAATTATTATTAACTTTTGTTTCAGTTATTTTACAAGTTATATGTATGAAAAAATTCACAGTGTTTCATTAAATGCTGTTTAAGATAATGCCAGCGAGATTTTTGCTATATTTTAAACGAGTCGTGTTTTATTAAACATTTTCGCAATTTTCGCATCGATTTTGACGCTGTAAATGTTAGCGCTCTCCTCTAACATTCGTAATTTCGTATCTCTCCATCTTCTTTTTTTCGGGCCCCGTTGCAGAGCCTTAACACCCTGTATAAAAGTGCACAACTAATTGATCTACTTCTGTTGGGTGATTATTTATGTACCAACCACATGTTTTATTTTATCTCAGAAATCTGATAAAAGATTTATTCGATAACATATTAGCAATCTTAACTACTCTACGAAAAGACGCCAAGCAAGGGAAATCGTAGTTCCTATTGCAGAGATTTAATAATTTTTCACAAAGTTATTTTAAAAACATCATTTTTGTCAATGTCTTGGTAAAGGTAACGTGCCTTCGCCATCCTTCTTAATTTTATAAGAATGCTCGATGCAAATTAAATTTTAAAAGAAAAAACAAAATCATAAAAACCTCTGTTTTTGCATACAAACAAAATTTGAAAGGGAAATTCATCTCCCTAACATTGTATTAAATTCCATATTTGCCCGACCAGATTTATTCAATCATCGCTTTGTGAAAAAAAGCGGGTGATTTGTCCGAGATCAAAGAGGCCGACGGTTTTCTCACCCCCCTCGGATTAGCGCCCGCGGCCCACCACACCCCACCGCGCTACTACCCCGAGGGTTAAATATACACACCACGACCTACAAAAGGTAAATTCGATTACATTATTCAAAATCTGATACTCACAATGAATTATACTTTTTATAAATGCTTTATTTTGACTTCAAGACTCTTGAAAACACTGATGGCTTTCGGTTAGTTAAAAGCCTGAGAATTATTTAGTTAACATTGAATATTATATTTTAATCGAAAATTTATAAACTGTACCTAGATGTAACGAATTTACCCAAATCAATATTTAAAACATAACATTTTCTGATTAACTTAATACCCGGCGTTATCCGGCATTTTAACTGACATTTCAATTTACAATTGATATTTCAAAGTACAATAGCACATGATGGAAATTACTTTTTGTTCTTTAGTTTTCAATTTTTATTGTTTATCAGAAAAATTTATTAGAGTGATAAAAATAATACACATTGATAGAAGAAAAATAAAAGTAAGAAAATATTGAAAGTGTCCAAAAGAAATTTCTGCGTTGCCTCAATTACAGAATGAGCGCACCTAAACGGGGATACAC
This sequence comes from Limnephilus rhombicus, assembly GCA_929108145.2. NCBI lineage: Eukaryota > Metazoa > Arthropoda > Insecta > Trichoptera > Limnephilidae > Limnephilus > Limnephilus rhombicus. The sequence goes on from OV815274.1 coordinate 25,844,230, forward strand.
AAAAAATATGCTCTCGAAATATAACGTCTCCACTCTATCTAACCGGCGACCATACCTTGACCTAATGACCCTGTATAAAATCTGCAACAACGTTATCAGACTTACTCAAACTAATTATTTTTTAAATACCGCCCAGAACAACAAGGCTTAACGACTTATTCCACATTAACCGGACACGTACAAAAGCTGGTGTCAGGGATCCAATCAGAAGAATGTGCGAATTGTTTAATAAAAACCACAACCTTAAGGATTCTGATATATTCTTTGATACTTATAGCACTTTTGGTAGAAAATTGAAGGCTGTTTTTCTACAATATATATATATATATATATATATCATTCATTCACTATACTTTTTATGTGCTTCTTTTAAAACAAATTTCAATTCATTATTAATTATGACTTATTTTTAAACATGTATAAAAAATGTATTTGAAAATCTTTATTTATCAAATCAATCAGTGAGAAATAGTTGGGGTGCAGGCGAATTCTCGAGTTATTGTTCATAATATTGTTTTGTTAATTATTGTCTGCATCTGTGTTTTCTCCTTAAATAAAGTTTAAAAAAAGATCCAAAATCAATTTCCTTGTGTAGGTTCTGATTAGCTGAAAAGTTTGAAAGCTAAAATAGTTATGTTGGCTTAGAAGACTTAGAGAAGAGAAAGAAGAAGAAAAAAAGCTTTGCAAATTTCATGACACCAGAGCTCAAAGTTCAACAGCGGTTTGCTAACAGACCTTCATCTCACATACTTACATTTTCTAACTAAACGGGTAATAAATTACCTTTTCCAATTTTCTTAACGAAATAGCAACAATTACTGCGTTTTTTTTTCATATGGAGACTGTGCATACTGAAGTGATTTTTAATTTAAATATCTACGTAGCTACCTACCTGGTACATACATAGCTGTAGGAAGCCTCATTTTTAAGCTAACTTTTTAACCTCCGAACACATTGACGGACGCCAAACTCCAGCAAAGAGCTGGATTTTCTTTGATGTCTGCACTTTGAGCTTAGAGTGCATTTAAAACACGTGATTTTGACAAGTCAGGTTTAACCTTACCGGCACAGGGGCCCGGCGATAAAGGGCCGGTCCAGCAGCTAGCCCCGGGCAGGCCTGGCCCTGACACGAAGCTACTTGCCCCTGGCCGTGCGATTGACGAGACTTTTCCATCTGAATGTATTGATGTTACAATGTGCAATGACGTTTTGTTACAGTATTATTGTAACTGGACCTAATTACGAGTACATTCAGCATTACTAAAAAAATCGTGAAAATTTTATTCAATCGATAAACGACCGGGGATGTGAAAACATTACTAATTAAAAAATGACAAAAAATTGTTCATCGAAAGATATATTCATTGTTTACACAGCCAGAGGGGGTTGTTTATCTATTATTATATATGCATGTTTTATTAATAACTTATGAACGAATTTTGGAATTTTTCCAACGTATTTTAAATGTCTTGTACACCAATATTTTGACCGCCGCGCTTGTGCAAATCTTCAAAAGTTCAATGCAGCCAACACAAAAACGTCTTTATGTTATTAGCAGTTATAAGTAACGATGCGGAAACACCGTTTAACGGTCACCGCACAGTAACACCGTTTAACGGTCGTTAAGTGTTTTTTATTAGTAAGGCTGATTGTGTTTATAAACACCTAGTTATTTGATGAAATTTGACATAAGTGAGCACCCACTCACGAGTTCACTCATTATGGACATAATTTAAAAAAATCACTTTTCAAAAAAGTTTAAAGTCAGGGTTCAGTCAAAAACTCTCTACCTTGAATTTCATCAATAAAAGTGGTATTTTCTCACAAAGAAATATTTACTTATTATTAAGAAATCTGTGATGTGTTTGAATTGCTGCTCTGTAAACATGAAATTTGCACATGTTTTTCAATTGGAAATGTTTAGATCAACGCACATATTTTCACGTTCATCATGAAGCTTTTAAAAAATGTTTTTATTTATTTATTTTAAAAACAATTTTTTTAAATTGAAAAAAAAGTGATATTCCGGCGAAACAGAGTAGTAGCAACTACCTACTACATTGATTTTTTGTTTTTTTTTTGTTTTGTATGTGTTTCATTATTTTAGTTTAAAACTTCTGAATTACATACATTAGCAATGTTTAAAAAGGTAATATATTGCTTCGTGTATATTCATAGTCCAAATAATGATATTAGGGGGTAAAGTCAGCACTACCTATCGCCAAGTCCGGCCATCGGACGCTTATAGCATTACTCGTGTGTTATCTCAGGGCGGACTAAGCCACCTCTTGTCCGGTCCTAGCCTCCTGGTACTCGACTATGTAAATTACTACTGTAACTTAATTAAAAGCGACTCCAAACTATGCGCTGCACCCAGACTATCTAGAGCGCGCTTCTGACCGGCGGACTATCACGTCTGGAGATGGATTCCGCACGAATATTTATGGGAATAATTAAAATAGCACTGCTTTGTTTAATATTTCTGAATGTTTCAACGGCTAACGTAATCACATCTCATCGTAGATAATAGAAACAAAGGGTGATGTGACATAAAGCATGAGATACGACTAAAGTGCACAGACTATAAAAACCGCAGAGCCAATGAAATTTATGCATTTTGTGTGTAGGTAGAACGGCGGGACGACGTTGTGCGTAGATGCGATTTGCAGTAATATGGGTGAACCTTATTGGTGACACTTTTGTGCGAGCGATTTCATACCAGTTTCATGACCCATTTCATGACCGATCTCCATTGTTTCTATTACACATTGCTCTCAACGATGAAAAATCTACTGTTAATTTAATGAACTGAAATAACAATACATTCGTTTACAATAATGTCCTCTGCGTGCGAACTCTATCTAAATTTCTTTAAATGGACAATATACAGTGTTAATTTCAAGCGACCTCCCAGGTAAGTATGGTCTTGTTTTCATTAAATTTTAGGCAGCATCGCGTTCATTGGTCAAAATATTGTACACATATTTTCGTATCGGTGATCAATGAACCGATGTATGCAATTTTTAGCCATAAGTTGTTTATAATTGTTTGCCTAGCTTGTAGTTTTTTTAGATTTTAGAAATGTATTATAAGTTTGTACAGCGCCCTTGAGGTGATTTTTCACAAAAACAGTGCTATATAAATCATCCAAATATTATTATTGTTATTATTATTATTAAATATATTGTGCTTTCTTCTCCTACTTCGTTAAGCGCTTCACGCAGTGATGCAGTGTGCATCAACATGATAATAGCTGTAGGCTGTAGGATCTTTGGTTGTAGGTAACTACTAATTGATTCTATATACTTTAATTATTTATTACAATGTTTTCCTATAAACCATTAAACAAACTTCGATTCTGAATATAAAAGGTTTTCTTATTATTCGTATAGTTAATAAATAGTTTTTTTTTAAAGATTGTGAAATCATAAATCTGAACGCCTTTGAAATAAACATATTTCGATCGCGACGCCGCGCCATTTCGGACCGATTTAAAACTATGTGGTGTTATCAGACCCTGATTTCCAATACTCAAATTAACATTAGAAATCAGCCAGTTTTTACCAGGCAAACTAAATTTATATTTAAAAAATAATTTAGATATGAAAAGTGATAAGAAAGTTTGAAGGTGGATATTACTAGAATGAATTACCGGTTTTACTCGCTAATGATGCCAGTGAAAATCTTAAAACATACCGTGTTTTCCTATTGTGTGTATATAATTCGATTGCGTCCTGAAATTTCTCATATTTGAGTTCCAGTCAGCATTATCTACATCTTGACACGTGGTTTCTCACCGCACGTCTGAAGAGGACTCGTGTCCCTTGAATCATCACATTGTGTTTCACCCACCACTCCGACACGTGGGTCACCCACCTGTCTACGGCGCTCCGCCCCCTGAGGAGAATCTGTCATTGTTAGGAAATTGATAATTAGTATGCCAAAAGGTCATCTTACCCCCCCCCCCCACCCCCTAACCTCTCATGGACTCCTGCTACCCCTAGGATGCTCGAACTGTTTATTAATTGTGTCAGGAATATGCAAATGGTATATGATGAGCACATTGTTTTGAGACATTCAGACAGTTTTCTTGAGAACGTTTTAAGTATAGCGAAGAGTTTGATATAGGATTCGAAAAGTGTACATTAGGGTAATTGTAATTTTGTAGAATAAAAACATCTACTAGCAAATATTATGTGCTGTAACCATTTTGAGACAATTCGGAATGCTTTATTAGACAAGTTTGAAATGCAATTTAAATTTGCTAGCTTGTGAACTGGCAATCAACTGTTTTAGAGATAAGAGGAATTGTTATTATGCAAGTCGTGCCGGCTGAGTAAAATTTGACTCAAACTTTTGCCGCAAATCCGATACAAGTTTTGCGGCGTTGCAGTCTTAACAAATGTCCTTTGACAAAACGAAAAATCAGAGCGGCCTACCGCATCCCCTCAATTACCCGCCCCTCCCTGCCCACCATCTGTCCTCCACCAAACTGCACCCATTACAAAATCACGTCCAGACGTGAATTCAAATGACAAAACAGAGTCTCCGCACAAAAAGCTCGCGTAATCACTACTCATTCGATTCACGTCTGTGGTGATGATTGCGGTTTTTTCTTCTCTTTGCCTGTCTGCTGGGTGAATTCCTCCTTTTTTTGTAGTTTGGGGGAGGGGTGAGTTAGGTGCCATTGAGACAATGGAAAAGGGGGATTGTTTGAAGACTGTGCAAGCTCGGAACGTCCGTCGCATAGCAATTGGCTCTAATCAAGAACATCGTGCATTATTCTGGAACTGGAAAAGGTGCAGATGGAAAAGTCAGGCACCTTACCGATACTGCCCAGGACTGGTCACTGCTGGGTTTGCTTTCCCATGTCTAGGCAACAACGTAAACTGCTCTTATTAAAATATTTCGTATCACTAAAGCAAACTGTGATAGCCATATATATTTTTTTAAAGCGAATCACGAAGTATATCCATTACGTGGAAAGTAAGTATTATTTGAAAATAAAGTACCTACTAAGTGATCTGATATTAGAAAATAGTTAAAAAATAACAACTTTTTAAGCTCTCACTTGAATCTAAGTTTCAGTAAGACCGTAGTAAAACGAAAATACAAATTGGGTAAATACGTGTACAAAAAATCAGAGTTACTGATTTTATGTTATCGTGGAACACTGATTTATTGTTAAAACTAGGCTTAATATGCTAGAATTATAAATGTTCCCCATATGTTTTGTTATGAAATACATCCGCTCTTACTTTACAATATTTACAATATTTATATTATCCTAATATTGTAAATATTATCCTAATATTTACAATATTAGGATAAAACTAGATATCAATGGCTCAGTACGAACAATAAAACACTTCATTCACCCTGCAAAAATTATGAAAAGTTTCAATGAAACTAAAAAAGAATACAAAAATCGTCTCGTTAATTCGTCAAAGCCCGAGTTTCGCTCGTCTTTCTGTGCAAGGAGATTTTTTTAGTTAAATTCCTGTTGAAATCTGTTGCAGTTTACACGGGACGTCTATCCCCATCCCCGATTTCCCCCCACCCCATTCCCCTCCCCAGTTCGCGCCTGGTACGCCCCCGGGGGACGCTAATGACTGAAAGAATCTCAAATTAAACTGGAAAAACTCGCAACTTTATTTGAAAGTTCTCTTATTTATTCGACGTCTGTGAAATGCGACTTTTGAGGAAACCGACGATGTTAAAAAATACCTAACTTTGGTTTTGTATTTCTATGAAATTCTTTAACAATGTCATTCAGTGCCACAGTACTTGATCGCCCTTGAACGGTAGTAAAACCTTCTTATTAGGTATGACTTTTTATGGACATAACTACGCCTTAGTGTGGGTATATAAGCTACTTCTTATGCACCGTTATGAATATGTGTTTCGATGATCAAATGTGAAGTGTTCTGCAGGCTGTTTTAAATTCACAGAATTAGAATTTCTTATATTACGGATTATGCGTATTAATATGTATCGAAGATCACGCATAACCATTTTTCAATTTATGAGACGGGTAAGGGTACCGCAGCCTGGAACCATTTTTTGGATGACCAACGACTCTGCCATGGGTCACCCCAAGTGGTTCGCTACGTTTGGTAACTTAGCGTGGGTGCCCGATGTTTATCGGGTGAGGTGTGTGTAGGTCTTGGCGGCAGATGCACCTGCCCACTAGCTGCGTGGCGGGCCGGATCGGGATAGACCGGTTTCGGGAGACCCTTTGACCTCTCCAGGATGTTTCACTCGTCTTGCACCGCGGCGGGGAAATGGACTCGTATGTGCTAGTACTACCCACCCCTCATGCCTTTTTCCTTCCAAGAACTTCTTCTCCTTCCTTTCCTTAAAAACGCCCTTCACACAGCATCCCCAAATATGACGTAGGGCATGAGGGAAATAATTTTCTTCGTGGGCCTGCGTTGTGGAGTTAATGTTAAAAAATTAAAATAAATTAAACGAATTCCATCTTGCAACATCCTTACATACTGTTGTTCTTGATAGAAATATATTGTGGGTATCTAATAATATAGAAGATTGACATATATTAAATACGTACCTAATAGGTTGGTACACAAAAAAATATTTATTTAATGTTTTCACTCCCAGCTTTTGATTTAACATGTTAATTTTGTTTAAGACTAAGAACTTTTTTATGGTACATTTACCCAAAAAATAAAGTTAGGACATTATTTACATAAATTTATTAAAATTACGTAGTAATAACTTCTCGTATTGTTATATAGATACATATATGAGATGTACATACTAACACAATAAAGCTATGCTTATGTGTTTGGGGAATGTGTTATTATCAGGTTCATTTTAATTGTGTGTTAAAATATTCAGTTTAAGTCTTCAGTGCGTTGTTTTAAAGATGAAACACAATTTTTTTAAATTAGTTATTTAATTTTCTGATACTTTCCAGTAATGTATTAGCTATCTTTACTCCAAGATATTTAGAATTGAATTGCTATATTGTTTTATTTAACATTTTGATGTTGGGAGAATTGATATTTTTTTTGTTATTTTTAAATGGTGCAGGTTTTTAGAATATTATTGGAAATTTGTAATGTTGCATGGTAGAAGTAAAAATACATGTAGTTTTCTGAATATAATTTCTTTAAACAAATATATGTATGGTTTAAATAGAATTGTTTTTAATATTAATATTTATGCTATCTAAAGCTTGTTTTGTGCGTGTTTTTTTTATAAATTCCACCCCATCCTATAATGCCATATTGTGGTATCGATTGGCAGAAGGCAAAGTACATCTTTCTGAGTAAATCTTTAATTATGTCTGTGTGTAAAATACTTTACAATGCAAGATGGAAAAATAGTGGATAAGGAATAAAAAGATTAATTTTATAACTTGCTACATCTTGAAACACTACTGGAAAAACACGATAATGAAATAAGTGCCATTGAAAATCCTTGTATAGGTACTTAAATACTTCAGTGTATGTATAGTGTATATATTATGTAGGTATCATTCGCACAATAGAGTTGAAGCAGAGTTAGTCAGTTTTTTTCAGCTAGAAATTTGGTTCAGCTTGAAGACATGTTTATATTTAGTGATTGATGCATGTATTTTGAATTTTTTTAAAGAGTTCCTATTTCGTTGTCGATTTATCCGGTCTAACTTGGTACGACGAATGGAAGTCTGAATGCGATAGAATGAAAATTCGAATTACGGTTCACCTTGCACCAGGTAATCCTACCTCGTTCTTTGGCTCCAGGCCGCTGGATGAACCAATTAAGAGTTCCTCTCACGGGAGAGTCCTGCGGGGAACTTTTTGTTCCATACCTCTAGTTTGATTATCACCTGATTAGTCCAAAGCTTGCTGTCTCCTTTGCATTTCAATTAAAACAGCTCCAAATTGCAGAATGCGCTTTGAAATAATTATGACGCTTGCCTGCAGTATTTGCACTTCTCAAAAATGCTGTTTTTATCAATTTACCTACCAGCTTGCTAATTTTCTTTCAAATCCTCCGGTAGTTAAATATAAATGTTTAGTTTATCTAATTTACGTGCCAACATCGACCTGAGCAATATTGTTAAACGATACTAATATTTCTTCTCCTATCGCAATAGGAAACCCGTGAAGAAACTAACAATTTTCATAAATCGTCATTTAATGTGGGCAAGTGCAGATGCTCACCGGTTAAGAGCTAAGAGCGGAGCTTTAAGCTATGTACTACTCGAAGTGCATTACGGGCTATAGAGTTGCGGGCTAAATTAACATGGACACGCAGTCTGTTGCTTTAGCGTGGCATTATTAGAACACTATATGCGCCTCGAGATCACTCCTTGTTTACCCTAACAATCACGGACAGTCGCTACTTGCTACTCGCTACTTGCTTGTGCAGAGTGGAGATCGCAGGCAGAGATACGCCGATAGTATGGAAGTATGGACCGATCATGGCGCATTTATTAGCGCGGTTCGCCTTCCGCTCGGAGTTCTCGTGGTGCATATCGGACGGTTGACGCACCGCAGGACGCATTCGCTAGCTGAATTACCATTTGAGATCCCATCGGAACAAAAGCCTTCCACCGTGCTCGCCATTTTGGTCCGGGCGCTTACTTTATCCGCTCACCTTTGATCCCTTCGAGGGCCCTTTTTATTCCTCCTCGCTTTGAAACGGGGACTCATTCTAATTTATGTGCGTATACGTCGCGGGTATGCGCGCTGTGAAACAATACCGGTGTAATGTATCAAACGTGCTCCTTCTTCCTATTCTGGAGGCAGATATATTGGGGCGGGCCCTGCCGTCGGCCTGCCAGCACCCAGCCGCTAGCCGCTGTGAATTTATGCATGCCTCGTGAGAGACGACATTCTGTCATCTAAGTCAAAGTTATGACCGTGTCTTTCTCTTAATAACCAATGGTCAAGGGAAATCCGTACCTATGTAAGACGTTGTTTGATCTCATGGAGCGGGATTAACCCTATGGTTTAAAGTAAAACACAAGACAATTAGTTTGTTTTGAGTCATTTATGGATTAAGAACAAATTCTTATGATAGAATTTGGTCCTGATTGGATATGCGATCTGCGTAAATACAAGTGTGATGTACCTACTGCTCGTAGCGATCTCCTGGCAAAAGGGAGGGAGCAGAGAGCAGCAGTAACCAGCGCAGTGGCCAGTGGTTGGTCGCCTATCTCCGCTGTAATCTGAAGGGTCGCTTTAAATTAAGCCTTGTTTGTGTGTGTCGTGCGCATTCTATGACCAATAAGGTCCAGAACAGACGGACACACGGGGCATTTTTTTTAATTGGCCTCGTCCCGCTCTCATATTATTATCTCCGCGCAACGCGAGTAATCTCGCCCGGATAGAAACAGCAAGTACCTACCTAAACAGATTTCAGGGCTCAAAGATGGCGATAGCAACTTTTTCAATGTAACATGATTCCATTAACAAGCGTAAAGTGGAGGTATACGATTTGCTCACAGAACGTGAGAAGGTGCCTGCTTACCTATGGGTATAATGTATGTGCGTTGGATGTATAAAGATTGGATTTTATTTCTAACCTCGATCATTTTTATCTTCGGTATTTCCAGTATTTCAGTTGATTTGTACCACGCTGTCGTACTTGTGATTTTATTACCATCAAAGAAGAACATTTTTACGCGAATGGGTCCGGGCTGACGTGAACGAGGGGTTCCCGTGGCACCTTATTGAAATTCCTATCTCTCGATAACGCGTCCGCGTCGGACGGCGGAGGAGGCCGATGTATGTTTCCCATTTTATGCTAAATTTATGCGGCAATAACGCCCGAGCAAATCTCGGCCCTCTGACAAGCGGGAGATGTTCCCCCGAGCCCGTGCCTTACCCGGCTGTACCGCCGTACCCCGTACCGCCCCTACCCTATAGTGCCATCCATACCGCCTTACTTCCATGCCTGGCCAGATCGCTCAGCCTGTCCCGGCCAAGACTTACGCGGAATCACGCTAAACAAACCAACAAACCAACCAACCTACCAAATGACTTGAACGTTTCCTATACTCATTGAACAATATATCGTTTTCAATATTTTCTCCGCCCTCTTAAATATTTGGCATATATTAGTAGGTATTAAATACTTTTAGTAAAATGTAATTTTTATTTTTTTAAATCTTTTATAGTTACAAATTTTGAAAATAAAATAATAAAAATAATGGGAACCCACTAAGGCGCAGCCTGTGCGTGGGTAATATAGTTAAATATATTTTATTTTAATACCTATAAAAATACAAACAGTGGTATATAAAGCAAAAACATGATTAAAATTTATTTAAACAGTTTGTACAAAAAGTGTGTACAATAGTGTACATGGTAAAAATAAATGCATAGTGTAATAATAGGTAAACAGTGTAATAAAAAGTATAAAGTTTGTGAGAAACATAAACTGATTTAAAATTAAATAAATAGAGTTTTTACATCTGTGTGGTTTACGAAATAGATGCACTATCTTCCCACTTGGACCCATTAGCTTGTATTCAAGCTACCTACAACACGGCCAGACATACATATGTAATAACACTAATGACGTATGAGGCGTACCTCAGTTATTTGAAAAAATATTAACTAGTAGACATTGCCATGAATGATAAAAGTGTTTGAAATGTGGATAATGTATTATAGGAATAGGTACATGTACCCTGGATAACGAGGATTGCCAAAGTAGAGGTTCTTCATCAAATGGCAAACTGTGCGAAACAGTAATGGATTTAAAAACAATTACAAAAATTTTAAAATATTTGTCACATCTTGTGATACAAGATTACCCAACTGATATTGCAGGGGAAGATTGATGAACGACGTACCAAAAAATATGCTTCCGCACGGTTTCGAATCCTAATTGGTTCCGGGCTGCAGTCCGCAGGTTGTCCTGGTGATTACGAATATCGGATAGGAGAGGGTATCATAAGTTATAGACGAAGAATAGTTATTACACATAATGGTCAAAACTAATAAACAAAACAAAAGCATTGTTTACAAATCAACAATTACAGACCATTACACAACAATATTCACATTACAATCCGACGCCACAAAAACCAAAAGAGATCAGTCAATCATATACAATAATATTAATTTTGACAATTTAAAAAACATAATTAAAAATAAATCTTGGCAAGAGCTTTTACAAATAAAAAACTCAGATGATGCATGGAATTATTTTATTGACTTTTTGAAAAACGAATTAATTAATAATACCACAATTTTAACAAAAAAAATACCTAACAAAATTAAACCCTTGAAATCATGGATAAACTATTCAATTATCAACTGCATTCGTAGAAGAAACGCATTACACAAAAAAGTGAAAGAAAATCCCTATGACATAATATCACTAAACATCTACAAAAGATATAGAAATACATGCGGCCAAGTCATTAGAAAGGCGAAAGAAATCTACTACAGACACAAAATCCAAGAAAGTAACAACGATCCCAAAAAAATATGGCAAACTTTAAGGGAAGCCACAAATACACAAAACGCTAAAGACAAACAGGACATAAGTAAACTTTGCATTGACGGAAAAATTATTGACACCTCAAAAAACCCCAAGCTCGTTGCGGATTACATCAATAATTACTTTACAAATATTGGTTCAAATCTTGCTTCTCGTCTACCAAATTGTGGGAATGCTCTACCTGCTGAAGCAGAACTTCAATTTCCCAAAAGAAGTTTCAATTTTCAAACTGTGTCAGGGGAAGAGATTCTAAAAATAATGAATTCCTTAAAAAACACTTCTTCTGCCGGGGTTGATGGAATAACAACCAAGATTTTGAAAACGCTGTCTACGGAAATTACATTTCCCCTAGAATACCTAATTAACCTTAGCATCAGTCAAGGACACTTCCCCTCGAACCTGAAACAAGGTATCGTTATTCCCATACATAAAGCAGGTAACAAGACAGACATAAACAATTACAGACCTATAACTCTACTGACCAGTCTATCCAAAATATTTGAAAAAATTATCAATGCTCATTTGGTAAAATTTCTAGTGAGCCATAAAATACTCTCAGAAAATCAGTACGGGTTCCAAGAAAACAAGAGTACCTCAGACGCTATTGCCGCCGTAACTGACTTCATTGTAAAAAACCTCGACAAAAGCAAAAAATGTATTTCCATATTTTTAGACCTTTCCAAAGCCTTTGATACAATATCACACAGTAAATTAATAAACAAACTTCAAATAATCGGTATTACAGGCAACGAACTTAACTTTTTTAAGAGCTACCTTGATGACCGCAAGCAACAAGTGAAAATAATGAACACACTTAGCAATCAGTGCTCAACTCACTATGGGATACCTCAAGGTAGCATATTGGGACCGTCTTTGTTCCTTTTATATATCAACGACTTATGTAACATTAACTTTCAGGGAAAAATAGTTAGTTTTGCCGATGATACTGTTTTACTATTTGAAGCTGACACTTGGCAAGCTGTTTACAAAAAAGCTGAAACGGATATAAACATTATAAAAAAGTGGTTAGATACAAATACGCTCACATTGAACACCGAGAAAACTAAATATGTCACATCAAGCATAAATATAATAGGTCAACCTCGTGATGACGCCTCTATTAGAATACACACATGTTTAAATTCCGATGAATCTTGTCAGTGTCCCTACATTGAGCGCACTACACAGATGAAGTATCTCGGCCTCACAATTGATCCATATCTCAAATGGAATATTCACACTCAAATAATTGCAAACAAAATAAGAAAAACCATGCATTTTTTTAGAACGATACGAAACTTTCTCGACTTACAACACTTGAAAATGATTTATTTTGCAGTCTGTCAATCCATTATTGAGTATGGTATCATAGCATGGGGAGGCGGTACTGCATCAGCACTAGACCCAATCATAAAGGCACAGAAAACTATTATAAAATTAATTCTTAGACTACCTCTAATTACAGATTCGAACTTAATCTTTAATATTATGAATGTGTTTGATGTTCGGCAGATATACGCAAAAACAATCCTCACTCATCTATTCACAAATATACATAAATACTATGAAAAAAGATTAAATACTCGCTGTATTCGAAACAATAACAAAGAATTACTACAAATTCCCATAACTCATACTACTTTTGGTCAACGTAGCTTCAGATACCTTGCAACAAGACTTTACAACATTCTTCCAATTAGTATAAAAAAATGTGATTCACAAAAAAATTTCAAAAAAAACATAAAAGTTTGGATAAAAAATAATGATAGGGCATTTACCGGTGCACTCACCCAAATTCGAAATTAGTAATGAACCAATGCTGTCACTATTGCACCTATGTTATTGTTATTATTAATGCAACCAATCTATTGTGCGATTATTTTCTAATATAGGTGTAGGTATTTTCACAGAATTATAAATTGACGTAAAATTACTGCCTCAACACAGGCTAGCCTAGTGAGGCAGGTTACGAGAAACCTACGTTTATAATTATAAATCTCTATTCTTTAAGTACCTACTGTTATATGTATATTGTTTACCATTATTATCTTTTGTACTTATGCAAGTTTTAAACTATTGTATACTTTTTTTGTAGTTATAAATCTTTAAATTTTTGTTCAATAAAGATATTATATTATTATTATTACATGGAAAAGCTTCGAACGCATTAGCGGATGAACCAAACTGGGTCAATCCACTTGTTGGTGGAATTCAGAAGGTCATCCCAGGCCCGTACTTTGACGTTGTCTTATCAACAACTTTGTCCACGTTTTTATGGCTTTTCGATCGTCCGTCGCATTATTATAGGATATCGCGCATTTTGCGAATTTAATCCGACTGAATAAATCGAAGAATTTTATTGAACGTCGCGAGATAGTGTGTGACATACCGCCGTGTCCCCTCTAAGTGCGTTGTCACTTAAAATGAAAAGTTATTAAAGTGATCCCGCGGAAAACTGATAAAAAATATCTTCTTAAAAATTCAAACCACGTTCAGTTTTATTGCTTTCGGCAAAATAAATAAAGCCTCCTCCTTTTTGGCCCTTTGGTAAATAACCTCTATGAAGGATCGCATGACTTGAGAGCATCACTTTTTCTTTCCTGAATACAGGACACATATCTTATACGTGGATAATTGAACGCAAGTGTAAGGTGCTCATTGGGGTTGGGCGCGAAATTGAGTAATCTGAAGGTTTAGGATGAACGAAGCATTTATGAACGTAAGTAAGTCTAAAGTAATGGTGTTATTTTTTTTTTAAATACTTTATTCAAAGAATAGTTAATACATATCAACAAACAAGTCCTGCTAAGCCAATTGAATTGGCTTGTCAACAGGTGCTTATAGTTTAGTTACATATACATTTTAAAAGTTATAATTTACATCTTATATCTACAGATTCAACATTTTTTCATACATATTAATATAAATATTTTTTTTCCGATTGCCAATTTTTCACCATATATTTAACCTTATTCATAGAATTACATTGCTTGATAGTGTCAGGTAATAAATTAAATATCTTCAGCATATTGTATTCAAACGTTCTCTGTCCGTACTTATTATTAAATTTCGGAACTATTAACCCGTCGTTGCGCGTGAATCTAGCGCTGTATTTATGTTCTAATTTCTCTTTATGCTGTGTATTAAATATACGCTGAATTATAATTTTGTGCCATAGTATTGCCTTAACTGGTAAAATTTTGGCACTCTGAAACAGCAACGGTGTGTTATGTCTCTGTTTGAAAATATTAGGGACGACTAATAATTTTTACAATTGCGTTTTGTATAACTTCGCAAGAGAGAGTACAAAAAGAATGTTCAATGTAGTTATGAAAGATGAAAACTTGGAGCAGGTGGATAAGTTTGTGATTTGGGAAGTAGGTATGTTTACGAGAGATGGGCTGTTAGAGGTATTGCAAGAAATGTAAATGCAAGTAACTCCTTTAGTGGAGGACTGAAAAAGCAGTTGGCGCTTGGAACAACTGTCCAAGCAGCCCACCTACCTATGGTACCTACCCTGATGTATCTCAATGAGGCATGGAATTGGCAGAGAACGGTTGAAAGTAGACTGAATGCTGTAGAAATGAGATCCCTGAGATGTAAGTGCGGTAAAACCACGTACGACCGCGCGGGACATTTGGAGATCCACATAGAATTCAAGGCTGATATAAGCGTAATGAGTAAGATTAAGAAAGCTCAGAAGGTTTGGGCATGTAGAGCGAATGAAAGAAGAAAGGAGTGTAAGGAGGATATATGACGCATATAATGTGAATGATAGAAGAAGTTGGGAACACCCGAAGAAAACATGAGACGATCAAGTGAAACAGATACTTGAGTCGGGCCATGTAAAGAGTCAGAATTATAGAAGATTATGTATGAGTAACGTAAAAATGTGAATGAGGCAAGGAGTTGTGTCAAGTTCGAGTTGTTTTGCGGTCCGTCCTCAATAGAATGAATTTCACTCCACAATTTTTTTTCCAATAATATGTTCACCACATTAATTCACTTGAATCGCATTAAATAGCATCATCGAGAATAGATGCAAAATTTCTGCTTATCATAA
This sequence comes from Limnephilus rhombicus, assembly GCA_929108145.2. Taxonomy (NCBI): domain Eukaryota; kingdom Metazoa; phylum Arthropoda; class Insecta; order Trichoptera; family Limnephilidae; genus Limnephilus; species Limnephilus rhombicus. Next base: position 25,859,762 of record OV815274.1, read on the forward strand.
GATTCGTATCAAAAATGCAAAGCAAAGATCATACATAAATCAAAAATGCAAAGCAAAAATCATGTATAAATTTGCAATCCGCACACTTACACGATTACTGGGACGAAGGATGAAGACATTGTCAGACAGCACGAAATCAGTCATCCTTATATCTAACAGTGATCAGAATGAACACGGTTGAATGTGAGCCGAAGAGAGAGTAAATGATGATACGACTACATCACCTCAGGACTACAGGACTCAGTGCTCAATACCACCTCATGGTGTGGTACAGGTACAAGTAACTGCCATCTGCCTCCGCTGGGGTAATGTGTCACTGCCAAGTCCGTATCTAAATGGGCCATGAAATGCTTCCATCAATAATGACGTCCACCGTCCGCTGTCAGGCGACCTGGCTGTTTACGGCGCCACGAGGAATCTATCTCCCACATTATTATTATAAGGATATAACCCTAATCTTAACGGCTTCGGCTTCGTCCGCCTTGACGCCGGCGACCCCGTCAATGTCGACCGGAAGACGTCAAATGCAATGGCATAAAAACACATAAAAAAGAAACCTCTATTTAGAAGCTCTCACTTATTATCATTATTTTCTCATTTGAAGCCGATAATGTCTAATATCTTTTGCATTTTAATTTCAAATTGTTCCTTGAATTCTTAAATAAAAATTAAGATTCTGTCGAATTCGAGTGTTTAAGGTGCGTAGCCGAAGGAATGCATTTTCCGGAATCATTCTAAAATGCTTAGAAATAATAATAAAATAGATTCAATTACTTTTGCTTATGGTTGTAATGTCATACATAATTTATATTTTATAAAAAATGACTATAGTAGGAAGATATACTTATTACAGCGGAGATACAATATACAGGACCTACCTACCTATTACAAATCCAATCCTAAAGTTATCCAAATAATTCATCGAAAACGAGTCAATTTGGGCCTTGTATTGCCTTTTCGTGATTTGAAAACAACTATGACAAAAATTTTCGTCTTGAATTTCAATACTGACTAAGATTTTATTCTTCTTCTCCTAATCGTTTTTTATTTGCCTTCTCTTTTCCATTAATTATTTTTGAGGTGTTATGCCGTGTTGCGCTACTCCCTTCTTTTCTTTTCTTCACAATATCCATATTGCCCTGATGATGGACACTTTGAAATGAAACGTTGGCTAAAGAATTGGAGGTAGTGCAACACGGCGTAACCCTCCAAAAATACTTTTGGCCGTGAAAATCTAAAATCATATTATTATCTTTTGCAGTTTAATAGTTTTAGGGGTATTAACTTAATATAATAAAAATTAAAAACTATCAGATTCGCGAATAAATCATGGAATTGAGTAAGTACCTACCTGCAGCACAATAAAAAGCCCTTTAATTTATTTGTGTTGCGTTCGCTAATCAAAGGAACACTTAGCATTTTTGCCTCGGTCGCGTTAATTTGCCCTGTTTACCTGTCCACGGTCTTCAGGGTCCGGCGAGCAGGAGAACCAGCGCCAGCGCCCAGTGGACTGAGTGGACTAATGGCACAAGGGGAGACGTGATGAACTGCATCCACTGCCGTAGGACCAGCAGCGGTCCGGTGGCCGGGCGGCGTTATCGTGAATGTTAATTAACAACTTGCCTTATCTAATTAGTAGTTTGGTCTGTTGGTTCGAGAAGTCTTAACTATACAAATTCAATTAAAATAGATAGCGGAAATACTCGTTATGATACAAAGAGGATTCTGTACACATAAATGCACGTCATTCTTAAAAATTACCGAATTTTTCATTTTTATAGTTTTTCTGGATGCTTCAATAATAAAATATTTTAATTTAAAAATGTACATACCCAGTAGTTCAAAAAACATTACACCAGAATCTGTTGACCTTTGTAGAAATATTGAATCGTTCTTGAAATATTTTCAATTAGCCGAAAGAATTCTGATAAATCAGAGCTTCCACAGAACCTAAAAGAAAGCTTCCACAGTTAAATTGTTAAATTTCATATTTGGGTTCATGTGACGTCACTTGGATAGGTTTAATAACATTTGGCAGTTTTTATTGATTTTCAAAATTCGAAATTAAACTTTTATTAAATATAATATACTAGCTGGTACCCGGCATGCGTTGCAATGCCATTCAAAGAAATCTGCATGTCCTTTCCCGTGCGTCCCCGTTCCCTTCCACCTCCTCCGCCTTCCCCCACTCTTCCCTCGCCGCGAACCCCACCTTCCCCCTGCCTTTCCTGCCTGGCGCTAAAATATATGAAATACACAAATTTTTATTTATATAAATTTCATTACGCCAGAACTTACCATTATATAGCCGATAATATAGCTTTCTATTGGTGAAAGCATTTTTAAAATCGGTTTAGTGGTTTAGGCGTGAAAGCGTAACAAACAAACACAGGCACTTTCGCATTTATAATATTAGTATGGATTAGTATGGATTGGTGTATCGCTTTTTAGAAGCTACGGACAAATACACTATAAATATCAGACAATAAAAGTATTCAAAAATCTTTCTTCACACGGTACAAATTACATTTTAGGGAAACATTTTTTTTTTCAGGCAAAACTAGCCGATGGATTAAATAACGTAAGGAATAAAACGTTATACACAATACCATCACAATACATACTTCATTGTTCACAACCGTACCTCATATTATTTGCCGATTTTTAGCTACCGCATTTTTTTTTTTAATATCAATAAATTTTATTTTATTATTATCAACTTATTATTTTATTTTAACTTTTTATTGAATTTTATTAAATTGTCAAAAGGGTGCCTCGTTACGGGCAAATAAACAGCGAGGTTCACAAATATTATGTTTGAAAATAGAACAAATTATTATATCAACAACAACATTATTGTTAAAAATATTATACTCTATAATCAGTATACTAATATACTTATATTATACTAATATTATACTTATACTCAATATTATACAAGGGGGGCAATCTCCAGGATTATCCCAGATTACGCATTTAAGTGCGTCTTGGGCCAAATAAAAATGTAAACAAGAATCAGAATTCGAAAGTAACGAATTCTTGATTTACCAATACTTGTGTTCGGAGCCTTTTCAGAGCGTAAAAACAAAGTAAATGATTATTTATCAGTTGAGTAAAGTGAAGACACGTTTATTAATGAGGAGGTAACTATTTTCCTCTTTAACATTTTAACATGGTCACTTTGAATCAATATTATACAAGGGGGGCAATCTCCAGGATTATCCCAGATTACGCATTTAAGTGCGTCTTGGGCCAAATAAAAATGTAAACAAGAATCAGAATTCGAAAGTAACGAATTCTTGATTTACCAATACTTGTGTTCGGAGCCTTTTCAGAGCGTAAAAACAAAGTAAATGATTATTTATCAGTTGAGTAAAGTTAAGACACGTTTATTAATGAGGAGGTAACTATTTTCCTCTTTAACATTTTAACATGGTCACTTTGAACACATTGGGACAGATTCTTCTATGGAGATGTACACGAAACTTAACCCCAAAATACACATTACCAGTTATTCATTCACACGCTTACCTTATACATTTCTGAACAATGCACACAATTTATTATGAAAGGCGTGCCATTGATAGCTCTAAGAACCTCTCCCTCTTTGCAGGCGTACAGAAATATGTAGTGGTTGCAGTGGAGCTTTCAGCGGCAGAATTATATTGATAATTAGGTCCTTTTCGTTTTTGGTTATTACTGAGGGTATTACACCACCACTGTACAAACTGTTGAATAAGTACCTACTCGTCAAACAACTCTACTCGTGAGATTAACATGGCGGCACGGCGCTAAGGATGGGCATCTACTTGTTGGGCATTACTATTCAGACAAAACAGATAATGTATGTATATACTCGTAGGTACCTACACTACTCCATGAGTATCGCCAATCGACAGTTTTCATCGGGTATGTTGTGAGACTGGAGGTAGTGGGGAGTTGGGGAGGGGAACGAGATTGGGAAGAGGAAGATTGGAGAAGTACCTGGCTATTTAGTTATTACGAACTAGATGTGATTTGTTCCTGCATCACTCGTCTCTTCGGTATTGGACGGAAAAAACTAATAAAAACAATTATACTCTATAATATTTTAGTGTATAACTGTTTTATGGAGAACCTGTAAAAATAAATAAACAAAGCAAGGAGTTATCATTAAAAATGCCTCAATTAACTCGTAATAGTAAATAATGATCAGATTTAGAAATCTTTTTGTGCATTTAAAAGATGGGCAATCATGGTTTTTTACACTTCATTATCATACTAATATTATAAAGGCGAAAGTTTGTATGGATGTATGTCTGGATGTATGCATGTTTGTTAATCTTTCACGCAAAAACTACTGAATGGATTTTAATGAAACTTTACAATAATATATGTAGCTCGTACATCAGAATAACACATAGACATAGACTATAGCTCAGAGCTCTGGCATTATGAAATTTGTATAAAAAAATTCCAAAAGGTGGCACGATTAGTAAGATATCTATAATTCTTAATTCGATTCAAATTATAAGGGGAGTACTTCGAGTAAGGTGGGGTTAGAGTGTGGAGAGAGGGGGAGGGAGAGGAAGATAGGGAGTGGGGGAGGGAGGGGGGGGTGGGTGAGGGAGAGGGGAAGGAGGTTGAGGGGGAGGGGAGGGGCGGAGAGGGGGTGGGTGGAGTAGGCGGAATGGGAACCCCCCTAATACCATGCGAGCGAAGCCGCGGGAAAAAGCTAGTATCTAAATGAAGTGTTCACGACCCGAATTCAAAAAAATGATTCGTGAAACCGACCATAATTTCCAACCTTAATTATTTCAGGCGGAGTAAATGTAAATTTTAGGAATATTTTTCAATCCACGGAATCGTACATGACTCTCCTCAATGCACAGAAATGAATTTCAATAAACTCATTCCTCGGATACTTCCTAGTAATAAAACGTAATAATTTTTTTAAAAACCTTCCACATCATTTCCCCGAATTTAACGGAGCAGAAAATTAGTACGTTACTGAAACATTAAAATCTTTATAACAGTGAGTGGTGGTATCATAAAATTTGCACAACTTTCGTTGAATAGAATGTATAGATTAATGACAATAGTTTTAGCTTGTTACATCATTTCCGTCATGCGTTATGAAGCTTTGAAAATTCCATTTAATTTTGTCAAAAAATCAGTGTTCAATTACAAAAAAAGAGTGATAATGTTAGTTTAATACAATATTGTACTTCTGCATACATATCTACAAAAATGCCCAGTCAAGTTCGTCATCATTGTACATAAAGTTTTTCGTTCGATTGTTCCACTTTTACTCGCCATATATAAGTATTTCAATCTGCACCTTTGTATACTGTGATGCTCGTAATTTATTTCACGTGACAATGCTTTAATAATTTATATTGTTATTGTCATACTTTGGCAAATATTTTTATCATAATGATCGTCGGCTGTTGGCATTGTGCCTTCTGGTCCAGAGCATGCCCGAATCTGCGAGACGTGGTACTCAATAAGAACATCTTGTTGTCAAACGCTGTGATGTTATTCGTAATTCGTTTTTTGATACGTTCTCGGTACTTACTTGGTCGGTATTGATGGTAAAATAACTGTCATAATTATTTAGGCTGTGTGACATTTTTTTTTTCAGTTTGAAAACGGTTTTGTTAAATCAAGGCAGGTGATCGATATTATTTTGACACGGTTAATTCAAGAAATGAGAAATGTATTTTTTCAGTAATAATATCTCTTCAAAGCAATTTACATTCTTTTCACTAAATCTTGTCATCAAAAAGGTGCAATTTGTCGGTATCCGACAACGAGTAATTAATAATAGTTCTTATTATGTATTAATACCTCTCGGTCATAAATTCGTACAGTTTTATGTCAGTTGTGAATATTAGGGCCTTCGCTCATGTAGAAATCGAAAACTGGTTGGCAACTCAACTATGATTTCAGTATTTATATCAGCTTGTTTAACAAAAATATAATTTATTAATAATTTTAAATTATCAGTTATAATTAATCAGTTATACACCTTAATATATAATAATCAACTTCTTGAACAAAATCGATATTTACCTGCATATCGAAAATTACTCGAAAACTTGGCAACTTTACTTGTGAGCCGTAACCATGGCAATCTGTCAACTTGGCTACTGAAACGCAATTAGCACTGCGACTAGCGGGCCCTAAAGGCGGGCTAGGGCGGATAAAGTAGTCCTACTAAAGTACTACTTTTTTCTAGAGCCCCCATTTTTTTTTCTTAAGGCTGGGGGGGGGGGGGTGGTCTCAACTAACACGGAATCAATAATTCGAATAGTGAATTTTCGCACACGATAAAAATGATTACAATACATACAATAACAAAAATTAATCAATGTTAAAGTTTACTTTGCATTATTAGTACATGATCAGCGTGTTTTTTTTGTCTTTTTTAGGCCATTTTTTTTTACCTGCCCACTCCTTCAACACCCATGTCAACGCCCCCCCGTGCCATCTCAAAGTCCCCTAATTTTCTCTGGGTCTTCTACCGCCCCCTGAAAGTCTCAAACGCCCACAAGGGGGCGTTATCGCCCATGTTGAGAACCTATGGGTTAAACGGTTTGACAACGGCGTCACTCTTGACAACTGGTGTTTAACAAGTTGTCTGTGTGCGGAACGGTGACCGCCAATCAAATTCGCATATTGCTTTCCTATGAACAGCGATTGAGTTGCCAACTGTTTTTTTTATCACTTGCTCAATGAGTGGTTGGTCTTAGTTATAAGTCACTCGTTATTAATCTTAATTGTAAGTCACTAGAAAAAAAAATCTGTTAGAAGTTAGTAGATATAATATAAGTTATGTGAAAATTTTCGTGAGAAAATCACCATAAGGGCGCTTATGGTGATATTCTCACATATTATATGTATTTCTCACATATATATTTATGGTATTACCGTAAAGCTCTGGTATGGTAATTTTCTCACGAAAACGGCGCTATAAAACTAATCCAAACATAATTATTTTTATTACTATTAATGGCTTTGAGCCATTTTTCATGCTCTAAACGTGTAACCAAACTGGAGATGTCTCAAGCTTAGGAATATTTTGAGGAAGACAAAAAGAGGAGAAAAAGTCTGGCTCTTCAGATCTGGTCACCAAACACGGCTAAATCAATTTTTAGCAACTTTTTGTTCTGAACGGCGGTCTTTCACCGTGGCAATTTAGACAGTGTCTTCTTTTAAAAGTTACAAAATTAAAAAATCTGTCTTTAAATCAGGTAAAAATAAGTAATGAGAAAGAAAATTTTAATGCACTTTTCTATTTAATATAAAAAGTGAACTTCAAGAAGGTTCATTTAAAAGAAATACTTTTTAAATCACTGAAGGCAATATTATTAGCGAAAAAAAATTTCAGTCGAAAATTTAAAATAGAAAATCTGAACAAACATCTAGGAAAGCAGCCAATAAAAATATCCCTTAATAAAATGAAGATAATGTTTGTATTTATCAGTCGAAGTATGATACAGTTAAATAAGACCAAAAGGGATATAATGGTAAAGCATCGCCCCGGCAAGGCCAAGGTCCTGGTGACAGTAACTTTTTATAATTTTTTCTGTTTCAAATTGAGAAAAAATTTTCATTAAATAAATGTAATCAGTGATTAAATATTACAATTTGTGGTTTTACTACTCATAACTTAAAAGAAAATTAATAGTGTAATAATTAGTAGAGTGTACGGTTAGCGTGTGGATGAAATTACAGAATGTATGTATTGGCGGTGTTGTACACCTCACTAGAAGCACCTTTCCTAAAGTGTTGAAGGGTCTATATTAGAATTTAGTGTACGTATATTTACTCGTATATATATTTTATATTCAAACCTACCTATATCAATTTCAGAATAATAGTTTAGATATTTTGAATAGTTGTCCTGATTCCTCCATAGTTCCATGAGCCAAGTCCGAATCGCTTATCACACTAGAAGCACCTTTCCTAAAGTGTTGTAGGGCCTATATTAGAATTTAGTGTATGTATATGTACTCTTTTTTTTATTTTTATTATTTATTAACCAAGAATAACACTACAATATATACAATATACCTACATATACATATATATAAAAAAAATGGTATATACCACCTCACTAGGCTGAGCCTGTTCTGAGGTGGCAGGAATTTAATTTAATTTTGATATCTTAATCTTGGAAGATAAAAAATATAATTTTAATTTAAATAGATAAATGGAATAAAAGAAAAAAATATAAAGAAATGAAAAAAAGATATGAGATAAATAGATGAAAATAGTTAAGGAGGAAAGAGAAAAAATACAGGCGTTGAGTGTGTTGTTTGATCAAGTTATCTGCACGCAGTATGCAATACCCTTGTTTACTACCCACGTATGAATTTTGCGTTTTAGATTTTTTGTCACTAGAATATCTTTTATATCTTTTTCAATTAAATTAAAACATTTTGGAGCCAAATTGTGATAATGTCTTTGTCCAAATGTAGTATTTGTCTTCGGAGTCATGTGTTGATGTCTATGTCTTGTGTCGTAATTGTGTTGTGCAGTATGATGGTTTAGTTTGTCTTTTTGGTAATGTATAGATATAATTTTGATGTACAGTTGGTGTATGTTCAATACAGCAAAGTCTTTAAATAACTGTGTTGTCGAGAATCTAAAAGGTTTTTTAGTAATAACTTTAATTAAGGCCTTTTGCGCTTTGTCGAGAGGGTCCATATTAGTCTTCGCAGCACCACCCCAACCAATCATACCGTGGGTGATAATTGATTGTCCTAATGCGTAGTATATAGTTTTTAAAGTCTTCACTGGCATTATGTTTCGAATGTTCTTAAAAAAATATATAAGTTTCCTTACTTTACCCGCTGTTTTATTTATTTGTTCTGTCTATCTAAAATAGTTGTCAATGTAAATGCCTAAATATTTGATTATCTGAGTCCGTGTTAGCGGGTTGCACAGGCAGTTTTTTTTAGATGTGCAGTCGTGTATAGTTAGGTTTTCATTGAGTCTTGGTTGTCGTCTGGGATCTATACTAAATGTCATGTATTTTGTTTTGTCTATATTTAGTGTTAGCAGGTTATTGTCGAACCAATTTTTAATCCGGTTGATTCCTTCGGCAGCTTTTTTGTATACATTTGTCCAGGAATCAGAAGCGAAAATGAGAACAGTGTCATCTGCAAAGCAGATAACATCTCCGCTAATATCTAACTGACATAGGCAATTGATGTAAAGTAAAAATAGTATGGGTCCTAATGTACTTCCTTGGGGAACACCGTAAGTTATGTATCTATTTGGCTTGTTACTTTGCCTAAATTTAGTGCGTGGCTGCGATCAGTTATATATGATTTGAACCAGTTATATGCAGAGTTTTTAATACCTATGTTATCTAATTTTTTAAGGAGAATTTTATGGGACACTGTATCAAAAGCTTTACTTAGATCTAGAAAAACCGCAATACAGCTTTTTTTTTGGTCAACATTTTTTATAATGGTTTCTGTCACTTTTAATATTGCATTCTGTACTCCCATATTCTTTCGAAAACCGTACTGATTTTCTGATAGAATCTTATGGTTGTCTAGATAGTCTACCAGTTGGATTTTCACAAGATTTTCGAGTACTTTTGTGAGAACATTTAAAAGTGATATAGGCCTATAGTTGGAGGGATTATTTTTATATCCGGATTTGTAAATTGGTACTATGTTTGCACTTTTAAAATGGCTGGGGAATACACCGCTATTAATACTCAGATTACAGATGTAGGTGAAGGGTAGGGCTATTTGGTGTTTTATTTCTTTTATTAGTTTAGTGTCAAGTTTGTCAGGTCCAGTCGCACAGTCGTTTCTCAGTTTATTTATGTGATGCATTATGTCTTTGGTTTGGAAAGTTTTTACTCTAAATGTATTGTTATCTTGTGCATTAGTGATAAATTTATTAGCAAGTGTATCTTCGTCAGTGTTCGTTTTATTTAGTAGTGTTTGGGCTAATGTTTGACCAATTTCTGCAAAGTAATTATTTAATGTGTTGGCAATATCAGTCTGATCAGTTATTACTGTATCATTAACATCTATTTGTTGGAATTGTGCTGCTGGTTTTCTATTTACATTATTTATTTCCTTTACTGCGTTCCATAATACTTTCGGGTCAGCTTTGTTTTCTTCAATTTTTCGTTTATAATATTCTTCTTTTGTCTGTTTCACTATTGATCGGCAGATATTTCTATATTTTTTGTAATAGTTTTGAAGCCTTATATTATTCGGTGAGTTTGAAGACTGTTTGTGAAGTTTGTCACGCTTATGTAAGCATTTAACCAGGTTGTCATTAATCCAAGGTTTAATTTTTCTATTTTTGTGCACCAATTTTCGTAAGGTTGTGTATTTTGTCACAGTCGTATTTATTTTTTCAGTAAAATTCATCATTGCAGTGTTAACATCTGTTTCATTTAAAATATTAGCCCAGGATATGGATTCAAGAGATGATCTAATAGCGTCATAATCTGTGTATTTTATTTGCATTTTCTTTTGTTGATTGTCTTTCTTCGCGTCATTTTTCTTGGAAAACGCGAGCATTGTAGCAAAGTGGTCAGTTACTGTCGTATTTATTATGGTTGCAGAGATATTAGATTTTGTCCTGACATAAATATGATCTATACAGGTTTGAGATATAGGTGTCACTCTTGTAGGTAAGTTGACGGCGGATCGAAGACCATAACTTGCAAGAAGACATTCATAGTCGTCAGCTTGGTGGTGCCTATCTCCAATTATATTGATGTTGAGGTCTCCAGCTATGATACAGTTCGTGAATTTATTAAGCCTCTGAAGATTTTCGTTCAACGAGTTTAGGAACTGCGATATATTAGTATATGATGGAGACCGATAGATGGCGGTTATAACAACAGAATCAAGACATTGTATGGTGACACTGTTTGCTTCAAGTATTGCAGTTGGAATTTTTGAACCAAAAATAGAGTTTTTTGTGTACATTATCACTCCATCACTACGATTTTTGTGATGTTTTGATGAGAAAACATCGTAGCCTTGCATGCTGGGCGCAATAAAATCGTCATTAATCCAGCATTCGGTGAGAATGAACTCGTATATATATTTTATGTTCAAACCTACCTATATCAATTTCAGAATAATAGTTTAGATATTTTGAATAGTTGTCCTGATTCCTCCATAGTTCCATGAGCCAAGTCCGAATCGCTTATCAATTATGTGCAACGGACAGCCTGACAGCGTTGGATCCGAATCAATCACATTCATCAATCATTTATCATGTGGGTAGGTGCGCCAGGACGGACTGTTTCGCTCAATGTTTATTTTCACTTCTTTGATCTATCAATCATCCCGGTTACGCTGAAACACGTGTTTTCAAACGGAGTTTAAATTATTTATTTATTTATTTGAGCCCGGTTTATTTATACATATTTTATACAATATTTTCATAAAAATAAACAAGAAAGAGAGAAAAAAAATTATCAGCCATCGAACCTAGGTCAGAGTTAAACATCCAGAGTTAATTTCGTAAAATAAATCAGCGCACTCGATGAAGTAAATAAAAATATTAAAGCCAGCTTATATTATAATGTTGTTATACTAAATATACCAACAACATCGGAGTACTTATATTTTTATTGCGTATAATATTGCGACGTTGAAGAAGAATTGTTTAATGATATTTTAGGCATTGTCTTGTAACTGTCCTGCCAGGAACATCGAACGAAATTAAATGTAAAAATTCGGGGTATTCTACACCAAATTAATAATTTAAAAAAAAAACACATTAAATCGCAAATAATTCTTCTTTACGACTACATAATAAATTTAATGAATAAAGTAGATAGCCGTAATACAGACATTCTCTAAGAATACGTAATGTAAATTTTACCTATCTATATTTGAATGAACTTCATAAATTGAAGACCAAACTGTGGAATCATACTCGATATGACTTCTTACTAGCGACCTGTAAGTACAATGTATTCTTAAAATAAAGCGTAAATGTCATTACGTTGCATTACAAGACTTTGTACTGGGTAAACTAAACTAAAAAAAAATTAAGGAAAAAATCAACGTATAAAATACGGAACCGTTATTTTTCTTTTCCTTCTAGCGCCCTCTCATAACGGGGGTTGGCTATCATCACTGCAATCTTCTCCTTGCAGTCTCCAGCCCGGAACTCTGCGGGACTGTACTCGTATGAAGATGAAAACTTGAAATTGTTTTGACATTCCGTTCCAATGTCAACCAACCAATAAGCAATGAAAAATATGCGGCAGCATATTTTTTCATTGCTTATTTATTGTACCTATTGCGTATTGTGATGGGACAGATATATTATTATTCATTTGAAGAACGGCAAGTAGGTATAACACATTTAGACAATCTAATACTTTTCGTTCATCATTTTTTTAAAGGCGCCTAAATTCAAGCTACTTCAGGTGCCACTGGCTCAGGACAATGAACGGCTGTAGCCTAAAGTTCATATTAGCATACCTGCATATACTTTCGATTCGACCGATCAGCATTCCTTTAATAAATCAAATGACAGTTATTAAGAATTTCATGAGATCAATAGCCAAATGAATGACTCACGTTGAAAAACCGACCATAGATGCATGAGCAGAAAATTCCCACTGACACATGTCACTGCCGTGTCATTGTTTGATTCTGCGCTTTTCAAATCGAAATTTATATTTATCTGCGCAATAAAACGGATATTAAATGTAGAAAGCTGTGGAATTTATAACTCTTCAATGTTTTACCACTCCTCTCAAAAAATGCTCGTTTGCTGCGATAAAATATAATTGGCAATGGTTATGAATAATTATTGCACTTTAAAATTTTAGAAGCTGCTTTATTTGGGTTTGAATGATATCTTTAAGATACCTATTTCATCCATGAATGTGTAGGATAGCATAACGTTGGCAATAATCATGAGGTTAGGCAAGGTTTGCCAAATTAGCCACGGATCGCTAGCGACTATTAAGTTTTATATAGAAATACCCACATTAGGTATGTTGGTGTTTAATGAGAAGTTAAATATTAGGTTCAGCTTTTAAAAGGTCTTCAACCGAAATTAGAAAGGCCGAATGAAATAGGTAGCTACTAAGTTGATCTTTTCATGGACAGAAAGATTTTTAATCTTCGGTTTCCTATGTAGCGTATTGTTATTCAACATATCAAAAACAAACGCTTTGACCTTTTACTTTTACCACCATGCGTACAAAATACATAAAATGTAGAAAAATGAAATAATATAACTTTGTATAAACCACTTGTTTAATGCGTAAATCCGACCGGTTTCGGAACAAACGTTCCTTCTTCAGGGAAAGCTTAAACTAATTTGACAGTTTCAAACAATGTTTTATTATAGTAGGGGTGGAGCCGTTGCTAGTTATTAATGTAGATTGGGTGGGTAGGTATTAATGTAAAGTGGGTGGGTAGGGGAACAAATCCATGATTGGGCTATAAGACAATATTTTTTGTTTGTTGATAATAGATTCATTATTTTTAAGGGATTTTTTAATTTCCAAGGCTTCTAGGTTATCTAAACGTTTTCCTTTATGATTAATATGAAGAATATTTATCCCTATATTTTTTTCAAAACTATGCTTATTTTCAATGATATGGCTAACCAACTCAGAAAATTTATTATTATATTATATTATTAAATGTTCTTTGATTCTGATTTCAAAATTACGAGTTGTTTTTCCAATATAAAATGAGGGACAATCATTGCATTTGAGTTTTGTTTTGCATTCCGGAATTAGTCAATTTATGGTCTTTATCTTTAGTATTTCTCAAAAAATTACCGATATTATTTCTTGAATAAAAAGCTGGTTTAATATTAGACGGGAGATTTTTGCAACATTGAACTGAAAAATTATTAATATACAAAATTTTACGCCATTCTTTATCATTAATATTATTAGAATTGTATAGATAATTATTTTTTGAAATTTTGGAAAGTTTTTTTATTTAGGATGTTATCAATTAATTTTGGTTCATATCAGTTATTTATAGCAATTATAAAATGTACTTATAGGATAAAATATTAGGAGTGATCCTGTAACCTACAAACCCAATAATTATAACAAAACTCTGAAATAAGCGGGCAAGGATGTGACCGTACGAAAGCGTGAATTCGCTTGTAGATATTGAGCGTAGTGCGCGAGACCAAGTAGATTGCAAACTAGGCGTCAAAATATATCTTCAAAATGATTTGTTGTAATCTCACAAAAACAAGCCATGTGCATTGTACCTACAATAAACGCGATTGACAAATTGTTTACTTAATAATACGTGAAACGATAGCCGTAAAATTTTAACGACGTCTTAAAATTGGTTATTCTCTGAGAAATACGAGCGTGTCTTCATTTGAGGTCGGTCATTAAGTATGGGATTTATTAGGCGTTACAGGTTACAGGTGTATCAGGTTCCATCACCGGGGTTTTTGTATCTAAATGGACGACAATGGGCTGCAGCCTTATTTCGGTTGATGAATCAGTGATTTATTGCAGACTAACACCATTTGCATATTATTTATCCTCGCTATTACGATTGTACGTTTGATAAACATCCAGGTTTGGATTCAGTTTGAAGTGTTATATCATACAAGTGATTTGACTGTATACGAATTAATTTGCATAAATTATACCTAGCTTACTTACTAACTACCTTCTCTGAGATCTAAATTACTGGTTAATATGATTAAAGTGAAAACTATCACCATTATTAGCCACGATTTATTTCTTGGCTTAGAAATATGTAAATTCATGTAACACGAGAATTAAAATAATACACACATTTGTGTGTTTTGTGATACGTAGAAAAAGTTAATAAAGTCTTAAAATTATCACAAATGCCAGCGATTGAGAGCTCTGTTTATATAAATACCTTAAAACATTTTGCTCAATCTCAGGTCAAATTATTCACATGTTTGTCTCGGTTTTAGCAATGACTCATAAACATAATTTTATCGGTTCGTCTATGTAGGTATGTGGAATTTTATATCATCGGTAAGTACCTACTTGTAACACCAAGAATACCTCAAAAATTAACCACTTAATTAATTAATCTATTAATCTTATATTAGGTAAAATTTACTTTTTGAGGAGTGTCATAATAATTGGCTCTATTGAGTAATTCCTCGAATGAAACATAAATAGGACACCTTTCAGGTTACTCACACTAACCTAACATAGGTACAGATATTTAATTAACTATCTATAATAGCTAATAACCAGTGGTGTAAAATACAACCAGAGACAAGGAGATGAAACTCCCCGTCGTCTATCATTATAAGAGTGGGCGCGATGTCCGTTTGAATTCCTCTTGATATGTAATAGCAACAGTCAGTTACTTTGAAACGGTGATTCCGCCATGGCTGGTTACAGCCGGTACCTGTCACAGCTCCCTACTAAGGCACTAGGTAGGTACCACGCAGTTACTTTTGCTGCACTTACATCCTTACGAAGGCAACCTTCAGCGAACGCGATCGCCCACTCCCTCGATGGGACTTAGGACTTTATGACTTCATTCATTATTATGAGGATAAAATCAATTTGATGAATTTTATATTTATTCTCTTTCACGTGAGAACAGCACAACTGTCTGTCCTGTAATTTTGCAATAATACGTGTCGTAAAAGAATACCGCTAATCGATCCATTTATAAATGATACATGTAACACAAAGAGAGGTTGCGATCGAACATTCATAGGTCGGACCACACCTGCATTGTTTCTTAGAAAACTGAAGAGAGGTACCTCCTACACCTATCACAATTCAATTCCCATATATTTTATTAATGACAAAGAAAAACCGACACGATCACATGCTTTTTGAGTTATTTTATATCATTGTATCCCGCACACAGGTTCTAGTTAGGTATATCAGTTCTGAAGAAGTGTACGGCGTTGTTCGCTTGAAGCGTTCATAAATTGCAAATAAATAGTAGAGAACACCCTGCCTTTCAGCCGACTATTCATCGATTCTGCACAGACAGTCGACAGTCCACTATATGACGCAGCGAGACTTGCCGCGGCCGTCACTGGCAGGCCTTTCTCTGGACAGGCAGATTGAATGTTCGATAGAGAGGCCGCTCGTTTGTCGTCTGGCAATATGAAGAAAAAACACGACTAGGAAGTCTCCAAGTCTCTCCGGCTCTCTTCTTACTTCATCCCTTATCTGCTGCAAAAGATCGCTCCACTCGTGTTTAGAAATAAATTTATATGAGAGCTGGAGTACGTATAGAATACGTACGCCATAATACACTCAATACACCTCCTCCGCTTTATCTGCGCTTATCACTGCTTTTAAAGCTGCATTGTGACTGTGGGATTCGAATAACTGAAATCTTATAACGTGCACAACCTTCAAATAAATTATTTATTTCTTTAATTACAATTATCTGTCAACGACAGTGAGTGGGCCTCATAATGTTCATGTTTTGAAAAGAGACGAGCCGATCTCTTTGATGTTAAATGCTCAGTAGGAAGTCCTATAAAAATTCCAAAGATATTTATGCTGATAAGATTCGTTGGGAGATTCCGAATGAAGATTTTAGGCTTTCATTGAATTAACTGCAATCTAAAAAAGGTATTTCATATGAAAACGATTTATTTTGAAAGGATGCATCAAATACACGGTTTGAATCACGACGGATTTAAACTGTATTCGAATACCTCACCCGGAATTTGTAACAAGTGCCTGTATCAGTATCGTTCCAAAGATCTGAGCACCGCGCTCCGCAAGCTCTTGCATATAACATTGTGAGGCGGAGAACGTATTCAATACCGGGCTGGTGATATGGACCAGGACCACAGGAAGATCGGGAGATAAGGCCCCGCCAAAAGCAGACAGAAAGGTAACTCCCGGAGAAGCGTAATGAGGGAAAGTGTAGCTGGACAGCGAACATGTGGAGAGGGCGTTAATCAACCCTCTAAAAGAAAGGGGTACTCTAACGTGACTTCTTGTAGGTATAATAGTAGATGACTGATCCGTGAATAAAATATATTCACTCTATGCTTTGTACAGCGCTGCTTTCTGAATAAAAGATATTTTGAAGCATACCTTCGACATTATTTTTCTTTGTTCTTAACGGTAGATATTATTTAAATTCTACATTGATAGCAATCGACATAAATTATTTAAAAACACCGAACAACTAATGGAACGGAAAGCGAGCGAAGAATCATGGAAGCCTGATGAGTAGAAAAACTAGACGCTGAAAAGGCAATGTGAAATCTTTGCCACCGATCAGGCGACCTTTGAATGCATACGGCAGCAAAACAAGGAGCTTTATTGGTTCGGATCGCCAATTGATAAAGGTGTATACAATATTCGCATTAGCGTTAGGGTAAATAGTCACTAGTTGTAGGTACACTGTTCGGAGCTCGCTGTTCACATGCGCTTTTAAGCTTAGCTCTGTTCGCTATTCCCTACCACGGCGTCGTGACGAAGACGTGTTTTATTTTGCTTTAGTCAGCTCAGCTCTCTGTTGCCTGTCCCCTATACAAGTACAAGCCTTTTAAAGTGAAAACATACCGAGGGCTTATTATCCGAGTTTATTTGCTTACCTCCGAGTCGGAGGCGAACGGAGGTGGTCAAAGCAGCGACTTTGAATATACGACGTGTCACGGGGTGGTGCGGGGATCCGGGGATGTACGGCGCACTGAGCAGTGGGCAGTGGGCTGTATGCAGCACACCCCTCCTTGCTCCATGTAAATACTTTCTCAAATAGCATAAAGCTGAGAGAAACCTTTATTTACTATATTCAATGCTGAAAACAAGTAATCATCGTGGCGTATAAATAACTTCATGTATTCAAATACCTACGAGAATGTACTAGTTCATGCTCATCGTAGTTATAATAGTAGTCGTGTAATTTAAGTATGTTATAATGGGTGACCGACCAACTCAGAATGAAACCAACTCAGAAACACCTCAGAAAGTTCATTAAGATTGATGATAAAAAATATTAAAAAGTTGGTTAATTAGGTTAAGTTAGGTTAGGGTTACGGGGTATTTTAAAATTATTTTTTCATACCTTTTAATGACCTTTCTGAGGTGGTTCTGAGTTGATTTCATTCCTACGTAGGTAATTAATTAGATGTTAAAGTAATGTCTACAGTTTACAAATACAAGTATATTACCATCATAATATAAATTTAAAAAATCGCTTCTTAAGTAATAAATTCACGTTGTGGCACCATTTTAATTAAATGAAAACAAATCACCTTGTACACACAACTTATTTGAGCAGAATTATCAACATGTTTCAAAACCAATGGTTTCCTCAGGATAATTCGTCAAAATAAATTGAAAATTAACAAAAAATAATAAGAGACAAACAAATGTAAACAAATAAGTATAAAAAAACATTATAAATGGTGGTGATTATTTAGTTAAAGGTATCATAAAAAACAATTATATGAAATTTGTAAAAAAATTATTTATGTGTTAAAAACTTATATAAATTAATTCAAAATGAACAATTGTAACCAAAACGTCTAAATAACACAAATAACATTATAAATTATGGTTTTTGGCACGCAAACGAATTTAAGAGAGGGCAATTAAAAAAACTTGGTTTTTAATAATGTTTAATTGGTTATTAACACTTCTTCTAATATCTAAATTTTATCAAGTTAGAAAAATGAAACAATACAACTTTGTATAAACCACTTATATAATGCGTAAATCCTACCGGTTTCGGAACAAACGTTTCTTCTTCAGGGAAAGCTTATACTAATTTGACAGTTTCGAACAATGTTTTATTATGGTAGGGGTGAAGCAGTTATCTAACTCTTTATCTAAGGTATCTAACTGTACAACCATTGTGTTTGTATGTAAAATTTTTACCCCTCTAATTTAATCATCAAAAGACTGTTTTGTTTCTAAAATGGGGTAGGCAAATTCAAAATTACGAAAAAGTTACAATTAACTTTTAGACCCAGACTTGTTAACAAAAAAATCACCCTTGTCCTTGTTATATAATATATAATCTTTTTTAATGTGTAATCGCATGAAAAGCTGATTGAATAGTATTTGGCATGTTTTTCATTTTTTAATATCATTATTTTTTTTTCAATTATGTACATTGAAAAGTTAAATAATTCCTAAATATATTAATTTTTTATTTAAATCAATATGAAATTCTGCTGAAATAGCAAAAATGGCTTGGTTCAAAGAAGATAATATAATTTTTTTTAACAAGCGTAATAATATTAAATTTCAAATTCAAGAATCCTTAAGAATGGAACACTTTTGATGACCATATTAGGTTCATCACCAGTGTAAGAGCTTTTAATAACTCAGGTAAGTCTTACACGTCATAGGGGATTTTTGATATCTGAAAAAAGAAAAAATGGCGGACCAGCGAATTTTATTTCCGGTTTTACTAGAAAATTTTCATCGTTCATAAAAAAAATATAGAAGACGGCCCTTTATAAAAACATCCTTACGTGGCGCCATAGACTGGATTTTAGAACAGTTTAAGACTTGGTGCATGCAAATCGGATGTACAGTTTTTTTAATACGGAGTTTCGAGAAAAAACGCGTTAAAAGTTTGGCTGAGGGATAATTCAACATACAAACTGTTTCAAACGGTTTTATTAAAATGTCCGCCAATTTTACGAATTTCTTTAAATCATTTGGTGAGAGCATTCTTAACAAATGCATATTTCATAAAATTAAATAAAAAAGAACCTACGAGAAATTTTCATGAATTTCCTGAATTTATAGTTTTAGTCCGATTAGTAGTCGAATTCACTCGGGTTAGTGCAACTCGCATTGATACTCAATAATATTCATGAATGCGAAGAAAAAGCACGCGCACTGCATTCATCCATTCCGGGTGACGTCGCGTCACGCGTGGGAGGAGTCATGTCACATGACCTCCCCCCTCCCTCAGAGTGTGTGTGCAGTGCGCAAGTCTGAAGCAGCCGAATGGCACTGCGCACGCAGCGTAATATAGGTAGGCATTTTGCCTCAGTCATGTCTGTAATGATGCTATGTGAATCTCATTCAGTGCCTTTTCACTATTAGGCAACAATTTTAGCAAAAAAATCTGTAAGTTGGTTTTATTGGTTTAAATTTTTAAAACAAAAGCTTACTTTTCGGCTTCGCCCAAGTTTGGTTTTTATAAAGACAATATGGCTTTTTTCAAATTTTTGTCACTTAAATATGCACTTAGGCATATGATCAAACAAACAAATTTCTGTTGTCTGTGATGTGCGTTATTCCTGCGTGAAATTAATCGCGTTCAATGAACTAAAATTTTCTTTGAATTATGGTGTCTTTAGAGTCGTGTTCAAAATTGGAACTTATTTTGTGAAGAATAACCCACGTATACATTTATGCAGAAAATTATAAATTTTTTTTTAAATAACTTTGATACAAATCTCAAATTTTAATATTTAATCGTTGAAGACAATATTAGCGACACTCGAGCGAAAATTTGAAATGGAAAAATCAGAAAAAGAAGTCTTTATGATAGCCTAGATGCGACCGTATCTTTTTTGATTTTTCCGTTTCAAATTTTCATTTGAGAGTCGCTAATATGGAATGACGTGGCGAAGTAAACGTTGTAGCTTTGACCAACAATTCCGGACGAAAAAACATGTGCATTATTTATGCGACAGAGCTCACCATTTCAGCAGTGGTGCATCGTGAGTTTTCATTGAGATAGAGCGCTAAGATTGAAAAATTTTACGTTATTGACGTTGTTGTAGTTGAAAACGATTTTTTTTATTTTTTCAAAATTTCGACTTTTTGTATGAAGATCTTAAGGATTCTTTCAGTCAAGGGATGCGCCGCACCCACATACCTACTAGTTGAAATGTAAAAAAAAAATTATATTCAGCTACAACAACATCAGTAATGTCGTATTTTTCATTCTTAGCATTCTAACTCACTGAAAACTAACGAATTCGAGTTGACATAGAAAATTGTGTTTTTAATTTTTTTTTTCTTAAATTGCCGGCAACCCGGGCGTTTATTGAAATAAAATTAACATATACAAACAAGTAAGTAACCCGCCTCAATAGACAAGGTCTGTTCTGAGACGGGTACATATAAAAGCATACATATACACAGACATACACACATACACACATGCACATAATCATAAAAACATAAGTATACAGAATCTAGATAAAATTATTTTTAATTGTTGTTGGTTATAGTGGGATGTACATAATGTCGTAAAACCAAAAATATAAAAAGAATTATTGAAAATTGTTTTAAGGTTATCGTGGAATGAATGTACATAGTGTCATAAAAACAAAAATCTTAACAGAATTAATGGAAATTATTATAGGTTTTTCATGGAATGTATATATATTTTCATGGAATGTTCAGTTTCATAAATGTTAAGACACGAAGATGCCTATATAATTTGAAAACTATTATGTACCTAGCTAAGTAGGTACCTACTTTATTTCGTTTTTTCCGAAATACCTCCTACTCCATGTTAATCATTCTAGTAGATTAGGTATTTCAATATCATCCTATGATCTGAGATTATTCTCTTCGTCATAGGTAGGTACGTGCTCCGAATGAACATTATTAATATAATATTATGATTATTTAAAAATATATGTATACCATTGATTATCTTAAAACGCTTCTGATGTTAGAATTGAAAGCCCATTATAGCTGTTGTTTTGATATAACGACAATAATTCTCACTCATTCAAATCAATTAAACTTTGATCATCCGTGTTGGCTCAATTATAAATCGCATTTACCATGACCCATGACTCCATTACAGCCTACTTAATATTTAAATTTTATTTTGATGTATGGTTAATTTTATTTGTGCCAGGAGTAGAGAAGTGTGAGAAGATTTCGCTTGCCAATAGAGTCGTTAAATTTGCAGGAATGAAATATATCTACTCATCCATCAAAATTTTTTGTAAAATTCCACACTGATTTTTTTTTTAAATGGCAACACTTTGATTTCGGGTGAATTTTTGAATTTGAAATTTAACGTTCACTAGATTTATTGTTTGTTATCTGTGAACTTATCATTTGGTTTGACTCTTTGACAGATGTTATGAAGAGAACCCCGTACATTTTATGCTGTGTGTACGTGATTTAGAGGTATAATGGTAATGGTGCTGATTTTAACAAAATCAAATTTTATAATATTCTTAATATTATTATAATTTACAAGAACATTACATTGGATTCAGTAATATAGACGTTGAACATTATAATGATTTATGATCAATAAGATGGATCAAGGAAGAAAATATTTATGAGATGTAATATTTTTGGTATGCCTCGTTATTCTTTTGTGCCATTCGTGTGGAAAACGTTCATTTTTTTAAATGATTTTTGGCTATGTAATTATCGTTTTTTTGCACCCATAAAATTATGTCCGGTATTTCCGGTTTATAAAAAATGGTCTGATTTTCGGATTGAAATTTTCAAAAAATCGCCAGGGTTTCAAAAATACGATTTAAAAAAAATACAGAATGTCTTAACCAAATTTTTTAAAATGTGATGCAAGCGGCCTATTAGCACCATTTTGATTTGATGACATTCGAACACACCCAAATAACGATTAAACAACGATTTTCGGCAATTTTCTGCATTTGATTAAATGTGTAAAATCATAACCATTGGGCGTCAAGCACAATGGTTATGATTTGAACAAAACCTAAAACGGGACAAGAATCGCAGATAGCGGAGACCATCCATATATCCAAAAACCAAAATGGTGCTAATTATCGATTTTGTCATCAATCAAATGTGACGGAGTTTGAAATATGTCAACGTCAGTAGGTAGGTACCTATTTTTATTATAGAAAAAAGGAGCATTTTGAAAAAATTATTTTAACTTAAAAATCATCATAAGCAATAGCAGAATCATTTTTCGAGGAAACTTCGGCCTTTTTGTAAAAATTGAAAACCCTAAAACCTTTGGATCATACGACGGTATTTGGGAATGACACTCTCTTTTAGCGTGTTAGTCTATTTTCCTTGCTATTTCGACTGCATAATGCCAATAAATTGCAATGGTATTGCAAGCGTCATCGACAATATTAATTTCTCCGGTTTGTTCTTCGTGCTTTCGCATCGAGAACCAAGATTATCACAGACCGACACGGCCCTCGAACGGAAGGCGCTCTCTGCCAAAACCATCTTAAACCAGGCCAGAACACTGAACCAAAGCGGCCTCTTAACTTTTTTTTATTTAAATTGAGAAAAAAAAACAATTATTTTATTATTTATTTATTTATTTATTTAAAATTTACGGCACAAAATGCCATTTACAAACATGTGTTATTTATTATATCTAAACAGTCATAGTACAGTGAAGAAAGATTTTTTTTTTATTTCTCATAATAAGAGAAAAAGAGAAAAAATTTCTAACAACTAATGAAAACTTCAAAAGGATACAATAAAATAAAAAGAATAACTTTTTATGAAGTAACCTCATTACAATACGTAAGGCTGAAATGATAATAATAATAATGTTTAAAAAATTTTAATATGTTTTTGCAACAGATTTCTCTGAATATTTTCGCATTACATTCGATTCCAGATAAATTCGCCGTTTTTTAAAGGAGTTTCAAAATGAAATAATGTAAGTTTTTTTCAGATTTTATTACATTTCAACCCATAAAATTAAAAATATTTAAATAAATGAAGGCAAATACACATAAAGTATTTAAAGCCTGATTAACATTCAATCACTTTACACGCAGCAGTAAAAAAATCACACAGGTATTTTAAAAGTTATTGTCACGTTACTTTTTTCGTTTCATATAAAAAAATAAGTATTAAAATATGTATTTGCAACTCTTGACAAATATTTTCCAAATGCTTAATGTTGTGTCGTAGAATCATTTCAATTTTTTCGAAAGCTTCTATGGTGAACTTTTGTATGCAAACTGAAAGCGCTCTTTCAAAAACTGTTTAAATCATATATATCTCCGGTCAGTAGCTGAGTTGGCATCGCGTTTGGGTCTCACCCGGGCGTCGCGTGTTGGATTCCTCGGATGGCTAAGTCCTCCATCACGACACAAGCAACATTTTCCGCTTAATCTGGTGGTAGTAGGAGCCTTCAAATATTGTAGGGTTATTCGTAACCCGGGAATGTACACATGTCTTTCTAAAAAATAAAAAAAAACGAGTGTGCTTTAGACCACACGACTGAAGTAAAACTTTACTAAGTTATATCTCCCTCTCAACTTCCGTTCGCCTCGCCCGATCACACTTTCATAACGCTCTCGTCACGCATTCACCAGCTTACTCCCCAAGTCAAGCGTGCGTAAAGGCCTGACCTTTCGCCTCGCCCGATCACACTTTTCGTAATGCTCTCGTCATGCATTCACCAGCTTACTCCCCAAGTCAAGTGTGCGAAAAGAAGTTTTACTTAAAAAAAAAAACAAAATGAGATACAAAAAATACAAAATTATTTTTATGAGACCGTGTTGAGACATCAGTTGGACCAACTAGTTTTAGTAAATTATCAAATGATTTTTTTGTCATTCTATAATACCCAAAAAACCTTTTATAGTATTTTCGCAGCTCTTGATGTTTTATAAAAAAAAAATCCTTTCGTAGGTCTCAATGCTGTAAATGGGTGAATCCAATGTTCGTGACATCTTTTGATGCGTCTGTTACGCCGCCGTAGTATTAGATAAATTAAAATTTTAGTTCTGTTATCCATTTACACGTGCGTCTTAGCTGAGAACTATGTTATACTGAAAAAAATCGAACGAAATTTTATTCGCAGTGCGTACAAGTTGTAATTCCGATCGCGGAATATAATACGCGAGAATTTAAAACGCGCGGTGAAATATCGCTGTGCGGACAGGCCCTTAAGAGGGCATTACCAGAGAAAACCAGAAATATGTAATTTTCAAATCAGATTTTAGACGTATTGACTCTTTTCCACAAAAAATTATAAATGCATTTCGAAAGATTGTTCTTTTATCTAGCATTCGCATGTTTTAAATTTTGAGAATTTTTTAAAATTTTTAATATAATAAGGTCATTCCATAGGTCATTGGCAGATTTGTTAAATTTTCAAAAAAGATTTTGTATTATATCACACCCATTTCAAATAATATAATCAGGCAGTAAAATAAATCAAAACATTATCTAGCAAACGCATGTTTTAGAATTTTAATTTTAGTTTCAATAAAATCATTAAAAAATATGTACGTACATGTGTTTATTGACGAAAATTGGTCCATTTGTGTATTTATTTGCGCACTTACAAACTAATATATTTCAGATTTTTTTAACATTCCTTTTAAATTTAGACATTATTGAAAAATGATACATACTTATAATCAAAAAATAACTACAAAAAGTACATTATTTTAATAGTTTTATCATCACGCCTTTCAGCATTTTTGGATGAAGGTATAAATTAAAGCTAATTTGGATTGAAACAAATTCGATATTGAGTTATAATTTTAAAAAGCTGGTACGGAGAATAATTAATCTTTCTCATTGTAACCGCCCTGCACGATCGTAAGAACAACTTTCGACGAAATGTGGATTTTCGTCCGCTGGCTGGTTAAACGCTCTTAGGGTTAAGAGGCTGATTCGATTCAGCGTTCAGGCCTGGTTTGCGGTGGTTTTGTCTCTGCCCGGTGCCCATCTCGCGGCGGCCATCGGAAAGTTAATTATCCCGCGACTCCGTGCGTAATTAAATTTCAGATTGAAATAATTATATGCACTTTTGGTAATTGGCAGTGACGCCAAATGCAGGCGCAGTGATGCATGAACGTTGATTTGAAAAACACAGCTCTGCGCCGCACGACTTTACCGATGATTAAACATTATTTAATGGGAAAATTAATTAAATTTATTATGTCATTTAATGCAATTATCTTAAGGGAAAAACAAAGATAATATGAAAATTATGATCAGGATAAATATTACGGTATTATAACATTATGATAACTGTTTATACCTGTACGCAGATACATAGAATGAGAGTCGATTTATATGGTTTAGGTAACATAGAGTTTTCAGATTTCCATGCAAAGTAGTCTGGGTACAATCATTCGCAAATGTAAGGTACCTACATAATTTTAAAGAGACTCTCGCTTGTGCAGTTATGTACTGGATGGAGAAAAGATTATTTAACATTTTAACCCTTGACTTTTGGATGCAAAAAATGAAATTAGGTATATTCTATCGCAAAATGCAGTAAGTTTTTTTTATAACAGCCCCACAGAAAAAAAAAATCCCTCAGAACCTATGTCATCTTTGGGGATGCTGTGTGGAAGGTTTTTTTGGGAAAGGAAGGAGAGGAAGTTCTGGGAAGGAAAAAGGTATGAGGGGTGGGTAAGAATCTGGGGATCGAGGTGTCGAGATGCGACGGAGGAATGAATTCATCCCTTCCACTGTGGTCCAAATCCTGCTGAGAGTCCTGCTGGAGAGGTCAAAAGGATCTCCCTCAACCAGTGTCTTGCGACCGATAGTTGGTGGGCAGATGCATCCGCCGATAAGATCCGGTTAAACCTGACCCCCGAACCCGGGCACTCCTGCTAAGTCACCGTACGTAGCGAACCACATGGGGTGACCTATGGCAGAGGTGTTGGTTATCCAATAAATGGTTCCCGGGGCGGCGGTACCCACACACGCCTACCAGATTGTTAATAGCCGAGTGAGCAAATGCGTTAAGTTCTCCATCACTACACACAAGCAACATTGTCCGCTTATGATGACGAAAGTAGATTATTTAATTCCATGATCCTTTTTCTCCGTTATACATAAATTGTAAAATTACTAGCGAAAGAATCTCCATCAGTCAACGATGGAAATTAAATATGTATTAGTGCCATAATGTTTCTCGAGTTATTAGACGTTCGCCATGCCTAAACAGTGAAATTATCATATTCCTCCATACGTAAATGAACGTGCACCGTACAGTGAGCAGGTCACCGCCTTTGACCATACGACTGAGGAGGATGCCGAAAACAGAAAAATTGGTCTTCAAAAATTTGAGAAGTTAAAAGTTCCAAAGTGTAACAACTCAAAAAAAAAATAATTTTGAGAAAATGCTTAGAACACCTTTATCGACTCCAGGTACTAATATCTACAGCCTGTATGTCGGACGAATATCTACAGCTCATATGTTGGACTAATATCCACGAACTTCAGAGTGTTGACTAATATCTACAGAGCTAAGGTCGGACGAATATCTATGACGGTCCCAGTGGTGACTAATATCTATGGAGCGTAGGTTGAACTAATATCTACAGAGGGCAGCTGAGCAAGAGGTTGTACGGAAAAGCATAAATTACTTCAATTACGTAATTACAAATTACGTAAAGACTTTAACGTTTAAAGTACGTACATGAAGTTTTTGCATAATATTACGTATTTTGCTGTTTACGAGGACAATAATTTATTGAACAAACATGGAGGTCATCATAATACAAAGATACTTATTTATTTCGAAATCCACGGCACCACAACCTAACCTAACCTAACCTAACTGACATAGAAATGGTCATGGTAACAGACTAAATAATTTAGAAGCACTCGAAATAAAGAAAGCTGTTAAAACAAAAACCCAAATCCTTAATATTCAGCTAAATGTGTCCAATAGTCCGATATTAGGGATTTTTACATACATAAATTAAGTTTTTGAAACTGCATACGCAATATTACGTTATTCCAATATGCTATACATAATTGCAAATCCAACCTCTGCCAGTGCTGTAGATATTCGTCCACAATTTGGTTCTCAAAGATATTAGTCAGTAGTTTGAGCTGTAGATATTCGTACGCAGTTTGGTTCTCGTAGATATTAGTCAGCAGTTTGAGCTGTACATATTCGTACGCACTTTGGTTCTCATAGATATTAGTCCGATTTGTTCAGTTTTTTGAATTCCTGTAGAGAAATAGTAGACGCCTCCCCTATATCTACTAATTCCAAAATGTAACAAATGGTAATCTGTGGTTGTAGTTATTGAGAATGACAGTGGTAATTATCAATTGGAATTATACGTTTTAAAAATATTTGCCAGGTCTATACCATTACAATAGAGAACTCCAGTCCAATTTTTAATGAATAATAATGACCTTCTAACTTAAATAACTGCATTTTATTTTTATTTTTAGAGTTAGTTTTAATAGTTGTAATAATTGTCAAAGTTTTAATTTTTCAAGACCCCTCGAAAACCACCGTATGTATGGTGAATCGTGTGACGTCATCACTCCTGAAAAATTAGTATAGGATCGGGCAATCAGCTGATCTACTGCCACCATTTTGAATTCCGTTGTTCGAAGTATTCTTCCTCGAAATAGCATAACTATTTTTTTTGTGCAATAGTTTTTGAATGTTTTAAATAATAGAGATAAACTAATAAGAGATACCTTTATTTTTGCCTAAATAATGTTTCAACAAACACAACAACTAAATCTCTATAAACAGTATGTAAATAAATGAATAAATTAATACGATGGCTTGTGTCATATCATATATTCCCTTACAGTGACTTTACGGTGACGTCACAATACGTCGAACAGTGACGTTTTTACGACCCGATTAAAAATTGACTTTTTAATAATTTTTTAAAAACTCTGCATTTAATATTATAAAATAAAACTTGTATATTAACTTGTATATTAAAATAAACACGAATATTTTGAAAGTATTCGGTATTCGGCTACTTTTTTATTATTCGAATATTGCGTACCATTCGGTCGAATACCGAATATCAAATGGTGAAAAAAAATGCATATAAATTTTTAATTCTTATTTATTGTCTTCACTACAAATTTCATAATATTGCCAAATAGGTGATTTTTTATATGGTGCCATTTCGTAGAGCCACGCACTATAAGTAACAAAATTTGATGTAACAATCAACAAATAATGCGTGTTATGACATGACCTACTTGCAAATGAAACAAACACGTAGTTATCACAGGCACTTCAATGATGCAGGTCGGTACCTGTCATCCGCGAAATGTACCTACCTACTAAAGTGTCACCGAATATTCGGTATTCGGCGAAATCATTATTCGTGGTATCTCTAATCGATATATATGGACGTATGTCTGCACCCCTCCATAGTAAAAATACAATAATTATAATAACTTGCCCTCACGCGTATAAAAAAAATGAAACGCAATTCCCGTAAGTAAGGTGAAAAGTAAGAAAATCGCAAAAAATATAAATTCGTATACAACGCCACCTATACTGACAAAAATAAAACAAAGGGACAGTTGCGAATCGACAATTGCTTCATTGTATAATTTTTAACTTAATAAAAAAACTGAATTAAATTCAGCTAATAAGTTAACACAACAGTTATTGATTCTGAGGCGGTGGGTACGAAGTTCGCCGGGTCTGTTAGTGGTTAATAAATCACGATAATCATGGCATTATGCTTGTCAGCTGCGAAGAAGGCATTCTGTTAGTTCAAGGTTTGGTCAAGTATTTTTTGATACAATCCTCTTTAATTCTTTCATCAGTGGTCAGCTATGTCCGGGACTAAAAATGACCCGGTGCTTTACGTGGACATCTGCCATTCTATGTTAATATGCTTCGCGATTATTCCCAACCACGGTTCATGATACAAGACGCAGCTTCATGATATGCATGCTATAAAATGACCAATCATGAAACCATATTGTATTCGTTAAATTCGTTTATTTATTTGATTTATTCAAGATCATCAGTAGTTAAACGCTAAATTGATGATCATTGAAAACTGATCAATCTCACAAAAAAACACCTGTGTCCTGTGTGCAATCTTCTTTACTCATCAAGTTTTTTAATACTTAGGTTGTTGTTAGTTTGATACCCATCTATTGCCCATTTTATAAGTGGGTACTATAAATGCACTAAAAACATCATGATTTCAATTCATAAATAATCTTTCAATTAATTTACCCAAAACTCAGTTAGTGGTCCGAATCGATGGGACATAATTTTCTTGCAAATAACGATCTACGAGTATGTTCCTACCTACATGCAAATAATTTTAAAGAGAACACGTTTGCATGTATTTACGCACACCGATAGTGGTTCAAAGTGGTACGAACTAGTTTGGAACACCTACCCGCAGTCCCCTCTTACCCCGCAGAAGCCCTGTGGTACAGGACACAACTACAAAAGCAGGAGAGTGTGACTTTGAGCAGCCGATATTCGAAAACACCATAACTTCATGTACCTACAACAACATGCCAATCGGTTTCGACACAACCGTCCTTTTTAGGGCAGTAGAGTTTAAAATACGTATTATGAGTGCAAGACACAATAAGAAAAGTTATAATTAAATTGCAATCAGGGCAGGTTAGAGAGAGACAAAATCAACAGTTGTCGAAAACAGTTCTGGGAGTTCCCTAACTAACTAACTAACTAACCATCACGCCGTTTCACGTAGGCAGAGAGGACGGACCGTCAAACAACTCGGTCTTGGCACACACTCCTTGCGTCGTTCACATTCATACATCGTCTCATACATGCTCTTCTATTATTCCGACTCTTCACATGGTCCAACTCAAGTATCTGATTCACCTGGTCGTGTCATGTCTTCCTCGGGCGTCCCCGACTTCTTCTGCCATTCACGTTTGCGTCATATATTCTCCTTACACTCCTTTCCTCGTTCATTCGCTCTACATGCCCAAATCATCCGAGCGTCCCTTTCTTAATCTTACTCATTACGCTTACATCAGCCTTGCATTCTTCGCGGATCTCCACATTTCTCACACGATCGTACATAGTTTTACCACACGCCTCAGGGATCTCATTTCCACAGCATTCAGTCTACTTTCATCCTTCCTCTGCCAGTTCCATACCTCACTGCCATACATCAGGGTAGGTACCAGCACTCCATTATGGATGGCTAACTTCTTTGGACAGTTTTTTATTGGCGCCAACGGCGTTCAGTCCTCCATTAATAGAGTTGCCTGCATTTAAGCACTTCTTTCGATATTTCTGTCAGTCCTCCCATCTGTCGTAAACATACTTCCCAAGTACACAAAATCATCCACCTGCTCCAAATACTCATCATTCACAACTATGTTGCACATTGTTTTCATATTCTCTCTTTCAAATACCATGACTTTAGACTTACTTACATTCATCATTAATTCTTTCTTCATCCGTACTTCGTTCATCCTAGATACGAGAGACTGTAGATCATCCATACTGTTAGAAATCAGCACCGCATCATCAGCATACAACAGGCAACATCCTTCCAGATTACTCAATTTCACGCCCAATCCCATCTCTTTCAATTCTTGCATACAGTTATCCATGTATAGATTGAATAACCACGGTGACATTACGTAGCCTAGTTCAACGCCTTTTGTGATGTCAAACCATCCCATAAAATCGCCGTTCACCCTAATACATGCAACGCTTCCCTCAATTTTCCAAAATATAATTATTTTTTCGATACACCTAGTAATAAGATAATATTATCCAAACGTATACATTTTTAGTAAAATTTTCGGTACAATAACTCGAAAGCGCGCAAAAACACAGTTCCATCCCGACCGCGATCAGTTCTCGTTCATTATCTCAATTCGGTGATCTCTGTGGCAGCCTCTTGTCGGGCGATTAACATAATATGCGCGAACATATGCCACGATATAAATCCCTCCACATATTTGTTCGGCATTGCATTATTCACGTGTCCTCCGGTGGCGGTGGACAAAAAATGAACCCGCGACCCGATGCACCAACCACCTGCGCTTCGCCGAGGAATTATTTAGCATCCATAATGGTCCAGAGATGTAGTTTATCTCCAACCTCCCTTGCATCACGCGGTTGCAAATCACGTGGTCCATCGTGGACCGCCTCCTGATGACAGGCCAGGTGAGGAGGCCGAGCTCCATAAGGTTGCAACAGACGTAGTTTTGGTTTCATAAAATGACCCTTATTAGTTTCGTGAGCTCTCGACAACGATTAATTAAAATTTGTGAACAAAAATTCGGTAATATAGTAGATACAGATGGAATATGCAGTTTGCAGTAAGGGGTATCGCTATTTTTAACATTTCATTCGTTAGATCCTCTGTTTGGGCTTTTTGCGACTTAATAATATTACAAGGATAAGCTTCTGGATTGGTGGATCCATGGTATGATTCACATCTAACCTTTTTTTTAAATAATCTACGGTATTTCAACTAAGGTATATACTTTTAAATCACATTTTTCTTACATAATCGCAATAATAATAGTAATTTTCTTTCTTGGAAGAATCACCATATCTTCGTTTATTTAGACCCAGCACACATTATTTTTAAAATCAAGAACACTAATTTCGCTTATCTCTCGGTCGTGCGTAAACTCTGCCTCATTGAACTCGAATTTACTTTGAATTTAAGTGTCACTTTCAAAATAGGAATGTGTGAAGAATTCTTTTGGTTTTCTACCTAAAAAAATTATGTTTTTATATAAATTGTTTTAAACGTTATTTCCAAAAATGTAACTGATTTGTCAAGAATTCAGACCATTCCGTAATTTTACGGGTCTGCGCTAGTTGATAATACAAAGATACTATACTTTACACATGTAATATAATACAATACTTTACATACGTGCGTTCTCGAAAATTGATGGATTGAAAATTCCCAATGCTCTGTGAACCATCAATAAATAGTCATTGATTGTATTCTGGCCGCCATATATTGAGATGACACTTTTTTAATATTTATTATTGTTTTTATTTTTTATTTCTTGTTAGGGCGATCCTGGTGAGTTACAAAACTGATTTCAGGAAGGGAGGAACTTACAATTCACAGGCGGGAGGTAATAAGTATAATTTTACAAAATGTGTTTTGATATCAAAAATATAAGTTTCACATGCAGCATAAAAATGACAATAACAAGAGAAAGCAAGTAAGGAAAAAAAACACAAGAATATACAAATATGGATGATTAGATACAAATAAAGGGAAAGAAAATTAGAGAAAAGTTTATTGAGTTCTTTATTCAGTTCTTCCTCAAAATGAACAATTGCTTGTATAGGTTATATTATAAATTAAAATCTATTTCAAAGTGTCTAGTCTACACTACCTATCTTTGTGGTCCTGGCGTTAAGTGTTTCTTCGTAACTTTTCTACCTGTAACATGCGTCATTTATGAGAAAGAAGGAAATATATTAATATATGTGATAAGCCTATATATATTTTCTACAACGACCGCCTAGATACCTAGATATCTTTTGTGTCTGTATGTAAGAATGTACATGTTAGGGCCGGTCAGGGGCGGCGCCCGGCCGGGGCCGCACTGGGCCCGGGGCCGCCCGCCGCACCGTATCGGGCGCAGGGCGGCCCCGGGCCCCCGGTACTACTGACAGCTGAATGCGCGCCCCCTGAAGGCCCGGCGACTCGTGCGCATTGTCTCGGCCCGAGAATGCCATGTGCAATATGCCCTCCATTTTATTTGCGCTCTCGATACTCGGAGATCTTGACCGTTACGGTTTCCCTGTGTGCATACCTATGCAGATTGAAGACAAAATTCTTTAGAAGAATGCTTTTTTCACGATGCAATGCTGAAAAGTTGGTTCACCGATGAACTAAAATCTCTCGTTTTGAAAATATTAAATAATAGCACCCAAATATTTATGAATATCTAAGAATAACGAGTTACTATATCTTTTCCTTTTGTAAAAACTTTCGAGCACAATTGAATTTTATTTCATTTTTGACTGTTTTTGTACTTTTGAATGCAGCTATAACTTTGTGGTTATCATTAATATCTAGCAACGGCTCCACCCCTACCATAATAATACATTGTTCCCATCCATATTTCAAAACTGTCAAATCAGTATACATTTGCCCTGAAGAAGGAACGGTGTTCTGAAACCGGTCGGATTTAAAAGTTAAATTGTTTCATTTATCTATACGGTTTTTAAATTACTATTTTTTTAAACTTTTAATGTGTTACATTTAATTTTCAAGTTCTGTGAAAGTTTAATTAAAGTACTATTATCATATCTATATCTAAATATTGCCGTATAACCTCGCTTCTAAAGGATCTTCATTGGCTTCGATGCCCTGAAAAAATAGAGTTCAAGATCTGCTTAATGACCTTCAAAGCATTGCAAGGAATGGCGCCAGCCTATATATCGGAACTATGTGTCCGACAAAACTTAAGCGATAGGCAGCTTACTCTAAGGTCAGCAGATCGAGATGTTACTAATCGTTTAATCGAACTTTCTAGGTCAAATCGAGCCGTTTACTATGATCGATCTTTTCGTGTAACTGGCCCGCTCATTTGGAACAAACTTCCCTCAGCTCTTACTAATATCCAAAACTTGGCTGAATTCAAAAGAGCTTTAAAAATTAACTTATTTGAAAAATCATACCTTTCATGAATTTTAACTCCTTCTCAATCTACTATAATAAGCCATGTTCCTCAAGTTTCTGGTAATTGTTTGGTTTCGATTACCTCCTTACTATAGTTTTATGTGCACTCTGAATTTGTATTATTTCTAAATGTTAACTGCCTCCTGTTCTATATAATTTAGTTTAAATGATTCTTGTTGAATGGCACCGTGATGGTTTATCATTATATATTGTCCTGTGCCAAAACAGCACTCACTATTGTTGTTAATATTGTTCTTTAGGAATTGCTTTGTATATTTTTGTATATTCGTTATTTCATATTATTTAATAAATTTTTTAAGGTAACAATTATTACAAGCAATAATTGTCAATAATTTTTTAAGGACTCGTAAGGAACACTGTAGGTTAATTTTAAGTTTATTATAATTAAGCGCACTTGAAGTGAAACATCACAAAACTGCGCTATATAAATACTACGTTATTATTATATATGTGCTAGTTGTTTCACGGATCTGAATTAAAAACAGATTTTTTTTTCTTTATTAATATTTTTTGGTACATACATTGGTATAATTTTACAATGCAAGCATTTTTGTATAACAGTTAAAAAGTAAGGAATAATACAATTAGCAGATTAACCAAAAAAAAAGCTTAAATAGAACTTTCACAGAACTTGATGAAATTTGATGAATTGTTCAAATTTTGTGAAACAACTTGTCCTCAGTATCCTTGAGGTAATATCACCCAGTTTTATTACATATTATTTGATCAATATTATGCAAGGACTCGTAAGGAGAATTCACAAGGAGTAATCTTAAGAATGCAACCACTGAATACTAAATTATTATTTTTTAGTTTATTATAGTTCAGCGCACTTAAAGTGAAATATTACAAAACTGCGCTTTACAAAAGTTATGTTATTATTAAACTTCAGTAGATGATAGGTACGCATTTAAGGAAAAGAATTTTTATTTTTTGTGGTGCTATTTTCATTATATTAAATTATTTAGGTAGGTAGGTACCTATTAAATTAACGAATTCATTGATTAAAATATTTTTAAGAAATAAGGGTTGTTTTGAAGAAATGCACCCGGAGCACAGAACATGGAAGAGAAGTCCGGAGAGGCCCTTATTTGAGCTGCAGTCAGAATGAGACTGAGCTTAATACTTACAAATACAACAGGTATAGAGGTACAGTTCGCAGTTCGCACGCACACACAGAAAGCGGGGTGCTGTGGTGTGCGAGTGGCCGCTGCTAGCAGAGTGGCTCGCGAGGAGAGCGCCATAACAATGAACAATGGACGCATAAATCAGTATAATTAGTTCACTCCACCAGCGAATCATTGGTCAAAATGTTAAGTTTCACTCCGCCTCCTTTAGCTCAGAGGTTCTTTCACCAAACCACAATTACATACATACATCGCAAACAAACATACCTACATACACGATTATGCCTCGCTAACAGACATTTCGACTTGCACATACGACGCCTCTGTCCCCGCCCGCCTGTGTGCGTTCATTTTTGAGGGCAAATGGCAGTAAGGGAGAATGTTTGCATGTGTGCCTCTTGCGACTTTTCTTTTCTCATTGATCCCAGATCGCGATTTACGAAAAGGAATGCGCCACTGTGTATAATTATGCAATCGGTACAAGGCACGCTATTTCGAGAGAATTTTCTGAATAAAAAATAAAATCTTGATTTACGTAGGATGGTTTTGCTTTACATTTTCACAGATCTTATTATTGTACACACCTGATTCAATTCCACCATGATCATAAACGTAAACAATTAACAAACAATTTTTAAGTTGATGCACCAAGTTGATTAAATTCGGAATCAGGCTGCTGCACTCCTTATGTAGACGGCGATAAGGGTTAATTTCCCGTTTAACACCAACCGCCAGTTTTGATTTACTCAGGAAAAAAACATGGCTACAAAGCGTGTTTTATTTTGTTTTGCAAACCTCAGGCACAAATATGAAAAAGTTTTATGATTATTTTCTAAAAAAAATAATTTTCCTCATTATAGGTACAACAAAACCATAACTGAAAAGTAGAAGATTTTGAATTTTAAAGCAGTTTTTAAAAGCCTGATAATTAATTTTTTCTGCTCTACTGAAAAACCTCGATTATTTCAGTTTCAAATATATATTCTACTCGAATTATTTAATTAAAGCATCTAAAATATTAATAAGCGATCTAATTTTCCAACCAAAATCACATGATTTTGCATTGCTTAGTAGTGCATCACCATACATTTTTTTCAGTGAAATTACGTTACATTATATCTTCTTAATATAAAACATTTGAGTATCAGACAGGGCGTAGTTAATATTATGAGCCACCCCTGTCTAAGACACCAAATAAATTAGTGAAATAGGGATGATTTTGATTAGATAGATAAAGTATATAAATATCTTAAATAAGCAGTTTTTCCGAGAAGCCCAGCACCTTTCCGCGCATTGTTCGTCCTACCTACCCAGTACCTAGCTTATTTCCATACACAGTGTTCGCAGAGCTTCTCTAAAATACATATTTGCAATGATCCGAGGGCAACGCTTTGTATTCCACAGATTTCCTCCGCCGCGACGATAAAGGAGAAGAAGTTTTGAAGTCCCGTGAAGGAAAGTTGAGAGACGCTGCTGTCTTTTGTCTTACAAAGAATGCGATAAGAATAATTTATAGAGCCCAATCTTAATGAAGCCCGACCCCGGAGGACGTGCCTTGTTCTAAGGAATGCAATCGACAGTGTCCTATAGATTATATTGCGAGCAAGACCATCGCACTCGGCTTAATGGCAAATTGAATTCCTTTCAAACCAACAAGGAAGCGTCCTTATCTAGCTATATCAATCTGCGATGTAAAGAAGGATTTGATGGCGCTACCGTTTTTTTTAATTTATTTTTTTTATCTAGGCTCTTTACTTTGATGAAGTGGTGTCTTTATTTGTAATTTAATATATCTAATTAAAAGCTCCATAAGAAAATAAACCTTAAAATATATCAAGTTAACTAGTAGTTATACGTTGAGATAAGCTTGTTAAAAAGAAAGTATCAAAAACCATAAGAAAACAATCCTAATGTACGGGTAACTACATAGTCTACAATTTCCACGTAGGTATCCTCTCGAACAGATAATTACATGAATCAACAATTTCAATCTAGAAATAGCTAATAAACTGATGATTTCTTTAGAACGGAAGCATTTCATATTATTTAAGTATACACATCCGTTATTTCCTCATCGTGTAAATTGTAAATTGTACCTTTCACCTCTCCCAGATGTGTATGCTTTGATGGGGTAAATTAACAACATTGTGGAGAGAATTGTGTAATAATTCTATGTGCTGAACGTAAATTGCAAGTGGCCGTATGGTAACAGGTACCCGGTTGGAGTATTATCGGGGCTGGTAACTCGTAAATCGGTAGGAAATCACGATCATCCGGTCGGTCAAACAATAAAGCTTTCGAGGGGCTTTCAGAGCCGCTGCGGAATATCATAATAGACGGGAGTCGGCGCTTTTCTATACAACATTACTAACCTCTCCCATTCATCGTGCTCTTTTGACATTTTCCTCTCATTTGCAACAATCATTTTACGATGCTAATTTTGCAAATCAACACTAGCGACGCGTGTTGAAATCTTTCACGATATCTCACGCGTCGTGCATTAAAGTTTGTTTTCCGCTTGATGCAAGCGATATCATATTTGAAAGGTTGCATCAAACCTTTTGTGTCGATTTGTATTTCCGCAGCGTGTAATTTTTGTAGGTGGGATGTAGCACATTATTATTCTCACCAGTTGAACCAGCTGGGATCCACGCGAGGATTTTATCAACTTTATAACATCTAGCTCACTAAATCGCTTTATATCTGAGCCGTCTCTGCGCATTAGCCGCAAACATAAAACTTATGACATCCCTTAGACTGTGTCGTCCCATTTGGCTGACTGGTACTTTCCTCCAGAATGTTCTCCGCTACAGTGTTTCGCACTTATCGTTTTAGTCCCGGCGATCATTACTGCTTCGGTGGAAACGTCTCGAACAGCCGAACGTGTCGAATTGATGGTCCATGATCAGCCAGATATGGTGCTCGCAGTATCCAATCTATCTCCCTCCTCGCCGGCACTAAACCACGTCATATCGTGAGTCGGAGTGGCTGCAATAATTGTGCGAGTGATCTGATCTTTAGGTCGAACGGTGTGATGAAATAGAGAACATTTATGTGTTCCCAGTGCGGCCTTTGGGGCGGCAAGTGAACTGCACTCGTGTATTTCTTCAAGGCTTTTATTTCAAATAAACCTTCAACACACCCTTCGATTCGCAGTTTTCATTGTGAAATTTCATAAATTATAGCCTATCGCGTAATACAGATCTATAAATCAACAATCGGCGATGCCTAAATTTATGTTAAATCTTTTGCTGAAAGGCGTTATGTTTTTTTTTTAATAAATGTAAATCGAAAAATCTCCATTTGGCAAAAATAGGTGAAAGCATACACGATACAATCATCGTTATTAAAAAGGGAAATTTAATCGCTTTTTAGGCTCATAACTTTCAAAGAATCATGCAACACGGCAAAGACAGTTGATAAATGGTCATAATCTGTACAGATTTCTCATGCAGCTGTCCCTCGTCATAGCTACAGATTATTTTTTCTTCCACCGGCTGCTGTGACAAGAACGCAAATAGAATGCAAAGGAGTGCAGTCACATTGATGAGAAGAATCAATCTCCAAGACGTTGATGAAATGGATCCACTTCGGACTATTGACTCCGGCATTAGCGGGGGAAGACGCTAGACCTACTGAAATGACTTCGCAGAATTGCGAACTGTTGCGCGACGGTCATTTATTTTGAAGAAGAAGCCATGTTATAGTGCTTCAATTCCTAAAGTTATTCAATAGTTACTTATAGATAAAAGTTAGACATAGTTAAAGTTACTCATAGATACTATTTATTATAGAGTAAGAAAATTCAAACAATTAAAAACACTACAGGCAATAGGCACCCACCTACCGAGTATCTATTAGGTAGGTTGGTACCTACCGATCCTCTGTTTTCAAAGTTAAACTATTATCTCTTTTCTTTTCGGTTAGGAATCCATCATGCAATAATGAAATAGTACCAACTATCGAAATACTTGAAACACATTAGGGAACGTACCCATACTACGTGACCCGTTCAGGGGGGGGGGATCTTCAAAATACCACGCTTAGTCACAATGAGCGGTGGGGGGCTTAGGTTTTTAGTCACCGGGGGAGGGGGGGGGGGGTTAAAAATTGCAAAAAGTGGGTCACGTAGTATGGGTACGTTCCCTTATGTGGTATTTGTAAGCATTTGACAAACGAAGTAATTTTTAATACGAGTACCTACCTTTCTTCTATACAAATTACTTACTCGTTGTTCGGTTTGAGCATAAATATTATCATGACTTTTCCCGAAAGTTTGAACTCACGAAATAGCTTCCTATATATGAATAGTTTCAAAGTGTTTATTTTAAAATTAAACGGTGCCTAATAAATTTAGCAAGGGTCACACGGGATCAAAGTAGTAAGTCAATCGATACGATCAGAATGCAAATTGCCGTTAGAATGTGTACATATTGTCCTGTTTGAGTTCTAACCAACTATCGTCCTATCCGTCGTGACGTGAATTTGTCTAAAGCCTTATCTACGCCTTTCTAGCAAGAAAATAACAAATGCAAACCTGCACAAACGGCACATTTCAACGGTGTAAAGCAAGTAACGAGAAACATGATACTTTCTTCATTTTGATCAAGTCACACGCTTAAATCAGTTGACTTATGATTACTAGCTCCGTGCGGATCAGGTCTAAATGTCAGTAGAGATTTATCGCTGTTTTGAGATGGAAAGAGTCGGACTGGGTAGATTCGATCAAATAATTTCGCAATGATATTATTTATAAGAGGTGTGGCATTAAATTGAAAACATGGCCAAGCCCTCGCTGGCTTCGGGAACATTTATTAACCAGGTAAATTATTATTATTATTTATTGCAGAAATACATTTGATAACTCGGCGAAACATCTGAATACGGTCACAAGGTACATTTACTATTCAATATCTGTTGATTCAGTATCGTATTACGTTATTTGGAAAGAACCACACTACTTGTTTAAACAATTAATGCATGTGTACAGCACTAAAGAGGGTACAACCAGAGAAAACCGGATATATGTCATTTTCAAATCAAATTTTAGACGTATTGACTCTTTTCCACAAAAAATTATAAATTGATTACAAAAGATTGTTCTTTTATCATGTGACGAAAATACTTCAGTTTGTCTATTTATTTACGGTCCTACAAACTAATATATTTAAGATTTTTTACATTCTTATTTTTCTTAGAAATTATTGAAAAATTATAAATACTTATGATCAAAAATTAATTACAAAAGTACATAATTTTAATAGTTTTATCATCACGCCCTTAAGCATTTTTGGATGTAGGTATAAATTAAAGCAAATTTTGAATGAAATAAAATGGACGTTGAGTTATAATTTTAAACTGGTACGGAGAATAATTAATCTTTCTCATTGGAACCGCCCTGTACGATAGTAAGAATATCTTACGAGGAAATTTGGATTCTCGGCCGCTGGCTGGTTAAAGGCCCTTAAATACAAAGCAAATAAAATTCTTAATACCAAATAAGTCTAGTAAATGTCTCATTCAACGTTTCATTGGACATTTCTTTTGATTAATAATTTTCTTTCTTTCCATTCTCACCTCTTTCACCGCAGCAAGTAATTCCCTTTGTTTTTTTTTCACCTTTGAACTGTGACAAATACACCGAGTGGATACAAATAAATACGTTGCGTAACCCCAATGTTCTTTAAAACAAATTGCGTCGAGTGTAAGAAAAAGTGTTGTCTATCTATCAGGAAGATCCGTCCATTTTTCACGTGGCCCTCCGAAAAAACGTGCTAATTTAACAGTGCCTTTATTTCCACAGCCCCAACAACACCTAGAACTAGAGTACTGCAACCTTCAATCTACCATCTACCCGTTATTATATGTATGCCTACTTACAGGTTTCCAGAATCTAAGTATATACATAAACGCACCAAAACATTTTTTAAATTTAGATACTTTCCAGTTCAAAGTGTTGTATCAAGTACTTTACCTATTTAGTACGTAGTCAGTTACTCAGATACTCACGTGTATGAATAGTTCCACGGTATGTCAGTTGTTGTTGGACGGTGGAGTCACGCACGAAGTTACAGTTAACTCGCCCCCACACTTGATTAAGCTGTGTGACGTCACTATACCCCAGAGGTGCTAGGGTGGAAACATTGCCTCAACCAGTGATTTTATACGAAGCAACTGGGCACTAGAATTCATGCAGTAGTGGATAGATATATACAGGTAGTTATTTGTGAGGAGAATTAAATGAGCATTTTATATTTACTTTTAATTACTTCCATTTCTCTTAACTTCGCGAGGACCGAAACAGGGAGCAAAACTAAAGAGCAAGTCCTCGGCGGTGAGTAGCTCACTTTCGAAAGCCGGACGGGCCCATCAGTCAGGAGGTCCCACCGGGACCGGCGATCCGCGGGCCCTAAAGAGGCGATTACTCCTAGCGGACCCCAAGAACCACCCCTGAAAACAACTCACACCCCGCAACATTTCCGCGAAGCAAGACACCCTGCTACAAGCAGAATTTTATTTCTAACCTACGACGCAAGCAGGTGAAGAAATGTTATGTCCTTTTTTATAAAGAGGTACATTTTGCGCTCTTATTTTATGGTTGTTTTCTCCGTGCGTTCATGCATTACCCCCTATCATCGGATAATCTCGGGCGATCACACGTGTTTACTAGGTCCATCTTTCTTCCTTGGGCTAGCGTCCCTTCTCATTACCTGGCTGTTTGATTTATAATTGGAACTCCGGGAGCGCAGAAGTATTGTGCGGATCAGGCTGTGATTACTGGCCTGATATATAAAAATGGCCAGTTCGTGATTGGTACAAATTCCACGGGACCGTATGCGAGTTGCCAGCGATTCGAGGAAAATTGACCATACCGTATTTAATGAAAACAAACGCAGGTTGTTTTCCGATTGCGATTTAAAAATGGTTCCACCTACATTACTTGAAAATAATGACGGACAATCATTTCTATTAACCTACGCAACATAATCAACAAAAACCATCATAGAACTATAAATTTTACCCCATCTACAAATTTATTTGTTTACATAAAACAAGTCTTAATAAATTATGTACTTGCATTAAAATTATGTTATATGAATAGGATATGCACTTCAATGTATTCATATTGGGTCTATGGCGAACAAGATAATACTTAAAAAAATAAGATAGGAACAAAATTAATCAAGGTAATATTCGTAAGTAGGTACCTACACACACAATGAAGGGAGAAGAGAAAAAAGCATCGGTCCATGCACAGAGTAAATACCAAAAATCAACATTACTAGAATAAGTAATGTATAGGAATAAAAAGTTTCAGATTTATATCATACTAGCTTTTTCCCGCGGCTTCGCTCGCATGGTGTAAGGGGGGTTCCCACTCCGCCTCATCCACCTCCCCCCCTCCCCTCCCTCTCACCGCCCTCCCTCCCCCCTCCCAGCTCCCCCCTTCCCCCCCCCATCTCTCCCTCCCACCCGCTTTCCATATATTCAATCCCAGTACATTCAGTTTTTAAACAG
Organism: Limnephilus rhombicus; assembly: GCA_929108145.2. Taxonomy (NCBI): domain Eukaryota; kingdom Metazoa; phylum Arthropoda; class Insecta; order Trichoptera; family Limnephilidae; genus Limnephilus; species Limnephilus rhombicus. The sequence goes on from OV815274.1 coordinate 25,902,721, forward strand.
CCCGCGTGCCATCTTTTACAATTTTTATTCAAATTTCTATTTTTCATGTATATTAAATATGGTGCCTACCATAGGTATCTATTTTAAATATCTAAAATTCTTGATTCGATTCAAACTATTAGGGGAGTACCTACTTTAAATAAATTTATCAACTTAAAGATTTTCAAAAATAGAATCCTGATTTAACAACATTTGCAAAATGTCATTCTCAAGCACGCGAACTGTCAAACGCGCGAAAGTCGTTAGGTTTTCTGAAATTATCCGATTTTCTGCGCAATTTTCTTAATTTTTTTCTCCGTAAGAACCATCCTCGTACTTTAAGGAATATTCTAAAAAGAGAATTAGCGAAATCGGTTCAGCTGCTCTCGAGATTTGCGCTTAGCAACACATTCAGCGATTCATTTTTATATATAAGATAATATTAGCGAAACATACATGTTAGAAATATCTGATTTGAATTTTAGTCTGGTATAAATTAAAATATCAACGAACTGAATTCTATATATTCAAGCGTAGTATTTTTTAAAAATTATTTCCTTTAGACTGGAGAATGAATGAAACAGTTTGTTTTCGACAATAAACAAAGAACAACTCAAGTTAAAGTCTCGTTTTACGATTTGGTACTAGGTTAAGGTTAAGATAAATTATATTGGGTACATTTCGAGTATATTTTTCATCTTTTCTTTTGAAACACTAATAATATTAACATGTTTTAATGACAATAACATTCAATTACAAATTCAACAACACAAGGTAATAATTCATTATTAAGTTAACATCTATAAGTTAATAACAATAGCATTGTTATAAGAATAATGTAACAAAGAAAAAATAAATATGTATGTAAGAACGGTTATACAGAAGTAACATAATATACTATATTTTAAGTTGTGCATAGCTGCCTCACTAGGCGAACCTGTATTGAGGCAGAATTTTTAGTAAACTGTTTCTCGCATTTTGTCTATGGTTTACATATAAATATTGGTTACTATACAGCAATCCTTTATTTTTATAAGATAACTTGTTTTATTTTTTAACTCACAATTCCTTCATTTTTTTTATTGAATTTTACTCCACACTAGTTAACTTTCAGAGAGTTTAAAACGTTTTAAATTCGGTTGCATCGCCAATCTGTTGTTAACTTTATAAGAAAATCTTTAAAATCAACACTTAGGTAAGTTTGTATCTTGTACCTTTCTGCCTTACCTGAAATGATCAATCGTTTACAATACAATATATCATAAAAAGTTGGTCTATCTCCTAACTGCCAGTGTGAACATTTATCAGAGGTGCTGGATGCGGAAAGAAAACTCATTACCAACATCTTTAAGATTTATAAACAGGTGATATATATCTGCAACCCCTTTGCGATTATCTGGAAATCTTCTCCGGTTTATGTCCTCCTGGGGTGTATTCGTAAATAAACTTTTCACTATAATTTCCGTCTTGTCACTTCTCGGCGAGCGAGCCGTGATGAGGCGGTGTTAAGGGTTGCTGCCTTATTCTACCTGTGAACTGAGGGGTACTAAGTTATATCAGCGAGCTGTTGTGATTTATAATTTATTTTCTACCAGCATGTGAACTACGAGATATATAGTAATATTGTACACGTATCTCCATAAGGGCAAAGGGGAAATTAAAAAAAAAAAAAAACTGTACGCGTTCACGGATGGCGCCATTTTAATTATTATAAAAAAAAAACACTTTCACAAGTCATGCTTCTGTGTTTGAGTCTGTATATTCGCAATATGATGTTAATAAAGAGTTTGGTCCGTATGCAAACTCAATTCTTTCCTTTAACAAATACAATATTGCACTGAATCACCGATACAATATTGTATCGGTGATTCAATGTGTGTGCCTTTCTTGGAAGAATTGAGTTTGTATACGCACAAAACTATTTATTCAAATTGCATATGTACGGGTGAAAACAAATGTTTCTTTTTAACATTTTAAAACTTAACTTGCCAAAAGTGTTTTCCCCTAAAGTAATTAAATTATCGCCATCTACAAAAGAGCATAATGAATATATGAAAATACAAGAATGTACTACCATCTATTCCACTTCTAAAAAAAAATATATCTTTCTTCAATATTATAATATTTTTTTATGTGAATATCACAAGAGTTCCGACTGCTCCCAATCGGCTGGAGCAAGTGAGTCCATGGTATCCACAATTATTATTGTAGTATATTGTGAGGCTGAAGGTATTGGGAAGGGAGAAGGAGGTTGATAAAATGAAGATGGGGAAGTAGGAAAGCACCTAGCTGGTATGATTTTAGATTTTCACGGCCAAAAGTATTTTTGTTATTTGTTTTTGGGGTGTTATGCCGTATTGCGCTACCTCCTCCTTTAGCCAACGTTTCGGACAGCATTACAGTGTTCATCATCAGGGCAGATGTGTAAATTCACCACTATCATTTCATTTCACCACTAACATTTACACATCTGCCCTGATGATGGACACTGTAACGCTGTCCGAAACGTTGGCTAAAGGAGGAGGTAGCGCAACACGGCATAACACCCCAAAAAAAAAAACAAAACAAAAAGTACCTAGCTATTCAGATCTGGACATCAATCACGACTAAAACCATTTAAAGCAACATTTCAATTCTGAATGGTGGCCTTTCACAAGGGCGATCTAGAGAGTATCTTTCACTATGGATCGTGACAAAATATAATGAAATATTATTTTTAAAGAACACAAACGAACACAAGAAGATTTCTATTCGAAAGCCTGACCTCTAGACCACGGAGGTCATTCATTTAACAGATAAAAAGGTTTAATTTCGTTCTAACTTTTCTTTATACATATTTTCCGTGTGTATCATAAAAATGTATCAGCACTAGGGAATGCAATCTCGTTCTCGCGAGATCTCGTTTTCGCGAGATCTCGGCCTTTTTTAGCGAGATTGATCTCGGACGAAAAAAAGGGCGAGATCTCGCGAGTTTAACGAGATTGCACTCGTGCATAAAAACGTCTTATTCGAAGAGCGGACTGACACGGACGGAGTTGCGATCTGTCGGTTTCGTTCGGTGCGCGTGAGGCTGTAATTTCTAATAGTCTGACTAATTGGTATATTTTGTTAATTAATCCGTAATATCTAATGGTTCAACTTAATAGATATAGTTTTATTTAATTGATAATAATATCTCAGAATAGTCAACTCAACTTAGATAATAATTTTCATTTTGTTTTACTTCTCGTTGTTTTGTTTGTTAAAAAAGAACTGTTTTTTTTACTAAAAGATTTTTGTTTGATATTAGAAGAGAAGACTGGTTGTTTCTTTCATTTGTTCTTTGATAGATACGTACGTCAAAGTTTACGACTTAGACTTTTATTTAAAAAATGTAGATAAAAACGTCAAACAAGGTTTGATGAATAAAAGTCTATTGAAAAATTCGTGAAAATAAATGTCTATCTTATAATACTTATAATTTTTATTATTTTTTTCCTAATTTATTCAAATATTGTGATTATTTGCAAAAATAACACACAAAACTGCCAATCTCGGGAGATCTCGAAATTGGCGAGATCTCGCAGTATTGTGTTTTTTTCTGGAGTTTCCTAACAGGTCAAATCCTGATTCAGAAGAAAAAAAAACGAATTATGTATTTATTTTTTCTACAATACGCTGGTTTATAATTAATTCGATTCTGTATTTAACTACCATTTAAATTGAAGAGTTTTAAGATATTCTCGAAGTAAAAATTTCTTTCTTCTTTAGAAAAGCGTAAAAAAAGACTTTGATCACAATTGTGTTTCCAAAATTATTAACGGTGTGATTGACTCACCTATGTACTTTATTGCAATCTTTCCTTTCAATATTCCTTCCCGTACGCTCAGAAATAGTAATTTCTTTTCCTCAATCAACAATGCACAAATTATGGTTTCCATTCATCAATGTCCAGAATGACAAGAAGTCGTCTCAAGACAAGGCCTTTGATTTTTTTGGTGAACGCAAACATTATTTGGTATTGATGTGGCAGAAGTCGTCAACTCCATCAAAACTTCGTCCCTGTCTTGACTTGACTTATTTGTTTTATTATTCCTATGTCTTAATTTTGTCATAGCTGGGTTTTTTTTACCTTTCTCCTTGTATTATTAACCTGGTGTGTATTGTGATTTAATTGGACACAGTAAGTTTAATAAGTCAAAAAATGAACATTTTAAAGCTACATCAATACGATAAAATAAGTCTTTGTTATAATTATGAACCGCAATATTTCTCTTTAGTATTACTTCAACGAGGGAGATTGTATTCGATTTGCCATTTCCCGGGGGATATAAGTACCGAGGCTATTAGCTACATCTCTCCCGCTAATGAAACCATCAGATCTCGGAGATATAAGTTGGAATCGTGATGTCGAAGACAGGAAATGTTTACATTTCTTGTTGCGTTGTTTTTACTCGGTGGGTGGTGAAGTCTCTGCAAGTCCGGGCCTCTAAATCACGGCGGGCGTGAAACTTCGCGCGGGGCCCGAATTAATGATTGCTTCTTGAATATTTAACTGGATGAATCGCTCTTTTATTGCGTCCTATGTGGGCAATTAAGGTTGACAAAACATATTTTCTGGATTCCGATACATATTTTTAATCATTTACATATTTACTTCGCCGAAATGCGCAAACCTACAGATTTATAATGTTTTTAATGAATTATGTAAGTATTTATTTTTAAGACAAGATTTTTATGCATAGCACAAAGGGTAACAATTATTATAAGCAATAATTATCAGATAAGCCACCATAGCTCAATCGGGAGAGCAGCTGATCGGCAATCAGAAGGGCACGGGTTCAAGTCCCGTTGGCGTCATGTATCTTTTCTCGGAAGATTTTTCAATGTGGATGAGTGTTTCCGGCTGATAATTATTGCTTATAATAAGCATTTGTTTATTTATTTATGTTTTTTAATAGTTACATAGTTACCCACGTCCTAATACAATCCTTACACACATTTAAATTTTGTATGATTCAATCACATATTAACTAACTAACTAACTATCACGCCCTTTCCCCGCAGGGGTAGGCAGAGAGGACGAACCGCCAAACAACTCGAACTTGACACACACTCCTTGCCTCATTCACATTCTTACGTTATCTCATACATACTCTTCTATAATTCTGACTCTTTACATGGCCCGACTCAAGTATATGTTTCACTTGATCGGCTCATGTTTTCTTCGGGTGTTCCCAACTTCTTCTATCATTCACATTTGCGTCATATATCCTCCTTACACTCCTTTCTTCGTTCATTCGCTCTACATGCCCAAACCTTCTGAGCTTCTCTTTCTTAATCCTACTCATTACGCTTACATCAGCCGTGCATTCTTCGCGGATCTCCACATTTCTCACACGATCGTACATGGTTTTACCACACATACGCCTCAGGGATCTCATTTCTACAGCATTCAGTCTACTTTCATCCTTCCTGTGCCAGTTCCATGCCTCACTGCCATAAATCAGGGTAGGTACCAGCACTCCATTATGGACGGCTAACTTCTTTGGACAGTTTTTTGTTGGCGCCAACGGCGTTTAGTCCTCCATTAATAGAGTTGCCTGCATTTACCATTCTTTCGATATCTCTGTCAGCCCTCCCATCTCTCGTAAACATACTTCCCAAGTACACAAACTCATCCACCTGCTCCAAATACTCATCATTCACAACTATGTTGCACATTGTTTTCATACTCTCTCTTTCAAATACCATGACTTTAGACTTACTAAATTTGATTTATATTTTCTAATTTCAATTCCTTTGGTAATTCAAAGATTTTTGACTCTGTTTTTTTTTTTCTTAAGGGAAGTCTTATTTCATATATTTTCCTTGTCTCATGTGTATGTATGTGCTGTAGATTTTAAATTTCTCTTATAAATTCAATTGATGTATGGCATCTAATATGTTGTTGATCAAAAATATTGCATTGAGTTAATATTAGTAATTCGTCTAAATATCTATTTTTCTTCAGAATAAATCTCAAAACTCTATTTGTAACATTGTCATTTATTCCATTAATCCATCGTTAGCAAATAACAGAGTGTTTCTGCCGTAAAAATTAAGGTGTGTTACAATGGTTGCGTTGTATACATTTTTACTGGATACCGTGTTAAGGAACCTTCTGATTTTTCTCAACAGTGAGATTTTTTGCAATTTTTTTTTCATAATTTGTTAAAAGTCCGTTTGGAGTCCTGTGTCTATATTATATAAACCTTAAGATTTGTACAACAGATTTTGTCACTAAACGAATACTGTTTTTGAAGTTGACATCTTATTTTATTATCCTAAAGAGTGTTTCATTATATAATTTATTTTCGCCAAACTGTTGTTTCATGAATTGAATACTATTTTTCTAAACTTTGTTATCCACATAATTAGTATTTAACTACCGCAAACCCGTGAAAAATATCGGGATGGTCTGAAATCTTGATTCTAGACAATTAGTTCTAATTTGAAAAATAATAAATATTTTATTATGGGTTCATACCTACCTACTTTATTGCTTGTCTGAATTCTTTACACAACTGATTCCAATTTTAAAAATGACACTTAAGTTTATAGGAAATTTGTGAACCAGATTTCACGCGGGACTAGCTTACTAAGTACACAGGTACGCACAGACAACGAAAGGTAGGTAGGTGCTTAACTAGTAGGTACATAAAACAGTAAATCTTATTTTCAGAATGTTTCTTTAGGCAGAGCACCAATATTACATAATGATTAGAAATTTACTTTTAAAGATCAAAAAACGCAAAGCACACAAACAGTTTTTCAAGATGGCGCGGCTGGGAAGCTACCAACATTAATTTGCGCCTTTTCGATAATTCGCTCTACAACATCTTGTATATTCCTAAAACCGAGAAATTACCGCCAAGCTCACGTCATGTTCTTTGATCTCTTTTGAATTTGTGCAGAACTTCTCGAGTGACAGCCTTAATTACATATCGGCTAATGTTTTTCGCGGACCAATTTCCATGCGTCAATCGAGGGTGGGTGCGCATTCGAACATCCCTTTGGGGATGATTCATGTTAATTGAATTCTTACCCCGAAGCCTCTGCTAATTAAATAGGTATGAGGAGTCGGAGCTTTTCCACGAGTTGCGCGCACGGAGCTTCTTATATTATTCAGGAAATGAGTCTGTGATTGCGATGCGAGCTGTGCGAGGAATACGTCCGATCTTATCAAACTCACAGTTTCCTTTGTACATTTTGGCTTTTGAGATTGTTCAGCGACTCACCATTTTAATAGACAGCCGTGTAATGGGAGATGATAGGTAATTATGGTTCAATTAAACAAATTCCAAGCCAAGTTTTTCAGTGTGTGTATTTAACCGCTACAAAAGTTTTGCTTCAGTGATGATTCATGAAATGAGGAAAATTTAACGTACCTTATGTACAGATGTATATTCGCTACTGTAGACATTGTAGAATATTGTTAAAAAAACAGTTACTTCGTTCGGTGTTGTATCTTTTGCGCAGATTACATCGCGATACTGATAACATTGACAATATTAAAATAAATCGTTAATCATTTTTTAACCCCTCAGAAATGTAATATTTTGTCAGAGGGTCAAAACATTTCAGCTTTGCATAAAATCCAAATACATGTAATGTTTCTGAACGTAAAGGAAATATAAAAACTGATTAAAAAATATACTAACAAATTTTATAATTCGACGTAAACATATAATTTTTGAAATATCAAAATTTTGCCGGTTTAAAGATGGCTCATCTTACGTTTTTCTATGTAACTAAAATTACCTACTGATAACAAAAAATAAAAAGACATAGGTACATATTTTATTAGACAAATGTATTTTTTTCTATTTTTTTTACCTTTGTTTTTTTCGTTGAATTTTTTATTAATTTGGCATAAAAAATTACCTACAACCCAAATTTTCACCCGACCCTCCCATTTTTTAATCACGACTCTCACATTTTTTAATGGCGATTTTAGTATATTTGTATGAACAAATTTAATCCTCGTTCGTATTTCAAACAGAACGAAATTATTTATGTTGTTGAATGACATATGGCGCAACGCTAATATATATATTACTTTTTTTCACTTTACATATAACTTTTGAGATCAACAATGAATATGTCCGTTACTTTAATGACATACATTTAACTGAGAAAATGAATGGTTGATGTTTTTTTTGTTTTTATTTTCGGTCATCGTCTACAGCCCTCCATTCCTCTTTCTGTCATGGATTCCATCCCCACACACTTACAATACATTTGTTATTTTTTTTATTTAACAACCAAAATATTCACTAAAAATAATTTATATGGCAGAACAACATTTGCCGGGTCAGCTAGTAATTAATAAAAATCTCAAAGTTTCATAATGTTTTTTTTTTTCAAATTTCGATTTGATACTTTGGTTTCATAAAAGTGCATATTTTTCTTCATTTGTGGGTTTTATATTTCTAACACTGTTTGATCATATTTCGTACCATGATAGTAAGGGAGACACAACGATTTCTATGAGACATATATGCTACTCATTTATGAGCTGGGACAAATTTGGTCTCCTGTGATTAAATGGGTTTTAAGCCGAGATATCGTTCTAGGACTGAAAATCACATTCATAGTTAGTAGTGTAATTTGAATCAATAACCGCCGTTTCAAAGCAAATTTACCAGTTTAATGCTGTCTTTCAATAGTTGGTAGTCTTATTTTCTCATTGTTATCACCGACTGTACGGTGAACCCTTTGTTCTGTAGCGATGGCTAAACAAGATAGCGGGATAAAGATGCTCGGCTTACTGTTCATTTAGCTTTGTAATTAATTTATGATTGTTCCAAGCGGCCGCCATTCGCTATTATTTACTCTACGCCGGCGGTCAACATCGTGGGATAATCAGAATATGTTTGATGTTTGCTCTATAATACTTCTGGTAGCAGATTCTCAACAGGGACGTGTCGTATTTTTTTTGATCTAGGTGATTTCCAATAGAAAAGTCATATTTGGTTTAAACTAGTTATATGTGTAGAAACATACACACAGGTATGTGAATATAATATGCTTAGACGAAAATGTTATAACACACCATATGATTTGTACCTAAATACAGTGGAGGTAATCCACCTCTTACCCGCCCTGGTATAAGTAACTGATGGTTACTCCTTCAAGGCTCTCGCAAGATTCTAATTTTTTTGTTAAACGAAGCTACATTTATTTATTTTGAACGAATCTAGACCTCCAGTGTCCAAGCATACGTTGTTAGTAAGCAGAGAACATAAGTAATACAATAAATCTCAAATCAATTGGCAAATACCAACAAAAAATGTGAATGGCTTTCGGTCTGATCATAAACTACACTTAGCTTCCGTGTCCCTTGGCCAACCACTCAGTGAAGCCTCAAAGAATGTTAACTGAATATTTGGGGTAAAATACCCGAAGACTAAAAGAAAATTCAGCGTTGGGTAATCAGAGGCAGGGCAAAGGATAGTCAAGGTCGTCTGATCAAGCATTGGGGGAGGATTTGTACCTAAAAACAGATGAAAATCTATATTTATTAATAGGTATGTGAATATAAAATAACTTATGTCATTATTCATTTTGGGAAGTGGGAATGGGTACCGCCATGTCGGGAACCATTTATTGAAAAACCGACACCTCTGCCATAAGTCACCCATCACCCCAACTGATTCGCTATGTTTGGTGATTTAGCAGAGGTTCCCGGCTTCATGGGATGAGGTTTGCCCTGGTCTTGGCGGCGTACGGAATGGACACACTGAACCCCCACCCCTACTACCCTTTTCCTTTCCAGAACTTTCTCTTCGTCCTTTCCTTAAAAAGACCCTCCACTCATCATACCCAAAGACGATATAGGCCCTGACGGCAAATATTTTCCTCAGGTCTCCTGTGTGGAGCTAATGTAGTGACGTGTGAGATTATGTATTTCTAATGAACTACCAAATATAGAACATGTAGTTAAACATAAACAAAATTTGATAGTAAAAATAGTCATGTGTTATCCAAATAATAGTTTCCAATAGTCATGTGTCGTCCAAATAATAAAGTTCAATAGTCTATGTGTTGTCATGTTTGTTATGAAATAGAAATCTAATCTAATGTAAAGAACCCTTCTTTAGGTGCGAGCAAAGAGTATTATGACATTTTTCCAATTTCCAACTGGTTACTTAAAAAAAGCTATTGATTATAAACGTAATCTAGAAATTAAATTGACTGTACATACCCTTTCTCTATTGGAGTTTGGTTACCATGGAATTTTCACCAGTTACGCAGGTTTCAAAGCCACGAGCTGCAGCAGCGTTTGGAAATTTTTTAAAGAGTCGAAGAAGAGAAAAACTTCTCTAATGCATCTTCCACCAGCTCTTTATAGTCATGGCATACCACTGATCCTCAGATTCTGGAAAATGATGAACCTCGCAGCGAAGATACGGCGGGAGATTAGAGCGGTACTCTTGCTCGCAAACTGCTCTTAGTACCCTAGATACTTGCCCCAATGTTTGCCATCGTTGTATCTTATCCAAGGTGCCTAACAGATTATAACCTGTGTAAACTTCACCGACAAACGGTTGCAGTTAGCTGTTGACTTTCGCAGTTGGGAAATCATAAATTACCCTTAAGCTTACAGTATTTGCGTCAGCAGCAATAATTATTAGATACTTCAAACAACTTGTACTTGATTAAAAAAAATCTTACCATACCCAAAATATTTGATCAAACCGAAATATAACTTATAATTATTTCTTCCTTTTTTAACTGTTTTACACAACCCATTTTAAATGCAATTACACTGTGGACTTACATTACCATAAAATTGTGTAATTACCAACAATTTATTGGTTTATTTATTTTTTTAACTTACTTTGTCGTTCGTGAATGTCACATAACAAAACTTCAGTTCCATCTAAAAATCATTTTCACGTGACAAACAATGATAAAAGAGTATCTTATCAAACAAAATCCCCTCATTTTCATCTCGTTTCCTGTTAGATGTGGGTGATTAGCTAAAAGGTGAGAAAACATCTTATATTCAAATCAACACGTTAACCACAAGATAATTAATATGTACACATACCCATATGAAACCAAAGTTTCCGAATTTCAGAAAAAATTATTAAACTTTATGAATTTTTTATTAATTGTTTTTTCATGAAAAGACAAAAAAGTGGGGTAACCATATTTGTCTAATAAATATGTGGTTTTAGTTTTTTTATGTTATCAGTTAAGTAGTTAAAAAAAACGTGAGGTGAGCCATTTTTAAAACTTTTATTTATTTATTTATTTAACGCCCAATGGGCTTTTACATTTTGGTAGTACAAATAATTCATGACAGATTATTTAACATATACAGAAATAATAAAAATAAAATTTGATAAAAAAGCACACAAGTCATAAAAATACAAAAATACAGCGATTTCATAGGTTTTCAGAAAATCAGATAGGTTTAGGAATAGTTTTGGAATAAGTTTTTTACAAGATCAACAAATTTTGTCAAGTTTATGTTAAATATGTCAATATCACCTAAGTACTGATTTCCCCATAGTGTGAAATCGTTGTATCGGAGAGTGGGCAATGTAGTTCCGCTTATGAATGCTACAGTAGAATAGTGTATTTTGTCGTGTAGTTACTGTCGGTATTCGTAAGTTTATGAGTTGCAGTAGTTCGCAACAGTCAAATTTAGAGTTAAGTATTTTGAATAAAAATATTAAGTCGTTTATTTTACGTCTGTCTTCTAGTGTGTGTATTTTTAAAACATTTAATAATAAATTATATTTCAAGTCTTCTAGTGGGATATTTAATTTAAAATTTATAAGTTATTTAATTTGAAATTTAATTTAAAATTTATTATTAAAAATTATGTGCATTTCTAATAATAAAAAAATTAAGATATTATAATATTCCATTTATTAGGATTTTATCACAAAGCGGATAATTATATAACTTTCTGACAAAAAATGGCCGAGACCTGAGATGCCCGAGACCTGAGATACCCGAGACCTGAGATGGCCGAGACCTGAGATGCCCGAGACCTGAGGGGTTTGTCATTAAAATAGTTTTTATAGCGATTGCGAAATATTCATGTCAATGTGTATCCGCGACTATTTCAGATTTTTAATTTTCAGTAAAATTAAAATCATTTTAAGATGATATTCATTGTGTGACGTACTTGACATTTAATAAATTTTGTTTAAAAAAACATATCTAACGTTGACCATTTTTTTGTTCGCAGAAGAGGGTGGCGGTGGCAGTCCCGAGGAAGGAAGCCCCCGCGGGGATGACGAGGATGGGGAAGGGGATGGTGAGGGGGAGGATGGAGAGGGGGAAGGAGAAGGACGGAGACCCTCGCATCATCACCATCAAGACGACCATGACATAGAGCATAGTATCCCGGCCACGCTCATACAGGACCCTAATGCGGACAGGTAATAAAAGCAAGATTATTAGTACGTACCTACCAACCCCTATATCCACGGTCACAACTTTTAATTTAAAAAATAATGATTATAATAAATGGGAGGCGTCTACTAATATCTACAGGAATTCCAAAAACTGAAAAAATCTAACTAATATCTATGAGAACCAAAGTGTTGACGAATATCTACAGCTCAAACTGTTGACTAATATCTATGAGAACCAAAGTGTTGACGAATATCTACAGCACTGGCAGAGGTTGGATTTGTAATTATGTATAGCATATTGGAATAACGTAATATTGCGTATGCAGTTTAAAAAACTTAATTTATGTAAGTTTGTATGTAAAAATCCCTAATATCGGACTATTGGACATATTTAGCGGATTAGTCTAACCTACGCTGTGTAGATATTAGTTCAACCTACGCTCTGTAGATATTAGTCAACACTGGGTCCGTCATAGATATTCGTCCGACCTTAGCTCTGTAGATATTAGTCAACACTCTGAAGTTCGTAGATATTAGTTCAATATGTGAGCTGTAGATATTCGTCCGACATACAGGCTGTAGATATTAGTATCTGGAGTCTAAGAAATGTCATATTTTTTGTAACTAAAAGGGATTTCCCGAGCTGAAGATATCATTTACATATTAAAATTTTTAAAAAAAACGTTAAAAATTAAAGTAAACGACAAATTTTATGTCCTTGAGGTGATTTTTCGCGAAAACGGCGCTATATAAATTAGCCAAATATTATTAGTGTTTAACGAAATAATTATAAAATATATTCCATAGTGATTTTAGTGCAGTTGGGTGTTTTCGGTTTCAGTCAGTATATGGTGGTGTATATTTTCTAATTCTTATCTCCCCATGTTTTTTTCCGAGTTTTTATTTGAGATTTAAATGTTATAATGTTGTTGAGATTTTCGAATGAGAGTGGGATTTTATTGTAGAGCTTAGTACCATTATACCTACAGAAGGTTTTTTTTTCAAAATGTTGTTTTTGTAAGTCACTAGCTTTTTTTTGTAGTTACTTGTTGGATATGTTTTTGACCCAAGATCTAGTGTTCCTAATATATCATATGCAGCGCAGTTTATTTCATGTAATTTGTATTCATGAATGTAAAGGAGTAGGTATAGGTCTAGAAAAGAGTTGTTTAATTGACTTGATCTGAAGATTTCGTCAGTACTAGTTCTTAAAGGGACTAACAGGATAATTTTCACTACGGCTTTTTGGGTCAGTGGATTAGTGGATTTAGTAGATATATTATTGTCATTTGTACTGCCCCATCCGATAATACCGTATTCTAACAGTGATTGGCAAGTAATTGGTAGTAAACCACGTTGATAAAACAATATTGAACTAAAAAGTAACACCATCCTTTTTTAAATTTTTGTTTTAATATGAATACCACACAAGAGTCCCAACTGCTCCTGTATAGAGCCAGTGAGACTATGGCATCCCCAATGGGGTATGTTGTGAGGCTGAACGTAGTAAGCAGGTGAAGGAGATGGGGAAGAGGAAGCTGGGGAAGTAATTGGCTATTCAGATCTGGTCACAAAACACGGCTAAAGCCATTTCAAGCAACGTTTCAATTTTGAATGGTGGTCTTACACCAGGGCGATACTAAGCGTATCTTCCATTCTGGAACGTGCCGCAAATATACTATACCTAAATTATTTTAAATGAATTAATTGTGAAATAACACAAATTACTCAAATAAAAGTTATTTACCACGCCGGGATTCGATCCCGCGACCTTCGGATTGCGAGTCAAGAGCATTACCGCTCGAGCACGCCTTCGAAATTGAAATATTCGTGTTTCAAAACGCGATGTTGAAGAAAGTTTGAATTTAAAACGACAACTGCAGAAGTTATATTAATTTGAAGGGTAGGTATAGAAAAGATTTTCGATTTTTTTTTCATTTGGAAATAGTGTTAACAATAGTGTTAATAAAATTTTTGTTGAATAAGGAGATAGGACCTCTGTAGTCCAGTGGGTAAGACTCTTGACTCACAATCGGGAGGTCGCGGGTTCGAACCCGGCATGCGCAAATAATTTTTATTTGAATAATTTGTGTTATTTCACAATTAATTCATTTAAAATAATATATAGTATATTTGCGGCGTGTTCCAGAGTGGAAGATACTATCAGTATAGCCCTGGTGTAAGACCACCATTCAGAATTGAAACGTTGCTTGAAAATGGCTTTAGCCGGGTTTGGTGACCAGATCTGAATAGCCAGGTACTTTCCAACCTTCCTCTCCCCACCTCCTTCCCCTCCCCACTACCTTCAGCCTCACAACATATCCCAATTGGGGATGCCATAGTCTCACTGGCTCCAGACGGGAGCAGTTGAGATTCTTGTGCGGTATTCACTGTAAAAAAAAAAAAAGATAATAATAATAATAATCTAAACGAAAATATGAAAGCGAATAAGACACAGAAAAACAAAAAAAGATAATGGTCGCAACTGAGTTCTAGGTTCTGGGTTCGAGTCTTTTAGATTAGGTTAATTCGTTTAGATTATCACTACTATCTTTCTTCAATGATATATAAGTAAGTACATTGATGGGAATAACCTTCAAAAACTTATAAAAAGAGATTTTTCCCTACAAAAATAAAAAATTTCGTTTTTTATTTATTTTCCAAATTACGAATTTTATAAGCAACCCTTAACTATTAACAAATGCTAATTACTATATTTATCTATCACCGATGTTATTAGTTTTACAAAACTAGTTAAAATACGAGACAATTAGTTTTATTTAAATTTATGTCGGTGCCTACTAAAAAAAAGTCCACTTTAGGTTCTTACTAGATTTAAAATTCGATTGATAGATTGTTATTCCACGTCTGATTTTGTAATTGAAAGTGCAAAACTTAAAACAAATTGACTAAATAATGTTGACGAAGACCGAGCCGTCCAGCCAACAAAGGCCCGATGCCTCTGTGCCCGACCAGTCCCGGACCCGCTGTTCCTGACAGATGTCCGATGCACCCCTTTGATTGATACGTGACATTTCCCCAAAGCCCCATAAATACCAGAACGACTCCTTTCCATTTTTCACCGCCGCCGAGGTATTCCCTGTTTGTGATATTGGAATCTCCGCCCACCGCTGGAAAACAGCGTTTATCATAACGTTCACATAATGCGATAAACATAAAAGCTTTCAGTCTTCCCGCGTCTTGTCTGTGACTTAACGCGCGCCCAGACCATAAATAAACATCAAACTTCCTCGCGGGGAGGGAGGGAGATATGCAACTCACCCCCAAACAAACTACTCCTGAAACTTCTCCACCCTCTCGCTCTAGCAAGCCACCTTGCGCATGCGCCGAGTCACCCCCGAATCGAACAGCCAACGAGACAATCTTCCTGTTTCATTCTGCCGCGTTAGCTCTTGTATAGCCCTGTCCCTGGGAACGAGGGAGGTAGATGCAGAGAAGCTCGGGCCGGTCGTAAATCACACGCGGTTCCGTTCCAGCTTCATTCCACGCGGAACCGCCGTCGGGGCGGTTGTCTAGTCAAAGTTGTTCCGTAGAGCCCGCGGCGATACACTATTATTATTATACGCGTTGTACGATGTGCCATTGAGTTTGTTTCTTCGCCGTGAGTGGTCAAGAAAAGCCGTAAAAATTGATTTCTACAATATGATCGTCGAGTGTGACAGGCGGCTGAAAAGCGTTTCAGTCAGAAAAAGGTACCGTTATATTTTCTTTAACTTTATGTATTTTTGTTTTTGACAGGCATTTGTTTATTGTTTATAGGCTCTTTGTTTACATTGTGATTATAAACATTTTTAATATCGTACTTTTAAACATGAAAAGGTTAAACGTTTCATTTTATGGATTATTTCAGGAATATCGCTCATCATTTCTAGTTGAATCTGAATTTCCCATTCTAAGAAGTTAGTTAGTGGTTTTAAAATCTATAAAATATTTATTTCAAGGATCTTATGTATTTTAAAATTTGTTTTTTTTTTTAATGTTTGCAATTTATTTTTCCACATTTACTGTTTAGGAATCAAAACTTTCGACTTTGAATTCTTTCATCAAAATTAAATGTCTTTCAAAACGTGAAACTTCTTGTAGATACTAAAAAATTATTATTTATAAAATTGAGTTTAGAAACTGTAAGATATACGTATTTTATATTTTTTTTCCTTGTGGCAGTGCTGTGTCTATCAACATTATAGATTTTAATAAAGTCAGTCAAAAATCGTTTCTAACAGTTTGAACAGAATATGTTTTAAGAGCAGTATTTTACAAAAAAGTATTTTGTGACTCTTTTTGAACTTCCCACATACCAAAAATATCGAGGATATTTTGAAAAAATCCATTTTTTAAATGAAAAATCGTTATTTTCGAGAATTGAATAGGAAAAAACGTTAATTTATTCATTGAATCGAATTCTCCGATCTGTACTACTAATTATTTTATATTTCCTAAATGTCTTTCCATCTTATGTTAAATAAAGAGTGTGAAAGCAGAAATAAAATTGAATTAAGTATTTTTTACAATAAATAATACGAATATCGTAGAGAGATAGTTTGTTTCGGACACTTTGAGTCTGAAAGCTCTGACTACCGCCATCTATCGAAGCGCGGACAAAGTAATAATCTTCGAAAATCTGAACAAGAACTCTCATTATTTAATTTTGTTTTAATTTTAATATATTCTCAATATCTACTGAAATTTACTACAAAGAAGAACAACATATATGCTTATTATATATTTTTTCGATATTTGTACGAAATTCGTACTGCCATTTGTAAAAAACTATACTAGTTATTTAAATGTAACTAAAATTATCGTTAGGCGTATAACTTTATTAATTATGTACTTTACATTCCGCTTATTTTTCTTTTGTGGTTTAACTAATCTAATTTTCTTCTTGAATTTGTAATAAAATAGGAGTAATTTTAATTTAAACCGATACCTTCACGGAAAACTTAAGTTTGTATTATCAATCTATTCGTACTATATTTTTCTTTTTTTTAATCATATTTTTTATGAAGATAAGTTTTCGCAAAATGTTACTTATCTATATATTTATATCAATTTATTTACTTTTATAATAGTAAAATACAACAGCTTCTAAATAAGGCATCTCGCGCATTATATGTATAGGTACAAAATTAAGATACTAACTGAAAAAATAATGTTGGTCTATTTTACAGCCATGCCCAGACTTTATAGAAAATTATATCAAGGTATCCGAAAAGAGCTTTTTTCAGAAGGTTGAACACAATAATTTTTTTAACAGTTAAAATTTACGTGCATAGATAGATACCACCGACTATTTAATAGGTGATATAGGTACTCGTATACCCAAGAGTGCAACCTATGTACATAATGCTTACCTACCTATTGAAAATATATTGAAGGGTTACTTAAAAAAAAATTAAGAACGGATAAACTAGTAGTTATGTGAACAGTGGAATTCGCGTAATGTAGATTACTTCGACTTTACACATCGAAACAGTCACAACTCTCGTGCGCTCTGGCGAAACAAAAAAGGTACCATAACACAGCTACCATCTGAAAGGGATTTATCGGACACGTAACATACAAACAAATGTACAGACAGAAAGTGGTTGACTCACTACAGGACTTTGTTACATACTTACACTCGGTTAAAAAAATATAGGTATAGAAAAAGTTTAAGAATTATAGGAATCTATAAATTTTTTGTCATTTTTACTAATGAAGATTATCTTTCTTTTGTCCACAGAGATTTGAGTCCCAGATGTCTCTCACGGGAGTCGTCAGGAGCCCCGCGCTGTCCATCCAGTGAGTCGGCATACTCGGCGCGGGGCCTGGCCGCCCTGCTGCCCGGCTCCCTACCGCCCCCAGCTGCCATGGCCGCCTACCTCGGAGCCGCCGCGGCTGCAGCCCACCAGGCCCACCAGCGTCTCATGGGCGGCTCTCTCTCCGCGGTCTCTCCACTGCTCAGTGGTAGGGGCTCGCCACCCCCCTCCCTGCTGCCCATGCTCACTGGTCGCCTACCGCCTCATCCCTCTCCAACTCCTTCGCCGAGAGACGACTCCGACGCACTCGACTTCAGCACCAAAAGAGATGACGATAAAGACGACGATGTTGAAATGGACGCTGTCAACCTCAGCGGCCCTTCAGAGAACAGTCCTCTTGATTTGTCCGTTGGCTGCCGAAAACGCGGTCCCGGAGATTCATCAACTTCCCCACCAGCGCGGAAGAGTTCCAGGCAGTCTGAATACAAACCTGTCGTTTCTCCCTGGACATCGCCAGTAGCCTCACATTTGCCTTATTTTGCTGCCGCCGTCGCCGCTGCTGGCCTTTCTCCAAAGAACAACAATGTTGCCGATTGGAATGGGAAAGTGAAACACGGAGGCCCGACTCCTGGCGATGCTACAAAAGCTCTTGAGAAAATGAGTGAGCTGAGCCGCCTCGGGGGAGAAGAACTGTTCCGCTCTGTGGCCCAAAGTGCAGCCCTCGGTACAAATTTACCGGGTACAGCTGCTGGGCGGCACAGCGCTTGGCAATCTCACTGGTTGAACAAAGGAGCCGAGCAAGCCAAAGATGTTCTCAAATGCGTGTGGTGCAAGAAAAGTTTTTCAACTCTTGCAGATATGACAATTCACATGAAAGAAGCTAAACACTGCGGTGTCAATGTACCTGTACCTCCCAGTCAGGCTCAAGATCGCCAAGATCGTCAGGATCGTCAGGATCGACAAGATCGCCAGGATCGTCAAGATCGTCAAGATCTTCCTCCACCGCAAAGAATGCCTCCAACATCTTCTCCATCTGCTTCCTCCAATAGTACTTCTGCTTCAGGGGGATCAGGAAAGCCAAATCAAAATGATCTCAACCTTCTGATTAAAGAGACGATGCCTCTTCCACGAAAGCTTGTTAGAGGTCAAGATGTTTGGTTGGGAAAAGGTGCAGAACAGACACGCCAAATATTGAAATGTATGTGGTGCGGACAAAGTTTCCGATCTCTCGCAGAAATGACTAGTCACATGCAGCAAACTCAGCACTACACTAACATTATTTCCCAAGAACAAATCATTTCTTGGAAATCCTCCGATGATAATAAAACAACTCAAGGCCCTCCTGGAAATGCGCCATCCGGAGTACCAGCAACCGGTACTAGTAGCCATGTGAGTGCAGTACTTACCTGCAAAGTTTGCGATCAAGCGTTTAGTTCTCTTAAAGAGTTGAGTAACCACATGGTGAAAAATTCACATTACAAAGAACACATAATGCGGTCTATCACTGAAAGCGGCGGGCGGCGACGACAAACCCGAGAAAAAAGGAAAAAATCTCTTCCAGTGAGAAAACTTTTGGAACTCGAGAGGGCACAGCATGAATTCAAAAATGGGGATGGTTCTAATCTAGGTCCAGCCAAACCAATTCGAGACATGAGTGCGAGCAGTCGCATTACTTGCGAGAAATGCGGAGATAAAATTGAAACGGCAGTTTTTGTAGAACACATAAGACAGTGCGTTGGCGGTCCGATCACAAACAGTCAGAGGAATTTGTTGAAAAATGCTCTAATGTCCAACAACATTCTTCCACCAGATAATCCTATGATGGTTGGACACCTTACTCCGACCAATAGAGAAGGCAGGAAGAGTATCAACGATGATGTTCCATCCCCTGGATCTCGTCATCACAGGTCTCCTTCTTCCGCTACTGATCTTTCACCCAACCCAAAAGAAAGCGGCGGTGGAGCAGAAAAGAGTTCTTCCCCTTCAGTTCTAAATGCCATTGAACAGTTGATTGAAAAGAGTTTTGATTCACGGTCGAGACATGGTTCAATACCTGGAATTCCCGGTGCTCCATCACACGCTCCCATTGGATCCAGCATTCTGAAACGCCTTGGAATCGATGAGAGCGTAGATTATACTAAACCGCTTGTTGATGCGCAAACAATGAATTTATTGAGAAATTATCACCACCATCAGCAAGCCCAAAACTATGGTCGTCGGGAGCGAAGTGGCAGTGAATCTAGTTCCATGTCAGAAAGAGGGAGTAGTAGAGTGGAGTCTCTTACGCCAGATCGAAAAATGGATCCCCCGTCATACCATATGACTCCAAGAACAACACCTGAAACCAAACGTGGACAGACCCCCCTTTCCGATAGGATGAACTCCCATGATGAGCACAGCATGGAAGTAAGAGTTAAAAAAGAAATAGTAGATGAAGAAGATAAGGACGAAGGAATGAATCTTTCTAAGAACACAGTTAATATTAAGAAAGAAATCGAAGATGAAGAAGAAAATAGGTTAAACCGTCCCGGCAGCAGACATGCTGCGGAACATGAAGAGTCGCATTTACCAACAAACCTGATCAAACGAAGGGATAGCAGCGCGAGTCCTCGTCCGCGACC
The DNA here is from genome assembly GCA_929108145.2 of Limnephilus rhombicus. NCBI lineage: Eukaryota > Metazoa > Arthropoda > Insecta > Trichoptera > Limnephilidae > Limnephilus > Limnephilus rhombicus. Next base: position 25,923,484 of record OV815274.1, read on the forward strand.
CAGTCCTCAGGGACATCCGCACCACAGTCCGTCTCGGAACAGTGCCAGTCCTGCCAGCGATCGCTCGGCAACTCCTCGAAGCACACCCGGAGCAGATAGGAAGCCTTCGGGAAGCTTGGGAGCCCTCTCCTCTATGTTTGATAGCCTTTCTGGTGGAGCGGCCGGGAACGAGAGTGGTTCAAGCTCCGGTAAAAGGGGAAGTAGTCACCCTTTAGCCGCACTGCAGAAACTTTGCGATAAGACTGAGAATCATCACCCAAATCATAGGAGTGGACAAAATGCATCCAGCGGAGCGGCCAGTGGATCAACTCCTTCGCCCGCAGCCCAAGCAGGTCCGACTCCTGGAGCTATTCTAGCATTTAGTTGGGCTTGCAACGACGCTGTCATGACTTCAGACTCTATTATGAAATGTGCATTCTGCGATACGCCATTCATATCCAAGGGAGCTTATCGACACCATTTGTCGAAAATGCATTTTGTCAAGGACGGAGTGATTCCAGACCCAGTGACCGTGAGGTCGAGCCAGCAACCGGGCGGGTCTTCCATGTCCCCCAACAACAAGAACGGCGGTGGGCCGAGTGGAGCAAACTCATCCTCTGCTGGCGGAGCCCCCCCGGGGTCCCGCAGCCCTCCGCAACCGCCGAACTTCGAGGAAAGCCCTCATTCTAAATTCTTAAAGTATACGGAACTAGCTAAGCAGCTGTCCAGCAAGTACGTGTGAATATGTATACAATTTTGTTAATGGTGTAATTATTAGATCGGGCGTTTTTTTCTCGAAGACTCGTTGCGAGTCGCGTAGAATAGGATTTATACATTTGCGATAAATGAATAAAAATCGCGATTCATTCCTGTCTGCTGTATATGTATATTATGTGTACATAGTGTAGGAGTTAGTGTATGTAGTGGAGGCGGGTTTGGGCGGGTGCAGGCAGCGCCTGTACCGCATGTGATGCTACCATATCTCGCTACAGACGACCTATATCCGAGTACGCCATAGTCCTTTAAGCTCTAGGCTAATTCAACTCATGTATAACGATTGACATTGTACTCCCGTGTGAATGTTCAGTATACTAAACTTGATAGTCGTAGGTTTAAGTTTAACGGCATTTCTCCGTCTGTGAGCTAAATAATTTATAAAGTTATCGGCTATGTGGAAAGAGACCTAGATTGCGCGATAGCTGGTTGTCCAGTTTTATTTGATGGAACACTGACACCGACACATACGAGCAGCGACTCGTCCGCTACATATTTTATACCGTTCTGTATACGCTATTGTGATGTTTCATCGGCAGGTTTGCATTTATAGTAAAGTAACGTACTAATTGAAGGTAAACTGGACGGATGTCGGTCTGTAGTCTGCAGTCACCGTCGCTTGTTACGTTGTTCCACACGATTGCACTATGCCGTCTTTAGATAGAATAGTTAGTTGCCCTCTCGGCCCAGTCCACCCCCGCCCCCGCTCAGGGCGGCAGGGGAGCTGAATTATACTTAGCAGTATACGTGTTAAATTAATAGTCAAAATTATTATTCAGGTTCTATTTAATAATCTAAATTTAAATTAAGATTTCGGAAATGTAATTTTGGCAATATTTGGCGGTAAATATATATTGCTTTCCTCGAATGCGTTTTCCACCCCAGAGACCAGAGTCGTGGTTGCTGGCATCTGTACTTAAGAACTTCTGCCTTTCCGCTAGTTTGGATTAGCCAGACTCAGTAAAGTTTTATTGGAATCGACTTATGTTTGTTATTTTCTCATGTATAGTTTAATATTTTATGAATCCGTACGTAGTGATATACTTTAATAAGAATAGGCAGTGATTAGTCAATTGATTAACATTTACGAGACTCGATACTTTTGAAGTATTTTTCTCCCGCGAGATGCCGATATCGAATGAAATTTATTTGTAAATAATGACCTAAGTGATAAGTTTAAACAAGTATACCTATTTCCTTAAAACATGATATTTATTGATAAAATTACACTGTATATCGCGATAAGCAGAAATTTCAGAAATTGTGAAAATTAACAAAACATTCGTATACGTATCCCATAATCTACAATTCTTCCATGAGAATTTTTAATGAAAATACTGTATTTTATCTGAGAGTTACAATAATTATACTATCATTATACGAATATCTTATTACTTGATATTTAAATTCATAAACAATATGTCACACAACATGTATACGCTATCCCTGATCAAGACAATTTTGCTCATTCTTGATAATTATAATAATAATTATTGATTTTACCAAATTATCTTATTTAATATTTTGTTGTATATTAAAATGCAAATAAAAGCTCAAAAGAATAATATGTATGTTACAAAGACAAACTGGTGTTTTATTTATTAAATTGTTGAATCTACACTCTGACCTACAGCGTACAATTCTAAAATTAACCCTTTGTTCTAACAAATTATCAAAAAACTCTGTCATTACTATCATTTAAGGATAACATTTGTGCATTATAATAGATAGATGATATTCCTAAATGAAAATGATACGTATGTTCTTCCATAAATTAATCACAATGGTGTTTGTTTACAGAATATTTCGAGAAATATGTTTTCATGTATTTAACCGTTTAAAGTCCACCTGTAATTGTAATTAATGAACATAAATACATAATAAAGTCAAACACAAAAGTTGAAAGGATATTTATTAATCATTGAGGAAGAAGATAACACTAATAATCTAAACGAAAATATGATAGAGAACAAGGCACAGAAAAATAAAAAAGATAACCGTCGCAATTTTTTTTTTTTTACGTGAGCTCCACACAGGAGGCCCGGAGGAAAATAATTTCCCTCAGGGCCTATGTCATCTTTGGGGATGCTGTGTGGAGGGTTTTTTTAAGGAAGGGAAGGAGAGGAGAGTTCTGGGAAGGAAAAGGGTTTAAGGGGTGGGTAGGAATCTAGGGTTCAGTATGTCCTGGTCATCCGCCTCCAAGACCTAGACAAACCTCGCCCCATGAACCCGGGCACCCCTGCTAAATCACCAAACGTAGTGAACCACTTGGGGTGATCTATGGTGTTGGTTATCCAATAAAGGTTCCCGGGGTGGCGGTACCCATTCCCGCCTCCCAAATTGGGACTCGAATCCAGAACCTCTCGGTTTATATATTACATTGATGGGAATAATCTTCAAAAGTTGTAAAAAGAGAGTTGTTCTTATAAAAAAATGGATATTTATTCTAATTGTATTCCTGTTTTTGCTACTAATTGTAATTGAAAAATGGTAAGGCCGTCCGCTCATGGAGAAACTGAAAACAAACCAGTTGTTGATGCAATCGCAATCAACCTCTTGTACAAAATCCATATTTTTCTGATTTGACATATCGCAGATTACTCGAAAACTTGATAGTTCGTGTGGCCGCTACCATGGCAACCTGTCAACAATGCAACTGAAGCGCGACTGCCGCGCGATCAGCAGTGCTGGTCGCCGTGGTAGTCGCGTTTCAGTTTCATTGTTGACAGATTGCCATGGGAAGGGCTCACTACCTGTCAAGTTTTATTTTGACATGTCAGATCAGAAAAATATAGATTTTGTTCAGGAGGTTGATTGCGATTGCGTCGACAACTGATTGTTTTTCAGTTTCTCAAATAATTGATTTATATAAGTTGTTAGTTATTTTCAAATAATTAATTTATTTGTTTACTTATTTATTTCCAAGACACAAACGAGACATTTATGAAGCTGCTCGTATTGTAAACAAACAAAATAATTAATATAAAAATAGGTCTACACTGTTGCATCTGCAGAATTCATATCAGATTACAACAAATACGTAGTCTGAAGAAAATTACACTAAATAAAATCAACTAAGTTTACACAATAATATGTAAACTTAATTTACATAATATTATAAATCTGATATATTTTCCTCAAATACTGCCAAATTAAACAGTACTGTTACATTATTATTTAAAAGCTCCGTGATCTCATATCATTATCACAATCTGAAAATAACAGCTATATGTAATCTAAAAAAAAACCATAAAGAAATAGTTATAAAAATTGCTTGCTAATTGCTTACCCTTAGGGTCAGCAAACCTAATCATTTTTTCTTTGACAATACAAGAGTCGAATGGCAGTAATAAAAAAGGAACAGCGAAAACTGGTAGTCCAATTTGTGTCAGCAAAATAATTCATGAGATCAAATTTTTTTTCTGACAGAGTTGATTGTCACCTCACGAAAATATGGTAAGTATGAATCATGTAAATTAAGATTACGAAAATGTTAGTAAATTTTTTTAGAAATGTACAGTTTTTTTTTTAATAAAAAATCTATTATTTGAGCTGGCGACGTCGCTCGTGACATGAAAATGTCCCGACTCCGAAAATGTTCCTATTAATTTTGTAATATTCCACACTGATTTATTTTTTTATATGGCAACACTTTGATTTCAGGCGAATTTTTTTAATTTGACGTTAACGTTCACTAGATTTGTTGTTTGTTCTCTGCGAACTTATCATTTGATTTGACTTTTTGACAGATGTTATGAAGAGAACCCCGTACATTTCGTGCTGTCTGTAGGTACGTGTTTTAGAGGTATAATGGTAATGGTACTGATTTTAACAAAAAAATTATAATATTCTTATTATAATTATAATTTACAAATACAAATATATTACTTTGGATTTAGTAATATAGACGTTGAACATTATAATGATTTATAATCAAAAAGATGGATCAAGGAAAAAAATATTTATGAGATGTAATATTTTTGGTATGCCTCGTTATTCTCCTATGCCATTCTAGTGGAAAACGTAATTATCGTTTTTACGCACCCATAAAATTATGTCCCGTCTTTCCGGTTTATAAAGAATGGCCTGATTTTTCGGATTGAAATTTTCAAAAAATCGCCAGGGTTTCAAAAATACAATTAAAAAAAAATACAGAATGTCTTAGAATATTTACCTAAACCGGAAAAAAATTGAAAAAATTTTATGCTAGTGGCCTATAATATTACCATATTATGAAATAAACTGATTATTGGTCAAGGGATCAAAATATGATATTACTGAGCGGAGTAAGTCGTCAAAGATCTTTCGTACCAGGAAGTACAAGTGAAGTTGGCAAAGTGACAGACACGCGAACAAGGGGTTCGTAATGATGGTGTGGAAGTGTCTCATTTCATATTTGCAAATTGCAATGAAGGTAATGTCTCCCCAGTCCAGTCCAGTCTACTGTAGCTATTTACAATCAAAGGTTTTGTTTGGTTTCACAGTCCATTGCGCCATTTTAAAATAGCATTGGTGTTGAAAAAGAAAATATTACTTAAGTAAACATGCAAATCTTAATGCATCGGTTGTACTGCTAAATAAAATAAGGCATAATTATGACGTAAGAGTTCGTAGAATGTATTAATTTATTTTACTAAGTACATGATCAGGGGTCCTAGCATGGTCGATCGATATAGGTTTTATCGAAAATGTCGGTAACTTGCGATGGCTCCCGAGCACGACTGTAGACCGCTAACGAACAAACAATAGTTCGCAATGACTAGGGGTTTCTAATATATTTGATGTAAACTGTTGTTTATTCGTTAGCGGCCTGCAGTTGTGCTCCGGAGCGATCGCAAGTTACCGACATTTTCGATAAAACCTATATCGATCGACCATGCTAGGGGGCCAGGTTCAGCTATATATTTTTAGAGTGAGAAATATTGCTATACATCTTTGTGAAGTTAAAAATATATATAAAAAAATTGCCTCAGAATCATTGCTTTTCAAAAGAAGAAATTTTCCTTCGAAAAGGGCTAAAAAAATTATAATTTTTTAGCCCTTTATAGCAACGTTCCAATTCTGAATGGTAGTCCTACTCCAATACTTTTCTGTGAGTATCTTCCACTCTGAAACGTGCCACAAATATACTACATATGATTTTCAATTCATTAATTAAGTAGAGAGCCTTACCTCTCGTCCACGGAGGCCGTCATCAATAGACTCTGCTTAAAAACACATATGTATTATTATTGTATGTTATATTGACCAGTCAGTGGCTGAGTTGGCATCGAGTTTGGGTCCCACCCAGGCGTCCCGTGTTCGATTCCTCGACTGGCTAAGTCCTCCATCATGACCCAAGCATCATTTTCCGCTTACTGTGGTGGTAGTAGGAGATTTTCAAATATTGTCGGGTTATTCGTAACCCGGGAAGGATTCCGTTTCTTTAAAAAAAAAAAAAAACAAACTAGTGTCCATTTGATTTCAGTACAGCACTGGTTCGCTAAGTTTTACAAACTTATACTTATTTTGTGTAGGCGCCTCAGGCAAAATTTTCTGCGTTGCATAATGTCCCAAAGAGCTCAAAAACTTTGGTAAATTCTTGCATTGCTAAACGATTTGATTATAGCCCTAGATTTTTTATAAATATCGGTTCTTTTTTGATTTCGGCTACCGGTTCGAGGATCGATCTAATGCGTGATAATTTTAGCAAACAAGTTTTTAGACAAATGTCAAATTATAACAACCGGTTGAAGCGAACGAGATGAATAATATGTCATTGCCAATACACTTATAGGAGAATTATTTTTTCATAATAATATTAAATTTCTAAATTTACATCATTATATTTCGCATAGACACACTTTGTGCGGGAAGGATAGTTCTACCTTTTACGCATGTCATACTTGAATACCTGGAAAGGCGTTGCTGTCAAATATTAATTTTCTTTTTTTTTGTAATGAATTGTACCAAAGCTAAAAAAAAACATTTTTTCGTAATGTAACATACATTAAAACGTCAGTAAATGGCCCAACACTGACTTTAACTTTTGTTTATGGAGTCCTATTACAAAGTAGGTTATAAATTTGGACAATAATTTTATAATTGAGGGTTAGTAAGCACTACATAAAAAAAATATTTCAAATGTACTTACTTATTATTTTCCAAGATACGCCGGTGTGACCCCTCAGGCTAATTGAATTGAAGAATACATTAAAAAATCAAAGGAAAAAATTCAAAATTCAAAAAGTTACAGGCTGATGAAGAAGGGGTCTCAAAAATGGCGCGCCCTGGTTGTCACTATTGCAACCCTCCGAGTTATCCTATTAGTATCCTTGGAGGTGGCGGGGAAAGGGGTAGGGGGTGGGGTGAAGGGTGGGTGGAGGGGGAGAGGAAAGGTGGAGGAGGGAGTGGGAATCCCCTAATACCATGCGTGCGAAGCCGCGGGAAAAAGCTAGTCTGAAATAAAATAATAATAAAAAAAATTCTTAATCCAAACAAATGCTGCAATCGTCCAAACTATGGAAAAGTAAAAAAAAAATGTTTATCGCAAAGTAGCGGCTGTCTGAAATAAAAAGACATTTTTTTACCAGTTTTTCTGACTTTTCCGAATTTTTTAAAATTGAAAACCTGTTATAGTTTTAGTTAGTGCGATAGAGTAATGTTTAGAGAAGGCAAATTTTAAGTAAATTGGTTCAGTAGAACTTGAGATATCATGACAACAGTCTCTAAAAAAGAAGTTTCGAGAAAAACGCGTTTAAAGTTTTCTTCTATTAGGATTCTAGTTAGATTCCATCCAAACCGCGGCACTAAAATGGCCATAATTTTTAAAATAATTCGAATTTCGAAAAATCCTTTTAAGGAGATATTTTTGGATGTCTAAACTATCAAAATAGACTAGAATACCCCCTTAAGGTCTGCCGAAATTGTTTTTTATAATAATTTACATTAATCTCAGTTGTGTAAGCGAACCATAATGCGAGCAGTGTTAGGTATATTATCTAAAACGTGTTTGAGTTTGGGGCATGTCGCTAAGCTTCAAAACATTTCGAGTGAGCGACACCCTTGTGGACTTCTCCGCTTAATTGACGTCTACATCTCCAGTATAAACTTAGCTTAATTATATTTCAACTAGTTCAAAAGCTGACATAAGATATGGCCGCCAGTCAGCGTTTGTGAATCACTACAGCGGTGATTGGTGATTGGTGACCGTCCAGAATTTGGACGATTGAGCCAAATTGCCGAGATATTATTATTATAAATTTACATATGTGTCGAAAAAATCTGTTTCAGAAGTTATGTAGATTGAAGTACCTGCATGCCTTCTAGGCGGAACAAACTAAAACGTGACGGCCTCCGTCTCGGCTACGAATCTGAAGGTCGCGGGTTCAAATCCCGGGGTCCACGAATAAAAATTTTGTTGTTTGACAATTAATTAATTTTAAGTATTAGATACTCCAATTTATAGGAATGTAATAATTTATAAGTGTATTTTCGGAACGTTCCACAGAGAAAATTATCACCTTGGTCTTCTACTAGACACTAGACCACCATTAAGAATTGAAACATTATTTGGTGGCGAGATCCGTATAACCAGGTACTTCCCCACCTTCCTCTCCCCTAATCTCCTCCCTCTCTCCTCTTCCTTTAGCCTCACAACATTCCCCAATTGGAGATGCCATAGTCTCACTGGCTTAAGACGGGCAGTTGGAATTCTTGCGCAGTATTAAAAAAAAAACATTTAAAAACATTGGTGGTGTAAAAACATAAAAAAAGGCAGGAAAGACAATATGGGACTTTTTATAATGAAGAGAAAAACCTGGCTCCGTTTTTTTATTTACCTTTTAAATTTCATTAATATTTATTATTTACAATAAAAATAAAATTAAAAATTATTGCTCGGTGTACAAACCGGAATTAGGATAAGGATACAGAAAAATACATTATTTTATTTCTGCAAAATAAGTTATTAATTTCATTGTATAATTAATTATTTTATAAAATAGAAAACCCATTCAAATGATCGGCTCATTTGTTGCATAAATTCGGGGTTAGAAACAATCATATGTAGAAAAATATTGCCGTACTGTCTTAAAAATAGAATCATTAATTTTCTATTTTATTCGCGAATTATAATTAAATTAAATACTAATATTAAATTTTCTGGGAAACATCTTTAGATCGAATTAACAATAATGTACAAACAGAAAAAAATAGTTATTCACCCATTAAATTATATGTAAATGCACATGTGCATTTATATTTCAAAGATTTTGTTTTTGCCTCAGCCATCTGGTTAGATACATTTGGTTTTCGTTTTGGCAAGTATGCAAATATATCACTAAACACAATATTTATTACAGGATCCCCTCGTCCCCATACATCTCAGCCAGCATCTCGTCCTAGATGCTGTGACTGTTCTCACTTCACTCAAAATGTCAAATCACCGGTGTTGAGAGGCACCCGACCCGTATGAATCAGTGTCACCATAAATACGAAGCCATAAATCGGCGGCCGGCCGCGGCGAAAAAACACATTTTTGCAATTCAAATTTGGCGCGAATGCCAAATCGATTTTTCAAAATATCACTCCGGTGACGCGAACCCGACACTGACGTATAGGGCGCACTTCTCTTCTTCGTTCTGGGGTGGCTACAGACCCCAGACCTCAGGCTCCGGGGGACGGGGGACGGAGGACGGGGAGGGTGGGTACCCCAAACACTTGTTGAGGCCGCCGAGTATAATGTAATCGTTCAATATTCGGGATGTACCGACTGATGGTGTTTCGTGAAATTGATGAACTGCCTAATGGTGCTTGAAAAGCTGCCTCTAATGTGGAGACGAATAGTTGTTTGGAGTTTGTTAATGTTTGGTGGTTTGATAAACATCACGAATATACCCGTAAGCACGACCATGTCTTCCAACTTAATTGTTTTGTAACTGATCAGTTTTAGAAAATTGAGAGTCAGTTGTTTGGTCGACCGTCAGATTTGATATCGTCACTTTTATAATATTTTGTTCCTCCAGACGATTCTCATTCCGACAGTAGTTTATCAGATTTTAAATTGGGTTGTTTGTTCAGCAGTTCAAATATGCTGTCAAAAATTGGCGGTAAACGAAGACCCTTCAAATGAAAAAAATGACCTTGATCGCCGATTCGCGACGTTGTCAAATACGACGGTTGGCGAAATAACTGCTCGTAAGTCAATGTTAAAACATAAGTTGTAATGAATTCTTTTTAATGTTGCAAAAACAAAAATCGGACATATTACAAAATGTCATATATTTTCTTTTGAGCTATAAACATTCTTGTTAAGTAGATTGACGTGCCCTCCAATGCACAATACCAGGAGATATAATCGTATCTGTCCCTCACCGCCCACGTGTGGCATTACAAATAATGTTGTAGTCTCATTGGTGGTCTCTTGCTAGAGCGCGATACTCGTATAAGAAATAGGTCTCTAAGTCTTTGTAAGTTCATTCTCGTGACAAGTAGAAATAATGTTCTTTGATGGAAACACAATCAGAATAGGAACAGTATACTTACATAAATAACTAGATGTTATTACCCAGCATCACCTATGTTGGTAGGTAGGTACTAGGTACCCACATCGTCTTTCGATTTTTTTTTCTGGCACAAACCGTACGACATATTTTTGTCTTATTTTACTCGCAAATAAATGGGTTGAAAGCTCCAAAGCATGCAAGAATTATTATAAGCAATAATTATCAGCCTGAAACACTCATCTACATTGAAAAAATCTTCCGAGAAAAGATACTTGCCGCCAACGGGACTTGAACCCGTGTCCTTCTGATTGCCGGTCAGGTGCTCTCACCACTGTGCTATGGCAGCTTATCTAATACCCGCCAAATAATTCAATATATACTAGTGTTTCATTCAACAATTACTGTTTATTACATTTTTCCACCTGAAAACAACCAACTTTATTTTTGTTGATTTGGCTGATAACTATTGCTTATAATAATTGTTACCCTTTGTGCTATGCATAAAAATCTTGTCTTAAACGTTAGTTTATCAATTAAAAAAAAATAATACTTGACAAGTTAAAGAATTTCCCCAAAAAATGTAGACATAATTTGTCTCGACGCCACTTAGTGAGAGATTTAGCACTAAAAATGCCTCTCTCACAAAAATAAAGTTGGTTGTTTTCAGGAGGAAAAATGTAATAAACAGTAATTGTTGAATTATTTGGCGGGTATTAGATAAGCTGCCATAGCTCAGTGGTGAGCGCACCTGACCGGCAATCAGAAGGACGCGGGTTCAAGTCCCGTTGGCGGCAAGTATCTTTTCTCGGAAGATTTTTTCAATGTAGATGAGTGTTTCAGGCTGATAATTATTGCTTATAATAATTGTTACCCTTTGTCCTATGCATAAAAATCTTGTCTTAAATCTTAGTTTATCAATTAAAAAAATAATAATGCAAGAAAGAAATTCTTGACTGAAGATATTGATTTTTTTTGCTGCCATAGCTATAACGTTTCTATAGTTTTAATTGCTTCGGACAACAGAAAGGCACATTGGCGTGCAGTCCATGAACGTTGGAAAACTGTAAATACCTTAAGTAAAGCCTACCATAAAAGGAAAAAAAATGTTTTTTTTTTTACTTTTAGTTGTCACCTGATTTGTAGCAGTATATAAAGAGAATATTCGTTTCCTTAATTATTTAGTATATTTGCGGAACGCAAAATGCAAAGTGTGGCACTATAGGTCAGCAGATTGGTTCGGTCTGCGGGCACATTTTAATGCTTTCCCATGGTCAGCTGTCTGTTTTCGGACTTCGGATCCCTCAAGATGTGCCCAGGAAATTGGTGAGGTCATCACATCCGCGATGGATGGCTTCATCCAATCTACTGTTAAGGAAACTGGTGTAGGCTCAAAGCCGTGGTTCAGTCGAAAATGCGCTGAAGCAGTGCGACGAAAAAACGCGGCTTACCGAGCCTACAACACATCTAGAACATCCGAAGACAGAACAGCTTACAACAAAATGGCAAAGGAAACCAAGAGAATCATAAATAGGTCAAAATTCGAGCACGACCAGCAGATCAGCAGAAAGCTGACTGCATGCCCGCATGGCGGCAGGCAATTCTGGTCGCTTGCGGGCTCAATAGATCGCAATTTCTGCAAATCCAGTCTGCCACCTCTTACCAGACCTGACGGCTCACTAGCAAACACCGCCACCGAAAAGGCTAACTTACTAGGTAAAATGTTTGCGGATAACTCAACCCTCGATGACCAAGGTGCTGTCCCGACGTCGGTTCCTCACTGCGGTTTTCGTATGAAAAAGCTGAGGATCCGGCATCGGGAAGTACTCCATGTTTTACGAGGGCTTGATGTTAATAAAGCTAGTGGGCCTGACGGAATACCTGCCCTGGTACTGCAAAGGTGCGCTGCAGAAATAGCTCCAATTTTGACGAAGCTTTTTAAACTGTCCCTGAAGACTGGCTCTGTGCCCTCTGGTTGGAAAAAAGCGGTTATCCATCCTATTCCAAAGAAGGGTGACCGCTCCAACCCGGCCAACTACCGCCCCATAGCGATCACATCAGTTCTGTCTAAGGTGATTGAACGTGTGATCAACGACAAACTGCTCACATACCTCGAGAAGAACAAAATTATTAACGACCGTCAATACGGATTCCGGCGGAACCGCTCGTGCGGTGATCTTCTCGCGTATGTGACGCATGTTTGGGGGCGATGCCTGGAACGTTTCGGTGAGACCCAAACGGTTGCACTGGACATATCCAAGGCCTTTGACCGGGTTTGGCACCGAGGACTTGTCAACAAACTGCATTCTTACGGACTTCCCGCATCCTTGTGTACGTGGATTGCCGACTTCTTGAGGGAGAGGTCGATTCAGACGGTAGTCGATGGTTTCACCTCTTCCTCTCACTCGATAAATGCTGGCGTCCCGCAGGGATCGGTTCTGTCTCCAACTCTGTTTTTGTTGCACATCAACGACCTTTTGTCATGTGCACCAATTCACTGCTACGCGGATGACAGTACAGTTCATGATAGCTTTTTGTTTGACAAGCCCCCAAAGGGCTCACAAACTCCAACAGCTCGTAAGGCTTTGAAGCAAAGAATGGACGGTTACCTCGAGAGTGTTTTCTCTTGGGGTAAAAATAATCTCGTTGAATTTAATGTTTCAAAGACCCAATCTTGTCTGATTACGTCTAAAAGGGATCGCAATGAAAATCTAGTCTCTTTCAACGGAAGCAATCTTCCGAACAGGCCCTCCATTGATTTGCTTGGTGTAACCCTAAGTGACCAGCTCAGGTATAGGGGCTCCATCGAAGCCAGAGTAAAGTTAGCCTCCCAAAAACTGGGCGTACTGTACAGGGCCCGCAGATACTTTAAAAGTACACAACTGCTAACCCTGTACAAATCGCAAGTGCGCCCCACGGTTGAATTTGGCAGCCACCTCTGGTCTGGAGCTCCAAAATACCTGAAAAATACCCTCGACTCTGTGCAGAAACGGGCGGTCCGTTTGATAGATTCTCCCATCTTAACAGACGGATTGCAATCTTTAGAGCACAGGCGTCGGGTGGGAATGCTATCCTTGTTCTACCGGTATTACAATGGAAGATGCTCCGAGGAACTAGCATCATTGATCCCTTCGGCACCGGTGCATAGTCGGGAAACACGCCAAACGCGTGCCCAACATTTGTACACAGTTGACATTAGTCACATGAGAACGGGTCGATTCTTCGACTCGTTCTTATGTTCAACAGCTCGGCTGTGGAATGATTTGCCGGCCTCTGTGTTTCCTCCTTCCTACAACATGGGTCTCTTCAAGACCAATGTTCATTCCTTCCTCTCCTCAAAAAGACCCTCCACACAGCATCCCAGATGACATAGGCCCTGAGGGAAATTATTTTCCTCAGGGCCTCCTGTGTGGAGTTAATGTAAAAAAAAAAAAAAATAATACTCACATCCCCTAATTGCTTTCACTGAAATAAAAAGTGGGCTTACTTGCCGTACTTTAATAGTGATTCCTAACAATATTTGGAGTAAAATTAATTTTGGGAGTCGGGTATTGGATGACCAACACTTCTTCCATAGGTGAGAAGCCCTGAAGTGGTTGACTTTCTGCTCCAAGTAGTTCGATACGTTTGGTGACGTAGCAGGGGTGCCCGGGTTCATTGGTCGAGGTTTGTCAAGGTCTTAGTGTGTCAAGGCCGATGAGTATGCCTGCCTACTGCGTAGCGGGCCGGATCGGGAGAGCCTGTTTGAGAAGGTCCTTTAACCTCTCCAGCCAGAATCCCTGGACCCATCGCCTTGCTTCGGAGATCAAGGGATGGATTCATACGTCTGTCACTCCTGGGCACACTGACCCCCAGATTCCTATCCACCCCTCATACCTATTTCCTTCCCAGAACTTCCTCTTCTCCCCTTTCTTAAAAAAAAACCTTCCACATAGCATCCCCTAAGATGACGTAGGCCCTGAGGGAAATTACTTTCCTCAGGGCCTCCTGTGTGGAGTTAATGTAAAAATACTTAATTTAAATATTTTGACCTTCGAAAAATTATAACAGTTTTTATTTAAAAAAATCGTTAAAACTGTACACAGCCTACCTTTTGTCATAGAGCAAAGCATGCCTCTGAAAGGTTGGTAAACCTAAATGACAATATTTCTCCCACTTCATTTTTAATTTTTCTTAAAAAAATAATTTTTTGACAATCTAAAAAATATGACAAAATATCCTATAAATGTTTATAATAAATTAGCGTATTTATACATTAGTATAAAAAGGTAATTGTAAAAATTATATATCATATAAAAATTACATACGCCGCATTCAACAATACATTCGAGACGGTGACTAATATATAATTTTATTTTTCATATATCCTGCTTCTACTTGAGTGACACGCATCAATCAAAGATAAAGGGCACCGTTGCCATTGACATGGCTATCGATCAGCAAAATACGGTCCGATCTCAGTGGGGACAAATTTGACCAAATTTCCTACGAATTCACAATAATATACTGGTAATAAATGTGACGGACGCGCTCACATCGCACGAAACAAATTCGTTTTCCATAAAGCAAATTCTCAGCCTGTCCAGAAGTTATCAGAAAGGAAAATTTCTTTTGATTCGATTTCATAAATCAGGAGCACGTGGCCTCACTCTGCGAAAGGTATCCGCTCGTGTCCAGCACATCTCACGAGTAAATAATTTGGCTTATAAACTATAATAAGTGGATTTATGCTTTACGTCGGGGTGTCATTTGTCTGGTGACGGAAGAGGGGGGGGCAGGAATTCGTCGGAGCTTTCTGAGCTTTCAGCACATATCACGTGAGCAGTGATTTAGAATTCATGTGTGAGAATTCGTAATGAAACTAATATTTCAAACCACTGGTGATTTTTATAGTTTTAAAAATGTATAAATTTGGTTAGTTGGTAGTAAAAATGCGTTAAAATGATAAATTTGGTAATTTTTTTAAATTTTTTTAAAAATGAATGAGCAAATCTTTGACTGAAGAAAATTATTACACCTGATATTTTAATAAAAGGTAGGTTGGTGTAGTGAATAGAGTTTTAAACCAATAATTTTTTAAATATTAAAACAAATTCTATAAATGCTTGATTTGCTTGCTTTCTGAACACACGCGCACTCTGGTATACTCTACAGAATTAACTAAGTTGTGGTTTAAAAGGAAGTTTTTTAAAAATCGTTTATTGTAAAAAAAGATTATATTTAACCCCTCCAATTTTGTCGCTTTTCGGAACAACTTATACAGGTCACATAGAAATCATTGTTTCTCCCTTACTATCGTGATTATAAAGATTATCTAAACGGTGTTAGAAAGAAAAAACACCACGCTTAAAATCCAAAAGTTAATTAAAAAATAATGAAAATGGGCAACTTTGTGAAACCAAATTTTCCGAAAGTAATTTGAAAAAAATATGAAAATTTTGTAATTTTTTATTATTTACACACAAAACGACAAAAAAATGAGTTGAAGATAAAGTTTATAACATATAACTTTTTAACTAATAAATAAATATGTGTGTTTTTATTTTTTTTCGTTATCAGTGACTTTAGATAGAAAAAACGTAAGGTGATCCATTTTTACAACTTTTTGATATTTGCATTAAAAAAATTCATATTTCCAAAATTATGTTAATAAATAATAAAATTCGAAAGTATATTTCAATACCTTTTAAGATGAAGCCATAGTAAATGATGCAAAATCATACAAAATCATATGTTTTTGTTTTGAAATTTTGATAGCTTAGAAGTATTATAGATGCTTCAATTAAATACTGCGTGAAGAACATACCTTGGCCCTTAAAAATATCAATCATTTTTTTTATAAGTCTTTTGATAAGCCTATAAAAAAATAAAGTACAAGGTCTATAAAAAACACTTTCAAGTCCAAACTCTCCTATTTATAAACCCCTTTTTGGATTTGGTTTTATTGTATAACGTGGGAAATTTAGTTTCTTTTATAATAATCGCAAAAAAAATGATATTTACGCCCGAACTTCACAAATTAAAATAAAATAGGCATTTTCTCGTAGTTATTTTTGAAATCAATCAATACGGCCCGCACTCTACGAATTTGGATTCTTGAAGTGACCCTTATGGCATGGGCACAAGAACCATGCACTGGGCACATCTATTTCGTATCAGTCACGCCCCAACCGGCGCGGGAGACAGTCGCGTAACTCCGCGTCGCTTAGTTTCGTGAAATCAATTTTAAATTTCAGTTTTCTTACATTAAACAATGCGTAAAATAGGAATTAATATTTTTTACAGCCCTTTACGAAATCAACCTATTAAAAAAAAACTCTCAAATATCTTTTCCAACCTTTCCAAAAGCTTTTTCTCAAGTATTTTTAAACTCCTCCCATAAAGGGCGTGATTTCCGATTCCGATTTTTCCTGAACTATTGGATCGCCTTAAAAACAGTTTTTATTTTTCGGGTGCGTTCAGAAATATTCTAATTATTTATTTGGATTTTATTTTAAAGTGGAAATAAATTATTGTACTATTTACATTGTATATAGATTGCATTCAACAACTTTTTTGACCCCCTCCTTCCCATTTCCTGTGTGTGATGTCCATATTGTCCATTAACATCGAATCTGCCGATATCGATAACACGTCACTATAGAGAATGAAGTGCATTTGTTATTAAACCTCTCGCAGCATCGATGCACAATATTCTGCATCTGAAAAAAATAAGTCTTCATTGCGAATTTGAAAAGCGCACTATAAATCATACTTAATGGTTGTGTATTGTCAGGTTGGGGGAGGGGGGAGTGTGAGGGTAGAGGGTGGATTGACAAATGTCACGGAATATACTCTGCTGTGGAGTTGTATACTCAATGGTGGAAGAACTGTTAGGAATTAGGATGTGTTGGGTTTTTCTGAACCAAAATCAGTACCGTTCAGTTTGTTGTCAACAATCATGTCATATCGTTTTTACTTTCCTTGGCGATTTCTGTGAGTTGAAATTTGTTGAAAGTTGAAATAAGACTTCATTAATTTATACATAAAGAAAATATGTTGTGACCACTTTTTATTAAGTATTTTACTTTTTTCTGGATCTTAACCAAAAGCCAAAGGGGACAAAATCGCTTGTCGAAAGTCCAGAGAAAATTAATATAATATATATTATTATTATATATATAAAAATCTCGCGCCACGATATTTGTTCGAGATAAACTACGAAACTACTTAACCGATTTTGATGAAATTTGGCATACTGTGTGTAATTTGGTCCAACTTAAAAGATAGGATTAATGTTTTTATCTCGATTATTGATCTCAATATTTATTACTGCGAATTAAATGTTTGTTATGGGACAAAGCTTTGTAATTATTCGTAAGTTCCGTAAGTTTCTAATAGATGGCGGTGTGAGTTAATTAATATCACAACACTTGGTAATCTAGATTGAGTTAGGTTAGGTTAGGTTAGGTTAGATTGATGGCGTTGTGTTTCAGTAGCCACAGCAACGCGTGGCCCGGTCAGCTAGTACGTGGTCGTACTAGGGTGTATACAGGGTGTCCGGGGGTAAAGTGCATTAACGTCGGGAGGCGATTCAACATGATGGTAGGAGTAAAAAAGATTAACAACTTTATCCGAAATTCCAACATTTTTTTTCCCATACAAAAAGACGTACCTACTAAAAATCCTTAGTGTGGGGTACGATCTTACTTGCTGAGAGCCTGCCGGGCGCCCGACTCGATTGTGCTTGGCCCGTATCGTAACAGCGGAAAATAATAAATCCGGCCGCACACGCCGGACTAATTTTATCTTTTTACCTCAAAACTACCCCTAAAAGTTGGAATTTCGATAAAAGTTATTTATCTTTTTTACTTGTACTATCATGTAGAATCACCTCTCGAAGTTCATGCACTTTACCCCCGGACACCCTGTATAATATAATACTGAAACAAAACGCCATCAATCTAACCTAACCTAACCTAACTCAATCTAGATAACCAAGTGTATATATATTTTCGCTGGTTTAATGTTGTGCAGTACATGGAAAGGAATATAATAAATTAAATTATTAAAAATTATTCAATAAATCTAACCTAACCTAAAAATTTACAATTCTTTCTGTAGAGCGGACAAGTAAATGGGTGTAAGTAGAATGTATGACGCTTATATTGATAGTAAAAGAAGTTAGGGACGCCCGCACGATCGTTTGAATAAAATATATCAATACTTAAAAAATAATAATAGATAATAAAATGTATTTTTTATGGTGGCCAACTCAGAATGAAACCAACTCAGAACCACCTCAGAAAGGTCATTAAGAGTAACGATAAAAAATTTATTTAAAAATTGGTTAAATAGGTTAAGTTAAGTTAGGGTTACCGGCTATTTTAAAATTATATTTTCATAGCATTTAATGACCTTTCTGAGGTGGTTCTGAGTTGGCATGGAACCATTTTTTTTAAATACTTGAGTTGCGCAATGACAATAGTCAGATATGCCGGAAGTGTCATGGCACGCATGAGATTACGCATGAATGTGAATGAAGCAAGGAGTGTGTGCCAAGACTTGTTGTTTAGCGGTCCATCATCTCTGCGCTAAAACGGCAGGAGTTATTATAACAAAAAAATTGATAACATGTAATAAAATGTTGCTTAGGTAATGTCAGTAAATTTTTGTCATCATCGTACTGCATCCTGCATAAGTCAACACTTCTATAATCAAAACAAACAACATACAGTGGCATAAAATATAGAGTCTGCCTCGGGGTAAGCCTAAATTTCAATTCATCCTGTTGGTTTCACCGTCATCATTAATGTAATCGTGCTCCAAATGGGAATTGGTCCATCGCCACTGAAAAACCAATCATGTCCATTGACAAATAATGCTCATACATTATTGTCAACTGAACGCATTGACGTGCTTTTAATGGACATTGTGATCACAAAAATGTAATTTGATGACTATTTTATTTTCACTCAGGATGATAAAATTAGTATTACAATTTAAAAAAAAATATTTATGCCTTTTTACATTTTAATTTTTTGCATATTTTAGACGTCAATTTGAATACAATTCTCCCGTCTGAAACCCATATTATAATATACACGTACAAGCTTTTGAAAGAATAAAAACAAATTCATACGTTTTCTTAATTTTAAAATGGGTATTCCAGCAATTATGTTGAACTACAATACTATGTTAATGTATAAAACAAAGTCGGGCTAGTTACACTATTTATAACTCGAGATCGGCTCGACCGAGTTTGATGATCTTTGATTTGTTGGATTTGTCTCCGCCCCGGATAACAGAATAATTATTAAAACATCGCAAAAATTCACGAAAAAGAAAGTTATGAAGAAAACTATTTTTTTCACACATTTTGTATGGAACGAATTCTCATATGTTGAGAGAACTGCAGCAATATTGTGATAGGTATAATATTTAACTGTGCGTGAATTCCAAACATTCAAAAACGTCAAATGTCAATGCGCTGATTGTTTTGCTTTTGTTCTTAATCATATAATGCTGTCCTTCTTTCTTACACACTAAATGTCAATAGTCGAAAATGAGACAAACGGTGAACGTATGTCTCTGCACCCCTCCAAAGGAAAAATACAATAATAATAAATCTCTGAAATGAAACGCATTTTTACGTAAGCTCCACTCAGGACCTATGTCATCTTAGGGGATGCAGCGTGGAGGATATTTTTTAGGAAGGGTAGGATAGGAAGTTCTGGGAAGGAAAAAGGCATGAGGAATGTCCGGCCCGCCACGCAGCAGGTGGGCAGACGCATTCGCCGCCAAGACCCGCACAAAAGTCACCCCATGAACCCGGGCACCCTAAATCACCAAACGTGGCGAAGGTTTGGCAGAGGTGTTGGTTATCCAATAAGTGGTTCCCCGGGCGGCGGCACCCGTACCCGCTTCCTTTCGAAAATTCCCATAAGTAAGTGGAAAAGTAATAAAATCACCAAAAATATAAATCCGTACACAACGCCATCTCTGATACTGACAAAAACAAAACACGGACAGTTGGGCATCGATAATTGCTTCATTGTGTAATTTTTAACAGTTATTGATTCTGAGGCGGTACGAAGTTCGTCGGGTCAGCTAGTTTTGAATAATATGAATATGCTCAAATTGTCAGACAGAAGAACTTTCACTGACTTGGTATTTCTGTATAAAATTCTAAATGATTTAGTTGACAGTCCGGTATTGCTCGAATTGTTAAGCTTCCGGATTCCACTACGTAATACTAGAAGTCAGGATTTATTTCAGTGCAGTAATTCTGGAACTAACTATCATATGTATTCCTCTTTGTCCAGAATACTAATGGAGGGAAACAATTATACCAAGTCAGTGGACATCTTCAATTTATCTTTAAACAAATATAAAATATTGTTACGAAGGCAGTTCAGTTATGTACAATAAATACTGTATATTTCTTACTATTCATATGTTGAAGCCCCTAAAAAGGGCGTTAATAAATGAATAATAATAAAATTTCATAAGCATACGTTTTTATGTTAATTTCCTGTTAATTCCGATTGCTCCCAAACGTCTGGATTCAATGCAACTATGGCACCTCCAATTGGGTTATGTTGTGAGGCTCGATGTAAAGAGGAAGGGAAGGTTACGGGGAAGAGGAAGGTGGGAAATTACCTTGCTATTCAGATATGGCCACCAAACACCGCTAAAGCCATTTCAGGTAATTTTTCAATTCTGAAGGGTTGTCTTACCGATATTGTGGTAATAAACCAACCTTATACAGGGTGGGGCAGAGAGGAGTTACTGATTTCAAAAAATCACTGAAGGCCCCCCCAGACCGAGCAGAGGAGCGGGGCGGGTGCCGTTAGGTCGGGGAAATGATGCCATTTTTTATCATCATATTTTTTAAATGATATCGTCTGACGTGGCTGCCTTGGCGAGCTATACACATATTGAGCCTTTCAAAGAAGTTTTCGGCCACTCTTTCCAACATATCTTGCGTAATTCCAGCGATAACGTCCTCAATCGCCTCGTTCAGAGCTTCAAGGGTTCGAGATCGAAGCTTGTTTACCTCAGCTTTGACGTATCCTTACAGAAAAAAGTCACTCGGGTCAAATCGGGAGAGCGACGGGGCCATAGAATATCCCTCCACAAAGAGATCAGGTGACCTGGAAAGAGCTTTTGCAAAATTTCGCATGAACGATGAACATCATGGGCCATGGCTTCATCTTGTTTAAACCAGAAGGCTTCTGTGTCGTGTTCCTCGCCATCGTCTGACGTGGCTGCCTTGGCGAGCAATACACATATTGAGCCTTTCAAAGAAGCTTTCGGCCACTATTTCCAACATATCTTGCGGAATTCCAGCGATAACGTCCTCAATCGCCTCGTTCAGAGCTTCAAGGGTTCGAGATCGAAGCTTGTTTACCTCAGCTTTGACGTATCCTTGCAGAAAAAAGTCACCCGGGTCAAATCGGGAGAGCGACGGGGCCATAGAATATTCCTCCACAAAGAGATCAGGTGACCTGGAAAGAGCTTTTGCAAAATTTCGCATGAACGATGAACATCATGGGCCATGGCTTCATCTTGTTGAAACCAGAAGACTTCTGTGTCGTGTTCCTCGCCATAGTCTTTCATTTTGGGATGCCTAATGTTCTCCAATATCTCACAATAGTGAGATGAATAACTCAATAAAGGTAATGGTTAATCCTTCATCGCCAGTGCACAAAATAGCGCCGAGGGATACAGCAGTTACGATTGCAATGCAAGCATCTCTAGGTTTCACAAAATCTTGTGGGCTCAGTTCCCGTGTACGCATCATCTTGTAGGGGTACAGATGAAGGTCTGAGTGTAAGATTTGCCTTATAATTCTGGACGATATTCCAAGAAAACTACATGCGTAGCCACAACGCTCTTTTCACTTTTTAAAGAACGTCTTCACAACAAAGCCCCAGTACTTACCTGACCATGGCATGGTACCAACATAAACGGCATCATTTCCCAAACCTAACGGCACCCGCCCCGCCCCTCTGTTCGGTCTGGGGGGCCTTCAGTGATTTTTTGAAATCAGTAACTCCTCTCTGCCCCACCCTGTATTATATATTAATGAATACATTTGACTTACTTTAACCAGTGATTCCTGACATTTGAAGTAAAAAACTTTAACGAAATTTTGGTGAAAAATAAAAACGTAACGGTCGCAACGCAGAACCTCTCATCTTATCGGGACGAAAGTCTTTTACCAATTCGGCCACTGAGATCTCTTATTTTTAAGTCGATTTTTTTCAAATTCAGAATTAACAATTCTATCTTCGACTAATTCTATTCCGCCATTTTTTTCAATGGAAACAAAAGAGTTCGAAGAACTGGTTCGTAACCTAGATAGCGTCTCAGATAAATATATCCGATTTTATTTATATGGAACACCTATTAACCTTTATAATTTATTGTTAACTAGCTGACCCGACGAACTTCGTACCGCCTAAGTAACTAACTAAATAACTGTTGAATGAAATTTAGTTTTTTTATTAAGTTAAAAATTATACGAAGAAGCAATTATCGATGCGCAACTGTCCGTGTTTTGTTTTTATCAGTATCAGAGATGGCGTTGTGTACGGATTTATATTTTTTGTGATTTTCTTACTTTCCACTTACTTACGGGAATTCGGAAGGCGCGTACGGGTGCCGCCGCCCCGGGAACCACTTATTGGATAACCAACACCTCTGCCATAGGTCACCCCAAGTGGTTTGCTACGTTTGGTGATTTAGCAGAGGTGCCCGGGTTCTTAAGGTGACGTTTTCCGGGTCTTGGCAGTGGATGCGTCTGCCCACCTGCTGCGTGGCGGGCCGTATCGAGAGACTGGTCGAGGGAGGCCTTTTGACCTTTCCACCCGGACTCTCTCGAACCATTACCTTGCACCACAGTTGGAGGGATGGATTCATACGTCCGTCACTCCCGGACACACTGACCCCCAGATTCCTACCCACCCCTCATACCTTTTTCCTTCCAAGAACTTTCTTTCCTCCCCTTCACACAGCATCCCCTAAGATGACATAGGTCCTTAGAGAAATTATTTTCCTCGGGGCCTCCTGTGTGGAGTTTATATTTGTAAAAAAAAATGCGTTTCATTTCAGAGATTTATTATAATTATTGTATTTTTCATTTGAAGCGGTGCAGAGATACGTTCACCGTTTGTCTCATTTTCGACTGCTGACATTTAGTGTGTAAGAAAGAGAGGCAGCATTATGTGTTTAAAAACAAAAGCAAAACAATCAGCGCATTGACATTTGACGTTTTTGAATTATTGGAATTCACGCAAACTTCAATATTATACCTAACACAATATTGATGCAGCTCTTTCAAAAGTTGAAAATTGTTCCATACAAAATGTATGAGGAAATGAATTTTTTCATAAATTTCTTTTTCGTGAATTATTGCGATGTTTTAATAGTTATTCTGTTATCCGGGGCGGAGGTAAATCCAACAAATCAAAGATCATCAAAATCGTTCCAGCAGTTCTCGAGTTATAAATAGTGTAACTAACCCGACTTTGTTTTATATATATTAAGATTCTGAATTTGAAATGTGAGATTGACGAAGACGATTTAAAAATAACAGGTTTCAGTTGCAAACGTTAGCACTTTATTTTTCTGTGTCTTCTTCTTTGTTATATTTTAGTCAGATTTGTTAGTATTATCTTCTTCTTCTTCAATGATTTATTACATTGATGGGAATAACCTTCATAATATTTTAATATGAGAGTTATTATTGTATTCCAATAAAATCAAATGTATAATTTATTTCTGCTTATATTCACATATCAATATGTTTAATGAAAAGTGCTTAGCGCTGCTTTGTTGAACCTAATGTCTAATAATAGATGCCAGAAGAAATTTTAAGATTCAAACACCAGACACGTCTCTCAGTCTCCGGGCCGGCAAACTCCGGCAGTTTGAAGTTTGTGCATTTCATTCTTCCCGGAATCGGAGATTTGTCCAGAATATTCCTGCCGGGCGAGAGGACTGATGGCTGTGGCAGCTGTCGCCCTGATGGATGGCTAGCACACATGTCTGTTACCCGCCACCCCCACCACCAACCACCCCCATCGACACCCCAATCCCACCTTCAAACTGTCTCCAATCCACCCCCTTTCAGGCCAAACCACCTCTCGTCCACCCCATACATCCACACCCCACCCACATATAATTCCCCCCCTCCCCCTTTACCCCCTAGGTATTATTGCCTCCAAGACGGGCACGTCTCCGAAATGAGGGGCGATTTTTCATTTCTTCTCCATAAATTTCCACGAGTGTACCGGTGCGTTTGTTTCTGGGCGATAAGGGTCATTCTCGTGTGCCATTTCATTCTTATTTATTTGTCCGGAGTTATGACTTCAGTTAACGTATCGGACGGATTGGGGAGAACGGGCAGATATCGACCGCCATCGTTTCACAATATCCTGCCTGGGAAACTCGTCAGATTTTTTTAAAAATCGTTCCTGCGTTTAAATATTGCTTATTTTTTGACCATTCAACAATATTAACAAAAACATTCTTAATATACGATTACGACTCAGGTATACTAAAATATAAACGGTTCTGGTGCCATGTTTGGCTTTTGGGGTAAATTGCTTCTGTTAGTCTTCCTCCTCATTTTTGAGGCAATGTTTCATGCAACTTTGCAGTATCCATTAATAGGTAGGTCTCACAATCTGTCTTGTGTCAGTAGCTCTGTATCCTGATGATGGAAACTGCTCTACTGCCCGAAACATCAGTCTTCGAAGGAGAGTCTTAGGTCTCTGACGATGGAAACTACCTACTGCCTTATTGGCTGTGGGGATCTTTGAAATTTTGCAGGGTTAACCACTTCCATATTATTAAGGTTTGTGAAATTTTCTAATGATTGCTCATAGATGTGAATGAATTACAAACGTTAAACTTAATCACACTTTAAAAACATATAAAAACATTTTTAACCTTATCTCGATATTACAAAAACGCTGACAGTAGAATGCATTAAAGCCCCGAGTAGATTCGATAAGTAAACATAATTGCCAATAGTGGCAGATTCCCCCAGCCATTATGGCCACTCATTGATTTATTGGTTATGAATCAACGTCACCCCGCTATCTCAATGTACGCCGTGTGGCAGTGTCGGTGTCAGTGTCACCCCACTCGTCCACTGTACCAACGCTCTACCTCGCGGAATGCAAGCCTACTAACTTTACTGTTCCTGATATCCCCATCACGCGATTTTATATGAATATGCCCTCAGGTTTTCATGGTCGTTCCATTCAAATATTAGATAAATATCTGCAGGACTATATATTATTTGTCATGCTCCGGTTTGTTGATTTTTTTTTAGTGCCGTAAATGATAGTTGGGTGATATTTCTGTGTTTCTCGTGTAACTCGTTTCTTGCAAATCATCTTCTTTCTTGTGACAAGAAGTTATTTCCCACAACAATTAATCTAACAAATAAACCATCACGCCCTTTCTCCACGGAGGTAAGCAGAAATGATGGGACGCCACTCCATCGTGGCATCACTCCTGCCTTCACCTGTATGCGTAAATCACCTTTAGTTTATATCTCACACATAATTGTTTTTCAGAGTTTTCACAAGCACTGAATCAAATATTTGGTTATATATATATTTTTTAAGTAAAACTTCTTTACGCACGCTTGACTTGGGGAGTACTCTGGTGAATGCGTGCCGAGAGCGTTACGAAAAGCGAGGCGAACGGTGGTTGAGAGGGAGATATAAGTTAGTGAAGATAGAAAGAGATAGAGTTACGTTTTGTATATTACTGTAGGGGCAAGAGCGAGAGAGGTGTGAGCACACATTTTATTTCTCTCTTTCTCTCATAGCCAGTTACGTTTCGTATATCTAAGATACAGTGCAGGCATATTGTGTGCATCACACTGTAGGAGCAAGAGAGAGCAGTGCGCGCGCATATTTTCTTTCTCTCTTCCTATCATAAAGATGGAGCTAAAGAAGTTTTACTTCAGTCGTGTGGTCTAAAGCATACTTGTTTTTAGATTTTCACGGGCAAAAGTATTTACCTATCTGTATTTACACATCTGCTGGATCTGCCCTGATGATAGGCACTGCAACGCTGTCCGAAACGTTGACTAAAGCAGGAAGTAGCGCAACACGGCATAACACCCCAAAAATAAATAAAAAACGAAAATTTGGTTACTTGTTCGTTCTACATGTTTTCGTCCCCTTGCTCGTCGTGTATTATCCCTACAAGTTTTT
Source organism: Limnephilus rhombicus (assembly GCA_929108145.2). NCBI lineage: Eukaryota > Metazoa > Arthropoda > Insecta > Trichoptera > Limnephilidae > Limnephilus > Limnephilus rhombicus. Next base: position 25,949,942 of record OV815274.1, read on the forward strand.
CTCAGTCCGTTAACCCCTCAGGCTAATTTGTTCGCTTTTGGAAACAGCTCATAGAGGCCTCAAAGAAGTCGTTGTATCTCCCTTACTGTTATGGTGAGAAGCATGATCTAAACGGTGTTAGAAAGACAATTTTAAACACCACGCTTTAAATCTAAACCTAAAAGTTAACCATGGAAAAATTAAAATGTTCACAAATTTGGAACCAAAGTTTATGAATGCAATTTGAGAAAGAAAAATATGAATATTATTACGCACCAGATTTAAATGTCCGGGTTAAATTTTCCCCACAGGAAAAACTAAACCCTTTCACACACTTCCCCAAATGATCATCTAGTCAATCCACGCTATGCAATTGCACTATAGAGAAGATGCCTCAAAGCATGTACCTACCAAGGGCCAAAATTTCTGATATAGAAAGCATTGTGCGGCAACTTAAAAGCTCTTCTCCTGGAATTGATAATATCAGAATGAGTGATATTAAAAAACATATAATAATTTTAGCTCCAATCATAGCCCATTTTGTAAATAGAATTTTATTTGAAGCAAAAATTCCAGATGACTTAAAATGTAGTATTATCAGACCCATTTATAAAGGAGGTGATCACACTCTATTGGGTAATTATAGACCGATTAGTATTTTGCCATCACTCGAAAAAATTCTTGAAAAATACATTCAGTTGAAATTAATAAAATATTTAGAAGATTTTTCTATTATTGATACAAATCAATATGGTTTCCAGAAAAAAAAGGGTACCGAAATGCTACTTCAAAAATTTGCCAGTTTCATAAATAATGAACTAAATAGTAAAAATCATGTATTAGTTTTATTTATAGATTATTCTAAAGCATTTGACACTATTAATCATAGAAAATTATTGCAGATACTAGAAATCATAGGAATAAGAGGAAAGCTCCTAAAACTATTTGAAAATTACTTGAACAACCGATGCATGAAAATAAAGCTATTGAACACTTTAAGTAAAAAAAGAAAAATTTTAGCTGGCGTTCCTCAAGGTTCCATATTAGGTCCAATTTTATATATCATTTATGTATCTTTTATTAAGTACATCTTTAAACATGTAAAACACTTTGTATATGCGGATGATACTGCACTAGTGATTTCTCGCAGTGATTTAAAATTATGTATTGAACTCTTACAAAAGGATTACATTGAGCTTTTGAAATGGTCTCATGACTCTGGTTTAATCATAAATGCAAAAAAAACCAAATTGATACATATTAGATCACCCAATGGCAAGACAAATATTATTACACCAGAAATAAAAACACACGGTTCAGATTGCTTACATGTTGGTATCCCAGCATTGTGTACATGCGAAAATATTGAAGTGGCTAAAGAATATGTTTATTTAGGTGTAATTATTGACTGCTTTTTCAAATGGGATTTACAAATAAATAAAGTCTGTGAACGTCTGAGATCTATTGTTAGTAGATTATATAAACTTAAATTCTATGTTCCAATATGCACACTTCGAATAATTTATTTATCATTAGCTGAGTCTATTATAAGGTACGGAATTACAGCTTGGGGACTTTCCTGTAAGACAAATGTTAATCATGTTCAATCTGTCCAAAATTCATTAGTTAAATTATTAGCTCATAAAAGTTTATACGAGCAAAGACACAATGTTCCGTACTTTTACCAGAATCTTAAAATTCTCTCAGTAAGAGCAATTCTGTGGCATAAAATTATTTTTCAGCATATGAATAGCCCTATATACATAAATAGACTGGACCACACTTACAATACTCGATTTACGTTAAATGAAGGACTAATCGTACCTAAGCACTTAAACAAATATGGACAAAGAACGATGGACTACATGATACCTACATGCTTAAATATGTTACCTGCTAAAATTAAAAAATGTACAAATAATGTAAGAACAAATATTATATTGAAAAATTGGCTCCCCGAAAGAAAAAGTTTGTATTAACATTCTTGTAGTACTCGTAACACAAAAAATGTCTAACTGCATTATAAGTTTTATTTAAAAAAAAAAAAAAAAAAAAAAAAAAAAAAAAAAAAAAAAAAAAAAAAAAAAAAAAAATAACTTCAAAGTAAAAGCACCCATTGACAAACTACTTAAAAGTAGTTTATTGGGACTTTTCTTTTTTGTAATATCTTATTTTATTTTGATTTCCTGTAATATTTTATAACTTTTTTCTTCTAATAAAAAAAAAAAAAAAAAAATATGTAATATAAATACAAAACAATTCAAGAACAACATGTCAACCTACCAGAGATCAAATGGGAAAATAATTCACCGACTCCAGGTATTTTCATATCAGAGGGTTCGGCTCTGTGGAATTCCTAATTTGACCTATAAATCTTACTGATCTCTCAATATAAATCTTTTGTAATCCTACATGTATTTAAAATGACTGATTTTTGCATTTTTATATATAAATTCTTTGACTAATCTAATATGCCTAAATTTTGAATGAGAGACCTAGGTATAATGCCAGGAGCCGAAATGACAAATTTTATTATTATTTTACATAAAGCAACTAATAAAGTATGAGTGTGTATTTTTTTTCGTTATCAATGATTTTAGTTAGAGAAAACGTGAGGTGAACCATTTTTAAAACTTTTTGTGTTGTTTGCATTAAAAATTTCAATATTTCTAAAATTATGTCTTTATTTCTAATAATAAAATTTGAAGGCTTATTTTGTGAACTTTCAAAAACAGTTTTTAGTTTTCGGGTAGGTTTGAAATGTTCAATTTATTTGAATTTTATTGCAAAGCTGAACCGTGACCTTCTGACAAAATATGCTGGAGGCCTGAGGTGTTAACTCTGTGAAATCCATCTAAACATAATCATAACACACCACGTGGTTGAATTTCATGCAATAAGTCTCAAGGTGGAAGAGAAATACAGGAAACATCGTGGTAATAAATTATAATTAATAGTATTTGTAATATCGTAATATGCGTGCGAAATAGTTAAACAAAGATTTTGAAGGTAAACCTATCCAAGTAGCAAATACACGATAATAACTGTTAATTATTCATGTATTCATCTCTTTTTTTAAATTTATTCGTTCCCGGAGTTTCTGAGAATCGACATCGAGAAATGATAAACATCATTAATCCCATTATTTATATTTATTTTTTGTTGATATCGATTGATTTATCACGCCACACTTGCCAGGGGTTCAGACGGCGAATGGATATATTTATGACGTGAAGTATGTATTCTGTATGTACTTTTAACATACATAAATATTATATAAGTACGTAAATGTTCGACATGTGACGGCCTCATGTAGCGTGCACCTATACCTACGTAATCTGGCGCAGTGGTCGCAAATCTATCCAGATTTAGAGAAATACAGTAGTGCTCTGGAATAATTAAAATACAAGCAAGTAGTTTGTAACTATGGTTTTAATCTTGTTGAAGAAACCTAATTAAATGGTGGAGTAACTTTAGAGCCATTAATTTAAATTTCGTTGAACGATGATCTCGCGATCGTACCCTTGCAACTATACAGGGCTGTTCCGATGAGAAAGGTTAATTATTCTCCATACCAGCATTTTGACATAATAACTCAATATCGATTTTATTTCATTCAAAATTTGCTTTGATGAATACTTACCATGAATAATACAAAAATTATGTACTTTTTGTAATTATTTTTTTTAACATAAGTATTTATAATTTTTCAATAATGTTTAAGCAAAATAAGAACGTTTTTTTTAAAATGTGTTCGTTTATAAGACCGTAAATAAATAGACAAACTGAAGTATTTTCTTCACAAAACAAGGGCGCGGATCTTTTTTTTAATGATTTTATTTTAACTAAAATTGAAAAGTAGCTTTCCCATATAATTTATTGATTTCTTTTATTGCACGATAATATGATTTGAAATGTATGTTGTGTAATACAAAATTTTGTTTGAAAATTTAACAAATCTACCAACGACCTACGGGAAAACCTTATTGTACTAAAAATAAACATATTTTCTCAAAATAGAAAACAAAGCTTTACTAAATAAAATAATAGTTTTTCGAAATCAATTAATATTTTTTTTTTGTGGAAAAGAGTCAATAAGTCTAAAATTTGATTTAAAAATGATATATTTCCGGTTTTGTCTGGTTATTCCCTCTTAAATTCAAAATGCTTTTCATCAGTAGTGACGATCTTGTCGATATGGCACACATATATTTTTATTTAGAAGGAAACTGCACAGCAGTTGGGTTGCGAGAGGAATCGATGAAAAAGTACTGCGCACATGAGCACTTAACCCATCAGAAATATGACGTATTCTTCAGATGGTCAAAATATTTCCGATTTAAGTACAATAAAATGCAAATAAATGGAAAATTTCTGAACATATCTACTGTTTTTGAAAGATGATGTAATACTTTCTAAAATTTTATAATTCAAAATAAACAGACAATTTTTCAAATATAAAAATTTTGCTTGCAAATATAAAAAAGTTATAAAAATGGCTCACCTTACGTTTTTTCTATCAGTAATATTACTGATAACGAAAAAAATAAAAACACATACCTACAAATTTTATTAGACAAATGTATTATAAACATTATTGTGACCTAACTTTTTTGCATTCCATATTATGATTCAAAACTTTGGTTTCATAAAGTACATTTTACTTTTTTGGTGGTTATTTTTTAGATTTGAATATAAAGTGTGTGTTTTGTCTTTCTTACGCGTTTAAAACATTTTTATCACTTGATAGTAAGGGTGTTACAGCGATTTATATTTATATGAGCTGGGACATATTTGGTCTCCTGTGATTAAACGGGCTAGAATCGAAACGTTGCGTTTAGAGCTCAAGATAAAATATTTTAATATCGTGAGCGTGACATTTTAAATATTTTCATAATTTTCAAGATATTTAACAAACACATTTCTATTGCGGCTTTACAGAAGTACCAGGTGGGTCCCCACCCTGCTTTCTTCATCGATGATTTAATCGATGAATATAATTTAATGTCACGCTAAACGGTTCGGTGCGTTTTCGGTTTTGAAAGCCACAAAGTCACAGATAATGCAAACAGAAATAGTGTAGTGTTGCCACATGAATGAAATCTTTGACTCCAACAAGAAAGATATTGTCTCAAGCGATTGTGACCTTGCCCCTCGTACAGTTTCTTTATACATAGGGGTTAAAATCGCATCAATTTTTTTTTTTTTTTTTTTACATTAACTCCACACAGGAGGCCCTGAGGAAAATAATTTCCCTCAGGGCCTATGTCATCTGGGATGCTGTGTGGAGGGTCTTTTTGAGGAGAGGAAGGAATGAACATTTTTTAAAATAATACCGCGACCACCGGGTGACAAATGGCCTGGGACAGTTCATTATTAGCCATATTTAGCTTGCCATGCTTTTAATCTACAATTATTAGAAGATAAAGCACTGAGGGCCCTCATTATTATATATATTTATTTATTTATAGTAAGTACCATGAAGTTTCGCTTGATGCCGCTCGCGGTCAAAGGTTTAACGATCGCTGCAGTGGTGTGGAGAGGTGAGGAGTCTAGTGTTAAAAGCGGTATAGATGGACGTCACTGCGGGGTGCCAGCCAAATAGATCGCCATCATTATTAATGCTATGAAATAATCAGCCAGCAGTAATGGCTGCGTGCAATAACTGGGGAAAACGGCCATTTATTCTCTTATTATGGAAATGTTTACCCACTGATTGTGCGCTTACGCTCAACCCTACATTTATACAAACCAATTAAACAAAAAAATGTTAATCTTTTTTTAACATGATACTTATCCAATATCTTTAAAGTTCCCAAAAGTCGTATTTTCTTCTATAGAGCTATTAAAAGGTCTCTCTGCTATCATCACTATATCACCTTACGAAGAGATACACTTAAAATAAGCAAACATTGCAGAGTGGTAATAAGTAGGTAGGTATCACCATGATTAAAGAACACCATTCTGAATCGAAAAATCGATTGAAATGGCATCAACCATGAGATCAGATCTAAACAGCCAGGTAGGTACTTTCCGACTCCAACCTTCATCCCCGTGTTCTCCTCTCCACTTCCATTCAGTCTCATATCTTATCCCAAATTTCCAATGGCTCCGGGCAGTTGGGACTCTTGTGGAACGACACAAAAAAATAATTATACGAGTTAATCTAACCAATACAATAACCACAATCATTAAAAAAATGCACAAATAAAGATTTTATATAGGAAGGAATACATATTTTTTGTTATTGTAATATTTATCCATTTTTTTATTAGTGCCTTCTTAAGATGAAGCCATAGTAAATAATGCAAAATCATACAAAATCATTTGTTTTTGTTTTGAAAATTTGATCGCTTAGAAGTATTATAGATGCTTCAATTAAATACTGCGTGTAGAACATACCTTGGCCCTTAAAAATATCGGTCATAATAAGCCTATAAAAAAATAAAATATAAGGTCTAAAAAACACACTTTCAAGTCCAAACTCCGGGAACGGAGTGGGAGATGGACGCGTGACTTCGCGTCGCTTGATTTAGTGAAATCAATTTTAAATTTCTGTTTTATTACAATAAACAATGCGTAAAAAGGGAATTAATGTTTTTTACAGGTTGTTACGAAATCAACCTGTAATTTTTTTTCTCAATTACCTTTTTTAACCTTTCCAAAAGCTTTTTCTTAAGTATTTTCAAACTCCTCCCATAAAGGGGCGTGATTTCCGATTTCGATTTTTTCCTGGACTATTGGATCGCCTTAAGGGGCTATTGCATAGGAGTAGTAAAAATCGTACAGTATATTATACATAACTGAACTGCTCTGTACCAATATTTTCTAGTGATAAATTGAAGATGTACATTCGCTTAGGCGTAATTCCTTTGAATTGAAATTAATAATTACGTAATATTAATATAAATTACATTTCAAAAGTCGGAACATCTATCGTACAAGATGTTTCATTGATAATATTTGATCATAAAAGAGTTTTGTACCTGGTAAGAGAGCCACAATTCTTATGAACGTTCTTAAAGATTTCAAAGATCCGTCTAATCGATTTCACATTTCTTACTAGGTATTTGACAATGGACTAATTATATTTTTACAATACTTAAAGTAGGTCCTCAAGACAACACAAATCCTATTTTTGATAACTATTATTTGCACCACTTATCACAAGCTCGAATTTTAAATGAAAAGTCCTAAACTATTTTTTTGTGAAGCGAACACGTAACCCTGACATAAAGTAAAATTAATGTGCATTGGAACCATTACTCTGTATGTACAAACTGAACTAACCCTTGGGTATGTCAAACCTCATAATATCAATCGGAAATATTGTTTTTTACAAGAAACTTTTCTTTTTATTTCCATGCAAATTATTGTTAAATTATGTTCATTGGTTTGTGCATAAAGCCTGTTTCATAATCCGACATGTTTATAGTTGTGAAGGGTTCATCACCCTTCCAGTTGAATAGGCTTCATACAAAACAAGAAAAAATGATTCAGAGACATGTTTTGTGAATGGGAAAAATATTTATAACTAAAAATCTCGTTATTTTAGTCTGGACTCACCACTGCACTGTTTTAAAAAGAGGGGTGATGCGATAAATCAATGATTTAAAACAATAAAAATAAAAAAATTACCCTGTTTCTTATTGTCGGCAAAACCAATCAAGTTCAATATTTTCTTAAAACTTTGAGAGCAGTTTAATATCTTAATATAATTTTATAAGAAGCAAGAAATCATTACCTATCTGCGTCTTATATAAATTCCAATCAGCCCTAAGCAAAGAATATGGAAAAATAGATGAGGTGTTCGATTAGGCAGTAAATGATTTAATCGACACAAAATGTCGAATCGGCTTTGAAAGTTTCGGTTCGCGAATCGCCGCAGTGCAACATTGCAATAAACTACCCAGAGGTGGAAAAACTAAAGAGGATGTGCACTATGAGCAATGTTGAGTTGTAATGTAAAATCGGTATAGCATCCCTGAATGAAATTTTCACGACAAACCCATTAATTTCTTTATCTGGGGCTTTTTTTATACAAAGAACTAAGAATAAAATGATGGTACGTTGTTATTAAAAATTATGGTGCGGTACAAAATTTTAAGATCTAGTTATTTATGAAGATTAAAAAAATATTTTACCATCAAGGATATACAACAATTTTCAGTAAAAAGTTGCAACGAGGACTATCGGTAAAATCTCCGTTGATAAGACACATAATACAATGTACGCTATATGAGACAAAGTAATTTATGTTTTGAAGCAATAGATAAGATCGTCTTATCCTGGAGGTCTAACGTGATCGATCGATAAAATCCCATAGCAATACGATATTGACCAAATCCGTCATCTATGCGATCAATATTTATTTATCGCGATTATCAATATTTGCAAGCGAATTGGTAAGAGATGAGAGACGGTCGATAAATTTTAGCCCGGCTTCCATAGTATCAGATAAGTTTCGGTTAAGTGTCAATATGCGCATTATTTATATAATTAACCAGTAAGCTGCTAATCGCATGTATAGTCGTTTTTTATGTTATTTTGTTTTTGTAAATAATTATGTGTAAAAACGAAATTAATAATGGTTTTGGTAAAGGTAATTTTAAACATTCACAATGTAATATCTTATGACATTCAGGGGTTTCCTCAAAAACGAGTTAGTAAAAACACGTTTTTTATTCAGGAAAATACACCAGCCAAAATAATACTGCAGAATAATTCAGCAGCTTATGGGTTAAATAATCTTTATGCAAAATTACTGGCTTATATGAACTAACAAAGCTTTTCGAATTGAAAAAAGTCGTACACGCGATTCGTAGACTTAAATGATTTAACTAATTTATTCCGTCCTTTCCTTGACAATCGAGAGTTCTTGAAGACCTCATCAACTAATTAATTCCGGTTTTGTGTCAAAAAGTATATGCGGACTGCCAAGGCATGCCAGGTTAGTATTAAAATTGAACGTTGTCAATTTATTCATATTATTTGGCATTTGACATTTCGTAGTGTCAATTCATGGAAAATACCTTCAGTGTTGCCAGAGTATAACGATTTTTTATTTATTCCCTGACAATCATAGAAAGTTCTGATCTGATATCGTAAAGTTATCGATTTTACCTCCATAAACTCAAAAACCTTTCCACTTCACCTTCACTGCCCGTAAGCAGTGGGTAATTTTCAATTTGGGAGGTGGGGATGGATACCGCCGCACCGGGAACCTTTATTGGATAACCAACACCTCTGCCATAGATCACCCCAAGTGGTTCGCTACGTTTGGTGATTTAACAGGGGTGCCCGGGTTCATGGGGTGAGGTTTGTCTAGGTCTTGGAGGCGGATGACCAGGTCACACTGAACCCCAGATCTACCCACCCCTTAAACCCCTTTCCTTCCCAGAATTCTCTTCTCCTTCCTTTCCTAAAAAATAACCCTCCACACAGCATCCCCAAAGATGACATAGGCCCTGAGGGAAATTATTTTCCTCAGGGCCTCCTGTGTGGAGCTCACGTAAAAAAAAAGCATTTGTATAGTTCATTTTATGAAAATTCTCCAGTCCTAAAGAATCCAGAATTCTCCAGTCTTTCAAAATTAAGATCAACTCTACTTTTGCCACTAATCTTTTCAAAATATAATTAATAGTGATGGGAGAAGCAAATCTAAAATCATGCAATGTCCAGTGTTTTAAATATAATGTCCTCCGCGTGCAAAGCAATAGGTATCTTCTCCATGCATAAACTTTCTAATTAAAATGTATTTATCGGAAGTGAACTGCCAGGTAAGAATGTTTTCTGTATGGTGACCGGACAACTCAGAATGAAACCAACTCAGAAAGGTCATTAAAAGTGATGATAAAAAATATTTAAAAAATTGGTTAAATAGGTTAAGTTATATTAGGGTGACCGGCTATTTTAAAATAATTTTTTCATGACTTTTTATGATCTTTCTGAGGTATTTCTGAGTTGGTTTTATTCTGAGTTGGCATGGAACCTTTGTGTATATATATTTGTAAATAGTTAAATTCGATAGAGCCTAAGAATTCTTAATAAATTGTTTAGCGCCCTTGAAATGATTTTTCACAAAAATAGCTCGACAAATTATCCAATTATTATTATTATTATCATTCACCGTGTTAGAGCTCCCAGCCCAATGAAACTCAACCCTAGTGAATAAATTTCTATATTCACAATGAAAAATATTGTCAAATCAATATGTAGTGGATATGTTTTAAAATAATGATCAATAAATGCAGTGATCCCGATGCATCCTCGCCATTTGCACGGCCCTCCGCAAAACCCCGTCCGTCCAAACGATGAGTTATGGACACGTTTCACGCAAGCGCACGCACACTGGCGTTTTTCCGTATATCCTAAACCCCAAATAATATTTCTAACATTCGTCACATATACGCACTAAATTATCATACATATGACTGGTGATATGACGCGGCCCGGCCATTAAAACACGTTTGATTTAGATGCGGCCATAAAATTGATTTATGCCCCGTAGCTGCAATGAGTATTATAACACTGTCGGCTGAGGCTGTCACTGCTGGGCTTGTTCCCTCGAAGCTCCCAATGGTACCGATGCTCTCATTCACTCTCATTGCTCTAGGGAAGCATTACCAACTATCGACACTAGGCAGTATTTTTTTGCGATATTGAATCGATCGCGGAAACGTTAAATTTGGCAAACGAATTCGTTATTTTTTTGCGCGCCAAATAATAGATTGTGTGAATATAACGTATTAATTTTATTTTGAACAAACGCAGATATGTGAAAAATCACGGGATATTATAATTATTGGATTTGTTAAGCTTATATTTGCATCAAAACAAACATTCTCTATTTTAGAGACAAGCTGAATTTACTTTTCGAATGAACCTTTATTAAACTTAAAAATTAGGACATCTATCAAAAATATCAACAAATGAATACTTTTTCACACATTTCAAATACTTTCCCACAATCAGTTCCAATTTTGAAAGTCAAAGCAAATCGCAGTTCTAAAGGTCGTTGAAACGGAGTTACACCCATACGTAGGTAAACACCATCGAAATAATTATATTTAAAAAATGTGACATTTAAGCGAGATTATTTAGGCAACATCAAAACGGTTAAATATTTACATACACAGTTGTTTTCCTCAGCCATATTTTCTGGATCTTTGCATTTGAATTTTGAAAATAAAATGTAAGTAGGTGTCTATATGAATTTATTTCACAAACCTACCTGCTACTGCTTTTGTGCAGCGTCTTGCATGATGTTATATTTTCTTTTTTTTCTCCTGTGAACGTTTTGCTCTGAATAATCAAAGCTTTCCAATTATTTCAGTAATTGTATCACGGAAAATCTGAATGTATTGTAAATTGTAAGTACCAGAAATTTTTAGATAGGTTAAACATAACAGCTTGAAAATAATTTTTCTTTAGAACAACCACATAAGTTTGTACCATTGCTAACAATGTGCTACAATAAGGAACTCCAGTGAAAAATATTATGGCTTTAAAAAAATATGTTCATATAGACCAATAAACACTGATTCTGAATATATAAGTTTTATTTAATAATATTTTATTTAGAGTTTTTAAAAAATTATTAAAAAGTCCATTTTTAATCGAGTCGTAAAAACACGCCGTCAAGTTGGCATTATTGAAATGTTCAACGGTGACGTCACTGTTCGTCGTGTCGTGACGTCACCGGAAAGTCATTGTATGGGAATGTAGGTATGACACAAGACATCGTATTAATTTATTCGTTTATTTACATACTGTTTATAGAGATTTAGTTGTTGTGTTTATTGAAACATTATTTAGGCCTAAATAATTTTCAAAAATAAAGGTATCTCTTATTAGTTTATCTCTATTATTGAAAATATTAAAAAATTACTGCACAAAAAAAATAGTAATGCTACTTCTAGGGAGAATACATCGAACAACGAAATTCAAAATGGCGGCAGTTGATCAGCTGATTGCCCGATCCTATAGTAACTTATCAGGAGTGATGACGTCACTCGATTCACCATACATACGGTGGTTTTCGGGGGATCTTGAAAAATTAAAACTTTAACAATTATTTTAACTATTAAAACTAACTCTAAAAATAAAAATAAAAATGCAGTTATGTAAGTTAGAAGGTAATGAATGACCTTCTTACATTCATTCATTAAAAAAATTGGACTGGGGTTCTCTATTATTACATCTTCCTAATTTAAAATTTTCACTGCATACTTTTTTTTAAATTTTGACTTTTTTTAAATTTGGTAAACCATGTTCACATTTCTAAGTATTCTTTTCATATAACATTTCCATGTAACTTTCTATGTAAAGTAAACACATATTTATAATATACTCGTATATAAAGGGCGTACCCGAAGGATTTTAACTAGCGATTCCTGAGCATATTTGTAGTACAAAAAGTAGCTATACTATAAAATTTTGGTATCGATTTTTTTTCTATTAAAAAAAAATCAATCACACGTCGCCACTGATCACACTTCTACTCGTCGCAATGGGATCACGTGATACGCACCTTGCCTCGTGTGTCACCACGCTGCTAGAACGAGATGGAGTGTTTATCATGTGACCCATTTGCAAAATGAAATGGACAAATATTTGAATTGTTTTTAAATTTAAAAAATGACATCGGAAAGCCAAATGACATTTACATTTTATACTCCATATATGACCAGGAACGTGTTATTACATTATGTACATAAACCAATATAACTCGTTTCTCCACGCAAGCATTGGTTAAAATAAACCTACTATTGTAATTGAATTATGTATGAAAGTAATAAATTACTATAAATGAAAAGAAATAAATTATTATTGTCAATTTAATGAGTAAATCCTCAAATTCAAATATTTTAATTAAATTAAGACAATATTAGCAAAACTCGTTAAAAAATCTGGAAACAAAAAAAAATTTAAAAAGATATGGTCACATCCAAGAGTCGAATCCAGACCTACGTCTTGCCTTGGGGCGGAGCTCTACTATAATAAGTTTCCATGATCTTTTATTACAGTTGTAAACCTTGATAATGAACAATTTTATTGAATGAAATAATACAATAATGTACTTTGTTTATAAGTACCAAATCTATTTAATTTATTACGACCGACCGTTATGGCCTAACACAAGCATCATCAGGGTACAAATTAAACAAAACCGGTGGGTCGCTATTTATTAAATAAATTTCCCACTTATAAACAATGTAATTGTTTTATTTCATTAATATATCAAACTACAAAGTGACTGCATTGTTCCAAAAAATAATTATTTGACTAACAACAAAATAATAATAATATATAATAAGCAGCTAATATAAGATTTCTAGGAATCGAACAGTGAAACGAAACCAGTCTCAAGAATCCAGAACTTATTTATTGACGTCAATAAAATATTTGAACAACATAATAATGACGATTTATTGATATTTCAAATTATTTACGCTCCGCGCCAAAAACAAAAATAGTCAACCAACGTTTTTTGAGTCATCCTTCCATAAATTTCAGCCATGTTTTAAAACAGTCCATACAGCTGCATACGAACAAAAATAAATTATATCTGTAAAATCAATAACTTCAATCGTAAATTGAAGTTTTTATCGAAGTATCCAATATCCACGTTATGGGGCAGATAAACAATTGCTACAAGATTACTCATACTCTCCCTAGCGTGAAAAGAATGATATAAATCAGCATTTTACAAAAACCATTTTATTGATTTAATGCTGACAGGCCTGGACAATAGATCTATGCGAGTTCTTTCTAACTGCAATATATCTGATGGCTTGTATTAGTGGCGGAGATTTATGGTTATACGAGTGTCGTGGATGTGACTATAATGCGTTCGTGTGTGTTATTATATTTGGTTTTTTATCGGTTTGAAGGTCATTTTCATATATTATTCAAATAACTTATACATGTAATGTGTAGGATGTTAAGGGACGTACTTAACTTACTTTAAACCGGTGATTCCTGCCATTATTTGGAGTAAAAGATGTAAACGAAATTTTGGTCTCCTGTGACTTGAATATTTTTTTTAAATCTAAATATCTAGTAAGCATATATGCCATTTTATTTATTTTTATTTTAAATTATAAAATATAGGTAAATTAAGAAATCAATTTTTCACGATTTTAGGGGCAACTTTGGCTTTTTTAAAGTTAATTATAAGCAATAAAAAATAATCTTACCTTACCTAATCAGTTAATAATATTAAAAAAATATATGTATTATAAAAAAGCCTTTCTTTCGGTAGAAATTTAAAATTATATACGATAATTTTGTGTTTAAATCGGTCGTTTGTACATTATTTATGCCCATCAAAATGCTTTTTTTTACATATTAATTTTTTCATATTATTTATTCATATTATTTTTCATCATACAGTAAATAAAGCGCAATTATTATTTTAAAATATTTATTATTAACTCACAAATAATTGCTAAAGTTGACTATAAAATCATTAAAAATTGAATGCTTTAATTTTCCATATTTTATAATTTAAAACATAATAGCACCACATATTATATATTTGAATATATTTTGATTGGCCTCAAATCCAAAATTAAGTTTTGTTTGAAAATGGCTGCGCAGCCGTTCCACTTAGCCTACAAAAACAAATTAAAAAGTATGTACCTAGTACCTACTATTTATGGAATCATTCAACACCGAAAATCTTACCAACTTATCACGTGCATGGTAACGTTCTAAAAATGAAAAATAGTCTTATATTACTTGAAACACACATCTTCAATTAGAATATTAGATGATCGATTACCTGCGGAGATTAGCGGTTAAATAAATCTAGTCGCCCGCTACCCGCTATCCGCAACCCGCAGCCCACAAGTGACACGATAAAGCTCCCAGTCGCAGACGCTCCTATGACGCCCGCTTCTCCGGGGATTAGAGACGCGTCCCTGCTGCCTGCCTGCTTTCTTCCCAATTGTTATTTTTAATTTACAAAACTTGTGCATGTACTCCAATACATCAAAATGATTTATCTTGATAGGTTTTAAAGCTCAAAATTTATAGCCGTGCCGATGAGACAGCGCGCGCTGACGTGGCGCCCCAACTTTTGTTAACCTAACTAGAGTCAAAAGTTAACCTGCTTTGGGAGCGGAACTTTCTCATTGATAAATGATATTCATTAATATTGATATTTTACTCGTATCTTATGTTAAGGCGATTACAGGATTACGCGCATTGCTTTATTAAAAAAACATCGAAGAATCCTTTGAATTATATTTCGCATTTCTGGTGGACAAACATGATTTTTTTGCGGAATCAATTACGTTCATAGCTCGATTTTTTAAACTGTACCAAATTTAAACTTGCTTTAAAATAGGTTGTAGCTAAAAAGGAGCAATTATAAGCGATAAAATATTTTTTAATTAATGTAAATTGACTGAGTTAAGTTAAGTTAAGTTAAGTCAATTCAAGTTAAGTTAAGTTAAGTTAAGTCCTGCTTTAATTGAACCATTTGACATGTCATGTGCCTGTAAATTTGTTTGTACGTTCCGGTTCCGGTTCAAGATGGCGAACTCTTTGGATACTCTCTTTTTATTCTTACTACGAGCTGTCAAATCGGAATAATCTTTATCATGATACCTGCCAACTTAAAGAAAGTTTGAAAAAAAGAATTATCATTGATGGTGCCTTTTTTGGACAAATTGATAAATTCCTTTTTTTTTTTTTACATTAACTCCACACAGGAGGCCCTGAGGAAAATAATTTCCCTCAGGGCCTATGTCATCTGGGATACTGTGTGGAGGGTCTTTTTGAGAAGAGGAAGGAATGAACATTGGTCTTGAAGAGACCCATGTTGTAGGAAGGAGGAAACACAGAGGCCGGCAAATCATTCCACAGCCAGGCTGTTGAACACAAGAAAGAGTCGAAGAAACGACCTGTTCTCATGTGACAAATGTCAACTGTGTACAAATGTTGGCCACGCGTTTGGCGTGTTTCCCGACTATGCACCGGTGCCAAGGACATCTTTCATTGAAATATCGGTAGTACAAGGATAGCATTCCCACCCGACGCCTGTGCTCTAAAGATTGCAATCCGTTCGTTAAGGCGGGAGAATTTATCAATCGGACCTCCCGTTTCTGTACAGAGTCGAGGGTATTTTTCAGGTATTTTGGAGCTCCAGACCAGAGGTGGCTGCCAAATTCAACCGTAGGGCGCACTTGTGATTTGTACAGGGTTAGCAGTTGTGTACTATTAAAGTATCTGTGGGCCCTGTACAGTACGCCCAGTTTTTGGGAGGCAAACTTTACTCTGGCTTCGATGGAGCCCCCATACCTGAGCTGGTCACTTAGGGTTACACCAAGCATATCAATGGATGGCCTGTTTGGAAGATTGCTTCGGTTGAAGGAAGGATTGAAGAAGATTGAATTCCGTTGAAGGATTTATGGTAAATAAAAAAATATTCCGTATTTTTTTTGGATTACAATTAAGTAGGTAGTTATTTAAGTACACAATTGCAAACCTTATTGTTAGACGGAATTTTGGTTTTGATTTATTAAATAAGAGGAAAAATGAAGATACATTTATTTTTGAACTCGAGGTCTACTACTGTTTACAGAACTATTGGGTGTTACAAACTCACGAAAGATTTTTTTTTAAATCGGGAAGAGAATGTTAAAAAACTAACATTTTCGTAAGACAATTTATTTTTATTTTTTATTTTATTTTATTAGGAAAACCAACAGTTACAATTATTAATAATGTTTGATGAAATATGTACAGAAATTTAACCAATAATAGGTTTTCGCTGAAGTATCTTAATTATTTAGTGAGTAGGTATAAAGAGAAATCGAGAAAAAATAGTTACATTATGTTATGTGGATGGGATGGTGGAAGGGAATGGAAAGGGATGGATCTTTTCTGTGTACATAATTGTATGTATGGGTAAATGTTATTTATTCATTTTAGTTTTGAAAACGTTAGGTACTGTGTTAAATAAGTCGAATTCACTGTATGAAATGTTAAAGGTGTGTGTAGCGCGATGAATGAATGTATTTTGTTTAGAGTTAGTGTTGCATTGAGGAATGTTTAATGCGTGGGGTTTTGTCTGGTTTGTCTGATGGACACTCTAAGTTGAATTCTTTCTAGTAATTCCGGGCAATCTATCATAGAGGTAGCTATTTTTTGTTTTAATAATTTATTTAAGATATTTTCAATTTTGAGGGACCCCGTCAACGTGCGCACACCTAAATAAGATGGGCGCTCTTCCCTGGCGTAAATTATTACCAAATATTTTATAGACAGTTTATGAAGATTCTGCTTTATACATACAGCGTGTAATCTTTACCTCCTCGGCCTGCTTCCCCCCTGCCTACCCGGGACCCGGCACCCGACACCCGACACCCGGCTACCCCCGTACCACCACCCTCAACACCCAACTAACCGAATCCTTCACCTACTTACTTTTAGTACTTAATGAATTATTGAAATTCTGATGTACTTATGTGTATAAATTATTATATGATTATTTTTTTAATATCTAATAGTCGTAATATTATATATAAAAAAAGTGTACCAAATAAAAATAAAAATTATAATGTAATGTGTGAGAAATGAATGTGTAATATTTGATTATACATAGAGTAACGGTATCATGATAATTAGTCAATCTATATATATAGCAAATGAAATAAAAGAGTATTATTAGAGAAAATACATTTATTAATGGAACAAATGTCATAGATAATAATTTAAGTTTAAAAGTATGACCAGGACTCTAATATTAAAAATCTCAGGGGGTGGAAGAAGCTCTAGGACAGGGTTTCCCAAACTGTGTTCCCCGAAACACCAGTGTTCCGCAGAACCTGAAAAGGGGTTCCGCGACAGTTTGAAAACAACTCTTTTGCAATATTTTCAGAAAACTAGTAAGGACGATTCCTGGGTTCGGAATCCATTTTCTGTGACAGCTAACCACTTGGCTTAAGCACAAGTGAGTATGAAAATCTCATTTATTTAATTAATGACTTAAACAAAAATGTGAACATCGTTCACGAAACATGTTGATTATGTATAAATTAAAGTGATGTAAACAAAGTTATTTATCTTTTCATTAAAATAAATAATGCCATCACAAAGTGAAAACCTTTCCGAAGAAGTTTTCTTGGAAAAATTAAAAAAAAAAAAAACGAAGATCAGCGTTATGATTTCTGGACGAGTTTGTCAGAAAAGTACCCCAATGTATCAAAACAACCCATTATTGTTTTACTTCCGTTTTCTACGGCTTATTTATGCGAAGAGGGATTTTCTAATTATGCTGTGACGAAGTCTAAGTGCAAGAACAGGCTCTACGCCACACCAGATTATATTAGAATCCAACTTACCAATATTGTGCGGACTGAAAATCATCAAAACGTTTTTTTTTTCGTTTTGTTTATATTCCATTTTGTGTTTTTATACCTACTAAATAAATAATGTGTTTAGTAACATTTTTTAATTTTTTACTTTTAAGAATTACCCGGTGATTGGACAACTCGGATTGAACTCAACACCTCCTTTGAAAAGCCATTAACAGTGATGAAAAAAATTACTTAAATTAGCTAGGTTGGGTAATGGGCTACTTTAAAAAAAATTATAGTTTTTAATGACTTTTCAAAGAGGTGTTGAGTTGATTCTGAGTTGTCATGGAATTACTCAACCTAAAAAATGGACCAAGCGTTCCGTTAAAAAAAAAATAGTTTGCAAAGGGGTCCATTGCAAAAAAAGATTGGGAAACCCTGCTCTAGGAAATCATCTTCCGTCAAAACTGTAATACATGTTTTTATAGAGAAATAAAATATTTCGGATAAAGAAATGATAATTTAAAATGGGCGCCATCCTCTTAGGATTCTACACTACATTACAGCCAAGTAATATGTTTTAACAATTAAGGGTAAACCAATGATATCAAAACTTAAATAAAATCATGTAGAAGCTTTATTTAAAATCGGAGGCCGCCATTGCCGTTCCTTGTGCAGCTATCACCTCCTTTTGCTTCCTGATTCCCAACCATAAATATACCAATCCCAACTGAAGTTTGCCGCAGACGAATACGCCGAGCTCGCAAACATTAACGAGTGGCTAGAAGAAAGTTGGTCCTTGACTGCAATTTTGTGATAATGTAGGCAAGTATCTGTAAAAAATGTATGGTAAAAGCAGAATGCTACATGGGAACGGCAGACCTTAAGGCCAAGAAGATATGATTATTTTTTTCTCTTATTTTAGAACTTGCAGGATGTCCACGAACACCCTTCGTCAACACCAGACCTGTCAACCAAAATAAAATAAATAACCTAGTCAATAAATAATTTTATTTATTTAACATGACCTGCAATATTTTTTAGGTGAATATCGCACAAGAGTTCCAACTGCTCCCAACCGCCTAGTGCTAGTGGGACTATGGTATCTCCGATTGTGGTGTGTTGTGAGGCTGAAGGTAGGGGGGATGGGAAGAAAATGGGGAGAAGGAAGGTGGGGAATGAGTTGGTCTATCAGCCCTCCAAAGGATAATGTTGAGTTTTGGGATACCCGTAAACTACGTCATAAGCAAAAAGGCAACAATGACAGCCACATTCTGATATACCTACTTTTTATGGTAATTGGTGAGAGGTGTCTTATACATATATATTATACAATGCGACTTTTATAAATTCCGGCATAATTGACGGCAGTGCAAAATGTACAAACTAAGAAGAGTGTGGTTTTCTTTTTAATACAAATCTACGTATCTACAATTTTCTTCCGAGATTGATGAAATTTTGCTTGCTCGATCTTCAAAACAAGAATAAGGTTACTTTCTGCATGAGATTTTGAAAAACTACCCCCCAACTTTTCCCATCCCTACAAGAGAAATTGTTTTTTTTTTTACATTAGCTTATTAGGGCCTATGTCGCCTTAGGGGATGCTGTAGGGGGGTTTTATTAAAGAAAGGAAGGAGAGGAAGTTCTGGAAAGCAAATAGGAATGTGGGGTGGGTAGGAATCTGGGGCCCAGTGTGTCCAGGAGTGACGGACGCATGAATCCATCCCTCCAACTGCGGCGCAAGGCGATGGGTCGAGGGATT
Organism: Limnephilus rhombicus; assembly: GCA_929108145.2. NCBI lineage: Eukaryota > Metazoa > Arthropoda > Insecta > Trichoptera > Limnephilidae > Limnephilus > Limnephilus rhombicus. Next base: position 25,969,994 of record OV815274.1, read on the forward strand.
TTGGCTGGAGGATAAAATATCTCTCTCAACGGTCTCTCTCGATACTGCCCACCACGCAACAGATGGGCAGACGTATCGGCCGCCAAGTCCTGAACAAACCTCACCTGAACCCGGGCACCCCTGCAAAGTCACCAAACGTAGCAAATCACTTTGGGTGACCTATGGCAGAGGTTTGGTTATCCAATAAATAGTTCCCGGGGCTGCAGTACCCATACCCGCCTCCCAAATAGATACTGAAATCTTGAAAATTACTGTCTACACCTGATTTATAATCTAGTAAAAACTTAATCTAGTCTTCTTCTTCTTTTTGTGCCCTGTCCGTTCAACGGACGTTGGCTATCATGTTGGCTATGCGGACTTTCACCACTGTCTCTAATCTAGTAGATACCTATATCAATTATCAATTATTATCAACATAGGCGCATGCCTATCTATTATGATGTTTTTACAAGAGTTGTTCAGGAACGTATAATTAATTTGTGGAAAGTATTGGCGTGTTTACCTGACTTTTGGAAGCCGTGTTTTATTTGTTGTGACATTATCTCGTCCGTACTTGGTTTATGGTTTATTACCATTGTATTTTACTCTTATCTAGTCCCATCTTTCATACATTTGAGATTATTAATCTAACTTGTGATTGATACCGTAAATTCACCGAATTCGCCAGCAATTCACCGAACACAATTCACCGGCCCCCTTTCACCGCGGGAAAAGTTTACCGTCCACAAATCACCGACCTAATTTTACATTAGGTTAGATGGCGGTCGAGGTTTGCGCCTACTTATTGTTACTATTACATTTAAAACCGTAGAAAGACGTTAATCTATATATATACAAATTAATCCCTGTTTCCCTTGGTCACGCCATGACTTCAGAACGACTTTACCTATTTCATTAATCTTTTTTTAAAAGTTTTCTAATACTTTGTGGAAGGTTCTTACGGAAAGAAAAATTTAGAAAATTGCGCAGAAAATTTGATAATATCAGAAAACTTAGCGACTATTTTAATTTCGCACATTTGAAAGTTCGCGTGTTTGATGAACTTGAATTTAGCAGGCAGCTGTTTTTTTGTAACAAAAGATTTGTTTGTGAAATTTTTTAAAATTATAGATATTTCAAATCGGTACCAAATTTGATTGATTGTTCTTATAATACAGCGCACCTGAGGTGATTTTTACAAAAACGGCCCTTCAAAATATTAATATTATTATTAACATAAAAAATGAATATTTGTAATATATGAAAACTGAAAATTTGAATAAAAAAATTGTAATATGTGGCATGCAAGCTGTTTGAAAACTGAATGTACTGGGACTGAATATATGTAATGCGGGAGGGGGGTTGGTGGGACGGTGGAGCGGGAGAGGGGAGAGGGAAGGCGGGGAAGGTGGAAAGGGGAACGCTGAAGGGGAAGGAGACGCGGGAGGGGAAAGGGGACGCATGGGAATGGACATGCATGGAGAAACAATTTATTTCTTTGAATATGGCAAATGCCGGGAACAAGCTAGTAAATAATAAATAAATATATTACATTTGTTAGAAGAACAACTATCTTTTTATAACTTTTGGAGGTTATTTCCATTAATATAATTCATTTTTTTTTTTTTTTTTTATTTTTTTATTTTAGTTTATTTAGGAAACATACAGTTTTACAAAAAAAAATAATTGAACATAAAATATAGAACATGATTTAAACCAGTTAAGTTCCATTTATAATTTTATAAAAGCTTGAAATTAATTAAAAGTAATAAAGTACATAGTGTGTGTGAAAAATGACTAAAAAGAGAATACTAAACAAAAGAGAAGTAATATTTTTAACTTAGGTACATAGTAAGGTTAAATTGATTTAAGGGTACAGTGGAAAATGTCAATATCGCTTAAGGCATTATAAGATTTGCAGATACGCCCGAGCAAGGAATTTTGTGCGTATTTCGATTTGAAATGTTGTATATAAAATAAGGTATTTGATCTGGTATTGCGTTCAGGGCAATGAAATGCAATCCTTTCTAACAGGGCTGGGGAGTCAATAAGGCAGTTCACAATTTTGTACAGAAACAGTACGTCAAAAATTTTTCTTCGTTTGTAAAGAGCAATAGGATTACATTGATGATTTTAAAAACGATATGACAGGTGTTTCAGGAATTTTGTTTGAATATTTTCAATTCGGTTAATATAAGCTTGGTATTATATCATTGGTAAAGAAGATAACACTAATAAATCTAAATTTAAAGTTATATTTATCCGAGACACTACCTAGGTTACAAACCAGTTCTTAGAACAATTGTTTCTAATGAAAAAAGTCGTTGCCCATCATATGGACAAATTAGTCGAAGATAATAATTGTTAATTGTAAAATTTAAAAATATGAGATTGACAATTATGACGGTTCGATGGAAGGTGGCAATGGCTGAATTGGTAAAAGCACACGTCACGGTTAGGTAGAGGTTCTGGGTTCGAGTCCCAGTTGCGACCATTATCTTTTACTATTTTCTGTGTCTTGTTCTCGTTCATATTTTCGTTTAGATTATCAGTATTATCTTCTTCTTCAATAATAAATTCTTCAGTAATAAAAAACACCACCAAATAGTAATGACAAATAATTGTGGTAGGTGAATTGCGGTCGGTGAATTTATTTGGAACTCCGTGTATACAACACCTACAATCCATACTGAAGAACTTGACGTTGAGAGTAGATACTATGTAACTTCTTTACGTACCTAATTTAACTTTTTAGTGTCAATTCATAAAATACCGTAGCCAATTGATCTATATATCAGTCTAAATCTATATAGCACCCTATATGGAGGAGTGTAGTGGGGTATCCTATAGTTATAGAGGAAGATTTAGACATAACTGAAGTTTAATACACCAATTTTAATATTGACTTTTCAACACAGATTAGAGCAAGTGTCTTCCACTCTGAAACTGTATATGTTCCTAACTGGTACTTCTTAATTTCATATGTTTTATTTTGGATTTCGACATCATGTAATCCTGCGACAGAAAGCTCCTTTTGTCACGGAACTTGTCAAAATGTAAAAGAGTGTGTATAAAGGGAGGAGGGTTTGCACAGGAGGAAAATAAATTCCTTCAGGGCTTATGACATCTTTGAGGTTCCTGGTCAGCGGGCCTTTTGAGGAAAGGAAGGAGTGAGCCACGTTATAGGAGGGGGGATATATAGAGGCCGGCAAATCATCCTAAGCCGAGCTGTTGAAGTCAAGAACAACCCGAGGCTCATTTCTCTTCTTTCCCACATACATTTCTTTGTGGAAAAATCGGGGAGTCGGCTAAAGGGCGCGGACTCCGGGTTTCGTCCGCGGTTGGGCCGATAGCCGTGCACATTGTCATTGGGACTGCCTGGTGGTTTGTGGAATACCTTATCTGTATATTTTCTTTTTATGCATTTTATCTTCTCTCAGTTATTATTGTAAATACTTGCATTATATTATCACTGTTACTTTTTCGTTATTTCTCTTATCCAGGTTTCCTCAACCGGGCGCAGCTCTTATTTTTCTTTTTATTTACTAACATCTCTATCTGTATATATTTTTCTCTATAGATTTTAGAAGATTTATTCTACGGGCCGCCAGATTTATTATTATTTTATAGATGTTAATGTAAGTACTTGCGTACTGCTTACTAACCCCGTATGCATGGACATTGGAGGGTTTAGAGTCATTCAAATAAATGTAGCTTCGTTCATTAAAAAAAGTAGAGTCTTGACGTGTGCGGTGAAGGAGGAAACCATATGTTTCCTTATAACGCCGTTGGGAAAGTGGTGGGGTCCCCTCCAATGAACTCAAGATCGAGTCGTGGAAACGACCCATTCTCGTGTGAATGTCAACTGTATACAAATGTAGGGCGTGCTTTTGAAGTAGTTCCCGATGAGCATTCTCTGTGGGTTTAGGGGGTTCACACCCCCCTCTGTATTGCGTAGGAAAACCTACTCGTAAATTATATTCCTGGAAAATACAACGATATCGACCATCACAACACGGGTAAGTGGTCGAAAAATCCTCAAATTATGTAATCATCAAAGCCGTGAATAAAGAAAAAAAATCATTTGAAACATCTTTTTTATGTGATGTAAATAATAAGTTGCGGTAAGTATGTGTCACAAAAACTAGGTAATGAATTTTCCAACCGCCCTCCCTCTTTCTTCCTTGCCTCTCCCACGATCCAACCCCCTTAGGGTCGAATCCCCTATGTGAACGCTATAGCTACGCCTATGAGAATGTATCTACTTCTGTGTTAGGTAACATAATGCAAGCATTGTTTTCAGAAAGTAGAAAGAAAAGAGGTGCTTACTCAGAGTTACTGTTTTCCGAAAACATGAATGAATTTCATTACGCTACCCCAACACGAACAACATCGCAAAAAACTGTATTGCCTTTTTTCATTATTTCGCCTGTAATACCGTAATACAAATAGCATAAAGTTTCCTCAATGGCTTCTCCCCAGACGTTACCTCGAGATCAATCGACGGAGTGCTATTTTCACACAATTTCATTCCAGCGATCCTACATTCAAATGAGTCTGATATGCACGCTTTCCGGCTTCAAAACCCAAGATACGGGAGCTGCGAACTGCGAGCTGCGAGCCCTAGTATTCCTATACACTCCTACATGAAGGGATATTTGAATAAATCAAACATAAAAGCGCTTACAGAGGGCGAAATAGCGAGCCCTTTCTTTTCCCGATAATTAGAACCGAAACGAACACACACAAAAATGTTAAGTGTAGACGTACTCCTGGGATAAATTCTAAATACATTTACATGGATACCCTCTCAACAATTTAAAATGTTTGTATATATATATGTATATCTATTCGCGAGGATATTTCGATGGATCCGGGCGAACACCGTCGCAATCCGATAGAAAAGCTTCAATTCGGGGTGGTGGTGTGGGTCTAAAAGCTCATCCGTATTAAGCACTAATACATGCGCTGGCGTTTACAATACAGAGAGAGCGTAATAACTATAAAGCAGGCCCATTACACGCCTTGGAACGACCAATTCAACAGCGCTAAAACTTGAGTGAATTCTGTCATAAACTGCACGTCTACTGGTCGAGGGGGAGGTGGGGAGGGAGGAATGAAGGAGGTCGGATGGAGGTGTAGGCAGATGGGATGGGAACGGTCCTCTTAAAAGATTTAAACAAATCTCGCGCAATTACCGGTCACTGCATCTGGGCGATAAAAGCGAATTGTTTCTTTCGGTTCATTGGAAGCGGGAGGTGAGGGAAACAGCAAAATTACCCTTGGAATAAATTACTCGTCCCTTTCAAATGAACATTTTTTTTAATGCAACATACATGTTCGAATTATAGGAATGCATGCATTTTTGACCGGTCGGCTGTTGAGTGGGCATAGCTTGGGTTCCACCTGGGCGTCGCGTGTTCGATTCCTCGGCTGGCTAAGTCCTCCATCACAACACAAGCAACATTTTCGACTTTCTGTGGTGGTAGTAGGGGATTTTCAAAAATTGTTGGATTATTCATAACCCGGGAATGTGTGTCATTCTTTAAAAAAATAAAAAAATTATTACATTTCATAGGTGACTTCCTAGGTGTGTAGGGAGGTAGATACTTAAATACCCATATACCTACTTAATTATAAACCATTAAATTTTAAAAAAATGGATTAAAGAACAAAAAAACAATATTACCAAAATTTCATTTCATAAAGAAATAAAACGTATTATACATTACAATGTAAAAAAACAAAACCATTATAAAACACACATCTTTCACAAACACACAACTCAAAATATATGCCGATTTTAATGTTTTTTTTTCATTACCGACTTTTTACCGAAAATGTGTTGTGTAAGTTCTTCATCTTTTTAATTTTTTTGTATTATAAAATGGGGGCTTCGGCACGGGTAAGCCACCCAGAGAGGCCAATATTTTTCAATTATACTATAAAATGTAAACTAATGTATCAAAATTAAAAAAAAAAGTCTCTGTTTCATTGACATTTCTTTATTCAAACTTTCTGCAGGCAGGTAGGTAAAATAATAAAAAAAAAAACTAATAAGAAAGTCCAAATAAATACGATGAATCACATTTGAAAAAATAATCAATCCTTAGCCATTAAAACGGCCACCATCTTGAACCGAATGAAGAAACAAATGAAGACCTTGGAAAGAAAAACCTTGGAATGTAGAAACAAATTTATAGACGGACGATATCCAAAACAGGGCTTCGCTAGGCTCAGTCAATAAATGAAAGCCATTGAATAATAATTTTAAAATCTCAAAAAGTCATGTGCCTAGTGCTGACTTATATTAAAGTAAGTACCTATGTGCTGGTATTCTTTTTTTTTTAAAAAAGACAAACATTCCCGGGTTACGAATAACCCAACAATGTTTGAAAATCTCCTTCTTCCTTTTCTCGTGCTATCATGTTGGCTATGCGGACTTTGTTTACTGCGGCCCGGAACAGCTCCACGGTAGACTGGCCAAACCAATGTCTCAGGTTTTTCAGCCATGAGGTTCTCCTTCTTCCAGGGCCCCGTCTTCCGGCAATCTTTCCCTGCATTATGAGATGCAGGATCTCATACTTCCCTGTATGTCTCATTTAATTACTTCCTTTTCTTTATTCATCCGAACCATAACATCTTCATTCGTAATCCTGTCCATCCAGCTTATTTTAAGTATTCTTCTGTAGATCCACATCTCGAATGCCTCAAGTCGCCTAATTAGTTCTTCAGTAAGCATCGAAAATCTCCTCCCACTGAAATAAGCGGTAAATATTGCTTGCGTCGTGATTAAGGATTTAGCCAGCCGAGGAATCAAACACCCGATGCCCGGGTGGGACCCAAATGCGATGCCCACTCAGCCACTGTCCGGTCAATTGATTTTAAAAGTTCGCATTAAAATTTCTGAAAATAACAAAACAAAAATAATATATACATAATTTTAGATGTATAAGTGGTGTCAACCTAAACACATAAGTTTACAAAATATTATATTAAAACATCAACAATAATTCATCAATTCATTATTACATTATTAATTTATTTTTATTTTTAAATTAAATATTTTATTTTTTAATTTTAATTTACATTGCATTATATTGTGTGCGTTGAATTAGAGATACGATTTAATTATTTTTTATGGAATTTAACTCAATAATATTTATTTAATTTTAATATAATTTAATTCATTTTTATTTTATTTTATTATTTGTTTTATATTGGAGGCACTGCTGAAAACCATCTGTTTCCCAGGAGAAATCCTGAATTCTGAGCAGTCATCTTTACATCAATAGAATCAATGTTAAAAAAAAAATGTATATTGTAAAAAAATCTATTGATGAATAAACATTTTTATTATTTTTTTATTAGGTTTTTAATTGATTTAGAAATCAGGCTTAGCGTTAGGTAGGTACCTAACAAAATGTTACCATTTCTGCGAAGGCAATGTCCGACTACGGAAAACGAACGTCGAAAGCGGTCTTCAGAGGTCCGGATCCCGTATTCTAAAAACATTTCACAAATAAGAGCCGGACTCTTTGTCCGTATCCGTGGATTTTGGATAGCGGATAGTAGTGGATGCTGGCTACATTCCACCTCCTCAGCAGGCGATAATTCAGCCACGGAGGCGCACTAATCTCACATCCCAATCGGCAGTAATTTTCGCCGGGAAAATGTCTTCGGAGGCTGGCGGGGATAACGCCCTGAGTTATGCCCGTCTGTTCTGCCTCCTTCCTCAGCCGGCCCTGGAACCTGCGGCTGCTGCCTCCAGGGGAAGGGGAAGAGGAAGGTTGGAAGTGTGAGTGAAGCCAGAGGGTGACTGTAGGGGGTGGGCTGGCGATAGCAGACTGAATGGCCTTTCTTCAGTGGTGCAGCCGAATGTAAAAACAAAGCATCTTTTGAAGAATTAGACTAATTACTTTGAACGCATTGCCTTCCAATTGTTTTGACATAAACCTTAATAAACGTGGATTGTTGTATAAAGTAGGGATGTAAATTGATTTAGCAGGGTATAAGTAATTTATTTGGAAATTAAAACAAAAATCAGCTTACTTCAGTTCACCTTATTTGTTTAAACTTTATGTTAAGTGTTGAAACCGCTTAATTAATCTCCCATTATCCTTTTCCGTCTTACAAGGCCCTAGCTAGGAAGAAGATGATTTTTTTGAAAACCAAAAGGAAGATGATTTTTTCCTACCTACTTGTACCAATACCCACACGGATTCAGTCGAAAATTGTCGCGCTATTGCTCGCATCTATATTGAGCTCTCAGGAAATTCGTATAAAAAATACTATAATAAAACTTACAAAAGTGACGGTGAGAGTGACCCAACCTTGTGCCACCCAACCAGGAAGACTGCGTTAATCAGTAGCATTGGAGAAATAGCAGACGACGTAATAAAAGGTACGGCTTCTTCCCTTCATGAATCTCTTCCTGTGATCGATACTAAACACACAATCAATTGTCCATCCATCATATTTACAATCCACTCTAGTATCTCGATATCGGCCGTGACAAGTGTATCTATCTACATCTGCCCTAACGAAACCACAGTTATGCCGAAAGCTGGCATATCCATACATAAAAAATCGAGTGCAGTTTACAAGAGGTATAAGCGAAACTTTACCAAAACAATCTCAACCAATACTTGAAATGTGAGGTCATAATCAAAGCGGCCAATGGCCAATTATGGATTTCAATAAAACTCATGCAGCACGATTTACTTTCCTTACAGAAATGGTCACATGATGCGGGTCTTATAATAAATTCCAAAAAAACTAAATTAATGCACATACGATCTCCACATGTCAAATATACCATCACGCCTGTAATAAAATCGCATACATATGAGTGTATACACAATTCGTCACAATCCTGCAAATGCGGAACCATTGAAATTGTACAAACGTATATATATTTGGGGATAACTGTAGATACGCATATGAAATGGGATACTCACATAAGCAACATCTGCAAACGCCTACGAGCTATTGCTGGGCGAATTTACAAAATTAAATATTTCATGCCCATAAGTACGTTAAAAATAATTTATTTTTCATTAGCGGAATCTTCTGTCAGATATGGAATAACGTCTTGGGGAAACTCGTGCAAGACAAATATAGGTTACATTCAAACAATTCAAAACTCTTTGACTAAGCTCTTGGTAAGCAAAAGTATTTATGCACAAAGAAGAGACATAAAATTATTATATGAGTCAGTTAATATATTACATGTTCGAGGGATATTATGGTTTAAAATTGTATGCCAAAACCTTATGTCGGAATCAATATATAAAGAAAAAGTGACCATGCACATGGCACTAGATTTAGTAAAAATGAGGGTTTATCCATTCCGAAAATTATAAATAAATACGGACAACGGACATTCACTTATCTTATCCCTACCATATTTAATAACATGCCAGTGAACATAAAAATAGAATCAAATTGCACCACCGATTTCAAAAAAAAAAAAAAAAAATGGCTAATGGATCAAAACTTTTTATATTGATATTGTTTGTGAGCTTATGTATAAATATGACTAAGAGTAATTTGCCTGTGTTATATCTGTCTATCTGTATATTTTATGCCTTTGTATTGTAGCTATTTAAAAGTTATTCTTATGTATCTATTTTGTATATTGTGATTTCTTGTTATATTTGTGATTTAATGTTATATTAATATTGTAAAATTGACTTGCTGACAAACTGCTTTGGCAGTTTAGCGGGTGCTTAAAATGAAGAATAAAAAATAAAAAAAAATAAAAACCAATGAGCCTTTAAAAGTGACATCATAATTAAAGCTGCCAATGAGCGCAGTTGATGCGTCGCAGGTGCAGTAATCGTAATTTCCGTCTCATCCGAAATCCAAATCATAGCGATGGAATTTTCACTTCAAAAGAAGTACTCTTTATTACAGAATAGTTGGAGGTAGTTTTAATCTATTGCTCTGTGAACCTTGTACTGATGATTTCCTTCCGCTAAAGCCAATAAAATAAACAATGTTTTGATAAATGTCCACGTAAGTACTCAACTTTTCATCACATTTTAATATTTCAGTCAGCAGGTCGCGTAGAATTGAATAGCGTAGTTACGACGCTCATAAAAATAATTAATCTCTCTTCTTGATTGTAACATTATGCCAGAGTTATGTAAAGGAAAATAAGTAGCAATTGTTCTCGGAAACGAATCGTTTCTGTTCCCCTCCGCTGCGCCCATGGGCCATAATTTTTAACGTGAGTTTTGCGATCAGCAAAAGGAAGTGACAGGCGAAAGACGGACGGCCGAAAAGTACATATCTAGACCTATACAATCACACAGTCAAGGGAATGGAAGGCAACATTATAACATGCTTACTGGCTGGTGCCGAGTTTAGCCGAGACCCACACCGCTCGTGAAGACCGATTGGTTACATTACCACCATCTGTTGGAGGAATTAAATGTTTTAAATAATACATACAAAAATACAAGAGAATGAAATAAATAAGATTTGCTTGTCCAGATTACGGTGGTCGTGTTCCATTATAATGTTGATCAAATGTTTTTGATTTTTTTTTTGGTTTATAATACATAAGCATATTAAATTTCTTATTGAGTGGTAGTGGTAGTGGTAAAGCCAGTAATATAAGTAGCTATAAGTCTTAGATGTAAATCACTAGTTGTAATTGTAAATCTTAGTTATAAACCAGTAATATTAATTATTTTATATATTTATTTACACAGCGCCCTTGAGGTGATTTTCCTCGAAAACGGCGCTATATGAATTAGCCAATTTTCACTATAGTGGTAAGCATATTTGTTTTTTTTTTAGTTGCAGGTATTAAAAAAAACTCATCTTGTCTTATAGATTCGTAATATCGTAAGATTGGGATATATGACATAATTGCATAATACAGGGTTCTGCATCCAGAATACTGGATCTTTTTTCAAAACAGGATTCAAAAACGGAATTGACGTAAATATCAAAATAGCTGTAGTTTTGAAAATCTTAAAAATGACATTAATTGGTTTTTGGCCTTTGGTAAGATTGGTAATAGCTAAACTCACTTACCACCAGGCTATCCTTCTTCAGGTGTAGACAAAATGATACTAAGGAGCGCTACTCAAATTAGTCCTTGCCGTTAACATGCGTACATTTTCTCATATTCAACTCGGTTGAAGGTAGGTACATGATTAACTGATCTACATCATATTGTAGGTACTCTCAGGTAAGCATGCACGATAATTCTATAGTCGTACCTAGAGAATGCAATCCCGCATGACCATTTCAATCCAGGTATTTGCGGGACTGAACAATCTTAGTCCCGCTAGATCCAGGTATTTGCGGGATCCAGCAGGGTGGACTTAGATATCTAATCAATCGTATAATAAAGACCTAATACATCGATCAATCAACCTTGATTTAAGAGTTTTAAATTCATACCTAATCAAACAAGTTCTTTAGGACATTTTAAATGGTTTATTAATATACCTTTAGTTAGACATACATAAAGTTTAAGAAAGTCATAAATCGGCAAATAATAAGATAAGACATAAATTTACATAACAACTTAAATTTAAATAATAACGTTCACACGATAAACAATATTCTTGTAGAATAAGCATCATAAGTACATTATTTTGAAAATAGCTTCGTAAAAAAGTTAAAGTATTAATTGTGTCGTTTGATAAACGGCTTGTGATATTGGACACCAGGTAGCCAGCAGCAGAAAAAGCTCGTTCAGCTTCCACGCTGGTTGGCACAATAGTCATTAGCGCATTGTAAGTGAATTGAAGGTATGTTTGTGCCTTTTAATCCACCGGACTCGAAGTAATTCATTTCCTTCTTTATCAAAACCTCAAGGTTGCTCATATTGCCAGATCTAGGTTGTTGGGCTGTTGATCTCGAACTCTTCATACTAATCAAAGTAAGTTCGAGTTCGTCTTGAAGTGACATTGGTGCTGCTGCTGCTGTTGCTGGGTATGTCTCCAGATTAGCGAGAGGAGTATCGTCATCGTAAGGATCATCAGCATCAGCGCGCAGAATAACACGCATGAACTACGGTTATTTGTAATCCCGCCAGTCCAGCGGGATCCCGCAAAATTTTCGACCGAGATTAGTCCCGCAAAATGTCTGCGGGATCTCGGTATTTCGGGATCCCGGTATACCGGGATTGCATTCCCTAGTCGTACCTAATTAAATAACATACCATCACGCCTTCTGTCCACAGGGGAAGGATAGCGCCGCACAACTCTGTTTCGGCACACACTCCTTGCTTCATACACATTCATATATATTCTCATACATATTTTTTCTGTTATTCTGACTCTTAAAATTACCCGGCTCAAGTATTCGATTCACTCGATAGTGCCACGGGTGTCCCGGACTTCCTCTTAATTTAAAAAAAATTTATTATGGAACCACAGAATTGTTTTATACAGCCATTTACAGTACCTACAAGATTTCTTATTTTAACATTATTAGCATGTGGGAAGACATTTTTTTTTCATTATAATGTAAAGAATATGAATAACATATACATATATATTTTATAAAATATTATATTTAAGATGAAGCCATACTAAATAATGCAAAATCATACAAAATCGTATGATTTTGTTTTGAAAATTGGATCGCTTAGAAGTATTATAGAAGCTTCTATTAAATACTGCGTGTAGAACATATCTTGGTCCTTAAAAATGTCGGTCAGTTTTTTTATAACTCTTTTAATAAGCCTATAAAAAAAAAAATATGAAGTCTGTAAAAAACACTTTTAAGTTCAAACTCTCCTATTTATAAACCCCTTTTCGGATATGGTTTTATTGTTTAATGTAGGAAATTCAGTTTCTTTTATAATAATCGCAAAAAAATTATATTTACGCCCGAAGTTCACAAAATAAAATAAAATATGCATTTTCGCGTTGTTATTTTACAATACGGCCGGCAGTAGACGAATTTGGATATTCAAAGTGACCTCTATGCCGTACACCGAAGGGCTACATAACTAGTCGCACCCGTTTTTTTTATCAGTTCGCCCCCGAACGGTGCGGGAAACGGACGTTAGGCTTTGCGTCGCTTCGTTCCGTGAAATCATTTTTAAAATTCTGTTTTATTACAATAAACAATGCGTAAAAAATGAGTTAATGTTTTTTACAGAACTTTACGAAATCAACCTGTAAAAAAAAATCTCAAATATCTACCTTTTCCAAAAGGAAGTAATTAAAACTATAAAAATCCGAAAACTTCAATATCTTGGACATGTGATGAGACATCCAGAGAAGTATGAGATCCTGCATCTCATAATGCAGGGAAAGATTGCCGGAAGACGGGGCCCTGGAAGAAGGAGAACCTCATGGTCGAAAAACCTGAGACATTGGTATGGCCAGTCTACCGTGGAGCTCTTCCGGGCTGCAGTAAACAAAGTCCGCATAGCCAACATGATAGCCAACGTCCGTTGAACGGACAGGGCACAAGAAGAAGAAGAAGAACCTTTCCAAAAGCTTTTTCTCAAGTATTTTTTAACTCCTCCCATAAAGGGCGTGAATTCCGATTTCGATTTTTTCCTGGACTATTGGATCGCCTTAAGGTCATCATTAGTCATGTACAATGTACCTACACCTTATCAGATAAGAGGAGCTAAAAAATATACAAAAATATTTGAAGGTTTTTAAAAGTAATAAAATATATCTACTGTATTAGAAATTTCATTCAATAGCACCATTCCTATTGTCAAGATATGATGTGCTAGACCATCTGTTCTTCCATGTGGGATCTTGAACAAGTCGTGGCGATGACGACGACTACGTCTGATGTTTCCAGGCACATATTATCTGTCGCACCTTCAGAAGATAATGTAATTTTTCATTCAACAATCATTTCCTAAATTGATAAAATTTTCCATCTTTTGAAAATCGCGACTAATCTTTGCCAGTAATGGGTCCGCGTGTAACAATATTTATTTAGTTTTTAAAGCACCTCCACATTGGCTTAAGTATTGGCGGGTGCTATTTGCTTGAATTATCTTCACAAAGTCAAGAATACCTTTAAACCGACAAGTGCTTCGCCTGATGACGGTGTTTCGGGCATATTTCATACACTCTGTGTGTCAAGATAATCCCAGTAAATCCCGCCACAGTTGATCGCGCGTATTAAATAAACAATCATTTATTGCAATCCAAACAGAAAATAAAAAATAAACATAATCGGGAATTAATAATAGTTGCGATGGCGGTGCGCACCTTGCCGTTATAAATGGCTGTAAGAATGATCGCGAGAAAAACACAATGAGGATCTTATCTGAAAGTCAACACGATTGTATCTCATGCTGAAATTTCCGAGTTGTTTTAATAATCAGGTGCTCAACCTTGCCGATAAAAAGCCATGGGTTTTTGACACCTATTTTATAAACGTTTTTTTTATAAATGTTTGAAAGCGGCTTTCGTCTAAAAAATCACAATAACTTACTTTAAAGGTTTTCTTGAGCAAAAAGTTAAAGGTGTTATTTTTGTAAAGAGAAACTTAAAATTCTTTAATGATTGAGTTTCGCTTATATTGTCTTCATTTATTTAAGTATTAAAATTATTTTTTCAATTGTTAACCAAAACAGCCATAATGTTTTTTTTAAATGATGGAAAAGAGACAATTTTCGATTCAAACTGTTCGAACGTCTACTGATTTACCTGACGATAATAAAATAATGTAGGACAAAATCAGCGACGTCATAACATAACTATCTTTCTTGTATCATAATATCTGAACGATCAGACTTTCACACAAATTCAAATGTAACATTGTCAGCAAATGATCACTTAGCTCCATTTTGTTTTTTTTTGCCATTTGAAAGGTCCCCGTTAAAAGCCGATTCTAGGCGCATGTCAGCCTTCTATCAAACTGTAAAATGTAGACGAGCTTTAACAACATGATAGCTGTCTACTTGCTGAATAGCCATTTTATGACAATGTTATATTTGAATTTCTATGAAACAGCTGGAACTTAGGCTGCCGATGTTGACTGACGATATAGCGTTGACGAAATGGTCCTCGTACGTATTGCTTAGCGAATCGCGTGGCACAGCAGCTTTCCATTCATTCATCTAGTCTACATAATATTATTACCGCAGGTGACCGACATACGTGTCCGACGTAAGAGTGACAATATTTACAGAATTGAGGTGTTGCCATCAAACAATTATTTAAATAATTTCTCAACGTATGGTAAAAAATTGTAAATTTAATTTCGTTTATTAATCATGTTAAAGAATAAAGAATATACGAAGATGTGGAACGATCAAGTGAATCAAATACTTGAGTCGGGTCATGTCGAGAGTCAGAATAATAGAAAAGTGTGAAAGAGATGATGTATGAATTCAAATGAGGCAAGGAGCGTATTTATTTTTATTTTATTTTTATTTTTTATTTATTTATTTTTTTTTTTTTTTATTTTTTTTTTTTTTTTTTTTACAGTGAAAGCCGCACAAGAATCTCAACTGCTCCCGTCTGGAGCCAGTGAGACAGTGAAGGTAGTGGGGAGGGGAAGGAGGTAGGGAAGAGGAAGTTTGGGAAGTACCTGGCTATTCAGATCTGGTCACCAAACACGGCTAAAGCCATTTTCAAGCAACGTTTCAATTCTGAATGGTGGTCTTACACCAGGGCGATACTGATAGTATCTTCCACTCTGGAACATGCCGCAAATATACTATATATTATTTTTAAATAAATTAATTGTGAAATAACACAAATTAATCAAATAAAATTTATTAGCGCATGCCGGGTTCGAACCCGCGACCTCCGGATTGTGAGTCAAGAGTCTTACCCACTGGACTACGGAGGTCGTCAAGACATGTAATGAGGTAAGTAATGAGGCAAGGCCGAGTTGTTTGGAGGTCCGTCTTCTCTGCCTACCCCTGCGAGGAAACGGCGTGATGGTTTGTTAGTTAGTTAATCACCTTTAATCAAAAGAATTATTAGATTTCCATTCTTCTCCTGCTCTTGCAGCCCTACGTTTGTTGGTTCACAGATAAGGCGGAGGCTCTGAAGATTGTTGCGGGTTGACTGTGCAAATACATTTTGAAATGTTTGATGAAAAAAACGGTTCAAGGAACCGCCGACCTAATGCTCGTAAAGTGAATATTTGAGGGCCGTAAACCAGCGGGCCTTTCAAGGTGGTTTGTGAACACCGATGTTTATACTAACTTGTAAGAATCACCACAGATTCATGAAATGATAATTCTCTAGACTTCTATTTCTATCATCTTCCCTTATCAGAACAGACAGTGTCTAGTGAGGCGGGTAATGTTTTAAAAAAAATCGATCTCACTGCTGTACATCAGGGTAGGTACCAGGACTCCATTGTGGACTGCTAGCTTAACTTCTTTTGATAGTATTTTATTAGCGCCAACGGCATTCAGTCCTCCTTTAATGGAGTTACCGGCATTCATCCTTCTTTCAATATCTCTATCAGCCTTCCCATCTCTCGTAAAGATACTACCCAGATACGCAAACTCATCCACCTGCTCCAAGTATTCATCATTCACAACTATATTGCATTATTGTTATTGTTTTAGTTATCATTTATCATCGATTTGACCCTATCGCTATATATAAACGCAGAAAAATCTCTGATGCATTATTCTTACACAAAATCGTGAACTGCCTTGTTGATTCATCATATCTGTTAGAAAATATTGCATTTCGTTGCCCCAAACAAAACACCAGATCGAACGACTTATTTAGAATACCACACAGTAAATCTAAATACGCGCAAAATTCTGTAAAAGTAAGTATCTGTGAAACTTACAATGCCTTACGAGATATGGACATTTTCAACCATGACTTGAAATCATATAGAATGCAGCTTAATAAATTAATAGTTTAAAATACTTTTTTTTCTCTCTTTTTTGTGAAAATTATATTATTATTAACCATAGTAAATATATAACCATGTTTGTAAAAAATTTTACGTTTTTCTTTATTATGTTTTATGATCTTCTTTTTTTATGTTTTTCTTTGTTATGTTTATTTTTATTTTCTTTTTGTCATTTAATAAGTTGAGTAGGTAAAAATACTAAACCAATATTTAACACAATGGAACTTAATTGGTCTACAACATATGAAATTTTATTGTTACAAAATTAATTTACTATATGACTGTTTGTTTCCTCAATAAAAAGAAATAAAAAAAAATAAATAAATAAAATACTGCAGCAAGACGTCCAGTATAAACTGAAACCCGATAATACGAAGATAGATTATGCATTTATTTAAACAAAATACAGCCAATGTTGTTTTTCTAGCATTGACCTTATTAAATAAAACCATGCGAAGGACACATGAAGCTTCTGGATGTTCGATGACAAAAAAGAAACAGCTTTCAAAGTGTTTCCTCCGCCATTAAAATGTCAGTCAATAATTCACAAAGTTAGGATCCTTCCCACAGCCGTCAAATCCCACACATAAAGAGCCACGTCTTTCAAAACGCTGCTCAAAACTCGTCTTTGTATACTTTTGCAAATTATTATGAAAGGAAGCAATAAATCAGAACATCAACTCGAAGCGAGGCGTCGGCCATTCTTTCTGAGATGAGATCAGGCGAAAATAACCAGACACTTCCAGCAGGCAGGCAAGACCTCGTAGGGCAGAACTACAACACACCACTCCTATCCTGAACACCATGTTCGCTGTAACAAAATTGTAAACATAAAATTACAGTTAAAATTAAATTGGTTTTATTAATTTATTTTGCTTGCTCGTGTTTTTGTGGAAAGTATTTTTTTTAATAGTGAATGTTCTATGATCTATGAGTCATCTTTCTGGTGATTGCTTGGAAAATGATTTATTGAGGTTGGTTTTTGAATGCGGTTTCGCAAATAATTGAGTCTCTATACACACTCACTACTGACTACATGGATACTGACTACTGACTAATGGAATCGTAGAATTACACTTTGATGAATAGTTCAAAACGATGGATTTATAGTAAGTCATGTTGATCAACAGCGCAAAAAAAAAATCGATGAAATCGACATCAGGTTTCATAATATACAGTATATTAACTAATATGAAAGAGACAACTTTATTTTTAAAAAGCTACCTTAATGTGCAAAAAATGCTTTATTACTCATTCGAAAATATTTTTGTTCCTTAAATAATCACAAAGCTCATTTCAACCTACATTAATACGAAGCACTAGTGTTCATTTTGCAATAAAACCTGAAAAGGAGCATAATCAATGATCATTGTAGGTAACTATGTGTATTTTGTTGCTCATCCCCTTTCCTAAACACGGAACACAACAACACAAGAGCAACACGACACACGCCAAATCAAAAAGCACATCGAAAGTTGACAAAACACGTACATACGTACGTGTTTTGTCAACTTTCAAAACACGTACATACGTACGTACGTTGTCAGAAGAGTGGGACGAATGTTGGCGCAGATTTATCGTATCCTTTCTCCTTATAAAATTACAATAGTAGCTACATTTGTTTGATGAGTCCCATATTTCTCCACGGGAGCAAGGACCTTGGAATAAGCAGGTTAGTTAGTTACCTGCGAAGGTGGCTGTAGGGATCAGGAAGGTAGCAAGGTACCTTGGGAAGGGCTCACCTCACAGCTCACAGCTCAAACCCCCTAGCCCACAACCCACACCCCGGCATGACGGCTGTTTTTTCGTGTGACAACCGCGTTATAAGGAGTGCGCAATATATCTTTCACGCGTCCCATAACTCATGCCTGCTTAACTAAGTAACATTGTGTGGCTTTGTACCCGGGATATTTATGTTATTTATACGTGGTAATGTGCTCTTGAAACGCATTTGATGTTTGAAATGTCTCTCTGTCTCGCTCGGTTCCTGCCATCTCCCTCGGTGGATAAACACATGTCGGATGCGGCGGTGGCTTCACGTCACGTCACTGGGAAAGAATTATGTAACGCCAAAATATTACGCGAGTTCTTTGTACAAGTACAATCATTTGACAGTCGAGAGCTAAGGAACACCCCCGCAAGTTATTTCCTTGTTTATTGTAATGCATGCTGCTCTGGTATTTGGTGTTCTGAACAATGTAAAACTGAACCCTCAGAGAGGGTAGCATGCACATCAATGCAATTTTGTGATGATGAATAATAAATTCAATGATCAATCTGGCTTAAATCTGCTCTCTTATGAACCTTATGAATTTGGTACCAACACTCCAACACGCCTTGGCGAAAATTTATTTTAGATTTCTATGTATCTTTGGAGGTTGTTTTCATATAGTATAACGATTATGTGCTTGCCGAGTATTGATTGGAACTTGTATACCTATTAATTTGATGAAATAATTAAACCTGATGATTTGAGGGTAATTTTCTGTTGTAATTTTAATCCTATACAAATAAAAATGATAAATTAACTCAATTGATATAAACGATGATATAAACGGTGTCCAGTACCAATTTGGGAACTAGAAAAATCTACATTACGTAGAGAATGGAGAAAAAAAACTTTTTGTTAAATCTGAGAATTTCGTTTTTTTGCCTTTTTTGGAACTAAAGAGTTAAACAACCTCTGTAGTCTGGTCTTCAACGCATTTTAACAACTGATACTAACCAAATAGTGACCGACTTTTTTTTTAATTGGCAAAAAAAATTTTTTAAAAGTTATACCACAAAATCGACTCAAAACGTGATGTAGGTATGTAGATTCATCAGTTTCATAGATATTATGGCAATTTTAAACTTCTCGCAAAAGTAAGAAAGCCCATTATTTGCGCCTTGCACCCCGCGTCATATCAGTATCTGGAGTATGTCGGTAGGTACTTGAATATAATACCATTACGTAAGCAATGATTAAGTGTCTCCAATGCATAGAAAGTTCACCCTAAAAGGTCGCCTTCACAGTTTTCCGTGAAATGCCATGCAGATCTATATCAAGTGAAACGGAGACTCAACAGGGGCGTCTTTCGACCCGCGTTATATTATAAAACTGAATCCCAAAAAACTTTATTCAAATTTAAGATTGTTCAATTTATACTGTTTTCCCTAAAAGTGGGGTATTGTGTTATCATTTATACTGGTAGTTTTGTGAACATTAGACCCTCGTGTCCGAAAAAGTATGTTTCAAATATTCTTCTATTTAATATATTGAAACAAAAATTTCCTCCAAAATCGTTAAATTTTGTATTTGTATTTAAATTATAAACCATAAATATTAAACTTTTTTTCTTTCTTTTCTTTTTTCAAACTTTCTTCCGACTGGTAGGTACCATTATATTGATTATTCCGATTTGAGCTCGTTGTAGGAACCGCGATCTTGAGAAAAGGGAATAAAAATGAAGTATCCAACACGGCCGCCATCTCGAACCGGAACCGGAACGTAACAATCAAATTTACAGACAGATTACTACAAAATAAAATACAATAAATGTTTTTAATTCTGCTTCTTTCCAAAATCTCATAACGACTCCGATTGATGGTATAGAAAAAAACTACATTTGAAAAAATGATAACTATGAAAATACGTATGTATATTATTACCTACGAAGTTGTGATATTTATAGGGAATAATCCCAAATACATACCTATAAGCTAATTTGTCTAAGTGCAAATAGGCAGTGTAAGCGACGTTTCCCGCCACTCACATAGACTGTAAAATAGGGGCGCCGGGTAGTCCTGGGTAGCCGCCAAGATGCTCGTCAATAATGCCCCGGTAATGGCCCACAAGAGGAAGAGGCAGCGTCCAAAAAGGGGGGGGCAGAAATGAAATCCAAGTTTTCAAGTCAAGTCCGGGAGGGGGTCCTTAGGTCAGGCAGAAGAGGCGGAGAAGAGCTTGAGACGGTACCAGATCGAGTTTGTCAAGTGCGTGTGTGCGTTGGAAACGCTTCTTGTCGAATGCTGAATGCTCCCGGGGTACCTCTCTATTTATAGCCCGCCCCCCGCCCTTGCCGCCGGCGCAGGCGGGCCCGAACTTTTTGCCCATTTTTCCGGTGGTTCGAGTTTTGGCGGGCTATAGCCTCTGCTGTGTGCTACACAGCAGAGTTCTCTGTTGTCCCAGCTCTTCCCCTTATCCTTCTCTCCTGACTGACCCGCATGACCTTTCCCCTAGTAATTTATTTGATTTTATTATGACATGTTAGGTAACTTACATTGGGGTCCCTGCACCCACATTTTGTCAGGGAAACTTAGATATCTAATTTACAGTTAATTGGACATGTATTACAGATATTTATTCACATAGAGGAGAGTCCGGTCTATCTGTCCATATCATTTATTCGGTGATAGATTAGACCGAACTCTCATAATTTGACGAAACATTCGGAATTTTACGTGTATTTCTGATTAAAAAATACCTACTCCCCCAGACGGAGCGTTCCTATTGGTCCGCCCGGTGGGTAGGTGAGGGGAAGGGTAGGAAGCAGTGTCCGCCCGTCCACGCGGGGGGATTTCGCCCCCGGCCAAGGCGACCGAGAGCTGCCCGTTCTTGGGCCAAAGAGTACCTTATCTTTATTCAAACGGGGTGCATTACAATTATGAACATAATTATCATTATATCAGTTGCCTTAAGCCTACATTTAAGGAGACGAGGACGGCCTGTGAGGGAACTCATCCTCGTCTTAGTTTACAAATATTTTTAGTTCTTCTTAAAAATAAAGGAAGAAGATGTCCGGAAGGGAATCTTCTTTCCCTCGTCGTCCCGTCCGGTACACTCCCCCCGGTGCAGCGTCAGCTGTGCCCTATTCAGCTAGGACGGGTGCGGCGACGTCGGTGTCCCTGGCGGCCGGATCCTCTGTGGCCCGCTGGTGCACGTAGTCTGTCTGCCGCTGGAAGCTGCGTCGGAGGTGGCGTGGCTGACAGGAGGACGATGATCTTCACTGCAGGCCGTATGTACTCGCCCGTGCTCGTTCTCACGCGTACTGCTCGCACCTGGCCGTCTGCTGCGGGAATCGCCTCGATGACTCGTCCCCTGGGCCAGCTGTTGCGGGGCAGGGTGGAATCCACGATGAGGACCAGATCATCCTTCTGCACGGGGGCGCTGCGGTGTTGCCACTTTGGCCGTTCTGCCATGGTGGGAAGGTACTCCGTCAGCCATCGTCGCCAGAACATGTCCGCCATCTGTTGACTGATGCGCCACTGCTTCCGTAGGCAGATCTCCTCGTCCTTCGGGCCGTAAAGCGACAGGTGCGGCCGCTCTCCTGCAGATCCTAGCAGGAAGTGATTAGGCGTTAGTGGTTCCTCGTCTCGGGGGTCGACGGACAGGTGGGTAAGCGGCCGGTTATTCACGGCATACTCTGCTTCAGCCATTGCCGTCAAGAGGGTCTCTTCCCGGGGTGCTCGTTCTCTTAGGACCGCCTCCAGGGCTCGTTTCACGGACCTTACTAGTCTCTCCCAAGCTCCCCCCATATGTGGTGACATTGGCGGGAGAAAGTGCCACTCTGTTCCTTGCGTGGAGAGATGATCCTGTAGTCGGGGGTCCTCTTGGAGCTCTTTTAGCGCCTCCCTCATCTCGCGGTCCGCCCCGCGAAAGTTTGTTCCGTTGTCCGAGTAGATCGCCTCGGGCTGTCCCCTCCTCGCGGTCATCCTTCTGAGGGCCATAATGGCGGAATCTGCTGACAGCGAGTGGGCGATCTCCAGGTGTATCGCTCGGGTGGAGAGGCAAGTGAACAGGGCCCCGTATCTTTTTTCCCGCCGCCGGCCGATGGTAACGTCAATCGGCCCGAAGTAGTCCAGCCCGCAATTGGTAAACGGGCGTACATGGTGGGCTAGTCGGGCTGCCGGTAATTGACCCATTAGCGGCGGGTGGGGCCTCCCTCTTCGTATGCGGCATTCGGGGCAGGTGTGCGCAATTTTCCTGAGGTTCGTCCGTAGTTTCAGTATAAAGAAGCTACTTCTTAGCTCGGACATGGTTCGCTCCGTGCTTGCGTGGTCCCCTTTTTTGTGATAGTGGAGGATCAGCAGGCGTGTGTAGGGGTCATCCCCGTCTAGTATGATCGGAGTGCGCACGCTTTGCGCGACCCTCTTAGCGGCTTGTAGCCGGGAGCTCATTCGTAGTATTCCGTCAGGCCCGAGAAATGGTGTCAGGGCATTGAGTCGGCTACCGGCTGGTGTGGGCGCGCCAACGCGCAGCGCCCTCATGTCTGTGTTGAAGGCATCCCTCTGAGACTGCCGGACCCAGCGGACTTCAGCTTCCTGGATCTCTTCCGCGCGTAGGGGGCCTTCATGGAGGGCGCGATAGGGCCCGTCGCGACACCGCCTGATGAACCGCAGCATCCATCCTGTGGAGCGGATCAGTCGGAGCCATGATGAGAAGCGCTCGATAGCCGGCAGGGCCTTCTCCTCTACGGTGGTAAGGCCCACAAACTTGGGCTTCCTCTCCAAGGCACCTTCGTCCGGCTGCATCCCGTGACCGCGTTGCACTGGCCACTCAGTATCTGGGAGAGTGATAAAGGGTGGTCCGGAGAACCACCTTCCAGTTTGTGTGAGGTCCGGTACCTCCACGTCGCGTGTCCCGATGTCCGCTGGATTGAACTTGGTGGGGACCCATCTCCATTCGCTGGTACACGATAGATCGTCGATCTCACCCAGGCGGTTGGAGACAAATGTCGAATAGCTCCTGGGGTCCGTTCGTAGCCAGCATAGAACCGTTGTGGAATCTGTCCAGTAGGTCGTCCGACTTATGCGGCACTGCGTCTCTGTTCTTATGCTGGCCGCGAGGCGGGCGGCCATCAGCGCTGCTTGCAGCTCGAGCCGTGGGATAGACAAGGGCTTGAGGGGCGCCACCTTGCATTTACTTGCCAGGAAGGTGGCGCGTTTGCCTTCCGGGTTCCCCTCGACCAGGTACGCGATGGTGCAGCAGGCAGACTCCGAGGCGTCGCAGAAGAGGTGCAGCTCGAATGTCCCGTTCTTTCTTTGCAAGCAGCGCCTCGGGACTCGGATGTCATTCTCCTGCAGCGTTTTTACCCAGTTGGCCCATCGTATCGCATGCGCCTCCTGGATGCGCTCGTCCCAGCCAACGCTGGACCTCCAGACATCTTGTAGGAGGATCTTCGATCGCACGGTGAGGCAGGCTACAAACCCCACAGGATCGAAGATTTTCATAACGGTGCTCAGCAGCTGCCGCTTTGTTGGGTGTCTGACGAGCTCAGCCGCTTCGGTCTCCTTGAACTTGTAGATGAATTCATCGCTGCAAGGGTCCCACGCTAATCCCAGCACCTTTTCCGTTTCCGCATCGGCGCCGCTGCTTATTGTGACGGCTGACTTTGCCCTTTTTTCGGCGGGAACACTCTGGATGGCGGTGGGCGCGTTGGATGCCCAGCTAGCGAGGTAAAATCCTCCTTGAGCCAGCAAGGCACCGACCTCGCGAACCAGCGTCGCGGCTTCCCTCACGGTGTCGGCGGCGTCCAAATAATCGTCCATATAGAATTTAGACCGCACCGCAGCGGCGGCATCGGGGAACTCAGCGGCGCCCTGCTCGGCCACTCGGTTACGCACGAACTGCGCACTGCTCGGGGAACACGTTGCGCCGAACATCATCGCCGTCAGTTTGTAGGTGCTAGGTGGTTCCTGTGGCCTAGCGCGCCATAGGAAGAGCTGGGACATCTGGTCTTCCTTCTTTATGCGGATCCTTAGAAACATTTCCTCTATATCGGCTGCTATGGCGACCTTCCCCTCGCGGAACCGCAACAAGTTCCCCAGCAGTGAGGACAGGAGGTCGGGCCCGGTTAGCAACCGGTCGTTCAGGCTCGTACCTCGGCAGCGGCTGGCGGCGTCAAATACCACCCGCAATTTCCCGGGGTTATTCGTGTTTGATACGGCAAAATGCGGCAGGTACCATTTCCTTCTGCATGGAGTGCTGGCTTCCTCCTCGGACAACTTTACCGCATATCCCCGCTCTATGAGGTGCTCTATCTTGCCCGTATACGCCGCCGCCAATTGGGGCTCCCTGCCCAGTTTCCTTTCAAGCGAGGCGAGCCGGTTTATTGCGCACTGCCGGTTGTCGGGCAGCCAGGCGTCGTCCTCCCTCCATAGTAGGCCGGTCTCCCACCTGTTTGCCCCTGCTAGGCGGGTGGTGCTCTTCATTAGTGCCTCTGCTCGTTGGATGTCCGCGGACACCCGGGCCGCGGCGGTCACGCCCAGAGAATCCACCGCGAAATGCTGCTTGACCAGCCTGTCCACCCTGCGGTCCGGGTCCGCTGCCTTGGCCGACATATTAAGTGTGATGCCGCCGTCGATGTCCCGGCGTCCTCCATGCATGATCCAACCGAGGGCCGTCCGTGTCGACATGCGGCCGCCGCTTTCCATTTGCTGTTCACGTGCTACCAGGAGATGCACGTTGTCTTGTCCTATCAGCATACGCGGTTGCACTGTTCGGTGGCCCACTACTGCTTGGTCCGGCAAGTTCAGATCCCGCACTGTGTTGGCGGAGATGGCGTACTCCCCACTGTCGCCTTGCACGGATACTTTCGCCCGCCGAGAGTCGCTGTCTGACCAGCATGTCCCGTAGGCTCCGTGTATGCGCAGTCCGCAGGGAGGCCCGCTTGCTCCCACTTGTTCTGCTATTGCTGCGTCGATAAGGGTTACTGTTGACCCGTCATCGAGCAGCGCGTGTGTCATCACTTGTCCTTTCGGGCCACAAACTTTCACTGGCACCACTTTCAGGAACACTTCACTTGGCCCGTGGGCCACCGTCGTATTCACGGTGTCACTGCTTGCGGGGTACCGCGACCCGTCGTGCAATAGTCTGTGGTGGGCGAAACGGCACGTGCCCACTCCACAGCTCACTTTAGATTTGCAATAACGGGTATAGTGGCCCTTTTCTAAACACTTGTTACACACGCGCACTACTTTCGCGAGTTCCCACCGAGCGGGAACATCCATCGCGGCGAACTGCGGGCACTCGCTCAATGTGTGGGCGCCATTACACTTTGCACACTTCACACTCTTCTCACTTTTCTCACTTTTCTCACTTTTCTCACTTTTGTTGCCCCTTTCACTTTTGTCGCCCTTTTCCCAGTCCTTCACTGCACTCTTTTCATATCCCGCGCTCTGTGCGTGCACCTGCTCGCGGCGCGGGCGGGTTGTCTTGGCCGGGTCGACCAGGCCGGAGCGCGGGACCGCATTCGCGAGCCGCTTCAGAAAGGCCGCAAACTGGTGGACGTCCGCTTGCTCTGGGTTGTCCGCGACCTTCTCCAGCCAGGCGATGCGTAGGGCGAAGGGCATCTTCGAGGACATCTCGCTCAGCAGCGCAGGGTTCATTAGGTAGTTGTCGGCCAGATTGCCGAGCGACGTCACCACATTCTGAACCGTCCCCGAGTACTCGACCAGGGCCTCGTTGGTTGCATCGTCGGCGAGCCGCGGTAAATTCTTCACCCTCTCGTGCATCACCGCGGCAATCGCTTGCGCCCCCCCGAACCGGTTCCTGAGGGTCTCCATGATCTCTCCGACCTGCTCGGGATCCATCAGCAGTGGGTTGACTGCATCCCGTGCCTTCCCGCGCAGCGCGCGCTGGAGGCGGATTAGATTCTCCGCCGCTGTCATCCCGCACGTGTCTGTTGATTGCTTGAACTGCGCTGAGAAGGTGGGCCACTCCACTGGGTCACCGGAGAAGGTGGGCAAGTCCTTAGCCGTGGACTGCCGCGCTATCAGGGCCGCCATCCGGTTGTCCTCCTCGTAGGTTCTCGGCGTAGCTCCGGACTGCGAACTACGGATGGCGTCGGCCACCACGGCGGCGAACTGTGCGAAAGGGTCCGGTCCACGGTTGACCCATTCCCTCGTCTGCCGTGCGGTTTCTTCTGCTGTGGGATGCCCCGGGAAGTGCACCGAGCCAGCTGTGGGCCCGGTGTGTATTGAAGCTACGGGTGCCGCCGGCGGGAGATCGGGCGGCGTTGGGCCGGCCCCGGTGTCGGCGGCGGGCTTCGGCTGTGCTTCCCCGGCATCGCTGGTGTGCCTCGGCTGCGCTTCCCCCGCATCGCCGGGGTGCCTCGGCTGCGCTTCCCCCGCATCGCCGGGGTGCCTCGGCTGCGCTTCCCCCGCATCGCCGGGGTGCCTCGGCTGCGCTTCCCCCGCATCGCCGGGGTGCCTCGGCTGTGAAGCCCCGGCTGACTGGGCAGGCTCTGCTGGCTCTTGAAAGGTCCGTGACGCCTCCAGCATGCTGATCAGCCGCTCCATTTGCCGAGCGGAGTCCCGTGCCTGCTGCTTGCTGCGCTTCCTTTCCGCCCGTAGCTCTCGTTGTAGCAGGCGGAGGGTGTCTTCTGTGGAGGGCTCGCTGTCCGAAGCTGACTGCTCGTCCGCCGAAGCGGAGGCGCTCTCCGGAGCGGGGGCGTCTTCCTCTGCTCTTGCCTGCTCCGCGACCGGAGCAGCGGGGCTCAGGCCGGGGCGATCGGCACCGTCTTCTTCTCCACCTCTTCCTGACCGCAAGGACCTGGGCATCGTAGCGGCTGGTGACTGGATCCGGCTCGAAGGACCACTATGTAAGCGACGTTTCCCGCCACTCACATAGACTGTAAAATAGGGGCGCCGGGTAGTCCTGGGTAGCCGCCAAGATGCTCGTCAATAATGCCCCGGTAATGGCCCACAAGAGGAAGAGGCAGCGTCCAAAAAGGGGGGGGCAGAAATGAAATCCAAGTTTTCAAGTCAAGTCCGGGAGGGGGTCCTTAGGTCAGGCAGAAGAGGCGGAGAAGAGCTTGAGACGGTACCAGATCGAGTTTGTCAAGTGCGTGTGTGCGTTGGAAACGCTTCTTGTCGAATGCTGAATGCTCCCGGGGTACCTCTCTATTTATAGCCCGCCCCCCGCCCTTGCCGCCGGCGCAGGCGGGCCCGAACTTTTTGCCCATTTTTCCGGTGGTTCGAGTTTTGGCGGGCTATAGCCTCTGCTGTGTGCTACACAGCAGAGTTCTCTGTTGTCCCAGCTCTTCCCCTTATCCTTCTCTCCTGACTGACCCGCATGACCTTTCCCCTAGTAATTTATTTGATTTTATTATGACATGTTAGGTAACTTACATTGGGGTCCCTGCACCCACATTTTGTCAGGGAAACTTAGATATCTAATTTACAGTTAATTGGACATGTATTACAGATATTTATTCACATAGAGGAGAGTCCGGTCTATCTGTCCATATCATTTATTCGGTGATAGATTAGACCGAACTCTCATAATTTGACGAAACATTCGGAATTTTACGTGTATTTCTGATTAAAAAATACCTACTCCCCCAGACGGAGCGTTCCTATTGGTCCGCCCGGTGGGTAGGTGAGGGGAAGGGTAGGAAGCAGTGTCCGCCCGTCCACGCGGGGGGATTTCGCCCCCGGCCAAGGCGACCGAGAGCTGCCCGTTCTTGGGCCAAAGAGTACCTTATCTTTATTCAAACGGGGTGCATTACAATTATGAACATAATTATCATTATATCAGTTGCCTTAAGCCTACATTTAAGGAGACGAGGACGGCCTGTGAGGGAACTCATCCTCGTCTTAGTTTACAAATATTTTTAGTTCTTCTTAAAAATAAAGGAAGAAGATGTCCGGAAGGGAATCTTCTTTCCCTCGTCGTCCCGTCCGGTACAGGCAGGTAATGTAGGATTAACTTTTATTCCTTTAGAATTTTTGGTCAGTTTTTTTGTAATATGTGCCAATTCAATATATACAGGAGGTTAAGGGACGTACTTGATATAGTAAAAAATATAAGCGAAATTTTGGTCTCGGTGACTTTTTTAAAGTTTTTTAATTTTTTTTTTTTCAAAAGCTAACAAAAAAAATCCTCTACATGTAACCACTGGTCACTCAGCCAAGTAACCAAACAAACCCTTACCCCGACCCTAACTGTCCAATAATTACAAGTTATTTTTTTAATGTTTTAAGTTCAAAAACAAATCATCGAAAATGTCACTGAACTCCAAAAGTTCTCTTACTTTTTTTACTCCAAATAATGTCAGGAATCTCTGTTTAAAGTAAGTCTAATAAGTTCCTAAACACTCTGTATATTTTTTAAATGAAAAACGATAATGAATCCCAAATTAAATGAATGTAATAAATTTAAAAAATATATTATTAAATTTTTACAATATTATTATTGTATCTGCAATAAATTTCAATAAATATCGTCAATCCGTCGAAAATAAAGAACATTGTTACTTCGACTATTTTTTACTAGCATCAAAAATGCCCACAACTACTTACTCTAAAAAAACGAATTTCTTACCAGAATCTTAAATATTTTAAAACTGATTATAAAACTGCAGCGTTTTATATCCGAGTAATGCTACAAGCCAAACTAGCCTTTATTAAAACAAGTTTTAAGGATTGCTATTGCTGGGACTAATGCGTTGATCGCGGGGACGTGCGTAACAATATGATTTACTCCCCGGTACCTAGAGGGAGCTACCTTCCCCATAATAATGGGACAATGTTTGATATTAAAAAGATGGGCTACAAATTATGATTATAATTTGAGGGTGACATTAATGGTCGGGAAACGCTGATGCCATTCTCCAAACAGGGGCGGAGTGTTATTTTAATGTATTTTGATAATTGTTTGGTTTAAAAACAACCCTGGATTTGATGTAAACGTATTTTAAGAGCTTAACAGATGTAGGTATAATGTGCATAATTTGCTGTAATATATTAACCCTTACGAAGCCAAATGGGATCGAAATGTTTGTTGATTAATATCTTGTTAAAAAACGTACTTTATCCGAGTACCTGTAAAAGGGTTAGTTTTTTAATTTGGCACACATTTTTAAATCAACATTTTGTTCATAATAAACTTATGTTATGTTGACGAATGTTTAGAATTTTAAATAGTAACAATATATATGTAAAACAAGTCTGGTACTGAAGGGAAGAGACCAATAATATAAAAAGTATTTTCTATGATTTACAAAACTAAAACCCGTTCTTTACTTGCGGTACATAATTAGTAAATTTTGATAATTATTTTCTACCTGCATTTTTGCACCATATGCTAGAGTATGACGTCCTCCTCTCTTCGTTTGTATATAATAGTTTCGCCTGTGAGCGAACGGACGAACTTGGCTAAAACCAATATATTACCATCAAAACGCCTTAAAATATTTCTAAAAAAAATGTTTTGCGTACTCAAAACCGACATTCATAATTCAACGTTTAGCCAAGGTTGATCCGTGCAATACATTGAGCCGGGCTATCTTTGAAAACAAATTCCGCTTTGCCTAAACTAAGCTTAGCCGCGTTGGTAACACCGGTATTGAAGTTAGTTACCGTTGTGATTTGAACTCGATGAAACGAAAAAAAAGACACTAAAAAGAGATAAACACATATATCTATAGGATTTAGCCTGCGAGAGAATGATATAGTATAATCTGTCTCCTCTTTGTGCGGTGCTTCGTAGCCTCCCCTCTCTTAAAGGTTTACTTCTCCCGAATGTGAATGCGAATTCTGATTTTTTAAGTGAAACACGATGAAATGGAAACAAGTGACACTAAAATAGACAAATACATACATCTATAGGGTTTAGCTCGCGAGAGAATGATATAGGATGAAACCTTACCTACATACAGTACCTACGAAGCGTCGCGCTCTGTCAAGCTCCGCGCATTGGCCGCTTTGATTATGAGCTCACTTTTCAAGGCTCCTATTGGTTGTGATTGTGTGGGTGAAGGTTTCACTTCTACTGCGTATTTGAGACATATTTAACATAGCAGTAACTCGGTTTCATCAATGAACGCGTCCGATAAACATGTACAATCTAAGAAAGGAGCTCACTCACACACATTGTAATGAACGCGTCCGATAAACATGTACAATCTAAGAAAGAAGCTCACTCACGCACATTGTAATAAAGAAAGATAATATAGGTAGGTTCTCGTTAAATTTGATTATGATAGTTTCACGAAGTGTCGGAAAACGACACCAATCAAAGCGTCATCAAGCCTCGGATTTATATTAGGTAACGAATAAAGCGCTAGCGGAAACACATGTCATAATATATACAAATAATGTCCACGTTCTCCAATTGAATAGCCCATTTATATTTATTGGTGTATTATAATAAAATCCTTTGTTGGACGGTTTTACTATTTCCGCGATTATTATTTTTATATTAACTCATTAGCTTCGGTGGAAGTAAAGACAAAGCGAGTAAAAATTCTGTAGGAAATATGTAGATGATACGAAAGTAATGATCCAAATAGTATTTTGCTTTGTGAATATGGAATTACAAAGCGAGAAAATTACTATTTTGTGCGTTAAGATGAAGCCGTGCGAAATAATGCAAAATCATACAAAATCATGTATTTTGTTTTGAAAATTGGATCTTCAATTAAATACTGCGTGTAGAACATATCCTGGCCTTTAAAAATATCGGTATTTTTTTATAAGTCTTTTAATAAGCCTAGAAATAAATAAAGTATTGGGTCTATAAAAAAACACTTTCAATTGCAAACTCTACTACTTATAACCTTCTCCTACTTATACCCTTTTCGGATATGGTTTTATTGTTGAATATGACAAATTCAGTTTCTTTTATAATAATCGAAAAAAATTTAACTTTACAAAATACAATAAAATATGCATTTTCTCGTTGTTATTTTTGACAACAATTAATACGTCCGGCACTCACGAATTTGGATTTTTAAATTGAACCTTATGCCGTCCGCCTAAGAACTACAAACTTGACGACGGGGAAAATGCGTAAACAGGCCTATACCACATCAACGAAAATAATGAAGAAGATATGGTTTGAAAGGGATATATTGAAATTCGAATGTTAGAGGAAATTAAAAAACGATTGTAATTTAGCAAAAATTGTGAAAATATTTTATAATAATATAATATTTTATTTTATAATAATACAATAAGAACAAAAATCTCTCGGCAAGTGTCTAAAAATACACTTAAAGATACACTGTGATTTTTTAATACCCATAACAAATTGTGTTTTAATAATTTTCGGAGCATATATTGCGGTTTTTTTCTATTTTTTTAAATTTCATTTAATTAACGTTTCGGCTCCGCAAATGTATCTATAGACGTTATCTTCAAAAATAGCATATAATATTTTAAGGACTAAAAAACAAAGTGTTCAAGGAAAATATGTTAAAATTCGGAATGCCGGGTCTTAAAACAACAGTTTAAAAAATCGATGTAAGTTGACACATTTTGACTGGTTTAGATTTAAATTTTTTCGCAACTTCCATTATAGTCATTAGTCATTAGGTAGAATCATTGCAAATCGTTTAAGACAAATAATAATACGTTTAACACAACAAAGTCGGTTACGGAATATATAAGCCACTCCATTGAATATCATGAAATAAAATGAATTTATTTAAAAATGAAACGTCTTTCCATATTCTTGGATTTGATGTCTGAAATATTTAATGTAAAATTCCTGCAAATTTATGCTCATATAGTGTTTGCTCTAAACTCAACGATTTAATACAAAAAACTAAAACAAATGAACAAAGGTAAAAATAATAACGTTTGAGTGATTTCTATAGCGCCATTTTCGTGAGAAAATCACCTCAGGGGTGATTAAAAGGTAGTATACGAACATTGACCGATGACCGCAAATTGAATTTAAAAAAAACCACTTCCTCCAAAAAAATGACACTTGGTTTTCTTCTATAAAAATATGATTCATTTGGTTACGTTTTTAGATTTTCACGGCCAAAAGTATTTTCAGTATTTGTTTTTGGGGTGTTATGCCGTGTTGCGCTGCCTCCTTTTTTAACCAACGTTTCACACCTACCGGATCTGCAGGATCTGCTCTGATGACGGACACTGCAACGTTGTCCGAAACGTTAGCTAAAGAAGGAGATAACGCAACACGGCATAACACCCCAAAAACAGATAATGTATTGATTAATTTATTTATTCCAAAAAATAGATAGGTAGGCTCATCTCACTAATTCCTGTGTCGACATATGCAGTTTTCAGTTATAATGATAAATAAAACATGAGAACCTAATAAAATATTAAAAATGTATCCAAGAAGACATATTTTCTCTAACCATTAGAACCTAGGCAGCAATCTTATGTGTCATTAGCAAAAGATATATGCTTACGGAAAAAATATCCAAAGAAATTTGTAAAACAAAAACTATCATCGTTTTAATAATAAACATAATTTCAGCATTTCTCTTTAATTATAGGTATAAATTATTTCGAATAATACCAGAAGTCAAATATTTCCTATTTATATAATGGGCATAAATAATTTAAAATGATTACTTCTGCAAAAGAATATTCACATAAAATTCTGACAGCCCGGACCGCGTAAATCACTTTTCAATTACACGTTTAGCAAGTAGGGCCAGTGGCGGCGAGGGCTTCTTCATTCCTTCGCTCCCAGGAACCTTTTATAACATTTAAGTGTGTGATGTTATACGTTTATTAATCATTACTAATTTTTAAAGAGTTTAAATAAATAGACTAGAAATGTTTATACTTTCGTCAGTAAGCTTAAATATTTTCATATGAACTGCGAGTCAAAAATATGTATTGAAATTAGATATTTATTTAAATTAAATGATACAAATTAATTTGTTTTCACCACTTAATTAATCTACATTCTCAACATGTTTCAAAACCAATGGTTCCTTCGATTTGGTTTCGAAACATGTTGATAATTTTGATTAAATAATTGGTGCATATAAAGAGATAAGTTTTCATATAATTAAAACGAACGAGAAGGGATTTTGCGAATATTGAACCAAGACATTCATTGAAGTGAAAACTTCTTTAGCACCGTAGTGATTTGAAAGTAGATGAAACTAAAATAGCGGTACTTAAAAGAGAAAAACACATATATATCTATAGGTTTCAGCTGGCGAGATAGTGAGAAACTATAAAATCGGTATCCTCTTTGTACGTTGCTTCGTAGCCTCTCCCCTCTTGTCTAGTTTATTTTTCTGATAGTTTCACTTATACCGCGTGTGAACTGCACACATGTTGTTTTTTAAATTTTATACGGCTGTTGCTTAAGAAGAGTTTATTCATAAATTATTATATAGTAAAAAAAGATAGGATGACAATAAAAAAATATATTATTATTATAGGAAATGAGAATGTAAAAAAAAAGGTTTTCAACGTAAATCTAATAGGTATGTGACGATCTTATTATGGATAATTTTTGTAATATTTCGTAATACCCAAATGATTGATGAGTTTATTTTGATTTATCCATTGAAAGAATTACGATAGTCTAGACACTTATATGTGTAGCAATAACATAATAACGACTCTTATTCTCTTTATTTTCATTACCATTTTGTCGCCAGAACAAACCCGCTTTGGACGCTCTCCTCAACTCCCAAAAATGGCCGACAATTGCGATTACCATAAAAATAGACACTCCATTTGTATTCTGTCCATTTGTAGGCATTTCTTAGATTTTGCATACTTGCCCGGCGCAAGCGGAGGAAAATAATACGCATTACGCTTTATTCGCTTTATTTACGCGCAAAGTGCGAAGTTTTATCGCGCTGGCGATTTTTTGCCAGCAATTAAAAGTGTCTGATACCCTTCACCTGCCACCCCTTAGATAATAAAGGAGTGTTTATTATTGCCATTGCCGCTAAAGATGGCTGCCGGGGGGAAGGGGGTAATGTGGTGCGGGGTTGGGGAGGGGGAAATGGGCCCTGGGGGGGAATGCAGAGAGGTGGGGGATGGTGAAATGGCCTTTTTTGTTATCATACCCCCAAGATTTATTACACCACAGGCAGTCACAATTTAGAATTATGGAAAATTATATTTGTTCTTATGCTCTTTTTTCCATCGCCCGCCCTTTTAATCGATGATATATTATTCGTTGGGAATATCGAGTAGAATCAATTGTTCCGGCCATCCACTTGTTACCGCACTCCTGATTTGTGAAATTGAAAACCATTTTTATGACTATTTAGCATTTTTCGATACTGAAATATTGCCTTTAGATTATGTGACGATATTGTGTTCGATATTTGGCTTGTTTAAATGAGGTAGGGATGAACACGACCTACCTTTACCATTTACAATATCTTTGAATCTTAATTCTTACTGTTTATTCATAGCAATTTCCAACACTGATAATAATAATAATAACAAATATATATCTTTATTGAACAAAAATTTTAAGATTTATAACTACAAAAAAAAGTATATAATATGTAGTTTAAAAGTTGCATAAGTACAAAAGTTAATAATGGAAAACAATAAACATGTAAACAGTAGGTACTTAAAGAATAGAGATTTATAATTATAAACGTAGGTTTCTCGTAATCTGCCTCACTAGGCTAGCCTGTGTTGAGGCAGTAATTCCTGTTTTAAAATTGTTCGAAATGAAATATTTACAAAAGGGATTTAAATTAGATTTTTATGTCCTGCGCAAAACAGAGTGTTCCCTAAATACAAACATAAAAATAGGCAAAGGGTTGATTATTTTGATTTAGATCTACACCTACCATTATTGTATTAAATATTATACTATTTTCATAACTCAAACACATACAATCTCCCTCACGCGCTCTAGTATCCGGTACGCCCAGATTAAATTCGCCATATTAGGCTATAAATTAAAATATTTAATTTAATTATTTGGTGCACATTACAGTGGCGTCCTCTACCTTATCTCACTGTCCGTTCCTAGACGAATCCCTCCTTGGTGCAACCCCTGCTTTGTAATTTTATGGCGACATAAATTCGGCTCACAGAGCGGCTGGCACCCTGATTTACTGGACTTGCACCCCTTGGCTGATGCCTCCTGCCCAAACCTGAGCTGATGGGGAATCTCCTCAACTTATGGGGAATATATCCGCTATCCGCGCCCTCAGTGATGGAATGCACCGCGCGCGGACATGTTTTTTCTGCTTTTCTTATTGCAATATTGCTGTTTTGGCAGATTCGTTGTATAAGTGTATCGATATTTTATACAATATATCAGAGAGATCGGAAAGAACACGGATACAAACGATGAATTTTACGCTTTTTGAAAACCAATGATAACACGTATTTCTTATTGGCATTAAGTTGGAATTGATGGTGATTTTGGCCGACTTATGTACAGATTGACATAGTTCTCTACAGTTGGGAGATGCTTAAATATATTTTGTGAATACAAATGTGTGTATTTAAATTAATTTTTAGTTAATTCACACTTTAGAGATAGTATGTCACACTGTATACCTTTGACCACACAAAAAAAAACAGTATTATGAATTCTGTACTTTAAAGGATAAACCATGTAAGTCCATAGCATGGTTTATCCTTTAAGATACAGAATTTATGAAACAACTAAAAAAATAATTCTACCGCAAACTATTCATGCAAAAAATAACAATGACAGCTAGATATTAATTAAAAACGATACGTCAAAGTATTCATAACGATAGTAGGTGATAGAAATGTTCATTTGTATCTTATTTTATGATCGAATTCTTTACTAATAAAAGCCAATAAATTGAGTATATTTTTTTGTCACTATTTCCATAAAATAACAGCCTTATCACTTTGAAAGCATCGCTAATTAGGTACGTTAAAACCAGATCTTTTCATTGGCAGAATCTGCATTTCTGACTAACAGCATCCACAAGCGAGTAAAATTAAGAGAAACTTCCAACTTGAAATTAGGGAGAGCTAGTAAAAGACAATGTGACGCTAAAAGAGTGAAGCTAATAGCAGCGGTTTGAGAAGACATGCAATTCCTCGACATTCAATTAACCCTTTAAAGTCCGTTATTCCGAATTATTCAGACGATATTCCAGTTGAGGTGTTGAAGCTCTTTAATGATGAAAATGTTGACTACCTGTTGAGGTTATTTAACTCTATATATGACACAGGGAATATACCCCAAGATTGGCTAAAATCCACCTTCGTGACATTGCCTAAAAAACAATACCCTAAGAAGTGCAGTGACTATCGATTAATAAGCCTGATGAGTCATGTCCTTAAATTATTCTTTAAAATAATACATGCCAGGATACGCAATAAGTGCGAGCAGGACTTGGATGACATTCAGTTTGGCTTCAGAAATGCGTTCGGGACGCGTGAAGCATTATTGTCTATCGACGTACTATTGCAAAAGTGTCGTGACCAAAGAAAGGAAGTCTTTGCCTGTTTTATTGACTACGAAAAGGCATTCGACAGGGTAAAACATGCTGACCTAATGAAAATGCTTGCGGATTGTAACGTTGACACCAAAGACCAGAATTTCATTAAAAACCTGTATTGGTTCCAAACAGCAGAAATAAGACATGGGAATGAGAGATCTAATGCAATTGCCATTCAGCGTGGAGTACGACAAGGCTGTATCCTGTCGCCACTATTGTTTAATCTCTATTCCAACTATGTCTTTAAAAGAGCCCTAAGTAATACTGATAAGGGTCTGAAGATCAACGGAGTTGTCATTAATAACATAAGATACGCAGATGATACTGTATTACTAGCTGACTGTATCGATGACCTCCAAGACCTATTAAATCTTGTTAATAATGCTGGTGAGCAACTGGGCCTAACAATCAACGTCAATAAAACTTAATGGATGACATTTGGACGACTAGATCACTCTGAATCAGTGATACTGTTAAGTGGTTGCAATGTCGAAAAGGTGGAAAGATTTAGATACCTCGGCAGTATTCTCACGGAGACTCTTGACCCAGATGTGGAGGTTAGATGCAGAATTGAAGCAGCAAGAACTGCGTTCATTAAAATGAAATCCCTCTTCTGCAATGACAATATCAGCTTAAAACTAAGGCAGAGAATGCTAAAATGTTATGTGTGGTCGGTCTTGCTCTATGGATGTGAAACATGGACCTTGAAAGTAAATACTATGAACAGGTTAGAGGCTTTTGAAATGTGGTTTCACCGGAGAATGCTCAAGGTCCCATGGACCGACGACATGATCACCAACACAGAAATTCTCAGGCGGGCTAGAGCAGATAGAGAACTGCTTACATTAATAAAAATCAGGAAAATTTCATATCTGGGTCATATACTTCGAGGGGAAAAGTATCACTTGCTCCATTTGATATTGAAAGGCAAGATAGAGGGTCGCCGAGGGCCTGGTAGGAGACAAATGACTTGGCTGCGTAACATACGAGAGTGGACCGGCATTAGAAGTGTGGAGGAGCTATTCCGGGCAGCGCAAGACAGAGAGACATTCTCAAGAGTGATCGCCAACGTCGGGGGGGACCTGATACGGCACGCAAAGAAGAAGATTCCGAATTTCTTCCGATTTAGGTATAACAAATTTTTAATCTTTGTGTTTTCTAGTTCTTAAGATGAAGCCATGCAAAATCATACGAAATCATATGTTTTTGGTTTAAAAATTAAATCACTTAGAAATATTATAAATACTGCGAGTAGGACACAACTTGGCCTCGGAAATAATCGAGTAATTTTGTAATAAGTCCTTTTGTAAGTCTGGAAAAAAATAAATTTCAGGCCTATTAAAAATATTTTCATGTGCCAATATCTCCTGCTAATGAATCCATTTTCGGATAAGGTTTCATTATATAATGTGGCAAATTAAGTTCTTTACAAAATAATCGGAAAACATTTTAATATTTATGCCTGAATTTCACAAAATAAAATTAAACATATTTTTTCCAGTGAATTACAAGAGGCGTTACCCAATAGCGCAGGGGTTCCCAAACTTATTAGTATCACGCCTCCCTACTGCTTAAAATGAATATGCCCACGCCTCCCCTCGGCCCAGGGCCCAGCAAGGGGCCGTTCAAGTATTACGTAATGCACTTGGGGGGGGAGGGGGGGGGGGGGGTAACTTGTTTTTCTTCATTTAAATAAAAAAAAAAACAGGGAATTAAAATCTTCCAAGTTGGTAACCCTTATAGTTTATGTTGTACGGGGAATTCCTCGACTGTATTGTGCGTAATTTTTATTTTATTTTCGTTTTCAGTATTCGTTAGTGTTTTAAACACGAAATACGCATAAACACAATTAATGTGAGTTTTTAGGAATTATAATGTCATCAGCTGTTAGTGGCCTATAAAAGCTCTCATGCTGACTTTCCAGCGCAGCGCAACCAAAAAATGCCAACCATATTTGGAAGACAGCAAAAGAAAAAATAATGAAAAATTTATGGAACATATGAATGATGTTATATGAGAGTTTTTAGTTGGAACAACGCTTTTTAGTTATTACACACAGGTTAGTTTACTGCTTAAATATACAAATATTATTTAAATATAAGTTTCGTAGTACATGCATAGTTACACTCAGAACATGAAAAAGGTTTTCTCCACTTCGAATCGCACTATGGATTTTTAAATCTCCCTTTCGAGAACTTCAATAACCACGTTCGGGACAAAAATGGTCTTTTCTCCTGAAAGTAAACATGTGATTTTTGTGCCTCTTTGTAGAACACGAATAGTCGCAGTAGAAACATGTAAGTGGTTTTATAGCACTGTGGATCAGCGAATGATTTCTAAAAAGTTCCTTTGTACAACATGAATAATTGCAGTCGGGACATGAAAAGGGTTTTTGTCCAGTGTGGGTAAACATGTGACTTTTTAGATAACGTTTTGTAGCGCCTAAGAAAAAGGTTTTTCATCACTGTTTTATTTTTTTTTTCGAGAAGAAGAATAGTTGCAGTCAGGGCTTGAAATGAGTTTTTTTAACACTGTGGGTAAACATGTGATTTTTTGTTTTTTTTTTTAAATAGTAAATGAATATGAATAGTAATAATATGAAGAGTTGCATTCAGAACATGAAAAAGGTTTTTCGTCACTGTGAGTTAGCAAGTGCCGTTTTAGCTATTTTTTTTTAGAAGAGGAATAGTTGCAGTCACAACATGAATAAGGTTTTTCTTCACTGTGGGTAAACATGTGATTTTTAGATTTCTCTTCGTAGTACATAAATAATTGCACTATGAGTCAGCAAGTGACTTCTTAGATATCTCTTTTGAGGACACGAATAGTTGCAGCCAGGACATGAAAATGGTTTTTCTCTTTTGTGAATCATACCGTGGATTTTTAAATCTTCCCTTTGAGAACTTATATAACTGCATTCGGAACATGAAAAAGGGTTTACTCCACAGATGCGTGCGGTAGCGCGGGTATACGGCGAACGTAGTGATACCGCCGCCCGCGCCCGCGCCCCCCTGTACATGTCTTCGCGCCCCCCTAGTGGGGCGCGCCCCCCACTTTGAAAATCAATGCAATAGCGAATTTCATCCTTATGCCATCTGCAGAAGGGCCGATAGCGCGTCATTTAGACGCACAGATACGGGGGTGTGTGGACGTCTTTTGACTGCACGTCGCTTGATTCCGTGTAATCGATTTTAAATTTCCTTGTTATTATAATGCGTAAAAAAGGAAGTAATGTTTTTTACAGGTCTTTACGAAATCAATCTATGAAAAACAACTCTCAAATACCTTGTCCAACCTTTCCAAAATCTTTTTCTCGAGTATTTTTAAATCCCTCCCAAAAAGAGGCGTGGATTCCGTTGTCGAATTTCTCCAGGACTAGTGGATCACCTTAAAAACTTATATGTTATTTTTGAAGATAGTATCTATATATTTGCTGAGCTGGAACGATAATTATACGAAATTCCATCGACCGAAAAAAATCGCAAAGTATGCTGAAAATGATGAAAAACACATTTTGTTCTGTTATTTAACATGTTAAAGGTATGAAGTGTATCATTAAATGCTCCTTTAGACATTTGCTGAGAGATTTTTGGTCTATTTTCATATCGTGATTTATTAAATATTTTCACAATTTTCGCTAAATTATAATAGTTTTTTTTTATTAGCTCGCTGCCTCTAATGTTCCTATTTATATATATCCCTTTCAAACCATCTTCTTCTTTTGAACGCTAACTACGGAACCTTAAGGATAAAAATGTTTTGGGAAAAACACTCATCTAGTGTAAAGATTTCTAACTATTCAGTTCAAGGCCGTAGCCAGAAAAAAATTTCGGGGGGGGGTTTTGTTTGGCGGAACAGTGATTATTAAAAGAAATTAAATGGTGTAACGTATCAATCTTATCATGTATTTTTATAATTACACAATTAAATTTTAGCTTTCTTTGCAGCGAACAAATCAATTACCTTCTCGATGTCAATATCAATTTCGGGGGGGGATCAATCCCCCCTGATCCCCCCCCCCTGGCTACGGCCTTGATTCAGTTCACATTTTATTTATGCTTACAAAAAAGCGTTAGAAACCGGGCTTTTGAAGATAGTCGAATTTTACTTATCAGTTTTCGACCACCGAATAGGATATCGGTTCACTGATCGAAAGTGTGAAATTTCGAAGCGTTGATTATGTTGCTTAGTTTAGGGAGAGTGCAAACCAGTCACTTCTTTAGAAGGAAATCGACTGCATAAAAATTTAAATTTGGATGTCTATGAAAATATTACAATATCCTAGTGTTCCCAATTGTGAATTATAGTATCGAAATTTTCAGTTCATTAAAAGTGCTAAGACTTCATTTAGTTTTTTTTTCTTAATGGCTCTTCAAAAATATACATAGAAGTTACATTTACATTATTGTTGATTTCACATTCTGTCAAAACCTACTTATAAATTCTAAGTTTGTGAATTCGTCTGACTTTGAAAGCGTGAATTTGTTTATTGTACATTTTTTATGTTAATTGGTACGCTCCGTTAGCGTTCCAAGATAGTTGCTGATTTAGTGGTTCAGTAAAGATTATTTTTCAAACTAGAAATCATAGTATTTGTTTGGACTTTCTTTCGTATTTCATAGATTCTCATTTCTTCTGTATTCGCAAGTCATTGTTTTTCGTGTTTTTCAGTATTAATTATTATTTTTAATTTATAAACTAACGTTAACACAAGATTTTTATGCATAGCACAAAGGGTAACAATTATTATAAGCAATAATTATCAGCCTGAAACACTCATCAACATTGAAAAATCTTCCGAGAAAAGATACTTGCCGCCAACGGGACTTGAACCCTTCTGATTGCCGGTCAGCTGCTCTTGACCACTGAGCTATGGGGGCTTATCAAATACCCGCCAAATAATTCAATATATACTAGTGTTTCATTCAACAATTACTGCTTATTATATTTTTTCCACCTGAAAACAACCAACTTTATTTTTGCGAGAGAGACATTGTAAGTCTTAAATCCCTCGCTAGGTGGCGTCGAGACAAATTATGACTACATTTATTGGGGAAATACTTAAACTTGTCAGTTAATACTTGTATATATTGAATTATTTGGCGGGTATTTGATAAGCCCCCATAGCTCAGTGGTCAAGAGCAGCTGACCGGCAATCAGAAGGACACGGGTTCAAGTCCCGTTGGCGGCAAGTATCTTTTCTCGGAAGATTTTTCAATGTTGATGAGTGTTTCAGGCTCATAATTATTGCTTATTATAATTTTTCAGTATTGCTTATTTGTTTTGATTGTGGAATAATAAGCTTCAAATACAAATATCTTTTTCTAGGTATCCTTGTATATACATTTAAATCACATCGTTGGGGTTAAAACTTCTAACTCTGAAAGACCAAGTCCATAAACTGGCATAATTACATCAAATTAGATACAAGACTTTTGAAATCCGACAGCCGAACTAGTCAGTCTTTTCCCTTTTTCCCCACCATGGCTGGCAGAATCAAAGCGGCAAGAGTAGCGTTTTTCTCCAATTAACGCCACTTGTGTCACACGGTAGTTGTGACGTAAACTTTTGCCATGAGCCAACTTTTGCTGGTGAACTATCAGCTACTAGCAGCAGGCACTTTCCCGTTGGACTTGGACGGAGAACTGGACGTGGACAGCGATTGGGAGTTGCGGCTTATTAACTTTTTTGACAAAATGTATTTACCTTCAAACGAGTTGCTTTTAAAAACATCGTGATAAAAGTCAACCAATTTAACTGACACTGTAAAAGATTCACTCAGATTTTATTGACAAAATATAGCACACGTTCTTAAGATATATAAATTATAAACTTAATACACCTGTTCAAAATATAAACCGCATCTGTCGATACGATTTTCGCTTATTTGTTATTGGGGTGTTATGCCGTGTTGTGCTACCTCCTTCTACAGCCAACGTTTCGGATAGCGTTGCAGTGTCCATCATCAGGGCAGATAGTGTAATAAAAGTAAATGTAATAAACAGTAATTGTTGAATGAAACACAAGTATATATTGAATTATTTGGTGGGTATTAGATTAACCGCCATAGCTCAGTGTTGAGAGTACCTGACCGGCAATCAAAAGGACACGGGTTCAAGTCCCGTTGGCGTCATGTATCTTATGAGTGTTTCAGGCTGATAATTATTGCTTATAATAAAAGGGAAAGTTTTAAAATTGCAGACGGCGTAGAAATAATAATACCGTCTGGGTTAGTATTACAAAATTTACCGGTGACTAATATTGTGATGAATATTATGTGACAAAGTGCATGATACAGAGAAATAAAAGAGGAACAAATTTAGTTTTTACGTCGTAGATTTTTTTTAAAGAAAGACAAACAACCCCGGGTTACGAATAACCCGACAATATTTGAAAATCTCCTACTACCATCACAGTAAGCCGAAAATGTTGCTTAAGTTGTGATAGAGGGCTTAGCCAGCCAAGAAATCGAACACGCCTGGGTGGGACACAAACGCGATGCCCACTCAAACACCGACATGTGAAAAATAAAGAATAAAGAAAGAATACACAAAAATATGCAAAAGCTCCTATGTTATGCTCCTTAAACATCAAAATATGCTACATAAAAATATCACTCAGGTATTTTTTAAATAATGGTAAACTTATATTAAATAACAATTATTATAAGCAATAATTTTCAGCCTGAAACACTCATCCACATTAAAAAATCTTCCGAGAAAAGATTTTTTAATGTGGATGATTGTTTCAGGCTGATAATTATCGCTTATAATAATTGTTACCCTTTGTGCTATGCATAAATATCTTGTCTTAAACGTTAGTTTAACAATTAAAAATAATAATTTGTATTAAATACCTCGATATTTGAAGTAAATTTTGTATCAAAGTGTGTGAAATCGAGGAATAGGTGCATGTATGTGGTAGTTGGTTCCAGAATTATTGTTGCAGAATAATATATTTTGCCTTGTTGCTCGATTAGATACCTTGAAGTCGATGAGATGCAGGAGTTCACTACACTCTACTTCAGAGTGAATAATTTTAAACAAAAAAGTTAAGTGATTTATTTTTCTTCTTTTTTGTGGGGAATGCAATTTAAGTGTTTTTTGTAAGAAATGTATAGTTAATGTGGTGAATAGGTATGTGTAACTTGATGTTAATAAATCGTAAAAATTTGTGCTGCACTCGTTCAAATTTCTTATATGAATTTGATAATATGGGGACCAAACTACGTATTTCAGCAAGCTTAGTACTAGTGGCAAATGTACTATTTTTATAACAACCAACTAATCAAAGTCTTTGATTGTTCTGTTTATAAAATCCTAGTGGCATCATGCCGTTGTTTATTTGATGTATTATGTGATTTATAAAATTTAATTGGTTGTCAAATATAACTCTAAGATCCCTAATTTCTTTGATGAATAATGAAGGGCTACATCACAATTTCCTAAAACATTTAATACATTTTCCATAAAAAAATACACCTGTAGATACACGGGGAGGGTACCCAATATTATTATTATTTTTCTTTTCATTTGTACGT
Source organism: Limnephilus rhombicus (assembly GCA_929108145.2). Taxonomy (NCBI): domain Eukaryota; kingdom Metazoa; phylum Arthropoda; class Insecta; order Trichoptera; family Limnephilidae; genus Limnephilus; species Limnephilus rhombicus. The sequence goes on from OV815274.1 coordinate 26,014,523, forward strand.
ATTTGTACGTAAAGAATCATTTTTTGAGAAAAGCTTGGTTTTGATTTATTAAATAAAAACAAAATAAGGAAAATACATTTTCGACGCAAGGACTACTGTTCACAGAACTCCTAGTAGATAGTAGGTACGGTGAATGTACCCATCAGCGAGCAATGCCTGAAGTCCGGAGTCCGGAGACGGGATCAGAAGTGCCGAAGGAAAATACTCCACGATGATGGCTCGCAGTCACGTAGCACATGTGCGGTGAGCTTTTATTATGAGACCTTCTTTACCAAGGAATGTACAAAGGTGGGGACTAGAAATTTCAACCTTCTGGAATCGACGCGGTTTCTGACATTTGTAAGATTTTATTTTCGGCTTTTTAAACTGAAGAAAGTTTTTTTTTCAACCCCGACGCATGAATCTTTACATACATAACTAGGCTACACAAACATATTTTGTTGGTTTTGTTATAGTAATATTTTAGCAATAATCCCCGAATATGTAACAATCTATGAGCTGGGAAAATTTTAATAAAATCTTATTATTAAATATTACTTTTAATTGCTTGAAACATAAAATAAATGACACATTGCACATCAATAAATTTGCAAGTATATAGTTCGGGAATTACTCAACATCATTCAGATTCGGAAATTTGCCTCAAATGTATTTAGTTACACTTGACGATCAGATTTAAATAGACACATACTTCCTAATACTTTCCTTCATATTTTCGTCCTCTCCCTCACTTCTTTCAGTCATACATTTTCGGAAAGAAGGAACTCATAGTTTATTAATTAGTATGTTAATTAGAAGACAAAAATAAAATTAATATCGATTAACAAAAATGCGTGAAATTAAAATGCAACAATTTTAATTAATATTCATTTTAATTTATCACTAGATACCCGAACTTTTTGCGTTTGTGATAACGCGAATATTTACGTTAAATTCACTATTTTCTGATAAATAAAGCGGATTTCGTATGTAAGAAAATTAATAAAAGGTATTGCAAGCTACAAATATTTCTTTGCCAATTTGAAAAGTTTGAATACCAATAAAATAGGACGCAACATGTCGAAAACGCCGCGAATTATATTTTTTTTGGATTTAAAAAAAAAACTTTGCTGAAAAATACCTAAAGGGGAATACAATATAAAATATAACTCAAACTTGAATGGTGCCACTTTCCCAAAAAATAACATGAATTTCGCTTAAAACAAAACAACTTTTATTAGAATTCGTCCAAAAATAACGTAAAATTCAGTTTTCTAGGTATTACGCATAACTTAGTAAATGTTTTATTATAATACATTTCAAAATAGTTTGAAATTTAAACATAAGCTATAACGTAGGTACATATATCTAAGAATGTATTAATATCTATTGTTTTGTCCGCTTAATGGAAAATATCAATTAAAAAGTAATTTTGAAAATTCCAACAGCTTTCTGGCAAGAAGCGAGCCCGTGCACTGCTCGAGTGGCCGGAATTCCTTCCGGCCAGCGAGCAGCGGTGCTCGGGCGTCCTCAGCGGCGCGTCACCGGAGCTCTGCGACGGACAACACATAAATATATTGGAAATTCGAGTGGCCAACTTCTAGATGGCGCTGTCAATGTTGAAATTTTATTTGAGCAAGCTGGAGGACGTGACGCTCTCTTGCAAGAGGCTGCGCAACACGAACGCTGCGGGGGTTTATATTGGAAGTTAATAGCAAAAATGCACATATTGATCCACCTGGCAGAATTTATCAAATAAATCCTCAATAAAATGCAATGATTTACAAATCTTTTATTTCTTGGAAGATATTGATGAGAATCATATACCTAGATGAAAGCAAATATATTATATTTGTAGAAAAATATTGTTTATTTTTATAGTCCGTCATTTAAGAGTAAAAAATATTAAAAATGGAATTACAAAATTTGAGTTCCAATTTAATTGTCAAAAGTTCTTTTAAAGCGCAATGATACTGAATGTATAGAACACTGTAATACATTTAAAAAAACTTTTTTTTTCTAAAGAAATTTTTTTTTAATCGAATAAGCACTGTTGTTAAGGTACCTACTTAATGACATAAATTTGAATAAATGGCGTTTTTAAGAGCGCTTAACCAGCCAGAGGCCGAAAATCCCCATTTCGTCGAAAGTTGTTCTTACGATCGTGCAGGGCGGTTACAATGAGAAAGATTAATTATTCTCAGTACCAGCTTTTTAAAACTATAACTCAATGTCGATTTTATTTCATTCCAAATTTGCTTTAATTTATACCTACATCCAAAAATGCTGAAAGGCGTGATGATAAAACTATTAAAATAATGTAATTTTTTGTAATTATTTTTTGATTATAAGTATTTATCATTTTTCAATAATGTCTAAGTTAAATAAGAATGTAAAAAAATTCTGAAAAATATTAGTTTGTAAGTGCGCAAATAAATACACAAACGGACCAATTTTCGTCAAGAAACACATGTACGTATATATTTATTAATGATTTTATTAAAACTAAAATTAAAATTCTAAAACATGCGATACCCAGATAATGTATTGATTTATTTTAATGCATGATTATATGATTTGAAATGAGTGTGGTATAATACAAAACCTTTTTTGAAAATTTAACAAATCTGCCAACGACCTATGGTATAACCTTATTATACTAAAAATTAGCATTTTTTCTCAAAATTTAATACGTGCGAATGCTAGATAAAAGAACAATCTTTCGAAATCCATTTATAATTTTTTGTACAAATGAGTCAATACGTCTAAAATCTTATTTAAAAATGATATATTTATGGTTTTCTCTGGTAATGCCCTCTTAAAGTGATTTGCTTTCATTTAATTTAACATAAATTTGAATTCAACAGTAGGTAGAAAAGAAGAATCACTATTGGTGAGTTCAGTTACACTACTTTTAGATCTGAAAGAGTTAAATATATTCAGATCTAAAATTAGAGACATGATCTAAAACCCGGGCAACGCAAGGTACTTAAGCTTATCATCATCATCATTACATATTACATAGTATAAAATGAAGTCGCTCAAAATGTATGTGCGCGTTAATCTTTTAAACTACGCAACGGATTTTCATACGGTTTTCACCAATAGATAGAGTGATTGAAAAGGAATGTTTATATGTATAATACATGTAAATTATATTCGAGAAAAGCCGAGAAATTCAAAGAAAACATATTTTTGTGCGATTTAAAACGGCTGGCGGGCCGTACTATAGTCACTTTTGAAATTCGTTCTACGGAAGAAATTTTCCCTTTTCAAATATATCCAGTGTTGCATTGCAAGCATTGTACATATAATTAGTGGCGATCGCTAACTATATTATTATGTAAATAAAACATAATAATAATAATATAGTTGATTCAAGAGGAAGGTTTATATCTATAATACATGCTTAAAGCCGAGAAATTCAAATATTCAATTCAGGCAGCGGGCAGCGGGCAGCTGGCAAGTGGGTGGTGTGGATTTTATAAAGGTTGGGTAATGGCGTTGTTTTTCGTTAGCCGCAGCAACGTGTGGCCGGGTCTGCTAGTACTAAATAAATGTGAGCAATAAATTTCTAAACTGCGATTTTTATTTTATTTCAATCGTTATTCTTTATTATGTTAACACAAAATGGCAAAGGTATAATATACCAATATGCAATTCTAATTTGAAGATTAGTGGGTATCCTATATTGCAATGAAAAAATATTTTTTTAAACTTTTTAATTTTTTACAAAAATGTGGATTACACAGCCTTACATTTCCACCATGAGTTATATTTTTTGTATTGCCGTTTGAACAACAGTGGCGCCCTCCTATGTTTTCTACTCTTATTTGACAAACTGTAGATACATCTTTTTGAATTTCGATTTTGTTTTCTTGAATGAATGAAATGGAATCTTGAAAGTGGAAATTAACCCACTTTCCGACATTCGATCGAACTGAAACTCGGCAGATGGACTAGTTGTCGATGAAAATGCTTTCTATCAATTTGATGGCAATCAGGTAATCATACGCAGACATATACGCGTTTCTCTGAAATTGGATGACATTATGTTCTAAATTTACAGATGAAATTAACGGTAGGTACTACTTAAAGTAAAAAAAACATGCTTTTACGGGTTGATATTTTAGTATAATCACGTCTATTTACTTTAAAGAAAGAGATGCACATGAGTGCAAGCTAGAAAACATGTTAAGAGATTTTTGCACCCTTTGATTTACATTAAAAAATCATGGGATATTATAATTCTGATTTTGAAAACAAACTTAAAACTATTTTCGGTTAAATTATTATATAATAGGTAGGTACGTACATAATTTATAGCTTGTCTGAATTATTCTTCACACAATCAGTTCCTATTTTGAAAATGACACTTAAATTCAAAACAAATTTGAATTCATTGAAACACATCACGGACAAACGAAAGTTGCATATTTGATGATTCCGTATATAAGTAGTTTCACCACCTGGGTTGGCCAATGCCTCAACATCCTTTTTAAAAAATATCTACTATTCAAATAGTCATAATAGTAATAAATATACATTTCAAGTTTTGAAAATCATACATAATAGTAAAGACGTGTCGATGCAACGTCCTTGAAATTTAGGACCGAAAAGTTTTATCTACAAATTTCATGCCGCTAGAACTTACCGTTCTAGAATTTTTGAACAAATGCTTCACAGTTAAAATTGATCTTCTTTTCATGTGTTCTAATCCAACCGGACTCTCGACCCCAACGCCTTACATCGCAGTGGGAAGAAGGAATTCACATGTCACTCCTGGATACCCACCCATCCCTCATACCTTTTTTCTTCCAACAACTTTCTCTCCTCCCTTGTCTCAAAAATACCCTCCGCACAGCATCAGCAAAAACCACATAGGTCCTGAGGGAAATTATTTTACTCGGCCCTTTTGTGTGGATTTAAATTTTAAAAAGTTGCATTCTTCTTTTTTTTAAAGTAATTCCTTTCTAAAACATTTATTTAAAATTATTATTTTTAATTGTTAAGCTAACGTTTTAAGACAAGATTTTTATGCATAGCACAAAGGGTAACAATTATTATAAGCAATAATTATCAGCCTGAAACACTCATCCACATTGAAAAATCTTCCGAGAAAAGATACATGACGCCAACGGGACTTGAACCCGTGCCCTTCTGATTGCCGGTCAGCTGCTCTCCCAATGCCATAGCTCATAGGGCTTATAATAATTTATTTAAAACCTCACTCCATTATAGATTTTCAGAGTCAACCATTCTACATTATTTAAGATGATATTATGTATAAAATTTCTTCATTCGGAGAGTCACCCACAAAATGCGTTATTAATTTCTTAGGTGAATAAGAGATGAGGAGAGTTTATTTTTATTATTTTAATCCCTGAATCCAATAAACACCATAAAAGTGACTGGAGAAACGTACTCCGCATGAGAATGTAGCCTTTACGACCTTCATCAATACACGAGTGATGGCTTGGTGACTTGATTTCCAACGAGAGTACATGATAATGGATTCTCATGGACTTGGTGCATGACATGAAGTTGTAAAATTGGATTTATTTCGAGATAATGGGATGACGACTTATTCCCTGGATACGTAAGAAATATTGTTACTCTCATAAAACTTATGGAAATATGTGGTTCTAACTCAGTGATAAAGTTAAACCGAATTTTATACCTCAATTGAAAATTATACGAGTACACAAAATTTGAAATGGATAGGACCTACGATGATAGATATCAATATAGAAGAATAGTAAATTAAAATTTTTACGAACATATTTTTTTTCTTTTTTAAATTACATAAGACAGGCATGATGTGGGGAGGGGAGGGAGATGGGGAAGAGGAAGGTGGGGAAGTGATTTGCTATTAAGATCTGGTCACTAAACACGGCTAAAGCCATTTCAAGTAACGTTTCAATTCTGAATTCTTATTCCAGGACGATACTGAGAGAATCTTCCACTCTGGAACGTACCGCAAATATGCGAGTATATGTATACAGTGTGTTAAGGGACGTACTTGACTTACTTTAACCAGTGATTCCTGACATTATTTGGAGTAAAAAATGTAAATGAAATTTTGGTCTCCGGTGACTTTTTTTGACCACTTTTTTTTTTTTTCAAAAATTTTTTCTTCAAAATCAAACAAAAAAAAATTTCTTCCGCATGTCGTCACTGGTCACTCAGCCGGGTGACGGACGAACCCCTCACCCCGCCTCCAACTGTTCAACAACTACCAATTTTTTATGTTTTTGTAAAAAAAAAAACAGTCACTGGAGACCAAAATTTCATTCGCATTTTTTACTCCAAATAATGTCAGGAATCACTGGTTAAAGAAAGTCAAGTACGTCCCTTAATACCCTGTATAGGCAATTATTTTAAATGAATTTATTTTGAAATAACATAAATTAATCAAATGAAATTTATTTGCGCACGCCGGGATTCGATCCCGCGACCTTACTCCTCGACCACTGAGGCCGTGATCGAGGGGTAAGTGTAATTAAGGGTAATTTTAATATATTTGTCCCCCAGTCTGTGTACTAATCGGACGAGAAACGTTACGTTTTATTACGAGTCCCAAAAATTCCCAACCGTCTGGAGCTTGTGAGACTATCGCATCCCTAATTGGGGTGTATTGTGAGGATATTGCAGGTTTGATTTCGGTGGTAGTTAACATGGAAAGTTGATAATAGGTTTGAAGATAACTCAATGCGAGTAAGCTTTCATGAGGACACCAAACATCCCTCCTGGGATATATGCCTTCTTTCGGTAGAGATGAGCCAGATATCCACAGGGTCGGGCAGTATTTTTTGGGTATTCCTTTGGTAGTTATGATTTCGATTTAAACTCAGTTTGATGGGTAATCGTAATGATTACTTTCGCTACAGAATTTAATTGTATAACATTCAACGTGCGAATAATACATAACACATATTCATGATGATTAAATTAATTGTACCAAATATTTTTAAATTACCTGCGTGGCAACTTTCCCTTATCCCTGTCCCCCCCTTACCCGTCCTAATCCAAATACCTGTTTCGCACTCTATTTTCTTTACAGTTATAATCGCATTTATTTTATTGCTGTGTTTTTTATATTTAGGCTTATCACTTGTTGAATCACCTGTATTATATATATATATTTTTTAATTGCTGCTTTGTCCTGTTTTTTTCTTTTCTTAAATATTCTAGTTTGTCAATTATTATAAGCAATAATTATCAGCCTGAAACACTCATCCACATTGAAAAAATCTTCCGAGAAAAGACACATGACGCCAACGGGACTTGAACCCGTGCCCTTCTGATTGCCGGTCAGCTGCTCTCCCAATTGAGCTATGGCGGCTTATCTTATACCCGCCAAATGATTCAATATATACTAGTGTTTCATTCAACAATTACTGCTTATTATTTTTTTTTCCACCTGAAAACAACCATCTTTATTTTTGCAAGAGAGAAAATTGGGAGAGCAGCTGACCGGTAATCAGAAGGGCACGGGTTCAAGTCCCGTTGGCGTCATGTATCTTTTCTCGGAAGATTTTTTCAATGTGTATGAGTGTTTCAGGCTGATAATTATTGCTTATAATAATTGTTACCCTTTGTGCTATGCATAAAAATCTTGTCTTTAAAAACGTTAGTTTAACAATTAAAAATAATAATTATTCTAGTTTACATTAAGTTACTTTTATGTTTCTAAATACCTATCTGTGAACATTAATAATTGGTCTTTTTTTGTTATCCTCTTATGTAAGACTGTTTATGTTCCTTAAATAAAATAAATAAATAAATAATGGTATATTGCAACAATATGAAACAAATGAGACCCCTTCATTAAGAGGTACAAAAGACATCAAAGTGAAGGATAAACATAAAAATCCACAAAAATATCCAGATGAACTAATAACAATAAATAAATATAGAATAGCATTTTATAATGCGAATTATCTGGAGGGAATCTTAATTAACAATAAAGATAAGAGAGAAAAACTGGAAAACTCAGGCATTTACAAAGTGAACTGCTCTAATTGCCCGTCGTATTTCATAGGTCAAACTGGTAGATCATTTAAAACCCGCGTAAAATAACACGTGAATTATCGAATTTAGCGTCACACCTATTAGAAATCTTACTCGTTTGATAAATACCGAGATGTTAAAGTTCTCCATACTTGTAATAAAGGTCATAAACTAGATAGGCAATCATTAGAAATTATCTGCCTAACTAAAGAAGTTAACCCAACTTTGCAATAAATGAATCATTTGCTAAATATCCGCTCCTGTATCCATTGTAATTTTCATCATATTATGTTCTAAAGTGAAATATGTATTTGGTTTACATAATGACCATTAGATATAAGATTATTCCTACTCCAATGTAAAACATGTGCCCCCTTAAAAATCAATCCATCATTCAAAAAATCATTATCATCATAGATATAATAACGATTTGTTAATAATAAAATCAGGTCATTAATAATTCATATTATTTGTAAGGTATTCCCCAAATAATATTGATGTAAGCTACAAACCCGAGATAAGCCTACCGGCAATAACCCAAATAATTAGAAATTCGATAGTCAAAGACGACATAGAAACAAATGTAACAAAACCCATATAATTGAATAAAATCCTTGTAGATGACCCCTTTCTCCCCTACCCAATTTTTTATCTATAAACCGTGGGTTAAGAATAATTTGCACCAGTCTGAAGATCGCTTTAACAAGCGAAAACAATTCAAATAAAGTAAAGTGGAAATAAGTTTCATATTGGTTTTATTATATTATTATACCTAAGGACCCCTAAATTGAGATAGGTTATCTGGAATACGCGTCCTGTTAGCCACTTCCTCACGGAGTAGCCCTGACAGGTGGAGCTGCTGGTCCTCTGCAGACAAGGATGGCAGTATTGCCGAGGAAGGCTGAGCTCTCCAAGCTGCTGAATAACATTTTTTTGATCTTCTCATCAAGGAGTGATATCGCGGTAAATTCACGCGAGTTAACGCTTCGAAATCATGCGTAATTTCAACAGGATGCGGTAACGGATCCAAAAAAAAATTTGATAAAAAAAATATGTATGTGTTACCACACTAATTGTTGTTAACAAAGTGTTTCCAGATATAGTGGCTAATCAGTAAATTAAAAAACAATAACATTTTTCCAATAATAAATTAATTATAGCCACCACTTTCACAGATATAATAATTTGGCCACCCACTGTATAAACATCCTATGTCGTAAATTATAAATATGCATTTTCAGATTTGCAGCACAAACATAAACAACGCGTATAGTAACAGTTTCCTTAACGACCAATGCATTAATTTATCAGTTTTCTCGTTATTGGTTGTTTCACTTACATTATATTTATTACATCAATATATCTTACAAAACACATAATACATCTAAAGATAGATAAATACATATATATTAATCTATTTATACATATTAAATGCACCTACCTACAGGCACTGTATATAATGTATTATCATTGATTGTAGGTACAAATAAATACATTAATGATTGTGCTAGTATAATAATGTATGTCCCAAGTTTTGAAAAACTATAAAAGTAAAGTAAAACACTTAGCTCTGCGGGGATTAGATACGATATTTCGAAACAGCTTTATTTGTTATTATTTGTTACACCAGTAAAGTAAAACAAATAATTCAAGCAGCGGGTCCTGGACTAATAAAGAAAGTAGCATGGAGCAGGGATGCGCAACCGTAAGATGAGAGCCATTTTTAAAACTTATGTTTTTACCGTGCAATTATTTGTAGCCAATAAACCAAATTTGTGTAGTGTCCATGGGCATATATAAGAGCTGGGGGGGGGGGGGGGGTTGGTTCAAACCACCCCCATCGGTCTCGTAACTGAGTAGGAAAAAAGAGAATAGTACTCGTAGATTACATTTCAGCAAAACACACAAAATATTATTTGAGCTATAAATTTCATCAACGTGATGTAAATAATAATTTGTAGTAAGTACCTAGAGGTTGGGGATGGACGATATACATCGATGTATTGTAAACACTAACAGCCTTACTAAAAAAAAATCACAGCACGCCAGATAACCCGTGTTATTGCAGCAACATGAATAAAACAAAAATACACTAAAACACGATAACGTTACTAATAAGATTCGGTCTTAAAACGTATTGTAAATCCGGCAACAATGCATATTTAAGTACTAAATTGTTTGTTTTCCTTCATAACCGCTAGGTGGCGCGGCGGCGCGGCGCCTGCGCATACGTTGTTCGCGCTCGAAAAAGACGCTGGAAGCGCGAAATGATTTTTGTGTGTGCAATATTACTTATGTGATGGTTAATTTCTATTAATATGAATAATTTACTCTTATATTTATATCATTGATATATTTACCGTGTTGTTTGTGGTTTTTCATAAGTTTTAGTCAAGTTATAAAACAATAATCGTACTTTGAAAATTGAAGTGTCAAAAACTATTTTATATAATACATGAGAATTCAAATTTACATTTAAAGGTTTTATTTTACGATAATTTTATGAAAGTGGTGTTTTTTTTTAAAATAATAATATCTAATACATGTGTGCCTAAATGCATCAAAGAAATTAACGTCTTTAGAGATGCAAGAAATCTGATATAAAAGACGGTATAATTTTTAGGTTAGTTTTTTAGCAATAAAATTTTTTTTTTATTATTTTTTTATTGTATGCACGAGGAAAAAGTGAGGTGATAGTTTCCTTCCAAATTTATTACATAAAAGGATTGTGTTTTTGAAATTTTGTTTTTTTTCTAATTTCTCTACATTTTAGTCAAAAAAAATTTGGTAAGAAATTTGAACTAGTTTGTATAAATGGTATTTGTTTTTACGACACCTTCAAAAATAAGAAATATATAGAACATTCAAAATACTATGGAAAAATTACAAATATCGTTCGGACATCAATGGTTAAAACAGAGATAAACTACCCTCTCAGGCCGTGGAAACCATGTGTATTTCTTTCAATGAACAAATTTTTAATTAGTAGTGTTTTCACATCCGCGGCCGTTTGTCAATTGAATAAAATTTTCACTGGGTTTTTTAGTAAGGCTGTCGATGTATAGTATCGATGCACCGTATTGAACCGATGTATTGTTAATACTTCAATATCGAATATATATCGATGTTTTTTATTCGATGCATCGAATACGCAAACTATGAGATGAGTGACTATGAGTATGACCAACAGTGACTTACGACTGCAGTGACTTTCACGACGTTTCGTGAATCGGAACGTAATAATCAGTTCAGTCAATATAAAACTCCTACCATTTATCGGTTTGGCTGAATAGGTTATGTTCCCTTTGCTGCGAAGCCGGTAAAGTCAAACTTAAAAAATAAAACCTTAAATATAAAATAAAATGAATGGAGGGATTATAAATTACAATTCCCAAAGCTGTACAAAATAGCTTTTAGGTATTTAACAATTGTTGGCACATCTGTCCCATCAGAAAGACTCTTTTCACAGGCAAGGCTAGTTTTTGACTGAGCAAAGAAACCGATTGAAGGGAAAAAGATTAAGTAAACTTTTGTTTTTATATAGTATTGAAAAAAAAAATTGGAATTTGTAAACAAAATAAAGCTGTGTTTGCTGTGTGGTTGTGAATTTTAATAAATATTTTTCCTTGTACTTAACTTACCTAGTTTTATTTAACGCCTAAATATGTATATTGCGAAAAACAATCGATGTTTTTGGAAACATCGATGTATTTCTCAATACATCGTATTAACATCGATGCATTACATCGGAAAAAAACATCGATGTATATTTTAAATGTCCATCCCTAGTAGAGGTCCCAAAAATCTTTCTAATAAATTCTTCCCCTCCCCCTTCCTTTCTTCCTTGTCTCCCTTACCCCCCCCCCCCTTTGGATCGAATCCCCCCTATATGAATTTTAAAAATAATAATAATATTTGATGATTTGTACAGCGCTGTTTTTGCGAAAAATCATTTCTAGGGCGCAGCACAAATAACTGATATATTTCTACAATGCTCTATCTTGTTACTAGCTACAGCCTGCCTATTATCACAACTGATGGCATCCACCGGTTTATCGATCACTAATACAAAACTATATAAACAGTGCTTTTGACCAACGAACGTGAAGCTGAGTTAAAAATATAGAAATTATATTCGACCATACTTACCTTACAGCTACGCCCTTCTGTTGAATCGTCTAGGGAAAATTGAACTCTTAAAAGTAAAATAAAACTGATCACAATAATGTTAATTTGGTACACTTTATTACATTTTAAGAATAGAGAATGTTACAAATTAAAGATCATTTCAAATTGTAGTGATCAGAAATCTAGGTTCGCAAAAACTGAACACTTTGTAATTTATATACTGATAACTGTATAATTTGTTATTTAATAATAATTTTAAAAACTTTCGTATTTTCACAAATTCTTAACTAGTATTTTCTACTCGTGGCTGTTTAACAAACTCATGGCTCCTAATTATTATTTAAGCCATTTTAATTTCTCATGTTGTAGTTTAGGCATTATACTTATATTGTGTCACGTTGTAAAAACCGAAAGGCGTTAATGTTACAAATAAATAAACAGCAATAACCACTGGAGGGACGGCGTGATTTAATTTTTTTCCTCGCATTGCTCGTGATATTTTGGAGACAGTTTTGAATTTTTCCGCACACCTTAAAAAAATCATACCTCCGAATTTTAATATGGAGACATACAAACTGATCATAGTTCTATATAGTCAATGAATTCACCAATCTTTGGTTGATTATCGCGTATTCCTAGGATTTATAAAAAAAATATTTTAAAATCGTAAACATTTATAACTGAACTATTCTTAGGATTACCTCCCTATAAACTCGCCTAGGAAGTTCAATTTTCCCTCCACATACATTATTTTCTACTAGGTTTCTTTTAAATGGTCTAATTTATAATCACAATCTACATATTATGTATATAAGATAACTGAATTTTGATGTGTTGTGAACTGTTTAATGTTCCCTTTTAATTATTTTTTGACACAAATTTAGTCGAAAAATGGCGACACTTTTAATAAGACTAAAATGGAATACACCAAGGACTCACCAAAAATAGCTGCAGTACATCAAACAGATACACCAATTAACTCGATTATTGGTTTATTTATAGATTTGTCAAACACTACGTTATGCAAAAAAATGGCAAAAACATAACGACAAAACTTTTGTTTTCCAAATAATCACTGAATTTTTAAGTTTGAAACACGTTGAAACAGTTGAATGCATGGTTTATTCAATCATTATAACACTGGTATTCAAATATGTTAGAAAAATCCACTAAAACACGATAAAACGGACACATTCTGACAGTTTAACATAATACAGAAATCTTCCAAATGTGAATCTTCCCCTACTAAAAAACGTCAAGATAAAACCGCGGGCGTATTTGAAAATATTACAAAAAATTTTTGAATGCATCTAGGAAAAATTTGATGAAATTCAGCAGCTAAGCAAACTTAGGTTTTGTAGGTGGTGCTGAAATTCAGCAAAAAGCGCTCCAGTGTATAATATGTTTTATACTATTGTTAAAAATAAAAGTCTAAACAAAAAACAACTTGCGCAAAAGAAACTAGACATGAAACGTGATGTTTTATAATAGATAAAATTTGTTTTTATTTTCTGAATTAAGCGTTATTATTAAGAATAAACATAAAGAAATATAGACACATATAAACATAAGAGTGGGGACGAGAGAGAAGATATAAAGCCAATGATTTAAAAGAGGCTTTTATTTTTATTCAAAATTGTGTAAGTTGAAAAGTAGTTGAGAAAGATTGTGTACTCCTGCCAGAGAAACGGGCGACTAACGGCCACCTATTCCACTTCCCATCTCCCTCCTCTTGAATATTGGGTGGTGGGTTGCGGCTGGGTGGAGAAGGGGGGGGGGGGAGGGAGAGGACAAGAGACAATACGGGAAAACAAAAGTAAAAACAAAACATCTCCAGTCTCCCGGTTCCGGGTAATATGAAGGCTTGCTTGGTGCGGAGGCTTGTTATTGAAACATGTTGTCCGCTGAGGATCGCACGCCACGCGAGACATGGCGGGAAAGAAGGCTACGTGACGTAAAGGTGGACCTTATTACTGCTACCAAGTATCGGGAAACTATTAGAAAAGCTTTCACCATAATAAAGCTCAAAGTGTATGAATTTAGTAAATAATAAAATTACTAATTAGCAATGAAGTAATATAATGAAAAAACTTTTATTATTCCATTTTATTTTAGTAGAATAACGCTCTTTAATAATAACTTTTGAAGGTTTCTCCCAACAATTTAATATATCATTAAAGAAGAAGAAAATACTAATAAATGTAAACGAAACAGGAAACAGAACTAGACACAGAAAAATAATAAGCTAACGGTCAAAACGTGAGGTCTTGGTGGACGAATTGGTTAAGGCGTTCGTTCCTGTAAGATGAGAAATCTTGAGTTCGAGTCCCAGTTTCGACCGTCAGCTTTTTATTTTTAATATTTCGTTTAGATTTGTTAGTATAATCTTCTTCTTCAATAATATGTTTCATTATTCGATTGATTGTATCGATCACAATATTTTTTCTGTCGTGCGCAGAGAGCAAAATTAATAGTAGTTGAATAAAAGTTTTTAATTTTTAAATTCATGCCTACACAAATAAATTTATTTTAATTGAATTTGGAAATGATTTTATCTTTTCATCGATGAGTACCTATTCTTCTTTTTTAAAACTATAAATAATAAGAAATAAACACGTAAAATAAAGATATCCCCTTTTTCTTTTCTTAATAAGATTCTGCCTACGTGATTGCTTGTTCATAAATATTCATATTCCTAATGTGAACCTTCGTATGTCTAGTCAAACAAACAAGATCAGCCAACAAATTATTTTTTTAACAGCCATCACAACGTCTCAATGCTCATTTTTAGTACGATGTAAACACAATCATAAACGAGACTGCGAGCTTTAGGTACCTACTTTAATCATGATTTAATATTTTGTTGATAAACATGATACTTATCAACAGAAAAAAGACGTAAAAAACCCACATTCGATCCCGTTTCATTCGCAACTGCCTCGTATATTAAAAACACCGCAAAAAGGCCAATAAATTACCACAGACACAAAGACGAAAAAAGATGTGATAAGAATTAAATCTTAAACTTTATCGTCTCAAGATACGTAAATGACAACTAATAAAAAGCTGTGTCGATATCCCGACCAATTGACATCTGCCTACATCTTTAGTTTAAAAGTTTAAAATAAAAATAAACCGTAATCACACATCAATTCTGTGATCTAATCCTTTTTTTGTATCGGTTTTTTTCTTTGGTTGCGATGTTTTATCTTTGAGCGTGGTGCCTCATTTCTACCCTTTATGTCCAGTATCCATCGCACCCAAACTTGGCACGATCTCAGCTGAAATGAACGAGCGTATGCGCCAATGACCGGACCAAAAATTCCTGAAGGACATTGAAGCGTTCAATATGGATTAGCAAATCTAAGCTGAGAGGTTAAAGGAATAGGGGTGAGTTTGGTATGACAAAGGTTGAGGATTTGATAGGCTTTGTGGACAAGTGAGGACGAAGACAATAAATGTACAGTTTAGGAAATGGATGGATTATTCAATTAGAAGGGACATTAGAATAATAAAAAAATTGTGAAAGCAGGTCTTAGGAATATAAAAATAAAACGTAAGAGCGGTCACAAAAAATTAACATACACGATGTACTCGTATGTACGGCACAGCTTGTTATAGTCTTATAGTGTGTTCAGGAACTAATACAAAACCATTATGATGAAGTTAGGGGTGGCATAAGTTGCAATGCAGAAACTAAATAAAAATATATAAACATGATTTCTGTCAAACATAATTCTACAAGAATCCCTAAAGGTTGAGGTGTCAGATGAAAATCAAACATATGGGAAACAACATTTCATAAGTTTGACGATCAAATCGACGGCCAACGCCGTTGGGAAATTTGGCATTTGAACGATCCTTTTTAAACGCTGATACTCGGCCCGTTTCAACTTTTCATCCAATTGCTATCAATCACCACGCGTAACAACATGCCTACTATGCTTATTCTATTTGACTAACTACCTAATCTAGTCACCAGTCCTGGATTTGTCAATAGGCCTTGTAGGCCGCGGTCTAGGGGCGGCAGAGTTCAGGGGGCGGCGCTCGCTCGCTTTGGTAAGCCGTTTTAAGTTTGTGTACCATTATAAAAAAAAGTCACTGTGGATAGATAGTGTTCTGTATATAAGCCTTTAGACGCCCAGTGGTCCCGTACAGGACCGCGGATTTGTATCGTTCAGTGCCCACCGTCCAATACGGGATGGGTGATTGTAGTGCGAATATTTCACAAAAATGCTTTGGCAGTGGTCTATCTTTATTGCACGCGGCGAACGAGCGTTTAAGGGAGGAAATAGGTGTAAATAGGACGGCGTATTTTTAGTGATTTTCATAAATTTTTTCAAGACATAAGGAATTATTCTTTATTTATTTATACTTTGGAGTCATTTTACACATACATTCAACAGTATATTCTAAAATGTTCAAATATTTTCCTCAAAAAATAACGGAGATATCAGCTGCCGCGCATTGCAAGTCGCCATCCGGTTGGACAATTTGTGTAACTCCGGGAGGTCACAATTTTCATCCGAACTCAATTTTTCAAAAGAATTTCCCTTTTTTATAAGTGTTTCTTCTATTTGAACCTCCTCCTTACAAAAAAAATTGAAAATTAATATTTTTTTGAGAAATGTGAAATTATTTTACCATTCTTTTGTATGTTTTATGTGCCATAAAAAATAGTAAAAATGAAGATCTTGTTTAGGATTTATGTAATGAAACAACGTACTGAGTTTGATAACAAAAAAAGTAATTTCGAGAAAATGGGTTTGAAAATTAGAGTGCAGTAAAATAATGGTAGTTCGACCGACGGACACTCACTCAAACGCACACAACTTTTAAACGGCGTGGTAAATTGGTTTAAAATTTTAAAAATATATTTTTGAATAGTTCTATCAACTTATGAAAAAAAAATTTTAAGCCTCTACCCCTATTTCCCCCCAAAGGAACCTTCAGACTTATTACCTGCAGGCAGCCTACAAATGAATGATTATGATAGGTGGCAACTTCTAAGAAGGAGGAAGGGGCGGCGCAAATGAAGTGGCCTATACTAATGAAAAGTGTAAATACGGCCCTGCTAGTCATTATTATTTGCATAATGTATACCTTAACTTACCATATTTTCTCCTTGAGACAGATCCTGGATAAAACGCTAGAACACTATGTCGAAACTCATCACCTCTTTGTAGACTTCAAGGCTGCGTATTGTAATGGTCCGCCACTCCTGGCTTTGACATCAATGTGATGAACCCTACCTAATTGATTTACTTTTCTAAGCTTCTACCTCGTAGTTCAAATCTCGTAGCTACGTTCATAATTCTACCCTTATGTACTACTGATCACACCCCTAGGTATGATGGCCTGACTCAACCCCCCCCCCCCCTTTTTCGATTTGTTTCTACCTCAGGCTCGTGATTTTCTAACCCCTATACTTTATAATCTAGCTGAACCTACCCTATTTTCTCAAATTCCTGCGATTTTCTCGCAGTAAACAAGATTTAAGATTTTTGTTCACATTATTTCTATATTCTTCGTTGTGTATTTTTTTGTTTTAGAATTTACATCTGTTTGCATACCTAGTATGCACACATATGTAGAGAAGATAATGTATTACGTGTGGTAACCCCTAGATTCTTTTAGAGAAAGTGTGAGAATTTTCCGATCTATTTAGTTATTATTATTTTAGTATATTAAACCGAGTTTGATAAACTAGCCTCACCCTTAAACCTCGTGTCTGCTTGATTTCCGTAGGAATTTTGTTTGTTTATTTAATCCTTCCTATCACCGCTGATGCGTCGATAACATAAAACAACAGTTAATAAATTCAACATTTAGGTAGAGAAGTTTACCTTACCGTTGTAGGATGGTCGTTTTTGAAGGTCCAGTTTTATCACTCGAAGTCCTTGTCTGCAACTTCCCCTAACATAGTGTTTTGTATTCATGGTTAGTATTCATGGTTAGTTCTCGCAAAATTGTAGAAAAGTAGGAATGGATGGGCATGGATGGATATGGGGATAAATGGTTGCTGAAAAGTCGACTCCTCCGCTATCCAAGTGAAAACCGATGAACAACAATTACAAACCGGATTCTCCCCAGTACGTTTGCTAGGCTTGTCCTTAGATCCGAGTTTTACCCTCTTCAACGGGCGTCTCATGCTATGAAAGGGGCCCTTCACGCCAGCAGGGGGAATACCTAGTCTTCATGCCGTTTTTCTGTCTTACTCCGACTTCCGTCTCCTCCGGATTGAATTTAACTCTACTGAGTCTAGAAGGGGTATTTCATGTCTTCCCTTATCATGCCTCTATCCGTTGAATGTGGCGTAAGCTTGTGACGGGCAGATCCATCCTCCCGCGTGACCGACCCAGCGTTACACTCCACCTCTGACTAGCTGACATAAAACGCACCTCGTGAGCCTTATGTTTGCTTTCAGGTTCGACAAGGACATACGGTATGCAAATAACCTGCAGCTTTAATGCCGCGTCAGCGTACTGTCCGCATACGTCCTTCCTCTTCCCCGTATGCCCACCTCGACAATACCGCCACAAGATCAAAGCTCTCCGACCAGAAAGGTTGACACTTACATTTCCGGATAGCCCATACTCACATACAGAAGCCTTGAAGTCTAGATACGTGTGCAAATTCGGATTTAGGACTGTATGAGTATTTGAACACCAGTGTTTTTTAGATGAGGTCACTAGTTCCTCGTGTGTTAGGTATTTAGGATTGCGGATGATTATGGATTCCTGGATACCTACTTCCTATAAGAGAAATTTATAAAATGAGATAAATCATGTTGTCATTGAATCAATGACCTCCTGAATAATAATGATGAGCTCTTTTGAGTTTGAAGCTAGTCGCGGTACTTTACTTTGCGAAATTTTTGCATGCTGTAACAATGCTACCTATTGGCGATCGCTCTAGTATAACCAAGTTGTTTAGAATTGAATGAATTTAACGTCAATGTTGCTATCACATATTGAATGCAGATTTCGTCGTAAGCTATAATTGATAAACTTGTCCCTTGGCATTTATGCTTTGTTTTGTTTATCTATTGCTGGGATCTAGGTGACTGTGTCAATGGATGACATTGAACTCCAATCGAAATTTTTGATGCACAATCGAAGGTCATATAAACATACCCTAATCATGCTGGTGAAAGGAAGCTAATAGGTATTTGTTTTACAAGTACGCTAGGATATCAAAATTGATTTAGTGATGCGTTTCTATCTAATTATTTGTTAAGTATTTGTTTTATTTAATGTATGTGTTGTTGTTAATTATTTCTCCCTCATCTTATTATTGTCTTTATTTGGTAATTTTAAAATATGGAATGTATTGCATTGCACTTCCCCTGCATACATACTGGAATAAATCATTATTATTATTATTATTATTCAAATATGCCGATGTAATTTCCTAAAATTGATTGAGAGGTACATTTCTATTAAATCGTGTAGTACCTAATTACATTGCGCCAATAGTTAATTAACTCCGATGAACGAATGAACGATAAGGGATAGATACATCATTTTTTATGGCTTATTTGTTTACACTTCACATAGACGACCTTCGGTTTACTGACCTGCTTTGGAGATTGTTTATTTCTACGGTCATTGTCCTTTTGAAACACGATTCATTGTTTAACTAATTCTTTTATATTTTATTTGCCCTAGTTTTTACCCAAACATTGGACGTTTAAGTAGGTACTTTGCTAACCTAAGAGGTATCTGGATGACCTGATTTCAACTAAGGTATAATTTGCTTGACCTAGTTTTGAGAAATATAGGTATTTCGGTTACGAATCAAACTGATATCTTATGTCGCCGTATCCTTATGCGCGCTTAAATAAACAATAGACCTACCTAACTAAAACAAGTACTTGTATGACCTAATTTTTAAATAGGTATTTCCTGTTTGACCTGATTTTGAGACGCATGGATACTCTCGCACACGAAATATAGAATAAATAGCTTCCTCAACAGTCATTCATTACGTTCTACACGCCTCGATTCGTTTTATATGAGTTATAATAAATTAACGTATTTCTAAAGCAGGTATTTCCTATTTGATCTACTTTTGAGCAAATGAGAATTGTTATCAGTGTGTTAGTGACAAAACTTTAAAGCTCCGATTGATTTTTTGGTGATGCCGCCCGTTCTCTGTCTCTGAAAATAATTAATAATTGGTTAAATCTTACCAGCCTCGATCGATTACAATTTTTCAAGTCGGGAATTTTATGACAACGACATTGTGATCAAGGCTCCCTTTTTTTGTTTCCTAGCTAACGGTTTCCTATCGGCCTTTTTGAGAAATGACTCTGATGAAAAACTCTTCAAATATCTGTCTATTTAAGATTCACTTCGGTATTTCACTTAGTTTCTCAACCTCGTATTAACTATTGTTTTTATTTCATTCGATTCGAAAAATGATTTATCAAATTGCAATTCAGATATTTTTAATTTTAAAATTCGGAATTCGGTAAATTATTATTTATTCTCGATATTTTAATATCACTTTAGAATTAATAACCGTAGATACGCACGTTTTCTAAGTGTTAATTATTATCACTATTGTTTATTGTAATTAGTTATTTAAATCACAATGAAATTTTAAGGCATCTTAAGGTTTTCTTTTATCCGGTAAACTGTATTTATTTTAAGACACTGTATTTTTGTTAAATATTAGAAAGTCAATAACTGTATGTTGTAAAAGAAACCCGAATATTATTAAATTCTTATTTACTGACTTTAAACACTTTCATTATAAAACAAGACACCCAAACTTTTACGAAGTATTATTTTTAAGCACTTTTCCGGATTTTTTTTTATTCCTCAATTTAAAGGGAGATTATATACCGAATTTACTCCTTTGCAAACACTTGTAGAAATTTCAACTTTTAATCAAGAGTTTTACGTTTGTTCCTGGACCCCGGTCTGTATCCCAACTGCCATCGGACTCTCAACAAAACTCCCAATGAACTCCCCTTTCTTTATCAAACCATGGCGTTTTAAAGACTTCTGAAAGCTCTCCTTTCGTAGGAAAATGACTTCTGATCACCCAGACCTTCATAGAAAAAAAAACCAAATTCGGTTCCTCCGTATACGACCTTTTGTCAAATCTCTGATAATCTCCTATCTCATGTTTTAGACCGAAACCAGCCTAACATCTCTCTCACGTAGGAAATCACATAAATTTTCTCATTGACATGTATTTATTTAAAATTTTTATGTACTTTGGTAATAAGTCATTGTTAATGTGTTTGTAATAAAGTTTTATGGGAATTCTATAATCTAAACATTACGTTAGAGCCATGTTAATTTTTATTGCCCTTTTTAATCGATAATGGGCCTTGTGTAAATAAAAGGCATGTTCGGATCTTCATTGTTTTTGAAAACAAAATACATGTGTGGTCGACAACCATTTCCTGTGTCCACTTTGTCAGTAACCAAGCTCAATTATGTGATCCTTTCAACGGCACAAATGACATAAAACGACCATTTCTGTTGAATAAAATCATCCGTAATTTGTCCGGTATTGTTACTTGACCCCAGACACTTAACAATACTAATTGTATTCCCTTTGAGATTGCAATTAGTACACCGAGCCATGCTCTCGCATGCTCTATGCCCCCAACGAAACCACCATCTTTTTATTAAATTTTCTTCTAAAAATCGTCTTTCTAATATCTCCGCTTCATTTAGAATTGATAACAATAATTTTCCACTGTTTTATGTATATTTTTCATTTTTCCTTTCGTCAGACTACGTTAGGTATCTTTTCCTGCGATTTGTTTTAATTGTAGAGTGACCAAAATGTACTGCGGTCTTAGATATATAATTTTCTCAATCTCCTGTTTGTTGTGAATGGTGTTGTCAGAACAGAGTAATCCTTACATCGGTACCTATTCAAGTAGTTCCAATTAGTTTTATCTTGAGATATTTCGTTCTAATTACTTCGTTTCACCGTTCCATCACCATATAAATAGGGTTTTCCCCCTTCCCCAGGCTATTATCTTCAGTTTTGAAATTTTCCGTGATTCCACCCGTTTTTTGCCATCATTCCAGGTCGGTTTTAATTAAATCGTCCCCCGGGACCATTCATGTTACGTTTTCCGTGCCCTTATCGGTGATATTTATTTTCAACATTCCCGTCTAAGATTTTTTTTTGTTTCCATTTAAACATAAGGCGCCCAAAACCTCCAGTTTTCGATCTCGCCTTATGTAAACACGATCCGGGGTTAATAATCCTTCAACTCTTTGTCTAAAGGTTTGTTTATTATACAGTTCGTTCACCCTACGTTCCTGTGAGAATTTATTCAAGGCCACTCAATCTGATCAAAGTCCACTAACCCTATACACGCCTCTATTTTCTCTGATTGGTTCAGATTATTATTAATCGCTGTACACAATCCCTTATTGGTAAAATTTAAACTTTCTTTGTTCTCGAGACAATTATGATATGGGGCTTCCCTCGCTTCAGTCTTTATACAGATCTCTGTAATAGTTCCCAACTGCTCGGACAGATGTCGCCGAATGTACCGAATTCTCTACATAGTATTAAGGAGGAAAAAAAATTCCTTGTGGGCTTCTCGTAGGTTGAAGGTTAGCATTCATCACAGTATGAGAGCGTAATTAGGAATGCATTGTACAATGCAATGAGTGAGTTTAGAATAGCGCGTAAGCTGATCAATCTGGTGAAATTAACAATGTCCTCAGTAACGTGTAGAGTCAGGGTTGGCAGCTGGTAGTGATCTGTCTGAGCCCTTTAAGGCGCTCCACGGGGTGGGACAAGTATTCAACATAGCCTTACAAAAAGTTATTCGCGACTCAGGCATTGAGACAAGAGCATCGATATTTGACAACCATGTGCATCTATTGGCTTACGCTGATGATATTGACATAATCGCGAAAACTCCAGATGCCTTACGTGACGCCTTCATAAATCTTGAAAGTTCTGCCAAAAATATGGGTCTCATAGTAAACCAGCAGAAAACCAAATACATAGCCGTAGGATGTACCTAACAAATCCCAAATCTATCATGTGGAAGCCAAAATTTTGAAACGGTACCAAGATTCACAAACCTAGGCTCCCCGATAACAAACGACAATAATACCACAGAGGAGATCCACAAGCGCATAGTGAACGCAAATCGCTGTTATTTCCGCCTACAAAACTAAATAAAATCCAGACTGCTGTCCAGAAATATATACTCTGTATAAGGAGCTAAACGTCACAAAATTTATAAAACGGTGGCTGGGTCATGTGGAGAGAATGACCGATCATCAAGCACCAAAGTCCCTGCTGAACTCAAGACCGATAGGGCAAAGGAGCCTGGGAAGACCAAGGCTAAGATGGAGCGGCATCGTCTTCAAA
This sequence comes from Limnephilus rhombicus, assembly GCA_929108145.2. NCBI lineage: Eukaryota > Metazoa > Arthropoda > Insecta > Trichoptera > Limnephilidae > Limnephilus > Limnephilus rhombicus. The sequence goes on from OV815274.1 coordinate 26,038,013, forward strand.
GATATATCTACTTTGGAGCTTCTAAACTGGAGAGAGCACAAAACCGAGATGAGTGGAGGAAGACTCTTGAGGAGGCCAAGACGCACCAGGGGTTGTAAAGCCAAGAATGATGATGATGATACCTTAACTAACTAGGATTACAATTTTTAGAACGCGTGATATAAATTAATATAAACGGCCTCACATATGTTTTTAATTTTATCTATGTCATCTACGGATGTGCTGTTTGGAGAGTTTTTTTAAGGAAAGGAAAAAGATAAATTTCTGGGAAAGAAAAAGGCATGAGGGGTGAAACCTTACCCCATGAACCTAGGTACCCCCGCTAAGTCGGTTATCCAATAAATGAAGAACACGAAAAGTGCGAGTAGACGTATTTCGTGATTCAAAAGTCTGACGATTCAATGTTTAAATTTTAAATTTGGAACTTCAGTCCCTCAGCACAAATTCACAATCAAATGGAATGGCGAGTATGACGTCAGGTAGCAGAAAGACAGATGTGCGCGCAATATTATTTATTATTTTCGATCGAAGAGTTGAAAGACATTATGTCTGTGGAGACTTGTGAAGATTAGTGCAGTTATTGCCCTCTGCACTTTATTTTTTATTTAGTTTACTTGCCGACAGGTTGTATGTCGATAATACAGGTTTCTGTTGTGCGTCTAGATGGCGCCAGTGTCAGTTGTATCAGATGATAGTAACTGACAAGGCAGTGTTTTGATGTAAAAGGCTTGTTTCTTGTATCTTCTGCCTCTTTTTTTATCGCTAAGGGGCCATCCATAAATTACGTCACACCTTGAGACGAGGGAGGGGAGTAGAGAAGTGTGACATTGTGTGACAAGGGGTATGGGGGAGTCATCAGCTCTGTGGCGTCACATGTAAAAATCTAAATTATTTAAACCCAAGATTGCAAAATATGTGACGTCACACTAGGGGGAAAGAGGGTCTCAAATGTGACGATGTGTGACAGAGACGGGGGGGGGGGGGGGTCAAAAATTCGTGTTTTAACCTGAAAGGCTGTAAATAAAATAATTCAGTAAAACTTGAGTATTTTAAATTGAAGAAACGACCCTGCCATTTCCTAATAGAGACATTGGTTTCCATTCTAATGTACGCGGAATACTTTTCATTTTGACGGCCGGCGTAGTGCAGCGGTAAGGCGCTTGACTAGCATTCCGAAGGTCGCGGGATCGAATCCCGGCGTGGCAAATAAATTTTATTTGATTAATTTGTGTATTTCACAATTTATTCATTTAAAATAATATATAGTATATTTACAGCACGTTCCAAAGTGGAAGATACTCTCAGTATCGCCCTGGTGTAAGACCACCATTCAGAATTGAAACGTTACTTGAAATTGCTTCTGCCGTGTTTGGTGACCAGATCTGAATAGCCAGGTACTTCCCCACCTTCCTCTTCCCTATCTCCTTCCCCTCCCCACTACCTTCAGCCTCACAACATACCCCAATTGGGGATGCCATAGACCCACTGGCTCCAGACGGGAGCAGTTGGGACTCTTGTGCGGTATTCATGTAATAAAAAAAAAATTTAAAAAATGGAAGGTGTGTGCATTATTTGCTCATTGTTACCAAGGTACATAAGTCATAATAATGTGCCTACTTTTTATATTAATTAAGCTGCTTCTAAAAATCCCTATTTGTTCTACTGTACCGGCTACCGGCCAGCAGAGGTAGGTACAATAGGTAGATAGTCTCGGACACTGGTGCACGGATGTCAAACTATTTTGATGTCTTTCTTTCTCCTTTCCAAAGAAATGATATAACGAGAGATAACGGATAACGGCCGGCCGTTGCCCGACGCCATCACCTAGCCGTTACTTCAAGTTGTCGTTATAAACGAATGTTGGGCCAACCCGAGCGAATAGTCTGGGATTATTCTCAACGGCGTTTAGGAGAAACACCGTCCTTAATAATTAAATCCCCTGTTTATTCTATTATGGGCATTACTAAACTTGTCCCTTGTCAAATACGTTCTCTTAAAATCAGATACGTGCACAGTAAAATAAAGCCATAATTAAATGAAAACAAATCGCGTTGTACATTTGTAGGGGAGGGGGGAAGGGGGGGGGGGAGGGGGGAAGGGGGGGGGGGGGAGTAGAGGGTACAGGAAAAACAATATTAAAGCCGTTATTGAAGGCACAGAAATCTATTTTACGTGTTATTATGAAGAAGCCTTGATATGAGCGACGCTCTCTTCAGGGAATTTAATGTTTAGATTTTCGGCAGTGTTACATAAAGAGATAATAATTTATGCTCATTAAAATAAATATAAAATGAGATCAGTCGAGCACAAACATCAAAACAGAAGTAAGGGCAGAAATGACCTTTCTATTCCAACAAGCAACACAGCGGCTTATCAAAAAATATTCTCATGAGACCAAAATTACATGACAAAATCCCTTCACAACTAAAACTGTGTGAAGTGTCATAATTCAGTCCAAAAATAACAAAATGGTTACTAGATTTAGGTAGGACGGAGTCAGAAATATTATTAAAAAGTGTGATCTAATAATTATGTATTACGAGTGCCTTATATATTCTAAATCCTAATACTCGACCGTATCATATATTATAATTATGTAAATGAAATTTGTGAATCTTAATTTTACTTAATGCTATATGAATCATCATGTACCTACCTACCTAATATGAACGAAAACTGTAAATTTGACTATCCTAGAACGGTAGACCTTTCTAGTTGGACAGTCAAAGCTTCCTTATTCTGTTAATGTATTTTTATAAAAAATAAATAAATAAATACACCACTTTGAAATCAAAATTATTATAAATTATTAATTGTTTTTTGTGTCAGGATAAAATTGAGATATAAATTTATGGGATTGGTTTTGAAAGTGATTGGTTTTCATTTAATTAAAATGACATCACAAAGTGAATTTGCATTATTGAAAAAGAAACCAAAAAACCGTTTACTTATATTTGGTATTTCTTTTGATTTTTACAGTTAGTCTTTCAAAATAGTGAAAATACAGTAACTTTATGAAATAATAGGTTGTGTTGTTGCTGTTTATTAGTTAATTTTTAATGTTTTATCACGGCTCTATTTTGTCATAAAATCAAGTTAAGAAATTACTTTTCTAAGATTTTTGCTCAAATAACCCCAACACCCCTAATAATTATAGATACCCACACATATATCGAAAGTCCAGTTGATCAGTCAGACATCTCCAAAAAATCGAAATTTGAGTTGAGCATGCAGTTGTATGTAAAAGTGTACCTCTATTTGATACAATACTCAGATTACTTATAAGGTTATAAGCACCACCAAATCAGTTATAATGCAGATAAACTTGTAGTGAATTAAACTAAATGTTGATGTTTTCTGAGTCACTAGTAGGATATTTCAAAATGTCATTCTAATGTACCACATGTTCTACCACTGTAGCGAAGATGTCAGAAAATTACTATTCAATGCATACTGTACTGCCCTGTACACGTCTGAACTGTGGACACAATACCCAGCAGCGCAATGGGACAAACTGAGGGTGTGCTACAATAATGCATACAGGCAACTTATGCAACTACCGAGGTTCTGCAGTGCCTCCACGATGTTCACCGAGGGGAGGGTGCACTCATTCCCAGCCTTACTTCGCCTCCGACTAGCCAGCTTCTGGAGCAGGATACGGACTTCAACCAATATCATTGTCGTGGCTGCATCCGAGTGGCTCAGTTCCCCAATAAATGAGCGATGGATGCAGATGATGAGGCGACCTCCATGATGGACTATCCCAAAATATCTTTTTATCTTTTTATTTTTAATTCTGTCTACTTATTATTTATTTTTATTTTATGCTTATTTTTTGTTATTTGTGTGATGAATTTTATTTTAATTTTATGTTTTAATTAGGTACCTACCTAATATTTAAACATTTTTTCTTTCTTTTATAGTTGTTTATGTAATATGGCAGACTGGGATTGCATTACCCTCCCAGTCCTGCTGGAATAAAAACTTAAATAAATAAAATAAAATAAATAATGTACCAGATCTTGAATTGTTATGCTTCCCGGTATTATTTTAGAGCATATTTAATAATATCGTAAATAAATCACTTAAACTACTCGGCTTTATTCATAGAATTACTTCTGACTTCAAACATATAAGTACAGTTAAAACTCTTTACTGTTCGCTGGTTCGCCCTCACCTTCAATATGCTAGTGTCGTTTGGTCTCCTTTCTATGCTATCCACATTTCTCACATAGAATCCGTACAACATCGTTTCCTAAGAGGAAATGCTTGGAGGTTGGGTCTTGAAAGAGGCGAGTACTCATATGATGAAATTGAACACATTTTAAACATTTCTTCTTTAGAAAAACGTAGAAAGGACTCTAATCTAATTTGCATATTTAAAATTATCAACAGTATTACTGATACATCTGATTTGTTACAACTCATCCAGTTCAACATCCCTTCCCGTAGACTCCGAAATAATGAATTGCTGTTCCTCAATCAACATTCTACTAATTATGGATACCATTCTCCCTTATCCAGAATGTCGAGACTTGTCAACGCAAGTCAAAGCATTGATTTTTTTGGTGTAGAACTAAATGACTTTCGGCAGTCGATACGCAATATTTAAATGCTTCTTCATGCTTTGACTTGTAGTGTCTTCTATGTATACTTTTTACATTTTATATTGTCATTGCTATTAATTTATATGTGGTCTCCCTTCACTGTCATATCTGTTTTTTTTATTCGTATTATTATTATGTTTTTAATGGACTATTGTCCGTAAATTAATAAATAAATATTCTTTTGAACTATCACGTCTGAAGTAAAAGATCTTTACACAAATTACCCGCTTGCTGAAATTGAATTTTCTTGAGGCACTTGAAACACTGAAGCGGTGAGCTTGGACGTTATGAAATTGCATCTTCTCGGTGAATAAAACGTGTTTTCAGCTATAAACGTAATTTCAATAATGAGCTTTTAAGCATTGGTATGTTCACTTACGAACAGTCACCAATAACAAGCAATGTGTCGATGGTTCTGTAATTTTCAGTTGTTCCATTAGAAAATATGTTGCGGTCAAAACCGAGAATATTTAAATGCTTCTTCATGCTTTGGCTTGTAGTGTCTTCTATATGTACTTTTTACATTTTATATTATCATTGCTAATAATTTATATGTTATCTCCCTTCACTGTCATCTCTGTTTTTTTATTCGTGTTATTATTATGTTTTTAATGGACCGTAAATTAATAAATAAATACGTAAAACACAGACACGTGTCAATAATATTTGATTTATGATGTGCATTCGAATTTTGCTTTCCTATTTATCTCAAAACTTAGACTAATCAACTGGACATAAGAATAGTTGTGATATTGCTAGCTTCTCTTTGAAGTTTTACAAATAATTATTCACCTCTTAAATCCCACCTGTAAGAAAATATCACTTTAGTAAAAGTTGATTTAGCGCAGTTCGGAATGAGCTCACTAACACGGGCAGAACTTTACTTTTCTCGCTCTAGGAAATTTTATTATTTCATCCGGGAATATCCGACAGGAATGTTGTCCTCAAGTACCTATCACTATCAACACATCTACCATCTACTTCTTCAACAATATCTGCGTTCTTATTTCGGTACAATATTGTATTTGGGCCTTTTGCTGAATCTGCGTTAATTTTTTGGTTCAAATTATCTACCTAAAGCGCATTTTTTCCTCTAGTTCACTAGTTTGTGCTCTATTGTGATTCACAAAATAAGAATCGTATCAGTTCGAAAGAGATTCAATTATTTATTATCCCGTAGAACCGGATTGTTCATACTGCTCATTTTATTTTATTCATTCATATTTATATATATATTTTTTTTTTACAGTTTTTTATAGAAAATGTGTCCTAACTGGGGTACCCCGTTCTAAGGACACATTGTACAAGTTTTATTATTTTAATTATAAGTAAATACCTAATCTATGTTAGAATATTGCCAAGGGAAATTATTAAGTTATATCTAAAAGAAAGTACAAAACAAAGCATTATTCTTTGTTGGGTTGCAAAATTGAATCTATTTTCTTCCTTCCCATGTCCATAATCCATATTTTTATGCTTCTTTTGAAGGCGGTTATTTTTTTTGTGGTTTTCATTGCAAGAGGGAGTAAATTAAATAATTTTACAGAGAAGTATTCCATATTTCTTTGTCCAAAAGTCGTTTTAGTTGTAGGTTGGTAGAATGTATGTTGTAATGTAGATCTTGTGAATCGGCCCGAGTTTGTCTGTGTAAAGTTATTCTGATTTTTGAATGATTTTTGAATTTGATATAAGAAATGCCTAGAATATTTCAAAAAAGGAACTCCAGTCCAATTTTTTTTATTATTTTTAATGAAAGTAACTAACTTAAGTAACTGCATATTAATTTTTATTTTTAGAGTTAGTTTTAATTAAAAATAATTGTCAAAGTTTTAATTTTTCAAGATCCCCCGAAAACCACCGTTTGTGTAGTGAATCGTGTGACGCCATCACTCCCGAAAAGTTACTATAACATCGGGAAATCAGCTGTTCAACTGGCGACCATTATGAAATTCAGAGTTCGAAGTGTTCCCCATAGAGTAACGTTACTATTTTTTTTTTGTGCAGTATTTTTTGAATATTTTCAATAATAGAGATAAACTAATAAGAGATACCTTTATTTTTGAAACTGAATTATTTAGGCCTTAATAATGTTTCAATAAACACAACAACTAAATCTCTATAAACAGTATGTAAATAAACGAATAAAATGAAACGTTGTTAATATGATGGCTTGTGTCATACCTACATTCACTTACAATGACTTTGCGGTGTTCAGTGACGTCACCGCTAAACATTTAAATAATACGAACTTGACGGCGTGTTTCTATGCCCTGATTAAAAATGGACTTTTTAATAATTTAAAAAAAAATCTGAGTTTAATACTATTAAATAAAACTTATATATTCAGAATCAGCTTTTATTGGTCTTTATGAACATATTTTTTTAAAGCCATATTATTTTTCACTGGAGTTCCTTATTAGAAACATTAAATTAGGTGTCGGCGTCGTGACAAAAATGACATCAAATTTCTTTTCAAAATTATAAATGACCATGTAGAATCTTCCTATTTCGTCACAATTAAAATCAATATCAATCACCATCTACTAAGAAAACATCGAAACTTTCCATATTCCTTTCTAAAGAACCAACTTAAACTTCTTCTAACCTCTTGAGCGAATGTGTTGACTATATATATAAATAATTTTTTTTATATTATCCCCTCACAGGAGGCCCCGAGGAAAATAATTTTCTTCAGGGCCTATGTCATCTTAGGGGATGCTGTGTGGAGGGTCTTTTTAAGGAAGGGAAGGGTAGGAAGTTCTGGAAAGGAAAAAGATATGAGGAGTAGGTAGGAATCTGGTGGTCAGTATATACAGGAGTGACCGACCTATCAATTCATCCCAACAACTGCAGTGTACGGCGATGGTTCGAGAGTCCAGCTCGAAAGGTCAAAAGGCCTCCCTCAACCAGTTTGATCCGGTTTGCCATGCAGCAGGTGGGCAGACGCATCCGCCGCTAAGACCTGGACGGATCTCACCCCATGAACCCGGGCACCCCTGCTAAGTCACCAAACGTAGGGAACCACTTGGGGTGAGGTGCTGGTTATCCAATAAATGGTTTCCAGGGCGGCAGTACCCATACCCGCCTCCGAAATTGTAAATAACATCCACTCTTCCAGTCAAATTTTCAGTTTGGCTAGCGATGTGTGTAACACGTTTGCCATATAAGAAACACCTTGATGGCAATAGATTGAAAGGTTCTTTTGATGTCTAGTTGTTCCAGAATCAAAGTTGTTCGGTTGGGTATCTGCAGTCTTAGTTCCAGAAGAGATGTCGCATTACTATTGATGGTTTATAAGCTTCTTAATGGTTTTATAACGGTACCAGATATACTGGCAAAAATAAGATTTTATGTCCCGGATAATTTAACGCGGGGTCGCCAACACAGGCTTTTGATTCTTCCCAGGTGTAGAAATAATTTACCAATGGTGATGCTTCTGGGAAGAATCACTAGGTCAATTAATTGCCTGGCAGGAAATGTGGATATTTTCCAAAATATTCAAAAATAAATAAAATAAAATAAAATCAAGTTCTCTTAAAATTCTTCATCAACGCCACTACCTCTCAAAGGCATCAATATATTTTTTTTTGTTTTCCACTCCGAACAAAAACTTGAGAAAAATCGGTGATGGGATGTTTCACCAATGAAGTATTCAATGTTTTGTGGTCCTTTTTTATTTAGCTTCAATCAATTATAAAATTTCTACAATTTTTCGGTAATAAAAATATCATTTGCCGGCCCTGTCGGCCAGTTTATCGCGCAAATTATTCGTCCGTTAATCAGACGATATGAGATGCAGTAACGACGGTGCAATTTGAATATTTCAAAAGTGCAGCAGTCGGATAAAACGTGCATCTGTGTTCTGTGTCACATGCCCGGATCGTATATCGCCTTAAAGGTTACCATTCCGGATTACTTATGGATGACCTACGTCCGTACTACAAGAAGCAGACTTGCTGCAAGTATCTACAGGCGGGGCCGAGAAGGGGAAGGATATACGGAGTGATGCTGAGAGGAAAGGAGGTGAAATGCTTTTAATATGGTCATGCAAAATTACCACGGTGTGAATGCGCATCGGTTAAAAGGATAGACTGACATTGGACATGCAATGGAAAGGGTGATTTTAAAGTCATTGTTGTTACGGTCCTTCTACACAACTACCACCTAAATTATCCTGGTGTTTGTTTGGGTGAATAAATATTTAAAATATATATATACATATATATATATATTTTTTAAAATTATTTATTAACCAAGAATAACATTACAATATATACAATATACCTACATAAACATATATATATATATATATATATATATATTTTTTTTTTGGTATATACCACCTCACTAGGCTGAGCCTGTTCTGAGGTGGCAGGAATTTAATTTAATTTTGATATCTTAATCTTGGAAGATAAAAAAATATAATTTTAATTTTAATAGATAAATGGAATTAAAGAAAAAAATATAAAGAAAGAAAAAAAAAGATATGAGATAAATAGATGAAAATAGTTAAGGAGAAAAGAGAAAAAATACAGGCGTTGAGTGTGTTGTTTGATCAAGTTATCTGCACGCAGTATGCAATACCCTTGTTTACTACCCACGTATGAATTTTGCGTTTCAGATTTTTTGTCACTAGAATATCTTTCAGATCTTTTTCAATTAAATTAAAACATTTTGGAGCCAAATTGTGATAATGTCTTTGTCCAAATGTAGTATTTGTCTTCGGAGTCATGTGTTGATGTCTATGTCTTGTGTCGTAATTGTGTTGTGCAGTATGATGGTTTAGTTTGTCTTTTTGGTAATGTATAGATATAATTTTGATGTACAGTTGGTGTACGTTCAATACAGCAAAGTCTTTAAATAACTGTATTGTCGAGAATCTAAAAGGTTTTTTTGTAATAACTTTAATTAAGGCCTTTTGCGCTTCGTCGAGAGGGTCCATATAAGTCTTCGCAGCACCACCCCAACCAATCATACCGTGGGTGATAATTGATTGTCCTAATGCGTAGTATATAGTTTTTAAAGTCTTCACTGGCATTATGTTTCGTATGTTCTTAAAAAAATATATAAGTTTTCTTACTTTACCCGCTGTTTTATTTATTTGTTCTGTCCATCTAAAATAGTTGTCAATGTAAATGCCTAAATATTTGATTATCTGAGTCCGTGTTAGCGGGTTGCACAGGCAGTTTTTTTTAGATGTGCAGTCGTGTATAGTTAAGTTTTCATTGAGTCTTGGTTATCGTCTAGGATCTATACTAAATGTCATGTATTTTGTTTTGTCTATATTTAGTGTTAGCAGGTTATTGTCGAGCCAATTTTTAATCCGGTTGATTCCTTCGGCAGCTTTTTTGTATACATTTGTCCAGGAATCAGAAGCGAAAATGAGAACAGTGTCATCCGCAAAGCAGATAACGTCTCCGCTAATATCTAACTGACACAGGCAATTGATGTAAAGTAAAAATAGTATGGGTCCTAATGTACTTCCTTGGGGAACACCGTAAGTTATGTATCTTTTTGGCTTGTTACGTTGCCTAAATTTAGAGCGCGGCTGCGATCAGTTATATATAATTTGAACCAGTTATATGCAGAGTTTTTAATACCTATGTTATCTAGTTTTTTAAGGAGAATTTTATGGGACACTGTATCAAAAGCTTTACTTAGATCTAGAAAAACCGCAATACAGCTTTTTTTTGGTCAACATTTTTTATAATGGTTTCTGTCACTTTTAATATTGCATTCTGTACTCCCATATTCTTTCGAAAACCGTACTGATTTTCTGATAGAATCTTATGGTTGTCTAGATAGTCTACCAATATACATTAATTGAATATCAGAGAGAATCGCTCTGAGAGTTTCATGGGTTTGTCGATCTTTCAAAATATTTAGTTTGAATTAATGTAACGTAAAAAAACACGAAAAACGTAACTTCCCTTAATATATTTTATAACAATAATAAAAAATATATAATCAGATAAATACAAGTAGTTCTATTAACAGTATACCCTTCGTCCAAAAATATGCAGGTATTTCAATTTTCTTGTATTCAATAAATCAAAACCATTTTTTTAACTCAAAAGATAAGTAAGTACAAAATAACTGAAATATCTATCTACTTAATTATAATCCATTTATTTAATGTAACATTTTTTTTTATTATATAAAATAAGGAATTCAACTTTCTTTTCAAAAAGACTTTGTTATCTCAGTGACAATTCGTTTTCAAACTTTCTTCAGGCATGTAGGCAAGACAATACTGAAATATGCAAACAAGAAAATTTAATTATTATAGGTAATAATTATTAGCCTGAAACACTCAAACACATTGAAAAAATCTCTCGAGAAAAGATACATGCCGCTGACGGGACTCGAAACAATTTTGTAAGTGCTAAATCTCCAAACCTAGTTGGAGATTTAGCACTGCCTTTCTCATATAAAAATAAAGTTGGTTGTTTGCAGGTGGAAAAATGTAATAAGCAATAATTGTTGAATGAAACACTAGTAAATTATATTGAATTATTTGGCAGGCAGGAGATAAGCCTAGGTAGCTCAGTGGATAAGAGCAGTTGACCGGAAATCAGAAGGACGCGGGTCCGAGTCCCGTCGGCGGCATGTAGATGAATGTTTCAGGCTAATAATTATTACTTATAATAATTGTTACCCTTTGTGCTATGCATAAAAATCTTGTCTTAAACAAACAAATTTACAGACGGACGAAATGCAAAACGGTCGAGATTGAACAGAATTTGGTTGCTTAACCGGCTAAATTTATTTCAGGCTTTTTTAAAATTGAAAAGTTCATTGTCAGACTTAAAAAAAACTCCTTCCGAAAAAGTGACTTAAAAAAACCATTTTATCTATACATTTTTTAGACTTATGAAAAATCTTATACCACTGCTGTATTTCTGACTGCAAGGTATCTGCAAATAAAAATAATAAGTTCGAGGTTTATTTCGAACACCTTTCAATAAACACACCTTGTTTATCGTTCATGGAATGAAAATCCTCTTAACTTGTCCGTACCTACAAGTTATTGATCGTTTAATTATTAATCAATGGTTTTAATAAACGCACGTAATTCATAAAGTACTCTAATCGTGCGTCAAATTATACATTCTCCATGTCATTAAAATGGTGGACAAAATGAATGTATCATTTGTGATATTAATTCTCGCCTCTCAATAACTCTGGTGGCATAAATAAACTACTTTACGTGAATAATAAGCACAAAGTGGAATTGTAATAAAAAAGCAAACGATATGTCGGCAAAGACAAGCTTTAACGCTCATAAAATATATGAAATATTATGTCTCGTAATAAAAAAACTAAAATTATGACTCTAAAATCATCCCACGAGAAGGCTCACAGTGAAAAAAGTTTAATATATTAATCCCTTAAAAAACATTTTATACGATGGCAGTGCCGCGGCGATAAAAAAGTCAAAATCAGAAATGACCGTTTTTTCGTCCTTACTGTCAGATAAATAATTTGTATAAGACAAGCCGGGATATGTGAAGAAACCTGCATAGGTAGGGAGGCAGTAGGTTCACTTATAATTTATAATACTTATGGTGCATTATTTATTCCTGTGTCTACTTCATACTGAAAGGGACGTACAACAAATTAGGATCACGTCGGCGTCGATATAACCACGATGAATACCAAAGAAGGCGAGATCGTGATAATTTACTAACGTGACATGATTGGATTGCATGTTGGATTTATTCATTATATGCCATGTTCCATCAGATTGTATAAATACGTTTGTATTTTGTGCTAATTGTTTTTTTTAAAATCAATAATTCATTCGGTTTCATACTTATATGCAACAATATATGCAATATTCTCAATCATCTGTCCTTTGTAACATTGAGTACAACGTTAAATAAACATATTATATCTCGATATACCTAATTTATACTCATACTAGTTTGAACATCTAATAGAAAAAGCTTTTGCAGTAGGTACTGGAGATAATCATTATAAACCTAACCCTAAAGAAGTAGAATGATGAAAATAATGTAAATATAGAATCGAATTTAAAAAACACCTTTTTTCACACCTTTTCTCTGCGTTGTAAACCTACTTTCTGGCGGTGACTCGACTGCTGATCCCCCAACAGTTGGCCCTCTGCATTCTTATGTACAATATGTGGTCGGTTTAGGGAAAATACGATATATCTACTTATACAAAACATGACCAGACAAGTACTTTTATCCCTGAAGCAATTTTTTTGCATTTGATTGAAAATATGTTTAAAATAATTGAAGAAGAATATAATACTAATAATCTAAACGAAAATATGAAAGAGAACAAGACACAGAAAATTAAACAATTAACGGTCGGAACTGGACTCGAACCCAGAACCTCTCGTCTTACCGGGACGAATACCTTTCCAATTAGGCCACTGCCTAATTTGATAAGGAATTCGAAATTCGTGAATTGATCCCACAATCAGTTCTAATTTAGAAATTTAAATCAAATCCAAGTTCTACACTTCATTGAACCGGGGTTGAAAAGATACAATCACAAACAAAATTAGTATGTTTATTATAATTATGCAGATATCATTGATATCATTATCTTTAAGTCTTAAGTGATCATATCTCTCACGTTCATATCCTATAAATAAATTCAGCATCTTGCATCATTCATTCCTCCTGAGCAATGACCCTCTCCTGGATATGAATGGGTGTCCTCTGCGTAACAGGAATGTTGAACACCTTGTGCCATCATACCCTGTCCGAGGCAGTTGACATTTCTTGGGTAGGGTCGCTTATCCACTACATCACAGCATTATTTTAAGACCTTTTTGTAATTTAGTTGAATTATTTATGAACCATATTGGCCGGTGAATTTAATCATCTGGACGAATAATTTGCCCGAAGGCAGACGTTAATCTTATGCACTTGTTTTGGTATTTATTGGTTGCATCTACGGGAAATTCAATGGCGTGGCGACAAACTCCCGAGCCCTCGGGCAATCTGTTAAACAACGATTGTGAATACAAATATATTACGGACCTATGTAATTAAAATATGCACCTGATCAATAAGAAATACCATAATATATATGTATATAACAGCATAAATAAAGTTACAAAGGATCGGTGCAAATTGTCGAGGCGCCGCAGGCTAATTTTCAGGTGCAACTCGCTCTGCAAATGAATTAAACAGGTAGGTCAGTAGTTACTGCATAAATGTTCTTATTTTGTATCTTCATAAGTTTATAAATAATCATACTTTTGAATGTAGCTATAACTTTGTGGTAATCCATTACAGACAAATGAAACAATTTAACATTGTATTTACCTCATTTTATATTGCAAAAACAACTCGTAATTTTGAAATCAGAATCGAAGAACATTTAAGGTGTATTAATAATAATAATTCTTCTGAGTTCGCTAGCCATATCATTGAAAATAACCATAGTTTTAAAAAAATACGGGGATAAATATTCTTCATATTAATCATAAAGGAAAACGTTAAGATAAATTAGAAGCCTTGGAAATAAAAAAAAAAATCTCTTCAAAATAATGAATCTACTATCAACAAACAAAAAATATTGCCTTATAGCCCAATCATGGATATGTTCCCCTACCCACCCACTCTTCATTAATACCTAGCAACGGCTCCACCCCTACCATAATAATACATTGTTCCCATTCATATTTCAAAACTGTCAAATCAGTATACATTTGCCCTGAAGAAAGTACGGTCGTTCTGAAACCAGTTGGATTTACTCAAATATAAAAATGGTTCAAACAAAGTTAAATTGTTTCATTTATTTATATGTAATCATATTTATGCACCCGTATAAATGAAGGTCTTCTCTTTTATCTATTGTAATTATCAATTGGTTTGTTTTTTATTCGGAATATTTTTTTTTATATTCAGGGTTTATTAAAAAATTACACCCTTATGAATAAATTATTAAATTACAACAGCAATACACTAATTTACAAAAAGCCTATTTTGGATATTTTGGTATTTTGCCGCGGGCCCCTTCGAGACCCGCCCCCCGTCCGCTGCGGTCGCTACGCCATACCACTAAGAATATTCGAAGGAACATTAGCATTGAAGCCACTACATTATATAAGTGACTACCTATTATTTTATTCACACACAAGTGCAGGAATCTCACGTAGTTTTGCCAAACAATAATTATTGCTTGCACACGTATTTAAATTATTTATACAAACCAAGGTATTGAGTAATTATTTGGGAGGCGGGTATGGGTACCGCCGCCCGGGAAACCATTTATTAGATAACCAATCCCTCTGCCATAGGCCACCCCAAGTGGTTCGCTACGTTTGGTGACTTAGCAGGGGTTCCCGGGTTCAAGGAGTGAGGTTTGTCCGGGTCTTGGCGGCCAACGTGTCTGCCTCCTGCCACGTGGTGAGAGAGATTGCTTGAGGGAGGTCTTTTATCCTCTCCAGCTGGAATCTCTCGACTTTTCGCCTAGCACCGTGGTTAGAGGGATGGATTCATACGTCCGTTACGTCTGGATACACTGACCCCAGATTTATACCTATTTCATTCTCAGAACTTCATCTTTTTCCTCTCCTTAAAAAAACCCTCTACACAGCATCCCCTGAGATGACACAGGCTCCAAGGGAAATTATTTTCCTTGGGGTATCCTGTGAGGAGCTAATGTTAAAATATAATAATAATATAAAGTGATTTTTATAGTATCCACGTATTTAATTATTCTAGTATATTTTCATTTTTATAAGCGGTAATAATAGGCCACTTGCATGGATTTCATATCGACTTTGAAAAAATCGTGTTGATAGATTTTTTTACTAAGATTACGAAAAGGTTAGTAAATTTTTTTAGAAATGTTCATCTTTTATTTTTTTTTAAATAAATAAATCCATTATTTGGGCTCGTGACGTCACTACATGAAAGTGTCCCGTCTCCGAAAATGTTCCTATTAATTTTATAAAATTCCACACTGATTTATTTTTTTTATATGGCATCACTTTGATTTCAGGCGAATTTTTGAATTTGACATTTAACCTTCATTAGATTTATTGTTTGTTCTCTGCGAACGTATCATTTGGTTTGACTTTTTGACAGATGTTGTGTAGAGAACCCCGTACATTTTACGTTGTCCGTACGTATTTTAGAGGTATAATTATAATGGTGCGGATTTACGCACCAGATTTAAATGTCCGGGTTTAATTTTCCCCACAGGAAAAACTAAACCCTTTCACACACTTCCCAAATGATCATCTGGTCAATCCACGTTATGCAATTGCACTATATAAGTATTATAATTACAAAACAATACAAGAACAACATGTCAATCTACCAGAGACCAGATGGGAAAATAATTCACCGACTCCAGATATTTTTATATCAGAGGGTTCGACTCTGTGGAATTCCTAATTGAACCTGTAAATCCTACTGATCCCTCAATATAAATATTTAAAAAATCTTTTGTAATCCAACATGTATTTAAAACTACCGATTTTTGCATTTTTATATATAAATTCTTTGACAAATCTAATACGCCTAAATTTTGAATCAGAGACCTAGGTATAATGCCAGTAGCCGAAATTTTATTATATTTTATTATATTCTTATTATCACTATGATTTACAAGTACAAGTATATTACATTTGATTTAGTAATATAGACGTTGAACATTATAATGATTTATGATCAATAAGATGGATCAAGGAAGAAAATATTTATGAGATTTAATATTTTTGGCATGCCTCGTTATTCTCCTGTGCCAATCGTGGGGAAAACGTTGTTTTTTTTAAATGATTTTCGGCTATGTAATTATCGTTTTTTAGCACCCATAAAATTATGTCCCGTCTTTCCGGTTTATAAAAAATGGTCCGATTTTTCGGATTGAAATTTTCAAAAAAATGGCCAGGGTTTCAAAATACGATAAAAAAATAAAAAATATAGAATGTCTTAGAATATTTGCCTAAACCGGATTTTTTTTTAAATGTGGTGCAAGTGGCCTATTGTGGAACGATTAAATGAATGTTTACGTTTAAAAATGTACCCGTTGTAATAGTTTGCATTGATGTAAAAAAAACTCGACAAATTCAACATAACATTACATTTCAATTTGGGAGGCGGGAATGGGTACCGCCACCCCGGGAACCTTTATTGTCACCCCAAGTTTTTCGCTACGTTTGGTGATTTAGCAGGAGTGCCCGGGTTCATGGAGTGAGGTTTGTCTGGGTTGGAGGCGGATGACCAGGACACACTGAACCCCAGACTGCTACCACCCTTTAAACCCAGAACCCCAGAACTCTCCTCTCCTTCCTTTTCTAAAAAAAACCCCTCCAGACAGCATCCCCAAGGATGACATAGGCCCTGAAGGAAATTATTTTCCTCGGGGCCTGCTTTGTGAAGCTCATTTAAAAAAAAAGATAACCCCTTATGAATTATACTAATTTGCAAGAAAACGGCTGTCGCCAATCTGACCTTTCGATCCTTAGGCCCTAAACAGGCCTAAAAATTTTTCCTGGTCATGAAAGATTTTCGATATTTGGAAAATTTTGATCAATTTCAACAGAAGTAACGAAAAATTTACACCTCTATTTACACCGCGTTTACCGTAGTATGATTTTAATCTTATGGTTTTTGAACTGTAAATTTCATTAAACCCCTAAGTAAAATTATACGCCATCGAATTTTATAAAAGAAAGAAAGTTTTAGGGCGGGTTGTTTAACAAAAATTCAAATGTAAAATTGTCATCAAATGGCCATTCAGTGCCATTTTGTATTTTTGCCACGTTGTTTCACAGAATTTGAACAATTCATCAAATTCCAGATCTGTGAAAATTCCGCTGAAATTCTGTTATTATGTACTTCATAACGGGCCGACGTTTCAGACGAAGAGAACAACCATCATGATGTTTAGCTTGTCAGCTTGTTATTATTTGATAGAAAGCTGAAACGTCCTAGAATCGGCGTTTAACCTTTCCTGGTCTGTAAAGTGTAAATACTACACATTGCTGCTAATAACTTTTATATCTCTATAAATATAATGAATTCTGGGTTCAAATTTTAGGTATTCCTCCGTTATACATTTACGCACTGAATTAAAATTTAATATTTTAAATAATTAGCAAATTGTTAAATATCGGGAATAAACCACAAATACAATCAACCGTGTGCCAGTGTGGACCGTGATACGCGAAGAGTGTGCGGGGGGAGATGACACGCCATGTGACGTCTCGCTCTACTTCGCTATACGGGAACACGAGAAACAGAGACCGCCGCCGTGCGCAGTTGTGTTTCGACCACATGCATAGCTGTATGTATTGGGTAGCAGTCTAGCTCTATTCTAGCTTCTAGCGCCTCAGTCGTTCGCGGGCAATCGTTTGAGATGGTCTCCTCGCCCGTTTTTTGAGCAACGGACGATGGTTTTTTCATGTTTTCAGCAATTAAACTACAATTATTATCACTTTTAACACAAATTATGATAAACAAAAGAGATTAGCTATGAATGTTGATATATTTCCGAGATAAAATCGCTAATTTTGACACGTGAATTGATTACACAGCACCGGAGCGCGCGTTTTTTTTTAGCACAGTAAGGGAAAGGTTTTAAGGCCCGCCAGTAAGCGCTCAAAAAGAAGAAGAAGGGGAGATATGTAAATACGAACATTATAGGGAGCACGCTAGTATTAAAAACGATAATAACCACTGGAGCGATAATGGTAAAAAAATTGACCACTTTTATTTTTCCGCAATTGATAGCAGTCCAAAATTGTACCACATTTTCCTACCGATAGTAAAACATTTGTAGTAATTATTTAAAACATTTCTATGGCCAGCCATTTATTTTAAAACGAAGCTATTGAAATGCTTTATCTACTATGACCACAGATGTCGCAAATCCGAAATTTGTAGACTATGTTAAAAATAATTTTTTTCACCCCGAATTTTTGATCATCTGTTTACGGTGAAAATTAAGTCATTTTTCGATAGATATATATATTTTTTTTTTACAGTGCCATTACCGCACAAGAATCTCAACTGCTCCCGTCTGGACCCAGTGAGACTATGGCATCCCCAATTGGGGTATGTTGTGAGGCTGAAGGTAGTGGGGAGGGGAAGGAAGTGGGGAAGAGGAAGGTCGGGAAGTACCTGGCTATTCAGATCTGGTCACCAAACACGGCTAAAGCCATTTTCAAGCAACGTTTCAATTCTGAATGGTGGTATTACACCAGGGCGATACTGATAGTATCTTCCACTCTGGAACATGCCGCAAATATACTATATATTATTTTAAATGAATGAATTGTGAAATAACACCAATTGATCAAATAAAATTATTTGCGCATGCCGGGTTCGAACCCGCGACCTCCGGATTGTGAGTCAAGAGTCTTACCCACTGGACTACGGAGGTTATGCACCTTTCATTATCTAGTTTACCACAGACAACATACAGAAATCACACTCACGGCAGTTTCGAAATAAAAACACGCAGGATTCGCGCTGTTATAAACTTTAAGATTTTTTAATATTTTTTTTATAAATTCTACAAATACGAGATAAACGCTAAAATACAAGTTTATTCATTGACTATATAGAACTATAATAAGTTTTTATGTCTCCATGTTAAAATTCGAAGGAATGATTTTTTAATGTTTGCGAAAAATTTAAAATAATGATATCTGGGAAATCTCGATCAATCGAGGCAAATTTATTTATTTAGCGTGGTCACTCCAGTGGTTGGCAAAAATTGTAAAAATGTTTAATAAAACACGACTCGAAAATTGAGCATAAATCTCGTGGGAAATATCTTAAATAGCATTTAATGAAATACTGAATTCGTTCATACATTCAACTCGTAAAATAACAGAAAAAAACGTGATATAATAATTTTCGGAGCGTACCCACTTTGAATTTTTTTCTATCGAGGGAATTTCATATAATTACTGTTTCAGCATTGCAAATGTATAGATATTATCTTAAAAAATAAACTAACTAACTGACCATCACGCCGTTTCGCCGCAGGGGTAGGCAGAGAGGACGGACCGCCAAACAACACGGTCTTGGCACACTCTCTTCCATTACAGAGCAGATGAATGAAGAAAATAGTGTAAGGAGAAGGAATGAGGTGAATGTGTAGGTATGGTAGAAGAAGTCGGGGGGAGAATGGCACGATCAAGTGAAACTGCGCCCTAGGGGTGATTTTTCACTAATACGGCATTATACAAATCGTCCAATTATTATTATTAAATAGTTGAGATTCAGAACTGTACCTAACTGTATAATATTTTTCGATATCTCTGTATCTGGCAGTAAAACCATGTAAAAATTAAACATTTTATAAAAGACCATCAGTGCTTTTACAAGAAATAAATTTCCGTGTTGTCTTACTTTTTCGAAGAAGGCATGTATATCATCCGTTATAATATTATTTTATTTTTCAAAAGCGAGTGTCAAGTTACACACGAAATAGGGCTGTCCAAATAAATGGTTAATTATTATTATTCATAATTTAACTATCTAACCATCACGCCGTTTCGCTGCAGGGGTAGGCAGAGAGGACGGACCGCCAAACAACACGGTCTTGGCACACTCTCTTTGCCTCACTCACATTCATACATCGTCTCATACATTCTCTTCTATTATTCTGACTTTTGACATGGCCCGACTCAAGTATCTGATTCACTTGATCGTGCCATGTCTTCCTCGACTTCTTCTACCATTCACATTCGCGTCGTATATTCTTCCATATATTTTTTTAACTGTTCAAGAGAAATATGTAATGAAACAATAGAAATTTGATAGTCAGCTCTGAATTGCCATTTTATAACGATGTTGCAATTGAATTTCGGTGAAACAACCGGTCCTTAAGAAGCCATAGTAAGTAATGCAAAATGACACAAAATCATGTATTTTTGTTTTGAAAATTTGATCGCTTAGAAGTATTATAGATACTTCAATTAAATACTGCGTGTAGTGCATGCCTTGGCCCTTAAAAATGTCGATAATTTTTTTTACAAGTCTTTTAATAAGCCTATAAAAAAATAAAGAATCTATAAGGTCTATAAAAAACATTTTCACGTCCAAACTCTCCTATTTATAAACCCCTTTTCCGATATGGTTTTATTGTATAATGTGGAAAATTCAGTTTATTTTATAATAATCGCAAAAAAATGATATTTTCGCCCAAACTTCACAAAATAAAATAAAATATGCATTTTCTCGTTGTTATTTTTGACATTAATCAATACGGCCCGCACTCTACGAATTTGGATTCTTAAGTGACCCTTATGGCATGGACACAAGAACCATGTAGTGGGCACACCTATTTCCTATCAGTCACGCCCCCGCAGGAGCGGGAAACAGACGTGTAACTCCGCGTCGCTTGGTTTCGTGAAATAAATTTTAAATTTCAGTTTTATTACAACACACAATTCATAAAAGAAGAATTAATATTTTTTACAGGCCTTTGCGAAATCAACATGTAAAAAAAAATTATCAAATACCTTTTCTAACCTTTCCAAAAGCTTTTTCTCAAGTATTTTTAAACTCCTCCCATAAAGGGCGTGAATTCCAATTACGATTTTTTCCTGAACTATTGGATCGCCTTAAATACCATGCCGTTTCTCACCGCCGTAACACGATACCCCCTGCTACTAACATACCAGGTAACAGATAGTCTAGGAGAGCAGAAGGTGAAGGAAGTATTGGGGAATTAGAAAAGTCAAGTCACAATAACAATATGTTATCGTCTTGTTTTAGGTATTATAACAAAGGGTGTCACATCCGTGTCAGCTTCAATTTTTATAAGTGACACGTTCCTATTAATCAGTGATGGCATGTAAATAAATTGTAAAAACTGGAAGCAGATGTTACGTTTTTTTTTACATATTTTATTGGAGTTAGTTTATTACATTAAAAGTTACAGTTATATGAAAAAAAAAACTATTATTTAATTGCATGGAATGTTTTTTTATTTATATAAATAACTATCTTTTTCCCGCGGCTTTGCTCGCATGACATTAGGGGGTTCCACTCCACCCCCCCGCCTTCCCCCGTCCTGCGAACCCCCTCCCGAGTTCCCCTCCCCCCTCCCAGGTCCTCCTCCCCACTCCCAGGTTCCCCTCCCCCTCCCTGGTTCCCCTCCCCGTTCTCTCCCTCCCTCCCGCTTTCCATAGCAATAGCCGGTTCCTCGCGTGCCACCAATAGCAATTTTTTTATACAAATTTCATAATGCCAGAGCTCACCGGAATTGTGCACTTTATTAAGTTGTTTCGATTATATTATAAGCTTGCTAGCCGGCTTCCCCAGTAGCAGTAAGGTGTGCCAATTATTTCAACTTTTGAATTCAGAAACGCCTGCTATCTCAAAAGTTGCGTCTTGCAAATAAAATTAGATGCATTTAATTTTTTTTTTAAATGATTATTGGCTCGTTAAAATGGATTGAAAATCAGAAAAGAACCTTAAACATGTATTTTTGAATTCTGGTAAAATTTTTTTTTCAATAATTTTGCATTTTAATGTTTGCTTGTTATTAAAAGCTGCGTATAGCTGACAAAAATGAAAAAAAAATCATGTTTATGAATATCTACAAGTAAATATCCAAGAATAATGATTTTATCCAGAAAAAGTGTTATTTTCCACTTTCATATTTTTAACAAACATATCATATGTTTCAAAGTATTTTTTTTGCGTTCTTTGTACTGCAGTTACGAAATAAAAATTATTTTGCTCCAAAATGTCAAACATGAACCTTTTTTTTAACACGTTGATTTTAACGTTTTCGAATAGCTACAGACCACACGCAACTTTCGAGACCCCAGGCATTTAAAAAAAGGTTTTTTTATGGACAGTGACACAAGCGAATTTTATTGAATTTTAGTGAATTTTATTTTGAAAAACTCATTTAATTTTTTTATGAAATCGATAGTTATGCATTTTAAAAATCCATAACTCTAGTGTAGATGATGTTGCGGACTGCATTAAACTATTTACTCAAAATTAACTATATACAAAGTAAATTACATGACGCCGGAACACACCGTTAGAGTTTCTGAAAAAAAACATTAGCGGTTAAAAATAATTTTTATTTATTATGTAATTAAAAATAAGACGTAGGCAGGTACCTTTATTATTAACACACCAAATTAAACAACGTATTTGATAGAGCTACTATTTATGTTATCAACTTACACTACAAAAAAAAACAATGCTTTAGTGTCAGCAATCTCACCAAAAACGCATTAAATACATAGAAGTTGCTTCAAATACCCATAAAATTACTTGGTTGGAGTCAAACCGTAATACAAAAATGATCTCTTTATTCCCGATTCGCTCCTGATTCTCACACCGAACATTCTGCGATAGACGTAAAGTAAACCTACAATAATTCGTCCCGCGTCCTGGGGCTTTAATTATTCAGCACTGCCATCTACCTCTGATTGAGACAAGTAGAGTCATTTGATTTTTTCTCAACAGATGGAGGCACTCGCCGCCGGCCTCTCTCTCCACAGCAGGTAGGTGGTTTACCTGTGTGACAGGACAGGTGTCATTATTACGGTTTAGTCAGAAATGAAGAGAGATGTCTCGCTTCTCCTGATTCTACGTGTATATTGCTGAGCATCCCATGTATTGTATTGTACAAAGATTCCTAAGTCACTGAATTCAGCGTAAGCTTTATTATCTAAACTAAGGGCCAGTTGTTTTACCGATATAATATTGTGTTGTAAGTTCAAACCACAAAAACAGCAAGCATTATTTTGTTAGTTTAAGAATACAAAAATAAGAGGATAGACATCGCAATGTTCACGTAGATGCATTGCTTGCATACAGCATGTGTCAAACATGTTATTCGACTTCAGAAAACAAAACCTCCAGTTTATATGAAACAAAGTTGATGACTGTGAAACTTTTTTAATGTGACACCTCACAAGAACTATGTCGCCAACCAGTTGGGCAGCGTTGTGAGGCGAGTAAAGGGGGGGGGCTGTAGGAAGGGATTTATTAATGCGGTTCTCAAAGAGGCCCGGATTATACGAAGGAGGAAAAACAGATGCCCGTGGCTCGTGACTTATTGAAAATTAAAATTAAGTAAGTAATTCTCTTTGGGTCAACTGTTCTATTAAAATAATGCCAACAGAATTTGAAAAATTCATCAAATTTCAAAGATAATTTTTAAGTTCCATTAAGGTTTGAGTTTTGGGTAAATATGCAGTTAGTCCACCTCACGGATAATACGGAACGTTACTTTTTTAACTAATAGACAATCAAATATGACATTTGTCGGAAGTACCAATCTTATAAAATAAATTCTCTAAAATAAACTCGCATTTCATCATTATTTTAAAAAACATCCCAGATTTTGAATGGTTTGTTTGGCAAATCAGGGTTTGTCTATTCTAATACATTTCTTTCCATGTTCTACCGTTATAAATACATGTACAAACTTGTCACTAATGCATTGACTTTGTTTTACGCAAAAATATTTTTTCAATGATTGGCAGCATTGTCTATGAAATGTTAAAAGAAAAACTATGAATATGCAATGGCGTTACCGCCTGAGTGAATTAATTTTAACAAAATTAAAATGTTAAATGCATATTTTTTGCATATTTTTTGGTCTCCCCCACATAAATACTCACTTTTCGTAATAATAAAGCTAAATCTAACTGTTTGAATAAAAAATATTCCGTATTAACGAGTAAGCGGTTTAATGCATAAATAATGAGTTTTGTACTTATATCGTGATTGGGAAGTTGTTTCACATAGTTGGAATGACACTTTCACAGGACCCTTGAGGTGACTTTTCACAGAAACGGCGGTATACAAATCATACAATTTTATTATTGACAGAAGTCAATTTTTGAGTTAGAAAATTGATGAATTGTTCGAATTTCGTGAAATAACCCGTCTCAAGTGTTAACTTTTGTGAATTAGTGGGAATTTTTTCCATATTTTGGTCGACGAAATGCAGTATTTTGAGCCTCTTTTATTGCGGGTGAGGCAAAGAATAAACAAGTACCATAAAGAAACTTTTTGTGCTTTATCAGATTCATCTGAAGAAGACATGGTGAGAATGTTCCAGTCATGAAGCATCTAGATCTTATTCGACGTTCAGATCAAATAATAGCCTCCGAAGAAGAACTTAAAGTTTTCTGACGTTGATCCATGATCTATGCTTCTACGCACAGGGAGCTCGTATATATGTATACCCTCGTACGTATTTTATGTATTTTGTAAGTAAGACGTTTCATCGTATAGGACGTATAGATACTAGTATGTGTCCCTTTGTTAACTAACTAACCGTCAAAGAGGGGTAGGCAGAGAGGACAGCCCAACATATAACTTTGTCTTCTTTTTTTATTAGTTTCAAACAGGATGCCCCGAGGAAAAAAATCCTCAAGGCCTACGTCATCTTTAGGATGAGGGTGTGATGGAAAAGGTATAAGTAGGGGGTTACATGTTCAGGAGTAACGAACGTTTGAATCCATTCTTCCCACTGCGTTACAAGGCGATGGGTCGAGAGAGTTCAGCTGGAGAGATCAAAAGGTCTCCCTCAACCAATCTCTCCGGATCCGGCCCGCCAAGCAGTAGAAGGGCAAACACATTCGCCACCAAGACCGAGACGAACATCACCCCACGAACACGGGCACCGCTGCTAAGTCACCAAACGTGGGGTGCAGGTTATCCGCCTACCGAAATTAAGCTTGCTTTATTCATATAAAAAAATAAATTAAAAATGCGTCTCTTACATACTGTCCGTTTTTCTACTCGATATGACCTGACTCAAGTATTAGATTCAGTTGGGAACGCTTGGGTGTTTCCGACTTCTTTTACCAGTCACTTTTGCTTGATAAATTCTCCATACATTCCTTTCTACGTTCATCGGCTCTAAACCATCTAAGTGTCCATTTTCCAATCTTAACCCTTACGCTCACACGAGTCCTGCATTATTTCCATATTTTAACACGGTCGTACATGATTTTACCACATATACGCCTCATTTAGCAAACTTGACATCGCGTCTTCGCATCACTATGCCACTAGTGGTATTTAATTTTCCGTAGTTCTCACATACGTGTGCATTGTTATGTTGTATGCCAAAAGCAAACGCACACAGACGTACGCGTGCATGGCTCTCTTCTCACGCACACGCATAAATAACGGTTACACATTACACACCCCCGGTCACGTGGGAGCACGCACCCCTAACGGACAGCCCCGAGTAGAGATATAAAGTAACTCCTAAGTGGCGCCCGTGGGGGGAGGGGGGACGGAATGTGCGATGGAACACCCTGAGTCCGGCACTAAATCTTCACGGCTCGACATCTGCTTTAATGGGATGTGTCCTGGTCTTCCACCCCTTCCCCTCCCACCAACCACCCCCCGACATCGCAACCACCCTCCGACGTCAAGAGCGACAGCTTGTTTTTAAGGCTTAGATATCTGGGCTAATGTACCGACTTGATTTTGGGTTATGGAGTAAACCCTTCTTTCAGCCCAACGCAACGGTGACTTAAATATAGCCAGCATCCCTTCCATCGAAGGACATCACTCTTTATTGAATGTCTCGAAAAATAAAACGGATTTTTCATTTGACATAGAAAAAGCAAAATATAATGATATTTTATACTCGTTTAAGCATTTTTTGATGGTCATTTTGACGGAATTATAAAATCTGTATTTTAAACATAAAAAAAAAACAACTTATTATAAGCTAGTTAACACCTGGTATTCTTATCAATTTTATACAAATCCTCGATAGATTGATTTACTTTTACAAAGTTTATAACTTCACATTTAAATATATATTTCTGCCACAACCCTTTTCACCATTTTGAAGTCCAGCGTTTTTAAATATAAAACAATTGATTTATACGACGTCCGTGGATTTTTCAATGAATTCGTTCACCTCCCGACCCGGAGGCTTTGAAATGAAGAGGACGGTCGGAGGGTCAGCTTTCCCCGCGCCTCCCCTTCTCCCTCCCCCCGCCCACGACGGCACCCAACGGTCTGCAGCCTCCTGATAGTAGCGCCATCTCTTGTGTCGTCTATGATTTACAACCGAAAGTTTTGACGTAAGTAAGCTTTGGACACGAGTGTACGTTCTGCTTTGATATTGCACGAAACATGAGTTTTGGGGGAATGCGAACGGCACGATGATAAATAATAACGAAAAAATAAAACTACGTGCGTATAATATCTACGTATGGTTCACATTTTGGATGGCTTAATACACAATATTATGTTTCATATAACTAGGGGGTCATTCATAAAATTGGAAGTGGACGTTTCTAGCAAACTTTTTTCCGAACTCATGCCGTATTAAAGGATAAATCTCCCGTGGCAGGCTTACTCGAGTCCGTTTGTTATTTTCACATTTTTATTTACGATTATTTTAATACGGTGCATAAAAAATATTAATAAAGACACAAAATAATCAATGAATACTAATATACAAGCCAAATGCACATCAAATTAGATTTAAATTAGTTTTATTTTGAAATTACATGTATTCAATGCAGTTTTACACAATTTTCTGTGCAGTTGGAAGTGTCAATTACGTAAATATTGTTGAGAGATGGTTCGATCATTCGTCGTATCTGCCCTCCTAGCAGTCCTAGCACGGTCGATCGACAAGGATTTTTATTTTTTTATTTTTTTTTATTTGATTCACCTGATTTATACATGTGTGCTACATATTTGACTAATGTGGGCCTCACTGGGTGCTTTACCCGTGCTGAGGACCTCATTTTACAGTTTGTTATGATTTATTTTTTATTTTTATTTAAGATACATGTAAAATAAAAACTAAAGAAAAAAGAGACTCAACAATAACATATGAGAATTGAAAGAAATAAAATAGAGCAAAACAAAATAGAGTAAAATAACACTATAATAAAACAATAGAATAAAACTATATAAATAGGATAGATACATATAAACCGATAGTGAAATTAAACGGTTTTATATATTAGTGAGTATTTCAATGGTGTTTATGTCTATGTGTTTTTATTTTTATTTTTATTTTTGATAGGATAACTTTCGGTAAATTCTCATCGTTTCCTAGGGCGACTGTAGATCGTTAACGTGCAAACAACAGTTGACGTCGAATATATTAAGAACACTTAGTCATTGTTCGTTGGCGATCTGCAGCCATGATAGGGAACGATGAGAAGTTACCGAAAGTTATCTTATCAATCCTTATCGATCGACCGTACTAAAGGTATAGATATCTGTTTAATTTGGTAACAGGACAACACAACAATGAGCAACTTCATCGCTACTTTAAAAAACCATTAAATGATGAAAAAAACTTGATTAAATAGGTTAGGTTAGGTTATTGACTCTTTAAAAAACATCTCTTTTGAAGATTTTACGAAGGTACCAATACGCTGAGTTGTCATGGAACCGTTTAAATTGTATCATTTTCTAAGTATTTTACATTGCAACCCTTCGACATGTGCTAGTTTATAGTACAACTCAAAAGACAAGCTGCTTGTGAAATAACTTTTTAAAAATAAATTCAATAGATGATAATAATTATTGATAACAAATTCAAATAACTTTTTAAAAACCTAGTAATTTTTTTTTTTTTTTACAGTGAATGCCGCACAAGAATCTCAACTGCTCCCGTCTGGAGCCAGTGAGACTATGGCATCCCCAATTGGGGTATGTTGTGAGGCTGAAGGTAGAGGGGAGGGGAAGGAGGTGGGGAAGAGGAAGGTTGGTAAGTACCTGGCTATTCAGATCTGGTCACCAAACACGGCTAAAGCCATTTTCAAGCAACGTTTCAATTCTGAATGGTGGTCTTACACCAGGGCGATACTGATAGTATCTTCCACTCTGGAACATGCCGCAAATATACTATATATTATTTTAAATGAATTAATTGTGAAATAATAAAATAAAATTTATTTGCGCATGCCGGGTTCGAACCCGCGACCTCCGGATTGTGAGTCAAGAGTCTTACCCACTGGACTATGGAGGTCGTCGTGTTAAAATGTAGTAATGCTGTTAAAAACAAATCGTTTTCCATAGCTTGGTACAATGCGGGATCCCATAAAGGTTTTCTTTAAACATTATTTTCAGCTAACAAGAGCTGGTAAGATCCAGAAAATTCCAATACGGCCTGACGTTTTTATGGTCATAGCACCTGATTGAGTGGGATCTCTGGGCGGAAATCACTTCAGGCTTCCCTGTGCTCTGTTCCCTACCTCTGCCCTGCTCCCCTCTACATACTACCTACCTAGTCACTACTCACGCACCCAGGATTTGTGAGCGGGGATACAAGTAGACCGAGCTCTGGACGAGAATCTTATTTACATGAATCCCTGAAATAAATGTTCTACCGGTATTAAAATGAAAGATGCTCCGTGGAACCAGCGTCATTGATCCCCTCGGCACCGGTGCATAGTCGGGAAACACGCGTCCAACATTTGTACACGGTTGACATTTGCCACATGAGAACGGGTCGTTTCTTCGACTCGTTCTTGTGTTCAACAGCTCGGCTGTGGAATGATTTGCCGGCCTCTGTGTTTCCTCCTTCCTACAACATGGGTCTCTTCAAGACCAATGTTCATTCCTTGCTCTCCTCAAAAAGACCCTCCACACAGCATCCCAGATGACATAGGCCCTGACGGAAATTGTTTTCCTCAGGGCCTCCTGCGTGGAGTTAACGTAAAAAAAAAGATCAGGACTGTCTATTCTACCATTTACAATTTTGAACATTAATATTAAGTCGGATATAATTCTTCGATCTGACAGTCTTAGTAAATTTAATTCTTTCATCAAGTAATTATAATTTATGTTTTCAATGGGAATACCGAGGTTAAAATTAATGTGTCGTTGAATTTTTTCGATTGAATCTAAATGTATTTTAAAATGGGGGGACCAGATCGAGGGGTTATATTCGACTTGACTACGTACTAAGGATGTATACAAAATTTTTAAAGTTGAAATATTCTTGAAACCTCTGGAATTTCTAAGAACGAAGCCAAGCATTTTGATACCTTTATTATAGATTGAGTTTATATGGGATATGAAGTTTAATTTTGAGTCGAAAGTTATGCCCAAGTCACTAATTTCTTCGACAGAGGTAAGGGTAGAGTTGTTAAGTTCATAAGGATGAATAATTGGTTGACTTATTCTGTAAAAACTTATTGAATAACACTTATTTATGTTCAGATAAAGTTTGTTAATAGAGCACCAACTAATTATTTTGCTTAAATTATTTTGTAGACAGGCACAATCTTCAGCGGATTTGATGATTTTAAATATTTTTAAATCACAAAATTAAATTCAAAATCAAATCATTTAAATCAAATTTAATTAAAATTAAGATTGATAGTTAGAAATCCTAAACTTAATAACGGTGGAATATATGAATTAAAATGTGATCACGCCGACTGTAACGCCACGTACATCGGATTCAAAGAACATATACGATATTATAATAAAAAAAACACTTCTTCAAAATTCGCAGAACATCTCTTAGTGAATAAGCACGTTCAACTTAAAAACAACAAGCCTAAACCATTACAAATAGAAAGAAAGCTTCTTAGATTAAAATCAATAAACGAACGAATGACCCCAACGTAATGCTAATTTATAAAGTACGGAAAATTATTTATTCCCCACTTATTAGTGTGTTTACAAAACCTAAACAATATAAAGCACATAAATGAGTCGAAGCAGTATTGTAATTATAAAACAATTAAGGAAACCTTAACACTTAGGGAACGTACCCATACTACGTGACTAACTTTTTGCAATTTTTAACCCCCCCCCACCGGTGACCAAAAACCTAAGCCCGCCGCCGCTCATTTGTACCAAGCGTGACATTTTGAAGACCCCCCCCCCCCCTAAACGTGTCACGTAGCATGGGTACGTTCCCTTAGTGCTGGAAAACAGATCTCCCACATAATGGAGTGTCTACTGTCTCTACTTAGTTTCTCGGCAAATTGGTTTAACCGGTAATAAATCAATTTAGCCACCTTCAAAAATCGACATCTAGATTCATATAAATACGTCGTTTCAAAGTGATTCAACCACAGTTTGAAAAAGGTCCTGTAAACCGAAACAGCTGTAACAAAAATATATCAACAACACTTGCAGAACTTGATAATAACATTATCAAATTTAATTTTTATTAAATTAAAAAAATTAATTTTTGGGGATCGCTGGCAACGGTTAATATGCACTTTTAAAAAAAAAACCTTTTGATTCACCTTAATTACATTAAAAGGCAACTATTTGCATTGGGGGAAGTAGAAAATATTTCATTCTAAATTTCTTTGCGTAAAATTAAAATTAGCTTTCGTCTTGTGAGATTGTACGCCAGAATCACAAACCATGTTACACAAACCTAGCGTAGCCGCTAAACTACTTGAAAACTGGGATGTTTTTCTTGCCTTGACGCGAGTAGGCGTTATAAAGGGGCACTTTCTTTTGTATCACAAACCATGTTACACAAAAATATTTTCCACTTCCCCCAATGCAAATAGTTGTCTTTTAATGTAATTAAGGTGAATCAAAAGATTTTTTCAAAAAAAAGTGCGCATTAACCGTTGCCAGCGATCCCCAAAATTTACCTAAAAAAAAATTAAATGGAATTCTACGAATTAAACACAAAACAATTAATAGTTCAATCCATTTTATTCAGTAATAACCTAATAACCCCATACACAGATTTAAAAAATGTAGTTCAGGAGCTGTGGGAATAATCAATTTTATGATACATATTGGCCCCTTTATTGGCCCGATAGTTTGAAAAAATATTTTTTATTGAGATATGGTAACTTATTTTTTCCAACACTATTTACATATATTATTGCATTCACATAATAATTTAGATACATTCGAAGAATTTCTTGAGACAAAAAGAAGTTGTGGAATAAGTTCTTGAGAAATTTTCGTTCTCATTTGTGATATTCACTTATCGTTCGGATCTTCTTCGAATTTCTTGTTGTAGATGGGCAGAAATTGGAGCGGTACCTGCCATTCCGTAAATAACAATAGTGCTGAAACCGCGACCGCACCAAATCCGGCCAGGGATCCAGCCCACATCCCCAACATGCTGATATACCTCTTTCCAATCTTCATTTCGAATTTTTCTTGTGTTTTGGCACCACAAGCAATCGAGTCAAGTCCAAACGAAGTTACGTAAAAACATTTTTCAACATGTTTGGCGTTCAACAAAGAATGACAAGATTGAAAGAAGTATAGAATATCAATGACGTTATAGAATATTATAATTTTCTCTGCATAAATTGAATTCTTTATTTGAAATTTAAAAAAATACTATTTTAAATATTTATGGTTCATGAGTGGGTAGGTATTGTACCTACGTAAAAATATTATGATTTCAGGGAAAACTTTAGTTTTGGTTTTTTAAAGAGAAAATTAGTTTTTTTTAACCCGTGGTTTACCGTTTACAGAACTACCTGTTATTACAGGTTCTACTCAAGCGATGGAGATTTTCGGTGGTTCAATTTTGGTTTCGTCCATTCGGTTTAATAATATCATACCTCAAAATATTAATACATAAACATATGAACTGCTCATAGCGGTTTAAAGTCACGTAGATTTCGCCATTTATCCCATATTTTTATGATTTATAAATCATTTCAATTTATAAAAAAAACTTAACCTAAATTTGGTAAACTATCGCTCGAGTAGATAAGAAAAACATGCCTATTTATGTAAAAAAATAAATAAAAGAGGAAACTCAAAGCCCAATGGAGGCACTGCTGAAAACCTGGAGGCACTGCTGAATACCAGCTGCATTCCAGGAGAAATCCTGTATTTTAGCTGAGCAGTGACCTTTTCATCAATAGACTCAATGATAAGAGAACAAAATGTATAATACTGTAAAAAATCTATTGATGAATAAAAGTTTTTATTTTTATTATTATTAATTAACTTAATTAACATAATTTTTATTGTTAATATTGCTTAATTAATTGGCAATTTTATATCTTCCTTCCCCAACCCCATAATGCAGCGGTTGTTAACCTATTTGAGCCTGCGTACCTCTTGACTCTTACTACAAATTTGTTGTTCCTACCCAGTACCATCTATCTACCTTGTGTACACGTCTAATGAAAGACATATTACATTTGGAATTTTTGAATACTCTTATTATTACATGAATTTAACAATCAAGTCACACAAATAAATTTTAAATAACAAATAAATTTATAAACGTTGCGCTGAGTTTTAAAACCTACAATCGTGCCACGGTATTGCTTACCGCCAATTTTTGCTTCGCGTGCCCCAGGGTTGCGCGTACCACTGGTTGAAAACCGCGGCCATAGTGAAAAGGGTGACCAGACAACTCATAATGAAACCAACTCATAAACAACTCAGAAAGGTCATTAAGAGTGATGATAAAAAAATATTTAAAAATTGGTTAAATAGGTTAAGTTAGGTTAGGGTTACCGGCTATTTAAAAAAATTTTCTTAGCTTTTATTGACCTTTCTAAGGTGTTTATGAGTTGGTTTCATTATAACTTGGCATGGAACCAGTGAAAAGATACTCTGCTATTCTTCCTCTTGTAAACTTTTGACCTCTCATTATTACATTTCTTTTAACATAAAACTTTACTACAAAGATTTAAAAAAATAATGTTTTCTTCAAATACAGCAAATTTATTTTGTGGCACCATTTTAATTCAAAATTAAAAGAATTTATTTGTTTTACCTAACCACTTTTTAATGTCTATAAAACCGACATGTTTCGAGAGTGATGCACTCTTCCTCGGGGTTTACTGAAAACTATTCATAAAGAAACTTAATGGTGTCAATGGAAATATAGGAATACGAAGGGGAGTAATTGAAGGCACAATTTACAAAGGTAACAGGTTAAAACATTTTAACCACAAAAATGGTTAAAACATTTTAACCACAAAAATGGTTAAAACAAAGAAATTCTTTTAATTTTGAAATAATTCTTTTGTTGTCGTGTGTGATGTTTTTGGCATTGGAAAAATGTATGTGATACCAAGTCTACTAGGCGCACCTACCCGAGACTTGGCGTTTCTGGATTAATGCGCCCCCTTCTCCATCAAGGCTTCTCCTTCTGATATCCATCCACATTCCCTGGTAAGACTTATAGTTTTCAAATGCCAGGAGCATGTACCTTATCGTGCCATAAACGTACTTCTTTTCCACTCATAAATTTCCTTCCCTCGCCTCTCTGAGCGTTTCTAATCCTCGTCGGGTTTGATGTTTAGCTGGAAATCTGAACGAGACTTTTACTGACGAAAAGGGTGATATTTTTCGGGGTTTTAATGCTACAATCAGATATCGGCTTTAGATAACCTGAAACAAATCTGAAAATATAATTCGCTAAATAATAAAACAAACTCTTTTTAACCTGAATCATTTAAAATTTCAAATTAAATTGCATTTTTATCATCAACTTCGATTGAGTTTTAACACTTATCTTAGTTATTAACAATTAAACGAATATTTAAAATCTCTGTAAATAACGATGAATATTACGAAACGAGTTTAAAGGAGTCATTATTTCCTTTGAAATTCTTTGCAAATGCTATCTAAAAATCAAGGTTATTTAAAATTGTGATAATGAATTCAATGACTTAAATTAATTAAAAAAATGAGACTATGTAGTGCAATATATCGGCAATATAGTTTTAGTTAATTAGCGGCCGTTAGTTAAATAGTAGGTATTATTCAGTTATCAAAATCATTTTGTCGAGAAGAGAAAACAAAAATTTCAAAAACCTGAAAATGATATTCGTGGGAATATACAGAAGACATGTCTGCTTTCCTTTATAATGAATAATATCATATATAATTAAGCAGCGGAAGATCACCTCAACAAATGAAGATTTAACTTCAGCCACTATGTAATTATTGCTCTTAAGTAGCAAGTATGAACTAACCAGTTATTCGAATGGTTTATTATTGGTTCAATCACTTAATAAATACCACGATGTAGGTACGATTTGTAACGACACTAAATTACCATAAGAATAATTGATAATCGATTCAACAACACGATATTAGCATAAAAATGTTGTTGGACTAGTAACGTATTTCGTGTGATCCAATTTGTAGCATTTCCTACCTGCAGACGAGAGAGAAGATCCGTCAAAACCCCGTAATTAAAACATTTGTATATTAGCAAAGTCGGTACCCTAAAATGTTGCTCTGAAATCTTTATCTCCGCTTTTCCCACAACGGACGGCCATAAATCTCTTTGATTAAATCAAGAAACAGAAAAGAAGACACATAAATTTTGTATAATAATAAAACATTACAAAGGTATCCATACCCTTCTGTTACGTTCAACCCTGACCGTTTTTTTTATTTTTATTTTTTGGTTGGCACTTGGGGCGAACATAAATTTATTAGGCTTAAACCCCTAATCCAGTTCAACACATCCCTCGCCGTAAAATCTGCGGTTGTACTTCATAAATCAATCATAAAACAAAGAGGCCGCTTTTGATTGTCACGACCTTTGCTCTGGTACTGTTATAGGACCTTTAGATACAGTTGCAAAATACCACAGCGAGCTTCTAGAACTTGGAATGATATTATTTATTCATTTAATTACAATGGTTATCGTTGGGAACCACTTATTAAAAACATAGGAAAATATTTCATTTGCAATAAATCAAAATTTTTGGAAAATAACAATTAAAAGCGCACCTTTCTAAATACTCATTTCAAATGAAAAAATGGACTTCGGTGAGTTGAATCAAGGGGCAGCCACTCCTATAATATTATTTTTGTTGTTGTAAATTGGTATATCACAGGACTAGGGATGCAAGGTTTTTAAAAATATCGATATCGATATATATCGAATTAAGTCGATATTGATATATCGATAAATCGGTCTAGTAGGCCTAAATATCGATATTTCTTATTTTTTAAAAGCTTATAGAAAACCAATGTAGTTTTAGTTATATCAAAAGTTTATCGATTATGTATGTATATATATTTTTTTATATTTACCTATGCGAATAATCACAAAATTTGGATAGCTTCACAAAATTTGGATAGATCTGCTTCTTTTTAGCCAGTTTCTGCCTTGAGTTATAGTGGTCAACAGTCAGTGTTGCCAGTAATATCCAATTATGGGGATATTTTAATTTGGGTGAGTTTTTAGATATTTCGTTACGATATATTGAATTTTTCGATATGGATATATCGATATCGGCGTATCGTCGATATCGATACATTTATATTTATATAGATTATATTTTTGGGGGTCGATATACCGATATTTATCGGTTTTCCGATATATCTTTGCATCCCTACATAGGATGCTTGGCCAGCGCTCGGAAGAAGTGTATTAGAAACTAACTACGCGTTTAATACAAATTAAGAATAGTACCGTAGTAGTATATAAAATCATTATTGATTACAGGATGGTTGAGAAAAATACTGCCCACAGATAAAATGGGCTGACTACTTGTAAGAGAACTGCCAAGCCGGTTTCAGATTTGTGGTGGGTCTACCTATGTTGAAAGCTAAACGTCAAAAGGCTCTTGAAAGGAAGGTATGTACCATCATCTGTTTTCACTACCAGGCTTAATGAAAACGGGAATTGATACCTACGCCAAGAGGGGAATGTAATATAAAAATAATTTTTACATTAGAAAATAATCATAAACTTTGATAATATTTGAAAATATACTTTGTGGTATTCATAATATATGATAAAAGTAAAACAACAAGCACCATAAAGAAGAGTTTCTGTGGTCGTGTTTCGAAGGCGGTAACTTATAGTTCGACTCCCTGAGACGTAAACCGTACACCATATATCACGTGGTGTCATTCTGGCCTCAGTCCGGCCTCATCCTGATTACAATAATGCAATAATTTATAATTTCCATTTCCTATAAATAACGGCCGGACCCTTTGTGGCACGTTTTTCTTGGATCCCTCAGAGCGTGCGGCTTGGATGTTTCTATTTACAATATATTATTAAGTTTTATAGTTGAGAGTTGTATGACGTTGGTTTCATTTTTAACACAGAAAGAATGGAGATATTCAATAATTGACGTGGAATTGAAACCATTTAAATATTAAAGGTGCGTTTTAGCTTATAATTATTAATTACAAATTTTCTGGCTTAACATTTTAATGCCCAAGAATCATTTTATGTTAATGGAAATGATTTCTATTGGAATGTGTTTAGAGCTATTTGAGCTATTTGAACTTTGTGTATTTTGAGCTGGTTGAGCTCGGTGATTCAATGGTCCAGAAGTATCGAAATCGGAATCCACGCCTTTTTTGGGAGGGATTTAAAAACACTTGAGAAAAAGCTTTTGGAAAGGTTGGAAAAGGTATTTGAGAGTTGCTTTTTACAGGTTGATTGCGTAAAGGCCTGTAAAAACATTATCTCTTTTCTTACGCATTGTTTATTGTAATAACAAGGAAATTTAAGATTGATTTCACGGAACCAAGTGACGCAGAGTCTAGGGACGTCTTTTCCGTAACTGATTCAACATGGGTGTTACGTCGACGGCATAAGGTTCACTTTAGAAATCCAAATTCGTCGAGTGCCGGCCGTCTAGATTGATGTCAAAAATAACAACGCGAAAATGAATATTGTATCTTATTTTGTGAAGTTCAGTATTTATATGTAATATATAAGTCTTAAGTTTGGTGGTATACTTTTTAAGTTTCAAGCTTTAAGCTTGAAGCTTTATACTGGAATTTTAAGCTTGGCGCTTTAAGCTTGGAGGTTTCTTACATTTTTTACAAACATAATTTTACACTAAATAGTATAATTTAATAATTTTGGTCTCACTGGGTGGCTTGCCCGTACTGAGGCTCCAATTCCCCAAAGCTTGGAGCTTTAGGCTTGAATCTTCAACCTTCGATTTGCTTTTTAAATCTTTAATATTTTAATTCCTGAATTATTTAAGCTTTTTAGCTCAGATTTAACATTGACTGTTTGTGTTTTTTTACTAATTTTCATTTAGAATCTTGGGAAACCTATACACACGCATAAAATGAGTTCTGTAACTCATCGGGATTGCTCTAGCAAGAAATAAAAACAATAAAAAATAATTTAAAAAATCGGAAGTGATTGAGGTGCTATACTATGTGATTTTAAAATGATGAACTAAATGTTTGGGTTGAATTGTTTATAAATTTGATGTAATATACATGTGGTGCACATATTTAAATTTTAATTTAAATCTATTGATATGCAAAGTGTATTTATAAATACCTATTTAGTTTTAAAATAAATAAATACGTAGCATCTCAAATTTAAATTACTATTTACCCGGTTTGTTAACGATTGAGTGAAGGAATGAACCATTGAATTACTGCTCCGTAGTTTGCGCGAGTATGTTTTGGATATAATATTACAGTAACTGTACACCGTATATTGTACATCTGCGACTTTAGGATTTATATAAACAAATTAATAATCAGCATCTTGGACAGAGACCCAGAGACAGAGAGAAATGCCCATTCGCCTTGGTCGCCCGAGGAGCTTGGGCCGGTGCAGCAAGATGCACTACTAAAAGTGCAGTTCTGAACCATTCCACTGGATTTATTACAGTGGTGGATGCAGTGCAATGGAATGCTATTCATGAATATTTTCTAAAAATCATTGCGAATACCATCTAGATCTGGAGTATGCACCTAGTTTTTTTTTCATTAAAATGCCTCGAACATAATTGCACAACGCACATTGTTCCAGATCGTGATACGTATTGGTCTATTACAATGCTTGTCCAACAATGAAGACCCATTGTTTTCACCCATGTTTTCAGGTGGAAAAAATATAACAAGCAGTAATTGTTGAATGAAACACTAGTATATATTGAATTATTTGGCGGGTATTTGATAAGCCGCCATAGCTCAGTGGTCAGAGCATTCGACCGGCAACCGGAAGGACACGGGTTCAAGTCCCGTTGGCGGCAAGTATCTTTTCTCGGAAGATTTTTCAATGTAAATGAGTGTTTCAGGCTGACAATTATTGCTTGTAATAATTGTTACCCTTTGTGCTATGCATAAAAATCTTGTCTAAACGTTAGTTTATAAATTAAAAAAATAATAATTAATATTTAACAAGTTTAAGTATTTCCCCAATAAATGCAGACATAATTTGTCTCGACGCCACCTAGCGAGGGATTTAACACTAACAATGTCTTCCTCGCAAAAATAAAGTTGGTTGTTTTCAGGTGGAAAAAATATAACAAGCAGTAATTGTTGAATGAAACACTAGTATATATTGAATTATTTGGCGGGTATTTGATAAGCCGCCATAGCTCAGTGGTCAGAGCATTCGACCGGCAATCGGAAGGACACGGGTTCAAGTCCCGTTGGCGGCAAGTATCTTTTCTCGGAAGATTTTTCAATGTAAATGAGTGTTTCAGGCTGACAATTATTGCTTGTAATAATTGTTACCCTTTGTGCTATGCATAAAAATCTTGTCTAAACGTTAGTTTATAAATTAAAAAAAAATAATAATTAATGAAGACCCATTAAAATTTTGTTTATAAACCCTTGACTAGTGCAGAAATGGACGGTCCGGTCCGTTTGATATATTTCTCTTTCAAGCGAATTGCAATCTTTAGATCACAGGTGTCAGGTATTACAATGGAGTATGCTCCGAGGAACTATCCCTTCGGCACCGACTATGCATATGCACCAGTCGAGAAACACGTCAAACACGCGCCCAGGATATATGTACACGGTTGACATTTGTCACACAAGAACAGGTCGCTACGAATCGGCTGTGGAACCAATTCCCGGCCTCTGTGTTTCCTTTCTCCTACAACGCGCGTCTCTTCAAAACCCATGCTTACTCCTTCTGTTCCTCAAAATGATCCTCCACACAGCATCTTCAAAGATGACTTTGACTGGCCCTAAGGAAAATTACTTTCCTCATGTGGAGTTAATGTAAAAAATACCCTTCAGTTTGTTTTGTCCGTTGCGCCATGAATAATAATGGTTCTAGAGATATGATAAAAATTGAGAACGCTATGCTAAATATGTACCTATGAACTAGCCTGAATAATAATAACCATTTAGGGAAACGCATATTTGTGGTACCCACGTTATTGCAAAGCTTACACACTTAAATCGATGGCTGCACCCACTACTTTGCCTCCCTCCTGAAGTGCTGGGTCTCTTTTCTAAAGGAAATGCTTTTATCTGGTAAGAACAGATTAATATAGACTGTCAATCATTTAATTCAAATTAAAGACTCCAGTTTTATCGTGGTTTGTGAATTGTACAGTTTGTGCAAGCCCCACAGCTACGTTGGAATAATATTTTATTAGCGCAGATCCGTAAAAATCAAGACACATAAAATTTAAAAAATATGTATCTTATAAAAATAAAACTAAAAATTAATACCAATGTCAAATATAAAAAAAATCCACGTCCGAGAATTAAACAATGATCAACTGCTTGAAACGCAACTATTAACACTAACCAACTACTAACAGCTATTGCAAGAACGGCGGTAAAAACTAGTACCTACGTACTGAAAATATATGATTTAATCACCGAAGACAATATAAGCGACTCTCAATCGAAAATTTTAAAACAGAAAAATCAGAAAAAGATATGGTCTTGCCTATGCTCTACCACTGATTTAATGAGCCATATCCCTTTCGGTCGTATTTAACTGTATCCTGTATCATACTTAGACTAAGAATTACCAACATTATATCGCGTGTATGATTGCAAGATTCATCTCGAACTAATTGCTGTGTAGATTCTTGTATACCTGTGATACGCAATGTCTTGGATAAATTTTATCAATTTTTTATTTAATAAAAAAAAAAATATGTAGGTATTTGTGAACTTTAGAATGTTACGTACAAAAATCCGATATTACATTGTTTTATTATATCACATTTATGGGTTTCCTTAGAGTTGCTGATATAACTTAGAGGATAACCTCTAAGTTCTTTAACCATTACACAGAACAAGTAACATGGAGGAATTTATTAATATTATCATTTATGCGCCATGATTCCTAATCATGATTCCTATTCACAATAAACACATTTGTTTTGATCGTAAATAAACAACGCGAGACAATGGAACATTGTTCTTGGAGAGGCTCGCACTAAATGCAATGGTTTATGATTTATGTCATCTAATGAACACTTATTTGGCGGAAAATGGCAATAAAAACAACCATAAACATAGTTTTCTTGTGCGTTAAGTAATGACACATAATTATTGTTGTTATTGTCAAAGAAAACAAAAGTTTTATAACGCCAAATTTTGAGAAATCAGAATGTTATTTTTGCGTGCAGGCATGCAATCCGGAAGGTGGACAATGGAAAATGTATTTTGTTGGTGATTGGTATCTTAACACCACTAGCCTGTGTCGGATTAAAGATTAAGGAAATTGTTTAATCCATTCATTGTTTTATTACGTAAATATGTGATACCGTAGGTATAATATGATGCAATTGTGAAATAAGATGAATGCATTCAAGAAAAAGTGGATTATATAAAAATTAACTATTTGCGGAGAAAAGGATATGCGTTAGAACCACACAGGTAATAATTTGTTTACTTTTAACTTTTTGAAATAACGGCATACAGAGCTCCGGGCCAAAAAGGCCCCTTTCTCTTTCATCATGAATTTATGATAATGGTTCTTGAAAAAATGGTTTATTTGGTTGTGTGTTAAAAATTATTTGCAACGAAA
This sequence comes from Limnephilus rhombicus, assembly GCA_929108145.2. NCBI lineage: Eukaryota > Metazoa > Arthropoda > Insecta > Trichoptera > Limnephilidae > Limnephilus > Limnephilus rhombicus. Next base: position 26,079,262 of record OV815274.1, read on the forward strand.
TATGGCTGCAATTTGGGGGACTTAATCATAACAGAGGATTTGTTTAGGTATTTTATGTGTGGTACGTGCGTTTTCGCTGTACCGGGCGAGACAGTTTATGGACGCGTTTTCATGGGTGGGAATAACGGCATAAAATGTTTCCGCGAGACTTGAGATGTATTTTTTTAATAATGGGGATTTCAGAATCTTTGTGGAGTTGGGATACCTTGATCCATTTAGGAGCACCCAGGGCTATGCGTATGGCTTTATTATGGAATGTTTGAAGTTTTTCAATTGCGAACGCAGATGGGGTTAATTTGTTTAATTGGTTCATGGTTACGTTACTACAATATATAAGTTGTTAGCGCAGAATTAGTTTTCTGCATTTAGAGTTCTATTGCAAATTACAAAGGCATTAGACTTGCAATTTGTTATTGCTGCAGTCTAGCTCAGAAGACGGTGGCCGTACCAGGAAAAGGGTGTTTTAAATAATGATCACTGGCCAGTTCTCAAACTGCTTTGTGCTGTTGAACCCCCTCCCTTTGCTGTCAATGAAAAATAAGCTGTTATTGTTGCGGATACAATGATAAAAATAGCTAACACAAACAAAAAAAGGAGCAGATCATACCCACTACGCTTGTTTCATATCTATATGCATGATTTCTCGCTTTTGACGATGTTGGTGATTTTTACCAACCCCTAGTTCTATTTAATTTTTCCACTCCAACTAACAAAACGCTCTCATCAACCGACTGGAATATGCGGGCATTTGTTTTATTTTATCCCCGCAGATATCTACCGATGCACGCTACAAATCGTGCATTCCAATCGACGATCACGTGTGTTTTTTGCAGGTGTGTGCGATTGGAGTGTGATGCCGGTGGAAGCTGAACGGGGGTGTGTGAATGCGGTGATTGCTTGCACAAATCAAAGAGCACGTTATTATGAGATCATTTTATTTATTAACATTTATAGCAGTGTACCGGCGGTTGTAGCAAAGTAATTATAAATAATGTTGATGGGTTCGTGAAAAACGGTGGAGCTTATATCAGAATCTATATTACCTATTTATTTATTACTACCGCAAGTCTTGTTACATAATGAAAAAACATTATTTCATCTTTATTTGCAAATGGATAATAATTAATTACCACTTCAATAATTGCAAATTCACTTTGCCCGTTATTTTAATTTAATGAAAATAAATAATTTATTTTTAACTTTATGAATCAAATCTCAAATCTAATGTTTCAGATTTTCGATTGAGTTTCGCTAATACTGTCTTCATTTAATTAAGAAAATAAATAACTTTGTTTACACCACTATTTTTTTTTTTACATGAGCTCCACACAGGAGGCCCTGAGGAAAATAATTTCCCTCAGGGCCTATGTCATCTTTAGGGATGCTATGTGGAGGGTTTTTTAAGGAAGGAGAGGAGAGTTCAGGGAAGGAAAAGGGTTTAAGGGGTGGGTAGGAATCTGGGGTTTAGTGTGTCCTGGTCATTCGCCTCCAAGACCTAGATAAACCTCACCCTATGAACTGCTAACCCCTGCTAAATCACCAAACGTGGCGAACCACTTGGGGTGACCTATGGCACATAAACATAAACAAAAATTTCGACATGTTTCAAAACCAATTTTCAAAACCAAAATTCGTCAGGATAATCTAATAATAAAAGTAGCAAATAAAAAAAAAACAAAATGTCGGCGTTATTTCTTATATAAGTTATTTCTTATAATAAAAATATTTCTTTCACTAAATGTATAATTATTGAATTTTTTTTTGACTTCTTGTATCACGAATTTATTCCGCACCGTGATAATGTGACAAATTTATTTATTGAAAGTAATAGATACCTACGTACAAAATAAAACTTTTTACAACGGATTTTATGATATTTTTTTTTATCTAAACAGTTGCTATAATAAATTAATTGAAACATTTTACTGAATAATTGTTTCCTTCGAGAAAAACCACCCACCAATAGCAATATTGTTTTATTATTTTTTAATTGGATTTAAAAAAAATATACATAAATATACAAAAAATCCACTGAAGTTGTAGAAAAATCTCTGCTTAATAGTATAAAGTTCGCTTGCATACATGTATGTGTAATTTTTTTTTTGTAATAATTGGATATCACTTCACAGAAGTTTAAAAAAATACACACCGCACACACATAACTTCCCAATAACTATAGAAAAAGTAAGATACCATTGCCAAACCGTTTATTCAATTAACCAGGAATTCAACGCATTTTATAATTATTATTCGTATAAATAGCCGCCTCCGAATCGGCATCTGCGTACTTAAATTTCGAAAAATTACATACATTTATTAAATTCGAGACTCATAAAGGCTATTATTAACGTCTCTAATATATCATTATTCATTTATTCACAGACAAAGGGCAATAAAAACCTTAAATCAAAGTCATTCCCTTGAGAAGAGATCGAATTTTTGGTCAATACATCATCCAGGGGAGGAGTGGGCTCTAGTGTTGGCAATACCTTCAACAATGAAAGCCTAAAAAAACATTTAAATTTTTTTTGTTTGAATTGCACTGGGAGAATGCGTTGGTTATACTATAACGTTTATTTGGCAATAAGTGCTTTGAAAGGAATTTTGGTGTAATAATCGACTGTCAATATTATTTTATAAATGTTGTGATTAAAAGCAAAAATGCAGGTTATATTAAATACCGAAAAATATTTTTGGGGAATTTTTTTTTAAAGTTGATCTCCGGTACTGTACTGAATCCACCTATGTTGAAGGAGATTAAGCTATATGTCCCTAACGCGTATACTCGCACTTTTTTAGTTCGCGAGAACTTCTTCCTTTCAGAATGCGCCATTAAACAGAGCAATTCGACTGCTTAACGATTCTGCATTGGGCATCGACATCTTCAGTCCTATGTTTATGCTTGGTTAAATGTCTTAATTTCCAGCACAAATTAAAAAAAAATGTCTTCTTCAATAATCGCATAATTTACTATGTGCTTCATTCAAATTTATTGAAAATAAATAACTTTGTATAACTGAGGCACTTCACGAAGTTGCTAGGCGCATCATGATCTGCCTGATTTTACGATCGGCCGCCGACAAATAAACCACTGTTTAATCAAAATAATCGACATGTTTCGACACGAATGGTTTCTCCGTCATATACGTTTATTACAATGAAAAAATAAATAAATATGAGAATAGACAAACAAGTATAAAAAACTAAGTAGGTAACCATAGTCAAAAGCATTAAGTTGAGCGGTGATTAATTAAATTAGTTATAATTACAAAAAATAACAATATTGTAAAATTGGAAATTATTGTAATTATTCCTACCAAAAACTTTTCTTAAATTAAAACAACAGAATCAACGATAAACTATGATATCTAAATAACAAATAGTAAATAAATAAAAATTCAATATTTATTAATATGAAAATAAATTTAAGAGATGGCTTTTTAAAAAAAAATAGAAACGATTGGTTTCGAAACATGTCGATTAGTTTGAGTAAATATCAGTGTTACAAAAAGTTATCTTTTATTTTTAATTTTTAACTTTATGAGTAAAACCTCAAATTGTAATATTTAAATAAATGAAGACAATATAAGCGAAACTCAGTTTCCAGATTTTCGATTGAGTTTCGCTTATATTGTCTTCATTTATTTAAAAACTTATCTACTTATTTTCATCAAATTAGTTTTTTAGTTTATTTACCTGCTCCATAAAAAAATGCCGGAATAACTTATTCGCCAGTATGATTTATTCTGCGTTTGCCAACGCAAATAGTGTAAGCTGGGGAATTTTAATTTAAGTTTTTTTTTATTGGTCATGATGTACAAAATACCAAGACAATCTTATGATATCTGCACCTCGTAATTATTATAAATTATAATAAAATGCTTTTTTTTTAAATTCCATACGCACAAAAAATAATACACATAAGAAATACTAGAAAAGATACAAGATTACAAACATTTATCATATTTAAAAGAAAAAAAAATGCAAGCATTGATGGGAATCGGGTCAATGGGACGAATCTCTTTCAAGAATCGATAGAATTTCCCATTCGAAACTCTCCTCGCCGACGCAAATTTTGTCTTTATCCCATTTTTTTTTTTACAGTGAATACCGCACAAGAATCTCAACTGCTCCCGTCTGGAGCCAGTGAGACTATGGCATCCCCAATTGGGGTATGTTGTGAGGCTGAAGGCAGTGGGGAGGGGAAGGAGGTGGGGAATAGGAAGGTTGGGAAGTACCTGGCTATTCAGATCTGGTCACTAAACACGGCTAAAGCCATTTTCAAGCAACGTCTCAATTCTGAATGGTGGTCTTACACCAGGGCGATACTGATAGTATCTTTCACTCTGGAACATGCCGCAAATATACTATATATTTTTTTAAATGAATTAATTGTGAAATAACACAAATTAATCAAATAAAATTTATTTGCGCATGCCGGGTTCGAACCCGCGACCTCCGGATTGTGAGTCAAGAGTCTTACCCACTGGACTACTGAGGTCGTCAAGATTGATCTACATCCGAAAAAAATTGTCCAGAAACAATATACTCCTCCCTACCGCGACAACCATGAGCAGTTTGGTCCCACAGGTAGGAAGATAGAATAATCTACGTCCATGAAGACGCTGATTTAGATAGTCATCAGAAAAATGGAGATAATAGCCGAATTCTCGATACATGCTCGCAGCAGTTTAAATTATTCGGTAGCGGCTTAACCCCCTCTTCTGTGGCGTTAATCCCATTAATTGTGCAGGTAAAATAAATCCAAAATGTAAAATATCAATACGTTTCGTAATAATACATGAATAAAAATACGATTCGTTTTTTTTTGGTATTGCAATCCCTATTCGAAACATAATCATCCGTTAAGGCTTCTTGAAGGAGGGAATATCGACATATTTATAACTCTTGTTAATTTTTTCTCGATTTTAATTGTTCCAGATGAGAGATGCGAGTGATAGATAGGTGTTGTATGGGCAGTGGGCGGGGAGGTTTAATATAATGCCGAAGTCTTGTATAATAATAATAATTCCGAATCCATCCGAAGGCAGTAATTAATCTGGAATAACTTAAGGATTTCAGATGATTGTAAGTAGGAACTGGGCACTTGTTTGCGCAGGGGATTGATGTAATGTAATGAATAATGAATTACTGAGAAACGGTATGACTGAATCTTGTAATATAAGATAGTAGTTGCTTATTTCCTAACTTAACTAATAATAATATGAGGGAAATTACTCTACTAAGTTTAATTTTATTGTACATGGATACTAGCACAGTCCTGTAAAAAATCATAGTAAAATTAATTGACAAGAATTTAAAAAATATATATTACACGTTTCAAACTAAAATTCTGACCATTTCTAACACCACCAACTATTGTAAGAAACGGCGGTATAAATTTATTATATTTATGAATTTTCCGTCCAAAGCTCCGAAATTGTATTATGCTTTTGTATCGCTATTCAAGTATTCGCGTGCCTTTAGAACAGGGGTGGGGTACCTGCGGCCCGCGAAGCTTTTTGGTGCGACCCGCGAGCATTTTTGGTGCAGCCTGCTGAAAAAAAATACACTCAGAAAGCACTAGGAAAAAATTATACTTGGAAAGCGAGAACGATTTTCTTTCATAATGTTTCAGCTACATTTTAAAGTTATTACATCTAAACCCAGAGAAAGTTATAACATAGCTGACAAGTATGTGCTTCGTATGTACCTATGTTTTTAGAAATCAGGTTAAGCACAAATACAAACGAGTACGTGAGCCTTTATTAGTTTTTGTTTAATTTCTAATTATTTTACGATAGGGAAATTGATGTCGAAAAAATATCTCAGGAAGGAAAAAAAAATATTTGCTCTCCTTATATATTGCTACACTTCAGCAATAAAAATTATTCCATATAAATTATTAAATGTTATATAAATAAAATTATTAAAAAAAATATTGCTGCGAATAAATTTGGTGTTAAAAATGCAGGAAAACTATTCACGTGTTCTGAGTGCAATTTCTGTTGCGGATTCATCTGATGACGCAATTTGAAGGAGACCATCCATGTGTATATAGTGCGAAAATCGGAGAAAAACCGTTTTTCTTCGGGTGTAGGTAGTATCAATTAAAACTGGGGGCTCGCATGCAGTTTCACTCTAAAGTTAAGACCGGTTTCATGTTTCGAATGAACTACCAAAATTGCAATAGCGGATTAATCTGCTAACGCATGTATGGCAAATGCTCTACCAACTTAGCTCAGGACACCTTAGCTCAGTTGGTAGAGCATTTTCCATGTAAGCAGAAGGTCCTGGATTCGATTCCCAGTGGTGCCAATAAATTTTGATATTGGCACCACTGGGAATTTCTGTCTCCAGATTTTCGATTGCGTTTCGCTAATATTGTCTTCAATTAATTAAATATTACAATTTGAGGTTTTACTCATAAATTTAAAAAAAAAATTGTTTCAAACCATATGCCGCAAAATTCGTAATTAGTAGGAAAACCATACACATATTACGAGAGTTATACAAAATAAAACTGGGGATTCGCTTGCAGATTCAAACTTATTTTAAAACCAGTAAAACCAGAATGTAACTATCCAGTTCCAGTTGAGGATTGATCTGCTGACACATTTTGAAGAAAATCATTATCTTATTCGAAGTTCTGTTATTTAATTTTAGTTGCATACAATGTATGTCCTGCCAGAATCAAAGAAAAACCATTTTCATGTTCTGAGTGTAGTTTTATCGCTGCACACCGATTTAATTTAAACCAGTTTTGTGATCAGAATATATTATAACGATAAATTAAAAAAATAAGTGGCTGGTTCAACAAAGGACGCCATTCTCATGTACTGAATGAAGTTTTACAATTGAGTTGCGCACCATATGCTGCAAATTTCTGTGAAATTGACTGTTCCGTCTAACTATTATTTAATTTTGTGGACTCTCACGTAGAATAAACTTTTTGTTCTAAGCACAATGTAAAAAATCGAGACGCGATATTTCCTGTTGACGCATTCAAAGGATACCATTCTCGATTGCCAAGAGCAATTTGTAGTTGCAGCATTCGTGTATGCGATTTTTTTTTATTGGAAGAATACTTGCCACATGTGATAATAAAAATAAGCGGTTTAAAATGAGGACATAATAAAATAAATTGTTTTCTTTCCCCCCCCTCCCGGCACAAAATTTATGTTTGCGGCCCGTGGATAATACCACAAATATCCATATGGTCCGCGATTCTAAAAAGGTTCCCCGCCCCTGCTTTAGAACTTCGTCACCTTCAAGTCACTTGACGCTAGTAGATACCAAAAGTGAGTTGTTAGTTTTTTAAGCTTTCGAATTAGTAATTTTTTTTATACTATTTTGGGAATATTTATAGTTTTATACACCCGTAAGATTACCCCAAGTAGTATAAAAAAATGCTCCATTTTTTTTAAAATTTAATATTTCGCAATCTAACTTCATCGACTTACTTTAGCAATCCATTATTTTATGCAGTCATAACTAAAAGAAGTTATGTTAGGTTAGGGTATTTTATGCAGTTATATCTAAATAAAAGGTTAATTATCTACTTATGATAAAAAAAGACGGGTACCTATTTAATTGCAGGCCGGATCGGGAGAGCTTGAGGGAGAACTTTTTACCTCTCCAGCAGCACTCTCTCGAAACATCTCCATCGCCTTACACCGCAATGGGAGGGAAGGATTCATACGTCCATCGCTGCTGGACACACTGGCCCCCAGATTCACCCACTACATCATACATTTTTCCTTCCCAGATCGTCCACTCCTTTCCTAAGAAGACCCTCCGCACATCATCTCCAAATATGGCATAGTCCCTTAGGGGAATTACTTTCCTTAGGACACCTGTGTGGAGCCAATGAAAAAAAAATTGTAGGAGAAATATTTCTACATATTTTGACCATATTAATTATCAACAGTGATTTTCTTCAACTATTTCAAGGCGTAATAATAACCACACGTCTAAGATAGAAATAATATTTGATGCCCAAACATAAGGAATTCATGAAAAAATTTGGGTAGAGGGCCCATGTTTATTTTTTTGATTCAAAAATAGAATTTAATTAGCATTCGCACGTTTGTAGTTAAAAATTTTGTTAATCTTAATAATTAAAACAAAGTCGGGTTAGTTACACTATTTATAACTCGAGAAAGGCTGGGCTGATTTTGATGATCTTTGATTTGTTGCATTTGTCTCCGCCCCGGATAGGATAATAACTATTAAAACATCACAAAAGTTAACGAAATAAATAGTTATAAAGAAAATTATTTTCCCCATACATTTTGTGTGGAACGAATTCTCCTATTTTGAAAGAACTGCAGCAATATTGTGAGGGGTATAATATTGAACTGTGCATGAATTCCAAACATTCGAAAACGTCAAATGTCAATGCGTTGATTGTTGTGCATTTGTTTTTAATCATATAATGCTGCCCTTCTTTCTTACACACTCAATGTCAATAATCGAAAATGAGACAAATGGTGACCGTATGTCTCATTTTCGACTATTGACATTGAAAATCAAACACACCTCCAAAGGAAAAATACAATAATTATAATAAATCTCTGAAATGAAACACTTTTTCTTACATAAGCTCCACACAGGAGGCCCTGAGGAAAATAATTTCTCTCAGGACCTATGTCATCTTAGGGGATGCTGTGTGGAGGATCTTTTTAAGGAATGGGGAGGATAGAAAGTTCTGGGAAGGAAGAAGGAATGAGGGGTGGGTAGGAATCTGGGGGTCAGTGTGTCCGGGAGTGACGGACGTATGAATCCATCCCTCCAACTGTGGTGCAAGGCAATGGGTCGAGAGAGTCCGGCTGGTAAGGTCAAAAGGCCTCCCTCAACCAGTCTCTCTCGATCCGGCCCACCACGCAGCAGGTCGGCAGGCGCATCAACTGCAAAGACCCGGACATAAGTCACCTCATGAACCCGGGCACCCCTGCTAAATCACCAAACGTAGCGAACCACTTGGGGTGATCTATGGCAGAGGTGTTGGTTATTCAATAAATGGTTCCCGGGGCGGCGGCACCCGTATCCGCCTCCCGAATTCCCGTAAGTAATTGTAAAAGTAAGAAAATCACAAAAATATAAATCCGTACAAAACGCCATCTCTGATACTGACAAAAACAAAACACGGACAGTTACGCACTGATAATAATTGCTTCATTGCGTAATTTTTAACTTAATAAAAAAAACTGAATTTAATTCAACAGCTATTGATTCTGAGGCGGTACGAAGTTCGTCGGGTCAGCTAGTAGATGTATATTTTTATTTTTTAACCGTTTTTTTAACAGCAACTTGATTTTTCGTTGTGATAGATATTGAAATATTTCCAACTCATAAGATGTCGGATGGAAATAAGTACCTAGGTATATAAGACGTGTGGCAATAAATCATATAACCTAAAAATTAATGAAACATTCATCAGCGTAATAACCGTTTGCTTCCCGATCGGCCCATTAAGTGGGTGCACGGGCACAGTAATTAAAAGCAACTCTGTGCGATTAAAGGAACGAGAATTATCGTGGTCTTTAGCCCAGGGCAGTGACGTCCCGAGTTGAGTATTTATTGATGGGTGGGTATTTTATTGGTCGGGGCGGGGCCTGCAGACGAGAGCCGAGCTCTACAAATCATATCCCGACCCCGGCTCCGCTGATTTATCTCGGAGGAGATGCCTCACTAACTCACGGCCTGAGACTAGAGATGTCTGATTCGGACTTGGCACAAGAGCCAGGAACGAATGGCGGATGATAATTATTGGACGAGAATTTATTTGGTCGCCGCCCGCCGCGGAATTAGCAGTTGACATTGCGTATTTAAAATTAATTAAATACAGATATTTCAGACCTTTTGGAAACGTTTTGATAATCTCTGTAAAAATAATTACTTTACAGGCGAGATAGTGAAAGACAGTATTAGTACGACCCTAGTGAAAGACCCAGTAGCGTAGCGAAGGGGGGCGGGTGGGGAGCGGCCCGCCCCAGGCGGCACTTTTAAAGAGGGCGGCAAATTTTCACAATATTATCTTGTAAAAATTTAAACAATTTCAAATCATTATTTTAAAATGTTCGACGATACTTTCGTTTACGAATCCAACTCTTTTTTTATTATTTATTAAAAATATTAATAATTTTATTTTTTTAGCTGCAAATTTCGCAATTCGTAGAAAAACCGTACACATATTATGAGAGTAATACTAATTAAAGCTGATAACTCGCAAACAGATTCACTCTTCGTTAAAACAAGAATTGTGTTCAGAATGTATTAACGAATGAATTTCAGTTGTGTATTCATCTGCTGATACATTTCGAAAGAGACTATTATTTTATTCGAAGTGCAGTTATAACATTCTAGTTGCAGACTATGTATGTGCTGCCAGAATCAAAGAAAAAACATTTTCATGTTCTGAGTAAAGTTTTAATTCGCCAGGTATAGATTTAATTTAAACCGGTTCGGAATATAAAATTCCAGTTGGATTCATCTGCTGACACATTTCAAAGGAAAACATTCTGTTATTCGATGTGTAAAATTTTATAAGTGTATTCACCACATACAGATTTAATTAAAACCAGTTTTGTGTTCAGAATGAAAGTGTCGGCAGAATCAAAGAAAAACTATTTTCATGTTCTGAGTGTAGTTTTGATACACCACACATTTAGTTTAATTTAAACCTGTTTTGTGTTATCGATATAACAATAAGTTGCCGATTTATCGTGTGCCGAGTGAAGCTTTGCATTTGAGTTGCATTCCATATGTATCTGTGATGAACATGCGAAATTCTATTATAGGCATACCATTCCCGATTTCTGAGAGCAGTTATATATAAATTTGTAGTAGAATTTATAAGCATGATTTTATTGGAAGAGCACTCGGCACAAGGGATTATAAAAATCGGCATAAAAAATAGGATATCTACCCCCCCCCCCTTCACCCCCTCGGTCATTGCTTGAAAATCTGCGGAAGAAGTACCTGTAGGAGTAAGGGGAGGGGGGCGGCAAAATTTTCCTCCACCCCGGGCGGCCGAAATCCACGCTACGCCACTGAAAAGACCACCATCAAGGTTGATTCATTTCGGGAGGCGGGTATGGGTACCGCCACCCCGGGAACCATTTATTGGGTAACCAATATCCTGAAGAGAGGAAATGAGACCTGGCAAGACGCGTTGTCGAACCAAAAGATGTAGCTTCATTTCCAATGACAATCCTCGTGAACTTTATAAAAGGGAATGGGTTACTGTCAAAGGAATGAGGTAAAATGGGAGAGAGCACAATGGGTCTATGGCCTAAGTGCTCACGGGAACTATATATACAGGGTGTTAAGGGACGTACTTGACTTACTTTAACCAGTGATTCCTGACATTATTTGGAGTAAAAAAATGGAAATTAAAGTCTCCGGTGACTATTTTGACGACTTTTTTTTTTCAAAAATTTTTTCTTCAAAATCAAACAAAAAAAAAATTCTTTCGTATATCGTCACTGGTCACTCAGCTGGGTGTCCGACGAACCCCTTACCCCGCCTCCAACTGTTCAACAACTACTATTTTTTTATGTTTTTGTAGAAAAAAAAAAAAAACATCAAAAATGTCACCGGAGAACAAAATTTCATTTACATTTTTTACTCCAAATAATGTCAGGAATCACTGGTTAAAGTAAGTCAAGTACGTCTCTTAACACCCTGTATATAAAAAGTCTCCGCTTAAAAAAAAAAAAAACACACTGCATAGTTCACCCCAAGTGGCTCTCTAAGTTTGGTGACTTAGAGGGGTGCTCGAGTTCATAATAATAATGATAATAATTAATTTCTTACATAATTACAAATTTTAATTTATTGCGTGTAAGATATAACGCCATATAAATATTTTAAAAATAATGTTTACAAATATTTATACATAAAAGAAATGCAATTGCCCACCTACAGCGTGGCGGGCCGGATCGGGAGAGCCTGGTTGAGACCTTTTGACCTCTACAGCCGGAAACTTTCAACCCATCGCCTTGTCTGTCACTCCTGCACACACTGATCCCCAAATTCCTACCCATCACTCATACCTTTTTCTTAGCAGATCTTTCTTTCCTTGACCTAAAAAGACCCTCCACACTCCACACAGCATCCTCAAAGATGACATAGACTTCGAGGGAATTTTTTCGCCTCAGCGCCTCTTTTGTGGAGCTAATGTAAAAAATGAGAAGGCTAGCGCAAATACACATTTTAATTATGCAGAAAATTTGTTTGGGCGTTAGAAAAGCTCCACCTTAGTTATAAACGCGGTGTTAATGTAACGCACTGCATAAGATCGGAACAGTGAACAACTTGACAAACCACGGCGTTTATAAGGTTAAAACGGCCTTAAACCAGACTTTACATAGGTCGGCTTTACCATACGGATATTTAAATCCATAATAAGACATCCTATAACGCTTTCATTCTACTATACTTGCTCATTTGCAATTAAAAAATAACATCTTTCAACTAGTTAGTTAAACGAGAGCGTATGTACTTTGAATCTGATTTTATTCATATTAATAAACTTTCGTGAAACCGAAAGGACGGATTCATACGAAGATAGGTACCCCTACCTCTTTGAATACATATTTACGTATATATCTCTCCTCATGTCAACCCCAATATAACGCAATTCGAATGCCGGGTTATTTACTGGCTTTCTGATAACGCTATTCTTTACCCACGCGAATGTATCGAGTTGTGATTTAACGATATACAGAGTTTGAACTATTGTTAAATATTATACTATAAGTATGAAAACATTGAATTAGCCAAAAAATAATAAATAAATAAATATTTTTACTAAGCTTAGTATCGCACAAAATAAACATTTAGAATGTAGGTATTAGCTTATTGTGCAAAAATGGCTTGACATTATTTTGATGAAAGTTTGGTGACCATAATATCAATACAATCAACATAATCATATTCAAGTAGGTTGTTCGTAACCCGGGAATGTTTGTCTTTCTTTAATACAAAAAAAAAAAAAAATAATAAAATCATCGAAACGAAATACTGTTGGAAAATATTTATTTAATTTCTGTAGTTTCGACATATACAACTGTAAAAATAGGGTTTAATAATAACCGGATAACAAATTGGTCTTAGAACAATGTAGAAACACGGACTTAATTCTGAATAACACATCGGGTTTAATGCTAGAAGTGCCTATGTCATGAGGTGATGTTTGTCTAGGTCTTGGAGGCGGATGACCAGGACATACTGAACCTCAGATTTCTACCCACCCCTTAAACCCCTTTCCTTCCCAGAACTCTCCTTTCCTTCCTTTCCTTAAAGAGACCCTCCACACAGCATCCACAAAGATGACATAGGCCCAGAGGGGAAGTTGTTTTCCTCAGGGCCTCCTGTGTGGAGCTCATGTAAAAAAAAAGTTAAATTTGTAAATCTCTCAGGAATATCTTCGACCAAGTACAAGGAAATATCGACTTTTTGACGTAAAAAATGCAGTATTTTGACTTCTATATTAGATAAATATTAATAAATAGTATTCATTGGGTTAAAACAAGTGACGTTTAGGAGTACTTTCTGATACCTTAATCAAATGACTAAAAATTGACATAGACGCTTCTTGTTATAAACGGGGACAGGTTGTAATACGGAATTTGATAATCTATCAATTTAAAAATAATATTCAAGTTTCGTGAAACTCCTATTCAAGTTCTGTTATTATCTACATTCTGTGAAACAACCCGTGCTTAATCTATTTTTTAGTTAAGGCGAGACATAACCACGTTTATCGTGGGTTTGTCTGAGGCTCACATTTGAATTTTTTTCGTCGAATTCGTAATTGAATTATCATTTTTATTTCCAAGCCTCGTAAGAGATGCGAGTTATTTATATTTTAGATTAATAAAAATAGTACGTTGCCATCATTTTTTTAACGTACAACGTCTTTAAAAAATTGTAATACCTTGTACAACTAAAGTTAGCGATGAGCATCAGATTTTATTTTTCTAGACGATGAATTAATAACTTCGGGATGTATTCATTTAGAAACTTAAATATTAGTAACACGTTCTTAGAATTAATTCAAATCAACCCGGCGCGGGCGGAAAGATCGAATCCAGCCTGCTACGGTGAATTCGACCGTACGTCCAATGCGCCGCGCCGCTGGCGCATATTTGTTTACACGCTTTCTTCACTTACGTCGTTAAGATTCCCACATTATTTTTCTTCTTCTTCTTTTCTTTGATAGGGCAACTTCGACAGTAGGTCCGTCCAATGCATGGGTCGCGAGTTGCAATTTGTATACTGAAACATATCATGTTCGTATAAAATGTAACTTTGCGGCAGAGCAGAGACCAGGGCTCAGGATAGTGGGCCAAGTAGTTATCTGTCATGTAGGTAGGGTTTTCAGTCAAATAAAAGAAGATGAACTTTATAAAAATGTATTGAATTCCAAACCAAAAAGCAACATGGAAGTGTACAAACTTCATACCAAGGTAACAAAAGGAAATATAAAAAAAATACACATACCAGATGGACTCCTAATGGACACGCTAAACTAACTATACGGAAATAACCCCGGTAGACGAACGTGATCTTGCTTCGCAATGAGAGAACACGAGACGGGACGGGAACTCCAGTCTTCCCATATGGGAACGGCGCGGAATCCAGAACACCAAGGTCGTCCTTCTAATTGGGCAGGAGGCCGCTATACCTCCAAGGAGCGCATTCAGCCACGGGCCATCTCGACGAACTCCAATCAAAAGGCACGTGGCCCCCAACAGTATCCAAGTCTGGCGTATTACGGTTAGCAGACCGTGACTTTGCGACGCGGGGTCGTGAAGGCATATTATAGTAGCCAACACCAGGACCAATTCACTTCACGATTCCTTTTCCAGAAATAATTCCACAAAACGGCCAACCAGCCACATCGGAAAAAAGTGGGACTTTCACGTCATCCACTATAAATAACTCGTACACGAACCTCGCGTGTTACGTAAAAACACCCCGCGTTCTTTTAGGTTTAAAAATCGACTTAGATTCTCATGATAAAATCCAATAAAACAGTTTTCCAGTGAGTGACCAATTCACGCACAGCTAGCCCAAAGCTGCCCGGGAGGAAGTCACCATAAAAAAAAGAGCTCCTGTCTTTTCAAAAAAAATTGCCAGTCTCAAAAAAAAAAAAAATACCATAGACAAAAAAAACAAATAGGCAAGAACTGCACTAGTCACATAATATTTATGTGACAATACACGGCTTCTTTACTTACGTCGCGTCGTTAAGAGTCTAAATATATTTTCGTGTAAAGTGTCGTCTTAACGTGAAATCACTCAATAGATTTATATTTACTACGAATCGGTTAATATTATGAATACTAAAAATATTCTTTATTCACTGAAGCGTTTCTTATTGTCTCGCTTGAGTGGAATTAAGGAGATCTAATAGTTCAGGAAAAAATCGAAATCGGAATTCACGCCCCTTTATGGGAGGTGTTGAAAAATACTTGAGAAAAAGCTTTTGAAAACTTTTTTTTACAGGTTGATTTCGTAGAGGCCTGTAAAAAACATTAACTCCTTTTTTACGAATTGTTTATTGTATTAATTCAGAAATTAAAAATTGATTTCACGGAACAAAGCGACGCGGAGCCTAACATTCGTTCCCCGCTCCGTCCGGGGCGTAACTGATAAAAAAATGAGTGCGACAAATATGCAGTCCTTCGGTGAACGGCACCGTATTATAAACTGACTAGCGACCGTAGGTATTATAAAATGCACATTTTATTTTATAGATTTCGTGCGTAAATATCTTTTTTTTTGAGATTATTATAAAAGAAACTGAATTTGCCCCATTATACAATAAAAACCATATCAGAAAAGGGGTTTATAAATAGGAGAGTTTGGACTTGAAAGTATTTTTTAAAGACCTTATACTTTATTTTTTTCTAGGCTTATTAAAAGACTTTTAGGCCGATATTTTTAAGGCTCTGCAACCGGGCCCGAAAAGAAGAAGATGGAGGGTTACGAAATTACGAATGTTAGAGCAGAGCGCTAACATTTACAGCGATAAAATCGATGCGAAAATTGCGAAAATGTTTAATAAAACACGACGTTTAAAATAGAGCAAAAATCTCGCGGGCATTATCTTAAACAGCATTATAGAAACCCTGTGAATTTTTTCATACATATATCTTGTAAAATAACTGAAACAAACATGTTAATAATAATTTTTGGAGCATACTTTGCGATTTTTTTTCTATCGAGGGAATTTTAAATAATTTGCGTTTCGGCGCGGGCAAAGTCTAGATATTTTCTTCAAGAATAACATATGCTTTTTTAAGAGCTTTAAAACTTACAGTGTTTAAGGTAAATATGTAATAAATCGGTACAAATCCGGGTTGCGGGCCCTTAAGGGCCAAGGTATGTTCTACACGCAGTATTTAATTGAAGCATCTGTAATACTTCTAAGCGATCAAATTTTCAAAACAAAAACATATGATTTTGTATGATTTTGCATTATTTAGAATGGCTTCATCTTAAAATAAAATTGTTAATTTCTTTATGAAAAATATAACCGTAAACTCCTAACAAATGTATTTTTCATTAGAAATGAGTGAATGCATATGCGTAAGAAACATTTTTAAAAAATACAGTATTGTGAATAATATTATCTGTGATAGTTTCCCGTGATTAAATCTTTTTGTCTTATAAAATTTTTCACAAAATAAATAAAAACCATTTCGAGAAATCGGGCGTTTCTAGACTCCGTCCGCCAAGCGATTTTTATGCCTATTACATATATTCGTGGCGAAATAAGGCACATTAAGAATATACAAATTTTTGGTTTGTGGCTTCGTCTTAAACCCCGCGTTCTGAATTTCAACCGTTTTATAACATATATTTCTCGAACACTTTAAGTTTTTAAGTTTCTAACAAAATATATTTTTGAAGATAATATGTACACGTTCGTAGAGTCGAAACGGTATTTTTTTGAAATTTCCTTATTAGAAAAAAAAAACGCAAAGTATGCTCCGAAAATGGTTAAAAACACATTTTGTTCTTATTTAACATGTTATGTATATGAAAAAATTCACAGTGTATCTTTAAATGCAACATAAGCATTTTTCGAGAGATTTTTGCTTCATTTTAAATGAGTCGTGTTTTATTAAACATTTTCACAATTTTTGCTCCATAGTTATCGTTTTTAATATTAGCGGGCTCCCTCTAACATTCATGTTCACGTATCTCCCCTTCTTCTCGTTGAACGCATACTACCGGCACTAACACTACTTCTGACGTTATGAGCGCTTAACACGACACGCTTATCTTCGTGCAGATCCCACCAAGGCCATCTCTCCGTATGGCTTCCGCATGAAAAATTGTCTATAATTTGGTTTGTTTTGAAATTAAAATTAGTTAAGTAAGCGTTTAATTCTCTAAAATATGAATTACTGCAAAAAATTAACTAAATTAATAAAAAAATAAAAAAAATAACTGTTTATTGGAATCTAGAATTTACGAATTTGAACACAGGGTGTATTTTTATACAAATTCCGGTTGTCTGGAACTCCGATTTAAAAAACTTTTAAATCCGTATTTACTTTGAATTTAAGTGTCATTTTCAAAATTGGAACTGTTAGTTTGTACAAAATCAGTTAAGCCGTAGCTACCTATTTTTTCAATTAGTTAGATTGCACTAGTATTCCTGTCTCACATGGAGCTCCTGTATTGAGAATAGGGGCAGTTTAATATGAGTATTTTACAACGAAATAAAAATAACAACAGCAATATTTCATTTTTAATTAAAGACAATCAGCATCGTACCATAGACTAAACATGTTTTAATAAAATCTGTCTTGGCTGATGATTCAAGACTTTGTGTCTAATTTATATTTTAAATAATTTGTGTTTTGTCTAATGCCTGTGGAAGTACATTGTATAGCTTTTTTGCAAATAAATAAAATGATTCCCTTTGGTCTCTTAATGTGTGTGTATTTGGCATATTTGCTTTATGTTTAATTTTTATTTTTTCTGTTTTATATTGAAGGCACTGCTGAAAACCAGCTGCTTTCCAGGATAAACCCTGAATTGTAGCTGAGCAGTGACTTTTTCATCAATATAATCAATGATTAAAGAAAAATGTATATTTAAAAAAAATCTGTTCATATTATTTTATTTTTATTTATTTATTTAACGCCCAAAGAGCTTTTACATGTTTGGTAGTTCAATTAATGCATGACAGATGATTTTTAAACGGATAAAGAAATAATAAAAATAAATTAGATAAAAGCACACAA
The DNA here is from genome assembly GCA_929108145.2 of Limnephilus rhombicus. Classification (NCBI taxonomy): domain Eukaryota; kingdom Metazoa; phylum Arthropoda; class Insecta; order Trichoptera; family Limnephilidae; genus Limnephilus; species Limnephilus rhombicus. The sequence continues at coordinate 26,097,537 of OV815274.1, forward strand.
GTCATAAAAAATACAAAAATACTGTTGATGAATAAACGTTTTTATTATTATTATTCTGTCCATAACACAAAAATTATCCCGTTCATTTCAGGTATAATTATTTTTTTTTTGATGTACCATATATTTACTGAAATAACACAAAAATTATCCCATTCATTTCAGATATTATTATTTTTTTTGATGTACCATATATTTACTGAAATAACGCAAAAATTATCCCATTCATTTCAGATATTATTATTTTTCTTTGATGTACCATATATTTACTGAAATAACACAAAAATTATCCCATTCATTTCAGATATTATTATTTTTTTTGATGTACCATATATTTACTGAAATAACACAAAAATTAACCCATTCATTTCAGATATTATTATTTTTTTTGATGTACCATATATTTACTGAAATAACGCAAAAATTATCCCATTCATTTCAGATATTATTATTTTTCTTTGATGTACCATATATTTACTGAAATAACACAAAAATTATCCCATTCATTTCAGATATTATTATTTTTTTTGATGTACCATATATTTACTGAAATAACACAAAAATTAACCCATTCATTTCAGATATTATTATTTTTTTTGATGTACCATATATTTACTGAAATAACGCAAAAATTATCCCATTCATTTCAGATATTATTATTTTTCTTTGATGTACCATATATTTACTGAAATAACACAAAAATTATCCCATTCATTTCAGATATTATTATTTTTTTTGATGTACCATATATTTACTGAAATAACACAAAAATTAACCCATTCATTTCAGATATTATTATTTTTTTTGATGTACCATATATTTACTGAAATAACGCAAAAATTATCCCATTCATTTCAGATATTATTATTTTTCTTTGATGTACCATATATTTACTGAAATAACACAAAAATTATCCCATTCATTTCAGATATTATTATTTTTTTTGATGTACCATATATTTACTGAAATAACACAAAAATTAACCCATTCATTTCAGATATTATTATTTTTTTTGATGTACCATATATTTACTGAAATAACGCAAAAATTATCCCATTCATTTCAGATATTATTATTTTTCTTTGATGTACCATATATTTACTGAAATAACACAAAAATTATCCCATTCATTTCAGATATTATTATTTTTTTTGATGTACCATATATTTACTGAAATAACACAAAAATTATCCCATTCATTTCAGATATAATTTTTTTTTTTGATGTACCATATATTTACTGAAATAACAGAAAAATTATCCCATTCATTTCAGATATTATTATTTTTTTTTGATGTACCATTGAAATATTTTTCTTCTTCTTGTTTCGCTTATACGAGCTTAATAATGGTAGCATAATAATATTACATATATGTGCTTTCAAATTATACACATTTTATACAGGCTGCGTAAGGAAAGCGTTGCATATATTAGGGTTAACGGGTTACAGGGTGGTTTGCCATCACGAAAGTGTTAAGAAAAGCTGGATAATAAGCAGGTGGTTACTCAATCTGTGCAAGGATAATTGTACGCAAGCATTGAAAGAGGTGGGATTGGGCATGAAATTGAGTAATCTGAAAGTACGTTTCCTCTTGTATGCTGATGACATGGTGCTGATTTTGTATGAGTGTGGAAGATCTACAATCTCTCGTATCTAGGATGAGCGAAGTATGTATAAAGAATGAGTTAATGATGAATTTAAATAAGTCTTAAATCACGGTGTTTTAATGATGAATGCTTGGACACTGTCTTATTACACTATTATTACCTAAAGTATAATATTTTAACAGAAAAATATAATTTAGTTGTCTTCGTCAACATTGGAATTTTAATATCCCGTTATTTTTCACGGGTCTGCGCTAGTAAAACAATAACTTTGTAAAAATCACTTGGAAATTTATTGTTTCATAAGCTTTCGAATTAAAGTATTGTGCTTTGAAACCACAAGTAATGCGACGGGAGAGGGCGGTGAGGGTTGATGTATGCGGAGGGTTGGGGTAGGGGAAGAGATTGGGTGAACGCGATCAAAAAGTCTATAAGTTATTTATTGAACTAAAGGTGGTGACTTTTTCATTCTCATTCAGCACTCTATCGAAGGTGACACACAATCGGTGCGGGAAATATGGAAGTTATTACAAGGGCTGGCTTAGGGAAAAATAAATATGTATTGTGAAATACATTTGAAAGATTTATTTATACTGTGTTTTTACAGATTGTTCTCATACATGTGAGAACAACCCAGTTATAAAAACTCAGTTAATTATACAAATACGAAAAATAGTTAAAGGTTTATATAAAATCAATCAGCCAAATTATACAATGGTTAAATTTTGAAACAGTTTAAATAAAAATTTGATAAAATAAAACAAAAAACAGTTAGAAATAAAAAAATATAAAAATACAAAGTTTACTCAAATGACAATTAAAGAGAGGCAATACAAGAGACATAATTAAAAACACAAATGATAGACATAATTATTGACATAAGATGATGTGCCTATTAATGCATTTTACTTAAGTGTTATTTGTAAATATTTAAACGACTAAACATCGAATCGCAGTAAGTTCAGTAAAATAATATCAACCCCTTTTTTAAAATCAAATTTGAATAAAATTTTGATATAAATAAAGGCTTTTACGCAATAAATAGATGCTCATAAAAAAACATTGGAATTGATAGTAAAATAAGTTAAGTCGATTTCGCTAAATGCCCAATCTAAAAATTAATATTTATAGTCCGAAACCAAGATCTAATACAAATAAAAATCCGGCCGTGTTGACAAAAACGTTTCAGACTTGAAGAATTTGTAAAGATGGAAGTATTTACAAAATTAATGAATTAATTCATTATATCAAATACTTGGATACGTTTACAGATTTATTTTGAACATGATACACCAAAAATGGTAAATTTCAACATAATTAAAAAATATAGTTAAAATATTTTAGTCGGGAGCTGTATGTATATAAGCTTATATAAGATTATTCTACAGTTGATTATCCAGGGGAATGGTGGATGTCGTAGTAACAAAGATACCCTTCCACGAAACTAACTTGAATAGTGGTAAGTGGTTCGCTAAAATGTATATGGTGAAGAGTGCCCTCACGGTAGTCAACCTCCGTTGTAACAGTCTTGAGTTTTTTTTTAATTTCATCAGAAATATAAATAACGAATTAAAAGATTTTAAATTTCAACTTATAAAAAGTACTGAAAATGTAAACTATTTATTCTTCGAACAAATAAAGAAATAAGGATAACATACTAACACATTTATTTTGTAAATTATGATGTACCATTACATTTATGAATATCGATTGTCTAGTTGACTAGAAAGAATTCTCCAAATACTAAATGTTGAGATAAGGAGGAAAGCAATATTAGAATGCTTACCACAAATCAAATATTATATACACGTGTCTGTGTTATATATTTAACATATGCTATAAAATAACGCATTTTGAAATATCCTACTAATGATTTGTTTAATTTACTATAAGTTTTTGTGCTTTATAATTTATTTGAAGGTGTTTGTGTATAATATGAGAAGGTATTGTACCAGTTAGAGGTTAAACATTTACGTATAACTGCATACTTAACTCAAATTTAGATTTTTCGGAGATATCTGACTTTCTGACTATAGTCGATCAATATGTATTAGGTATTTAAAAAAATGCACGAGGATGTTATCAAATACTGTAATTTTTCTTTATAAAATAATAATATTTTTTGTTGACATATTAGAGAGACGTCAGAAAATTACCCTTCGAATGAACAGCGTTCGTAAACTTGAATAATAATCTGTCTAAAATTTAAATAAAAGAAATACACATTTCAAATATACGACCTTAAATAAAATAAAAAATTCCAATTATAGGTAGATACACTTTATTATTTACACACTCATCAGTTCCAAGTAGTGACCGACCGAAGGTTCGGTTTCGGATTCGGCAAGTTTCGGCAGAAAAATCTAGTTTCGGTTTCGGCAGAAAATCTGCCGAACATTCGGTACCACCGAAACTCTGAATTCGTGAATTCACACCGAAATTCGTGAATCATCGCGCGTCGTTCGGCTGACTTCGGATGAGTTCATGGCTCGTGTGTCACCCGCCATCAACAGTTAAGTTCGCCGGCCGGTCCGGCGTGGTTGTCTTGTGATTTCATGTATGAAATATAAAGATATTTTTTTTTGTTTTATAGCAGTTCTATCAAAAAAATAAATAATTATTTTTCACATACTTCAATAAATATTGTTTTTCTTTCCATTTTAATGAGAATGTTGTGATTGTAAACGCAATTAAAATTAAAATACTCAATTATTGAGGTCCTTCCTTTATAATGTAAGTGTTGATTATTGAACATTTTTTGTTCCAAGAAGTAGTTAACACGATTGTTAATTTTTATAATTTGTTTTTTTTTTTATAGCAGTAATATCAAAAATATAATAATTGTTTTTTCACATACTTCAATTATTATATATTTTTTTATTTCATTTAACATGTATTAACTGTCTGTATAAGTATAAAAAATAAGTCAAATTTCAGTAAACAATAGATTTTTAACGTGTATAAAAAAGTTTCGGTGTCGGCCGAAACTGAGACAGATACCGAAGATTCGGTTTCGGTTTTGGTAGAAAGTCTTGTTTCGGTCGGACACTAGTTCCAAGTTTTGTGAATCGTAAGTTTGATTTTTTTTAGTTTGCCGAACTACAGAAAAAGTAGTTCTCAAATACAATTGTTACGAAATCCACCTCTGCAGCTAATTCACGGCAATATTTTAAAGCCATGACGAAACATATCACCACCACCGCTCTACGGTGCTACGCCGTACGCCGCTACGGATCGTAGCTCACGGCCCCTTCCCGCAGGCAAACACATTCGGCATAGAGAGATAGAAAAGAAATAGGAGAAGAGTGGGGCCATTAATTTTATCGATACCATACACACAGTGTCACACTTGGGTTGGAAATCTTACATTCCATAACTGAATGCCGGAGTCTCCACCTACTCTCATATACCCACAGTGTTACAGAGTACGCTACGAACATCGACTCTTCGTTTGTACTCCTACGCCAGTATGTAGACTGCGAGAAGAAGAATTTGATATACTGCTCACTGAGCGGTAATGTAGCGGAGCTTTCGTTATTTACTTTCGCGACCTCTTCAGAGCTTTTCTTCGATTTTATGTATTATTGAGAGTTTGGATGTGATGCTGATAATAATTTAAGTGTTGAAGGCTTCGATGCACGGCGCTCCTGCTTGAATGAACTGTTAACTACGTATGTATTGAATATATCATTTAATTCAATATTTACTTAAGCATAGCATTAGAGTATTGTTATGTGAGGTTAGAGTAATGTTATTTTTGAATACTTTTGGGTAGATGGGTACACATTAAAAATAGTGTTGATGGATCATTTCCACACAAAACCATTATTTTGAAGTCCAAAACATTCCTCAAAATTATCATCCTAACTGTTTTATCGCTATTCAATGCCGAGTTTGGGAGGCAGGTATGAGTACGCCCCGGGAACCATTTATTGGATAACCAACGCCCCTACCACAGGTCGGGGTGCTCGGGTTAATGGGGTGAGGTTTGTCTGGGTCTTGGCGGCGGATGCGTCTGCCCACCAGTTGCATGGCAGGCCGGATCAGGAGAGAGTGACTGAGGGAGTCTCTTTGACTTCTCCAGCCATACTATCTCGGAACATCGCCTTGCACCGCAGTGGGAGGGTTGGATTCATACATCCATTACTCCTGGACACACTCACCCCCAGATTCCTACCCATCCCTCATACCCTTTTCCTAACCAGAACTTTTCAAAAAGACCTTCCACTCAGCATCCCCAAAGATTGCTATGTCCTGATGGGAATCATTTTTATTCAGGACCTCCTGTGCTGAGTTACTACAATAATTCATTTTTTTCAGTTAAAAAGTCATTCGTTCTATGAATATAGGACAAAATGGCGGTGGGCATAGATTCAAACTATGTCTCATAATATAGTTCCAGACATAAATGATTGGTACTTATTTTGTGTTCATTAATTTATTAAAAAATCATTCGACCTACAAATACAAGACCATATTATGTCTCAATTAAATAAAATGATGCTATCATATACTGATCTAAAGATCTTGAGTCGACCTATGATAGAGGACGAAAATATTTTTTCGGATACGAAAGACTTAAATTACGAATTAATTATTTAAAAATTCAACAGCCTGTAAAAAAGTTACAAATCTTAGTTACATTCAAATAAATAAACAGTAGGTGCATAATTTTGTGAAGAGTACTTTATTAAATTATAATTACATACTATTGAACATCAAGCTAAAACGCCTAAGTCAAGTTCAATTAAATGAAGACAATCTGGAAACAGAAAAATCAGAAAAAGATATTGGTTCCTCTGGGACTCGAAACCAGGACCTCTCGCTTTCCAGGGAAACGCGCTAACCACTGCGCCAAGGTGTCGATATCAAATTCGGTCATTTTTAACTGTATCCATCCACATTATCTTCATTTTCCTAACGCATGTATTATTGGCTGTTATCTTTGGAAAAATGACCGAATTTGATTGAATTTCGTTTATAATATTTCGTTCATAAATATTACAACTTTAGGTTTCACTCATAAAGTTAAAATAAAAATAAAATAAGTCATATTTGTTTCAAGTATATGCTTATTTTATGATCCAAAAGACTTAGCTCGCAAAATAAGTAGGTATGAATAAATAATTGGTAAACTTAAAAATGTATATTGTGTTGAAAATGTTGTACTCCTAATATTTTACAGAAAGTTAACTTGCTTTGCAGAGACGAGCAGAGTTTATTTCGGCTCTCCTCAACAATTGATTTTATTGATTTAAAACCTTTTTCCGCATGTATTCCTACGAATAATTGAATTTTTAAATATATTTTATGTCTAAAAGTACTTACATAACCACCCTGCAGCTCAATGCTGATGTTACTTTAACCCTACACAGAAAGTGATCTTGTCTGTTGAACTAATAATTTATGTGACCCCGATGAGCATTGTTGATAAAATGAGTATTAAAACCGTCCCACCCCATCCCTCCCTCCTCCCTTCATCCTTCTCCCATTCAGCCATCTTCCACCCCAAGTCTTAGACTTTCGGCGAGTCCGTTTCATTACTGAGAATCGTTTATCACTATTTCATTACGTGATCTGTGGTATTCATCACCAACCCTTTATTTAATGGTAAAAAATAAAATTTTAAGGTGTTAGTGTTATTTTGAATTAAAAAATAAGAACAGTTTATGTCAAATGAAACAATTTAACTTTGTTTGAACCACTTTTATATTTGAGTAATTCGAGTATATTCGTTCCTCCTTCAGGGCAAATGTATATTGAAGAAGGAACGTTCGTTCTGAAACCGGTCGGATTTACTCAAATATAAAAGTGGTTCAAACAAAGTTAAATTGTTTCATTTATATATAATGGATAACCACAAAGTTATAGCTACATTCAAAAGTTTATGTCAACTTACGAAAAAATTACAAGTATGCAGTTCACACTGTAGAAGTTAAACCTTCAGAAAACATACCTACAATAGTGGAGAGGCTACGAAGCATTGCACAAAGAGGAGACCGATTATTCTATACCATTCTCTCGCAGGCTGAATCCAATAGGTTAAGGTGATTGTCTCTTATTGGTGTCGCTTTTTCGTTTGTTCAGAAACTAGTTTGAAATCAGATTTTAATTTTTTAATTTTTATATATTCAAAACAGTTTATTGTTAACAAGTTTTGCTTTGTAATTATTACTACGCGTGACAGCTGTTTCGCCCTCTGAAGCATTATCAAGAGTTTGATTCAGAAGGCGAAACAGCTGTCAAGTGTAATAATAATTACAAAGCAGAACTTGTTTATAATAATCTGTTTTTATAGATTAAACAATAATATTATTTATTTATTTATTTATTTACGCCTATTTAGGCTTTTACATACATATATATAACAATATTAACGAAATTATACTAGAAAATAGTGCAGGAAACTACTGTTTAAAACACTTGCACAAAAATAAATACAAAGTAAAAATATTAGGTATTGAATTTGAACCACACAGGATGTAGGTACAAAATACAAAAAATCGGGAATAGTTTTTTTTCTTTCAGCCAACAAAATACTGTCAATGTGTTGGTCAATTTTAATAGCTTTATCAAAATATTGAACATATAAAAGAATTAAACATTAAAATGGAGTTCTACAAAATAAACTTGATAACAATAAATGAATCTCAATGGTGCTAAAAGAGTTTTCACTTTAAAAAAAGTTCAAATAACGACGGAGACATATTATAAATGAAAACCAATTACTCCACTAGATACTAATGAAATTTATATATTTTATGGAAATGAATTTGAGTTTTTTTCAATTTATTGATGGGTGTGGTATTTCAGTGAGAAATAGTTGGGGTGCAGGCGAATTCTCAAGTTATTGTTCATAATATTGTTTTGTTAATTATTGTCTGTGTCTGTGTTTTCTCCTTAAATAAAATAAAAAAAAGAAAAAAAAAGATAGAAGGCGAGAGAGTTACGTTTCGTATATTACTATAGGGGCAAGAGATAGAGGTGCGAGCACAAGGAATCATTTATTGAATAACCATGCCATAGGTCACCCCAAGTTCGTAGGTCACCCCAAGGTAGTAGGTCATCCCAAGGTCGTAGGTCACCCCAAGGTCGTAGGTCACCCCAAGGTCGTAGGCCACCCCAAGGTCGTAGGTCACCCCAAGGTTGTAGGTCACCCCAAGGTCGTAGGTCACCCCAAGGTCGTAGGTTACCCCACAGTCGTAGGTCACCCCAGTGTCATAGGTCACTTCATGGTCAAATGTCACCTCAATGTCAAATGTTCTTTTATAAGTTAGTGAAGTTTTAAGTCGTGTGGTCTAAAGCACACTCGTTTTTTTTGTTATGATTGACTCATGCAACGATATAATGGATTGTTGAGTCAGGTAGCTTAGAACGATAAACACGGTAAGAAAATAACATTAGCAAAGCGATAACGGCAGCGATAAAGTAATCTGCACAATGTCACAATGGAATGGTTGAAGTTCTAAAACTAGACATCTGTTGGCGGACAGCTCTCGTGGGGAGCCAACGTGTGTGGATCCTATTCACTTGTCGGAATCCTCGCCTGACTATTGGTGAAGCAGAACGAACCCATCGAAACTCAGTCGGCGTTACGGAACACTCCGCGCTAAACCCTCCGTGTACCAGGTGGGGTGTGAAATACCCCAGTTCTTCAAAAATAGCAATAATTTCAAAATTGTGATAGTGCCGAACTTCGAATTTTCAGTAGCTGGAATTGCGATCAGTGTTGCTAAGTCAGTCCGGCGGCGACCGTCAAGTATGTTATACGCCTTTAAAGTGCGTACGGGTATCACACACCCCACCTCGTACGGCTATTGATAAAAAGGTATTTATCTTTCCTATGTCTAATTTTTGATAAACATAGGAAATATATATAAAAATATGTAAGATATATAAATATATCTTTCCTATGTTTAATTCTTAGAAAATATATTGTAGTTTGTTAAATTAAAACGATTGTGATAAATAAAAGTGCCATTTAAAATTAGTACATTGAGAATGATTGTTAAGTTACAAATATTGCAGAGGTTGTGTTTTTATATTCTTTTATAATAAAAATATTTTGATACGTACTTTCTACTCAGAGTTTTACTTTAACCAAATTATTACTATGTAGGTATTTATAAACAACATATGTTTAATTCCGCCGAAAAAAATAATATAATATTTTATCACTTTTATATTTAGGGGTATGTCATACTCCACCTGGTATAGGACGAGATTTTTAGTTACCTGGTACACGGAGGGTTAATACTAGAAAAAAAATACAGCGTTGTTGGTGAAAACATTATGTAATGGGGATAGAAGAGGACGAATTATTGAAGAAAAAACTACTTTAGCCCGTTTTTAGTTTCAGGTATTTTCCCGGATACCTATTTATGTGAAAATGAGTCCCACTAAATGGAACCGAATAGTATTTTATTATCACCCTGCAAAAATTTATAAATACGAGTACGTATGTATAAAAAAACCATAAATTAAAATTCCCCGTAAAGGCACGAATATCTATCTACTCCTGCCATACCAGTCAATGCCGGGCATCGGCAGTTTGTATGTGAGGCGATAAACCATTAGCCACCCTTACATTAGGCTGTAATATTTCGGCATTATGTATTGACCTAAGAGGGTGGGTTTTATCAGGGCGGATTGTATCTGAGGGTAGATTTACGCTCGTCCCTTGACCTGTGGCACCTCCTGCCTCTCCCACCGTCTTCCCGTCCTCCTGCCACCACACCGTGTCCACACCTATACCTTGCTCCAGGTGCGACAACTTCGATGCTTTGGATGTTAGGGAATGCACTTTTCTTGTAAAACATCAATCGGATGACAACGTTAATTAAAAATATCGAAGATTAATTACCTTATAACGTAAGTGAAACGACAACTTTGGTGTATAGTTTATTTCCAGATTTTATTTAAATCCAAAAAAAAAAAAAACATAAAAAGTAGCATATTAGGTACTTACATAAAATATGTAGCAGATTTGTTGAAAAAAAATTGATCTACTTATTACTTTTTTTAATTTGTAAATAATAATAAAATATTTACTTACATCAACAATCGACATTAACGTGTTTATTTTTTGGGTTATTATGTCGTGTTGAACCTCCTTCTTCTGTAGCCAACAATTCGGACAGCGTTATATACATAATCCACCGACATGAAACAATCACTTCCAATTTTTAAAATGACAGATAAATTCAAAGCAAATTTGATTTCATTAAACCAGAGTTACGCAGAACGCACAAACACATATTTCGGTTAATTTGTGTTTTTGATGATAATATTTAAATGACGGCTTCGATGTAGTTCATAGGTATTAACAAGTGTTTTAGGGTTGTTTAATTCATCTTCCGAAAAATTTGGAGCTCAATTTCGAGAAATTGGGAATAATTTGGATTAAGAAATAAACATCATCACCTAAAAATGAGTATATGCTACAAAAACAACCCTTAACAGAGTTTGAACAATTCATCAATTTTCCAAGTCAAAATTCAAGTTCTTTAATAACTCATCCTTAACCACCCTGCTGAAACAATGGCAAATAATATTAGAGTTCAAATAAAAAAAAAATAAAAATTTTGTATGGTCGGTAATGCAGAAAATAATAATGTTTAGTTTATTCCTATTTACGATGTTTCCTTCGTGTCCCTATTCGCGATACCACGCGAGTTGACTACCTATAGAGATGACTGGAACCAGGCGACTCAAGCAATTCTTGCGCTCGATCGGTCAGAAAAAGATTTTCTACAACAGAAGGATTGCTCTTTTGTTGGAAATATAGGAACGAAAAAAATGTAAAAGGAATGTTTTCTTATAAAAAAATACACTTACTCATTCTTACATTACAAAACTACTATTCTTCAGAATTTATGACCAGTGGACAAATAAATTCCAGATGAAGGTAGCTGCAATATATTTTTATTTATATTATATCAACTGGCCGGAAAAACATAATTATATTTATTAAAATTTTTATTTATAGCTTTATGGTACGATTTTAACCAAGACATATTAATATTGTTATTTTAGGAAATGAGACAGTATTAATAGCCTAGAGACTGTACCTACGCTTGAAATTTAAGAATGCAGCTAAGAATCAGTGGCAGCTCGTGACTTTTGGGTGTGCTAGAGTGCTGATATTAAAAAATGGCATTATTGATGTTGTTGTAGCCGAAAAAAATTTTTTTTTTTTTTGAAAATCAGTTTTTTTGTATGAAAAATTTCAGGAAGTTTCAGTTTGGTGGTGCGCCGCACCGATTTCCTGAAAAATCTTCATACAAAACACCGATTTTTGAAGACAAAAAAAATATATATTTTTCGCATACGACAACATCCATGATGCCATTTTTAAAATATTAGCACCCTAGCACACCTAAAAGTCACGAGCCGCCACTGCTAAGAATGCAATTCTGACGCTGCGCCTTACGCAAAGCTGTTTTCGTACATGGAGCTTGTATACGAATTTATTTTTGAAATAAATTATGATGGCACCACGTTAACAGCTGACATGAGGAGCACCCCCTGGCAGGCGTAAGCACTACTCGATTTGTAATCTCGTGAATCTCTCCACATACGGAGAGATTGAAGATTAATACGGTTATTATTGTAACCGGCAATTGTGAATACTAATACCACGAGTCTATATATATATTGTATATGACGTCATTGTCTGCCGCGGTTACTTTGTCCCGGTGACTAGCTGTCACTGGATCCGAGGAACCAGCTATTTTTGGAACCAATGGAACCAAATGCGATAGAAATCGGATTTATAAAATGGTCACTAACACTCAAACTGGGCGAAGCCGAATCAAAAGTCACCCGTAGTGCCTAGCAGAAGAACCTGCGGAGCGGGTTTTTAACTGCTAGTAATATATGAATATTACATTGATTTAAAAACTTTGTGTGAATTTTTTTTTTAAATAATGTACATGCATCAAACTTTTTGAAAATTTAATATTATCGCGAATTCATGCGTATTCTATTCATGCATACTTTTGAAAGATTCAGGGGTACGCAACATTTGTCTGCAGTATTGCGAGCCATTCTAAAAATCTCAGACGACTTAAGTTAAGCTCCTACAGCACCGCAGAACCGGCGCGCGGCGGCCGAAACAGGCCACAATAAATATCGGCGGCAACAAAACACCGGACTGGTAATTGTTACTGATCCGGCCCTGCCACGATTTATCGGTCCATTACAAGTCCCGTC